>CM029013.1:235116906-236316906 GCA_016801055.1 Panax notoginseng | reverse complement strand
TTTTCGTTTGAAATTTGGAAAAAACTTAAATCTACAAAGTTGTAGAGAATTTAATTTCCTATGGAATGGACATAAAATTCGTATTTTGCTGGTAAAAGGGCCATTTATTATGAATTATTGAAGTTTAGAAAATAAATATTTTTTAAAAAAATATGGGTGGGCCCCACTTTTGGTTGGTGTGGAAATTTTGAATTTTGATGGGCCCCACTTGTGGTGGCTGATATTTTGGTCAAGAATTTGTGCGTAGAAATTTTTTTTAATAAATTAATATTTTATTAATTTAGTCTGCTTTGGCGTTCTAGCATTTTCCTATAAATAGGGTGCTCAGTTAAAATTAAAAATCATACCAAAATCATAAGTTTTCTCTCTTTATATTATCGAGCGTATTTTTGTGAGTATTTTGATACTTTGAGAGTTGCTATTCAGTGCAAATTTCTTTCAGTATTATACCCGATATTTCAGCCAGAAGTACTGTTCTTTTGAGGTAAGAAAGATTATTTTCTTCGTAAATGATATTATTTCTTTCAATATCATTATGCTGAAATATTGGTATGAATATTATTGTGAAATTTCTATATTTTTGTGTCAGGATTACTATTCACGTATACGACACTATTCACGAATACGACACTATTCACCGAAAAATAAAATTTTCTCATTTTGTCCCAGATGTCTATTTTTGTTACTATCTTTAACTGTATCCATGTTTTGATCTTCATTCTTGAATTTTACTCCAGTATGGTTTATTATGGAGTGTTTTTGAACATGGATAAACCGAAGCACGAATCCCTAATCTTTGTTCTTTTGTCTCACTGGATTCGTTTCTTAAAAATATTTTTTCATCATTCTCAGTCCTAAATGATGATATAACTTAATATCTTTGCCCTGTAGTGCAAAGATGAATGATTACCTGATGAATATCTTTGGACCGTAGTACGAAGATGAACAAGTGTTAAAATGAACATGACCAATTGGTGATACAAATGAATATCTTTGGCCCGTAGTGCAAAGATGAATATTTGATTTAAGATGTATATTTATTGATGTTACATGGATAAAATATTGATGATGAACTTTTAAATTCATAGATGATAGTAGATTTCATTCTCTACTTAACTCTTCTAATGAATTATTATTTTCGCTGCAGTTGTTGATCTAAAACTTATTGTCTATTATATTCTATCAAATTTTTCCCTGTTGAAGACTAATGATAATTTGTTGTATAATATCTTAGTCATAATATTCTTTACTGGGCTAGTTGAGCTAACCCTTTTCCTTTTTGTTCCATTTTTCTTCTCAGGAGGTGAGAATATAGCAGGAACTAGCTGGGGTATGGAGTGATAGCTATAGAAAGTTATTTTAGCAGTCCTCACTATTTTTGTAAAATAGTGTATCAATAATTGTAATGAGGACTTATTTGAGTGTAGATATTGTCTAGAAGATAATATTTGTATTTAAACTCATAGTATATGTGTTGTCGTATTTTGCACGACAATTGTATTAATGAAGTTGTATTTATTTCTGTACCATGTATTTGGCGACTCAGAATGGGTGATGTATACCTATTTTGGGGGCGTCACAGCTGTGAACAATTTGGACTTATGTGCCCCTCCTCTCCGCATCTGTAGCATCTAACTGGCGGTCGTTCTCCCCCCTAGAATTTGTTGCTGGTGCTGGTGCTGCTGATGACGTCTTCCCGTCATCGTTAAATCTTCTCTTCTTGAAATTTCAACTTGAATCATTTTTTCTATTATCTTGGCCATGATTACCACCGAAGTGGTTACCATTTATGGCATGATAATTTCCTCCACGATGGTTATCATTGTTCCGATGGCCGTTGCCCCCGGTACAATTATTATCGTGTTATTGGTCGTTATCTTTTGGTTGAGTTGACTCATAATCCTGCTCCAATAATTGAGCCATATTCACAACATTTGAATATATAAAAAATTTGTGAGCAATAAGATATTGCCGAATTTCAGGTTTCAGACCTCTCAGAAACATCCGCGTCATACGTTCCTCATTCTCTACCAAATGAGGTGCAAACCTGGATAACTATGCGAACTTAGCCTCGTACTGGGACACAGTCATGTTGTTCTGTTCCAGTCTAATAAACTCTACCCGCTTCACATGTCGAATACTTTCAGGAAAGTACTTGTCATTGAACAGTTTCTGAAACGTTTTCCAAGATATATTTAGTGCGGCTGGTTGGGTACGCTTCACCGATTCCCACCAGTAATCTTCCTCACCACGAAAAATTAAGGTGGCGAATGGAACCTTCTGTTCCTCCGTGTATCCCAAGACATCAAATATCTTGGTAATTTGCTTAACCCACGTTTTCGCCTTAATCGGATCTGACTTTCCCAAAAATTATGGTGGTCCGAACTCTTTGAACTGCTTGCTGTGACAAGCCGCGCGTTGCCATTATTTCCACCCGTATTTTGTACACGAGTCTCCCTCGTCTGATTTTGCATGAACTATAAAAAGCTTCTATGTAACGCCCCCAAAATAGGTCCAATCCATCTAACCTATTCTGAGTCGCCAAATATATGGTAAAGAAAACAACTATAACTTTATTACTACAATTATCGTGCAAAATACAACAACACATATGCTGTGAGTTTTGATACAAATATATACCAACTGTGACTCATGTCCCATCCGTAGACAGCACCTCACAGTGATACCTTACATAAAGGTACAGTCAATAACTGTTTTAGAAATTAAAATATTTGGGAAGTGCTCAAGAAAACCTTCGTACATGGGAGGCCATGCGTCTAGATTATGATAGATATCATATGTCCACAGAATTATCTTTGGTTGATCCAATAAACCCCAAGGAAAAACGAGAAGATTACTATCATGTTCTTTCCAATGGTGAGTCTTCTCTTGACATATAATTATCTCTATTGTCTCCAATTGAGAATTATATTTTAACCAAACTCCAAGATTATATAGGTAGTGCTCATAGATATACTCAGCGAGTGGATGTGCACAACCCTGTATTATGATAACACGAAGTCGCATGTCATTAGACATCTTGTGTGATAGTGCCAAAACACCCTTCTAACGTTGGGTTCGCCTCACCCTATTGGATTCACCAAATATAACTATTAAATGATGTATAAAATACAACCCACTATTATAAAGTTCTCAATAAAATTATTTCCATACTGTTAAGGGAGAACCTCCACAGCTAGAGACCACCGTTCTATTCCCATGTTACCCCCGCTCGACTCAGCTACACTCTTATCACCTGAAAGGAATTGTAAGGTAAAAGGGTGAGCACAACTAGCCCAGTAAAGAATATCATGACTAAAGATAATTAAATTATCAATAGCCTTCATCAGTAATAAATCAGAGATTTAGAACATATGGTAGATAATAAAACTTTTCAACCATAGTTGCAGCAGAACGAGCAATCCATTAGAAGAGTCAAATAGACCATAAAGTCTATTATCTTCTCCATGTTAAAAGTCCACCAACAATGTTTTATCCCTGTAACATAAATCAACAGTTCTGTCCACAATCACGTGTATAACTCATAATTATAATTGTAGTTCTAAATTTCTCTTTTCATCCAAGACGAAGATAATTTTTATCACATGTCTTTACCTGAAACATCGAAGATCATGGTTATACCAAATCATAGTTCCTGTTCATAATCATACTAATACATTCATCTTTACACTACGGGCTAAAGATATTCGTCAACAGTTCATCTTTGCACTACTGGCCAAAGATATTCAACAACAGGTCATCTTTGCACTATAGGCCAAAGATATTCAACGACAATTCATCTTTGCACTACATGCCAAAGATATTCAACAACAGATCATCTTTGCACTACATGCCAAAGATATTAATATCTCAAAAAAATATATAATTATTTCAGAATTTATATAAACAATAATTATAACCATGTTGATCAATTCACCTTTGCACTTGAGTTAAAGATATTCAATTATAAATTCAATGGTCATGATCATACCAGTCAACAATTTATCTTTGCACTACTGGCCAAAGGGAACCTATAGTCACTATCATACCAATAATCTACCCATCTTTACACTCAAGTCAAAGAGAAATTCCATCACCAGGGTTATAAAAATGTTATATATGATAATAAAAATAATATGATCAACAACTGCATTTAATTTCAAGAGTAAGATTCATAAATCAACGATAATTTGTTCAGAAAAAGAAACCATTTTGTCGTGAATAGTTCTCGTGAATAGTAACTCGTAAATAGTAACTCGTGAATAGTAACTCATGAATAGTACTTCGTATTCGAACATAGTACCGAATACGCAAGTAATGTTATATACGTAAATAGTGTCATATACATGAATAGTGTCGTATACGTGAGTAGTGTCGTATACGTGAATAGTAATCCCGACACAAAAAGGTAAAGATTTCACAATAAAACTCATACCAATATTTCGGTATACTGATATTAAAAGAAATAACATCATTATGAAAAAATAACATCCCTTACCATCCCTTACAATCCCTTACTATCCCTTACCTCAAAAGAGCAGTATTTCTGACTGGAATATCAGATATAAAGCCGAAGGAAACTTGCACTAAATAGCAACTATCAAAGTATCTAAATACTCACAAAATACGCTCGATAATATAGAGAGAAAGAAAACTTGTTTCAGGTGTGATTTTCAATTCTAACTCAGCACCCTATTTATAGGAAAATATTAGAACGCCCGAAGCAGACTTAACTTGCTCCCTGATGGCTTTACCTGTTACTATTCATGCCCACCACATTTGAAATAAAATTTCAGCACATTTCTCACCAACCAAAAGTGGGGCCTGCAAATTCTAGAAATTTCTAAAATATTTTATCATTTAAACAATAATCAGAAACTTCTATAATTCATAATAAATAGCCCGTTTATTAGAAAAATAGGAATTTTATGTCCATTCCATACGAAATTTAATTCTCTACAAATTTTTAGCTTTAAGTTTTTCCAAATTCCAAACAGAAAATATTTGAAATCCACAAACGGACGATTTTCAATACCTCATAAAATTCATAACAAATCATGCGTTAATTTTTAATAGTTCTAAATTTGTGGACATATACTCAACTTATATATGTATAACATATCTAAAAATTACAATGATCCAACAGTCGGATCAAAATTATAACTCACGCAATAGAGCTTAAGAATACTGATTTGATTTTCGAACTATAAGTCCCTCGTACCAGTCTCACTCAAACAATCACCACGAAAAATCCACAAAGAATTTTTTGGTGATTCAAATTTCTACGCTTAGCTTACCTCTAGGGCTTTCTTTTGATATATGGCTCATCTCCTAACTCATTACACACAAAGAGTTATGGATTTTATAAAATCAAGTAATAAACTAATTTTTCTAAAAATCTCATATTTCGTTCTTCATTTCGACAAAATACTAATAAAACACCTCAGCATTAATTCCTTCAATTATATCTACATAAAAATAAATATTTCCTTATGATATAAATCAATAATTAATTATTCACAAATAGTATTACAAAATCACAATTATGACAACTAGGTTGTTCCCAGGAAAGAGGGGACTTTTCGATAAGAATTTCTCCTTACTGGCACGCAATTAGGTGACCAAACCTGTCCTTAGACAGAACTTCCTTAGATATTGCCAATAATGTTATCTAATAATATTATTCAAATAATATGAATTATTGATCTGATAATGGAGATACTGTGCAGTGACAATTATTGAAACAACAATAATATAAAATATCAACGCAACAATTATTGAATCAATAAAATAAAATATTGAATAGTAATTACTGTAATAATTATTGAGTAGTGCCTTCTTACATAAGAATCAATAATCCAAAAATACTGTGTAATACCGTGTGCTACTGTGCAACCACGCGTATTACTGTATTTTAACCACCAGGTAATCCAATAGTGTTAACGGTAACAACTACGCCGTTATTTATAAAAACTCAAACTTGTTATTTTTTCATCCGACAGTTATTCTGTTATGGGGCCCATAAATGGCTGCACCGTTGTACGAATATTCTCCGACAGTAAGAATATTCCACGACCAAACTAATATTCCCCGACAACAATGAGTATTTTATAACCAGTTGCTCATTTTGAAAGAAAATCATATATCACCCTTAACTTTAACTTTTTCATTAATTTAACCATTTACTGAATAGAAAAATTGAAAACTTTTATTTCAAAAAATTCGGGGTCTTACAATCTCCCCTCCTTATGAAATTTCGTCCCCGAAATTTACGTACCTGGTATTTCGAAGAGTTAAGAATACCTTGCTTCCATTTCAGACTTTGTCTCCCCGGTCATCATGATTTTTCCATTGCTTATTCAAGAATACAGCTTCAAAACAAAGGTTAATTGACATATCACAATTTGTCAATTTATCAAGTAAGAAATTTCAGCTTAGGTAAGTCACATACTAGAGAAGTATATTACTCGTCTCTCCCATCCTAATTCTAGACTCAGATCTTCGCCAGCGACCATATCCCTAAGCTCTGATACCAACTGTAACGCCCCCAAAATAGGTCCAATCCATCCAACCTATTCTGAGTCGCCAAATACATGGTAAAGAAAATAACTACAACTTTTATTACTACAATTATCGTGCAAAATACAACAACACATATGTTGTGAGTTTTGATACAAATACATACCAACTGTGACTCATGTCCCATCCGTGGACAGCACCTCATAGTGATACCTTACATAAAGGTACAGACAATAACTGTTTTAGAAATTAAAATCTTTGGGAAGTGCTCAAGGAAACCTTCGTACATGGGAGGCCATGCGTCTAGGTTATGATAGATATCATATGTCCACAGAATTATCTTTGGTTGACCCAATAGACCCCAAAGAAAAACGAGAAGATTACTATCTTGTTCTTTCTAATAGTGAGTCTTCTCTTGACATATAATTATCTCCATTGTCTCTAATTGAGAATTATATTTTAACCAAACTCAAAGATTATATAGGTAGTGCTCGTAGATATACTCAGCGAGTGGATGTGCACAACCCTATCTTATGATAACACGAAGTCACATGTCATTAGACATCTTGTATGATAGTGGCAAAACACCCTTCCAACGTTGGGTTCGCCTCACCTTATTGAATTCGCCAAATATAACTACAAAATGATTTATAAAATACAACCCACTATTTTAAAGTTCTCAATAAAATTATTTCTATACTATTTAGGGAGAACCTCCACAGCTAGAGACCACCATTATATTCCCATGTTACCCCCGCTCGACTCAGCTACACTCTTATTACCTGAAAGGAATTGTAAGGCAAAAGGGTGAACACAACTAGCCCAGTAAAGAATATCATGACTAAAGATAATTAAATTATCAATATCGTTCATCAGTAATAAATCAGAGATTTAGAACATATGGCAGATGAGAAAACTTTTCAACCATAGTTGCAGCTGAACGAGCAATCCATTAGAAGAGTCAAATAGACCATAAAGTCTATTATCTTCTCTATGTTAAAAGTCCACCAACAATATTTTATCCTTGTAACATAAATCAACAGTTCTGTCCACAATCACGTGTATAACTCATAATTATAATTGTAGTTCTAAATTCCTCTTCTCATCTAAGACGAAGATAATTTTCATCACCTGTCTTTACCTGAAACATCAAAGATCATGGTTATACCAAATCACAGTTCATGTTCATAATCATACTAATAAATTCATCTTTGCACTACGAGCCAAAGATATTCGTCAACAGTTCATCTTTGCACTACTGACCAAAGATATTCAATAACAGATCATCTTTGCACTACAAGCCAAAGATATTCAATGACAGTTCATCTTTGCACTACATGCCAAAGATATTCAACAACAGATCATCTTTGCACTACAGACCAAAGATATTAATATCTCAAAGAAATATATAATCATTTCAGAATTTATATAACCAATGATTATAACGATGTTGATCAATTCACCTTTGCACTTAAGTTAAAGATATTCAATTATAAATTCAATGGTCATGATTATAACAGTCAACAATTCATCTTTGCACTACTGGCCAAAGGGAACCCATAACGATCATACCAATAATCTACCCATCTTTACACTCAAGTCAAAGAGAAATTCTATCACCGGGGTTATAAAAATGTTATATATGATAATAAAAACAATATGATCAACAACTGCATTTAATTTCAAGAGTAAGATTCGTAAATCAACGATAATTTGGTCAGAAAAAAAAAACCAATTTTGTCGTGAATAGTACCCATGAATAGTAACTCATGAATTGTAACTCGTGAATAGTAACTCATGAATAGTAACTCGTGAATAGTATTCTGTATTCGTATATAGTACCGAATACGCAAGTAATGTCATATACATAAATAGTGTCATATACATGAATAGTGCCGTATACGTGAATAGTGTCGTATACGTAAATAGTAACTCCGACACAAAAAGGTAAAGATTTCACAATAAAATTCATACCAATATTTCGGTATAATGATATTAAAAGAAATAACATCATTACGAAAAAATAACATCCCTTACAATCCCTTACTATCCATTACCTCAAAAGAGCAGTATTTCTGACTGAAATATCGGATGTAAAGCCGAAGGAAACTTGCACTAAATAGCAACTCTCAAAGTATCTAAATACTCACAAAATACGTTCGATAATATAGAGAGAAAGAAAACTTGTTTCTGATGTGATTTTCAATTCTAACTCAGTACCCTATTTATAGAAAAATGTTAGAACGCCGAAGCAGACTTAACCTGCTACCTGATGGCTTTACCTGTTACTATTCATGCCCACCACATTTGAAATAAAATTTTAGCACATTTCTCACAAACCAAAAGTGGGGCCCACCAATTCTAGAAATTTCTAAAATATTTTATCATTTAAACAATAATCAGAAACTTCAATAATTCATAATAAATAGTCCGTTTATTAGAAATATACGAATTTTATGTCCATTCCATATGAAGTTTAATTCTCTATAACTTTGTAGCTTTAAGTTTTTCTAAATTCCAAACAGAAAATATCTGAAATCCAGAAACGGACGATTTTCAATATCTCATAAAATTCATAACAAATCATACGTTAATTTTTAACGGTTTAAAATTTGTGGACATATACTCAACTTATATATGTATAATATATCCAAAAATTACAACGATCCAACGGTCGGATCAAAATTATAACTCACGCAATAGAGCTTAAGAATACTGATTTGATTTTTGGACTATAAGTCCCTCGTATCAGTCTCACTCAAACAGTCACCACGAAAAATTCACAAAGAATTTTTGGGTGATTTAAATTTCTACACTTAGCTTACTTTCAGGGCTTTCTTTTGATATATGACTCATCTCCTAATTCATTATACACAAAGAGTTATGAATTTTACAAAATCAAGTAATAAACTAATTTTTCTGAAAATCCCATATTTCGTTCTTCATTTCGACAAAATACTAATAAAGCACCTCATCATTAATTCCTTCAATTATATCCACATAAAAATAAATATTTTCTTATCATATAAATTACTAATTAATTATTCACAAATAGTATTACAGAATCACAATTATGACAACCAGGTTATTCCCAGAAAAAAGGGGGCTTTTCGATAAGGATTTTTTCTTACTGGCGCGCAATTAGGTGACCAAACATCTCCTTAGATAGAACTTCCTTAGACATTACCAATAATGATATCTAATAATATTATTCAAATAATATGAATTATTGATCCGATAATGGAGATACTGTGCAGTGACAATTATTGAAACAACAATAATATAAAATATCAACGCAACGATTATTGAATCAATAAAATAAAATATTGAATAGTAATTACTGTAATAATTATTGAGTAGTGCCTTCTTACGTAAAAATCAATAATTTAAAAATACTGTGCAATACCATGTGCTACTATGCAACCACGTGTATTACTATATTTTAACCACCAGGTAATCCAACAGTGTTAACGGTTACAACTACGTCGTTATTTATAAAAACTTAAACTTGTCATTTTTTTCATCCGACAGTTATTCTGCTATGGGGCCCACAAATGGTTGCGCCGTCGTACGAATATTCTCTGACAGTAAGAATATTCCACGACCAAACTAATATTCCCCGACAACAATGAGTACTTTATAACCACTTGCTCATTTTGAAAAAAATTCATATATCACCCTTAACTTTAACTTTTTTATCAATTTAACTATTTACTGAATAAAAAAATTGAATACTTTTATTTCATAAAATTCGCGGTCTTCCATTTTAAAAATTCCATCATTCATCGTTTGATTAGTGGCGTTGTTTACGGGAGGAATATTGTCGTCATGTTGCACGTTCTCCTAGTTGGTGATTAAAGGTGTCTCCACGGTCTCATACACTCTATTGTTAACATTTTCAGCTACCATTCTCAAATACTGTCACAAAATAAGGGTTAATTAAAGAAATTGACATGCCACATAATACCCTTATATTCTGACTGACCAATAAATAAGCTTAGGTAGGACACACTAGCGAACGATTTACTCGTAGAAGAAAATTTTTCCAAATTCCAAACAGAAAATACCCGAAATCCACATACGGACGATTTTTAATACCTTCATTCCTACAAAATACTGATAAAACACCTCAACATTAATTCCTTCATTTTTATCCACATAAAAATAAATATTTTCTTATCATATAAATTAATAAGTAATTATTTACAAATAATATTATAGAATCACAATTATGACAACCAGGTTGTTCCCAGGAAAGAGAGGGCTTTACGATAAGAATTTCTCCTTACTGGCGCGTAATTAGGTGACCAAACCCCTTTCCTAGGCATAACTTTCTTAGACATTGCCAACAATGCTATCTAATAATATTATTCAAATAATATGAATTATTGATCTAATAATGGAAAATACTGTACAGTGACAATTATTGAAACAACAATAATATAAAATATCAACGTAACAATTATTTAATTAATAAAATAAAATATTGAACATTAATTACTGTAACAATTATTGAGTAGCGCCTTCTTACGTAAGAATCAATAATTCAAAAATACTGTGCAATATCGTGTGTTACTGTGCAACCACGCGTATTACTGTATTTTAACCACCGGGTATTCCACCAGTGTTAACGGTAACAACTACGCCGTTATTTGTAAAAACTCAAACTTGTCATTTTCTTCATCTGACCATTTTCCGTTATGGGGCCCACAAATGGCTGGCCCATCGTACGAATATTCTCCGACAGCAAGAATATTCCATAACCAAACAAATATTCTGTGAAAGCCCCGAATCCGGGTCCCAAATCACCGCGGATCCGGTACAATCATTCTATCACTATTTGCGAAAGATATAAACATAAATTGTTTATACAATAAACATACACATTATTTTCTCAAAATCGAGTAACTTTAACTTATACACAATTCATAAACTATCAGACATATAACATATTTATTAAATTATTCTATTACAAATTAGCTGCACATTTTATCCCAAGCTGAACTTGGCATTATCCTTTTCCTGTATCCGACGTTTTTGCCTTAGTCTGCAATGTTAAATCATGATATAGCAAGGGTGAGCATGAGAGTTGCCCAGCAAGTTTAAATTCAATAATATAACGATATATCATGATTGAAAGAGTCTAAATAATAAGCTGGATATAATTCAACAATATAATTGTGAACTAGCAAGAACAAACTTTATGACTGAGCAAGTATTATACATGAACAAATATATTTGGACCAACTGATAATGAAGGTGATCAACCTTTCATACCCGACTTATACATGTAATATGTACAGAGTACAGTTTATGGCAACCAGCAATGATTAACCATAAGCTTATCCGAATAAAACACTCTTAGTAGAGTTAAGTAAAAAAAAACTTGCCTGAACCGTTGATTACCGCTACATAATTTAATAAGCTTTGTCTGGACGAAGACCTAATATATAAATAATATCGATATACAAATTAGAATAATATCATCACAATATAATACTATTATATATAGATATACACAGAATAACCTAAACACTTAACACATAACTCTATCAGTCTATAACACACATAAGACTCAGTGTCAAGTCAAACTATTGCATTCTGAGTTGAACCCGACAAAAAACTGACATCCCGACGGTCTAGTCGGACTTTTATCGAGTCTAAGTACAATTAACTTTGAGTAAACACTTGACAAATAACTCAGATAATTTTAATATCAGTCAAAATATTTTTCTAAGTCTCATAATAATTTTCACATAATTATTATCATTTATTTTAATTTTTCAATCATTAAACTCTTATTTAAATGAATTAAATACCACATAATCCCATTATCATTAATATTTATTTATTATCAAATATTAATGAACTACATGTCATAATATTATAATATATTTATAATATCACAAAGTATTTTTAATACCTTAAAATCACCTTTATATGATTTTTAAACAATTAAATTCATTATTCGATAATTGCTGTTAATATTAAAATATTAATATTTTCATGACAAAATATCAAAAGTTATATTTTATAATTTAAAATATTTTTATAACACTTAAATCATTTTTATATGATTTTTAAATCATTTATTCCATTTTTCCATAATTTATTTAATATATTCATTAAATAAACTAATTATCATTGATATTTATTAATTAATGAAATTCATCACAAAATATTAAAAGTCACTGAAAATAACTTAAAATATTGTATTATACCATAATATCATTTTTCATGATTTTTTATGTATTTAAATCATTTTTAAATAAATTATTTAATATTATAATTAAATAAATTAAATACCATTTATATTCCAGAAATATTAAATATTTATGAAATATACTCAAAATAATTAAAAACTATTTTTCAGACTTTAAAATAATTTTTCAGAATTTATTTAGTATTTTTAATAATTAAAAACTATTTAATTCGATTTATTAATGAAATAAATAATTTTCAGTAATTAAATGTCGTTAAAGGGGTCTTAGGCGACAAATCCGTCGCTGATGGTGTTCTTCACGTGTTGTTGAGCATTTCCAGAAATTCGTGTCAGTGGCCAGGGTGCCTACTTTGACCGGATCTATCATCGTGATCTTGTTGTTTCTGGGCTGTTAATTACTTTGATATTGTAAACCGAATGTAATACTACAAAGCTAAACAAATATCATGACCAAAACATATAATCACAGAGAGATCTAAGCTTCCAAACTTTCTGACAACACAGTTCTTCATTTCTGGGTTTTCCAGAAAATGAAGAACAGTCGAGGGAGCTTGGTTTAGATCTTTATGGTTTGCAGTCTAGGCTCGGTTTGTGTGATCTAGTGAATCTATCTTGTAGAAGAGATGTCAGACTACATGTCTATAACAACATATCATTATAAAAACATCACACCTAACAGATCATCGCTGGTCAAAGTAGGGGTCAGAAAACGGTCTTGAAGATTTTGGGTTACCCAGAATCTCCTTCCGGGAAGCTGGTCAACGGTGGTTTGACCTCATATAACTTTGATTCCTTTACGTATTTGGGTGATATAAAAGCTTATACATGTAGATCATATGACAGAATACAACATCAAACTAACATCATGTCATAAACCATTACCAGAAGCAAGATCAAGGGCCTAGAAAATCACTGTCAGATTTCTTGGAATTTTCCGGGCTGCCCAGAAAGCATAGCCGTGGTCGGTCAACGCCTTTTGACCGCATATAACGTACGATCTAGACATGATATGACCATGTTCCTAGTTTCAGATCACATTCCCCATATCATAGAACAGATCCAAAGCATAAAACACACAAAACATCAAACACCTAAAGATCTAGAGGCTCTAACATTAGGCTGTCAGGCCTTATTTTCAATTTTTTCCAGATTTGATAAATCTTTAATTTCGAGCATCTAGATATTATGGATCCATGATCCAACAACCCAGATCTCTATATGACACCTTATAACACATATCTAACCAACAACTAATATCAAAACACAAAATTTACAAAAATTAGGATTTATACCTCTTTAGAGTTTTGATCTTTGATTCTGACTTTGATCCTGTTATGGGAAGCTATGATCTGATCATGTCTTGACTTCTCATACCTTCTTCACTCTCATTCCCGAAATCTTAGAGACAGAATGTCTTGGATGGTTGAAAAATAAAGTGTGCATTCTCTCTCTCTCTCTCT
This sequence comes from Panax notoginseng, assembly GCA_016801055.1. NCBI lineage: Eukaryota > Viridiplantae > Streptophyta > Magnoliopsida > Apiales > Araliaceae > Panax > Panax notoginseng. The sequence goes on along the minus strand of CM029013.1, from coordinate 236,302,704 downwards.
ATAACTTATATATTTGATGTATATAATGTATAATGGCTGGCATGGGGCTGATATTGCTGGATTTCAGTCACATGTTATAGGCTAGGGTGGTTTAGTCACCCACCTAAGGATATGGCAAGATTTTGTAAGCTAAAATACAAAAAGGGCAAAATGGTCATTAAACTATTATATTTAATGGCATTTATGCAGATAGTCCAAACCTTTAGGGTTTAGAATTTGGGTTAGGGTTTAGGATTTGGGTTAGGGTTTAGGGTTTGAACCCTATAGAATTTAGGGGTAAAACCCTTAGGTTTTGAAAATAAATTCTAAAATTTCCAAATTAGGTTTTCAAAAATAGAAATTAATATTTCTAAATTATAATTAGAATTTTCTAATTATATTAAAATTCCTTAATCAAAATTTAAATATTGCTAATTAGGATGAATATTTGCTAATTAAGAATTAAAATTACCTAATTACAAATTAGGGTTTCAAATTTTCAAATTAAGGTTCCTAATAATTGGGGTTTCTAATTATTAGAATTTTTAATTAATGAATTAGGGTTATCCCTAATTAAGTTTGTGATTAATACAAAAACCATATATGATGTACTTGAATCCCCAATTTAGGGTTTCAAAATATCGAATTAGGGTTTTAAAATCCTCGAAACTGAACTTAGGGTTTCATAACCGGTTTCTAGGGTTTCTTATCCATTTCTAGGGTTTTCTAACCGAACGTTGACATTCTTAATATGTACCTAGGGTTTGATACAGATATTGGTTATCTGGTCAACCCTTGACCCTTAACCACATACTGTACACATATACACAGAACATAAATGCATATTCCCTTAATCCTGAATAATTCACTTAAATCCTTCACAAAATTTTGAAATCCTCAAAATTCCTTCTTAAAAATATCAAACGCATACACTTATTTTCTGTCCAGGTTCTAATTTTGAACCTTAAATCAATTAATTAAAATTTTCTAAATTTTCTAAATTTTTGGGTTGTCACATTCACCCCTTCTTCTAAAAATTTTGTCCCCGAAATTTACCTCACACCATAAACCTTACACCATTCATACTCATCATCCCATGCTACCCAATACACCTCTCACAAGAGTAAAAATTTTGAAATTGTGCTGAGGAGTTTTACAGACTATTGTCTGTCATTTTCGCAAAGGTTATATGGAAATTCATCCGCTAACCGTCTTAACTTACAGACATAGTGAGTAATTAGCCCGATATGCCCTGTACTTATAAAGTACTTCTGGTCTGATCTGTTTCTCGTATTCGCCTTGGGCACATAAACTTTTACCTCAGTCTTAATGGATTCCGCACCAAAACAATTTAGTTCGGAAAATTTCTTTCAATGAACGCTTAGAGTTTTTATAACATTAGTCTAGCTGAATCGAATAGCGTAGACTCATATTAATAATTCAATTCAATCGAATTATTTAGGTGTAACCAAACCCCGTTGGCAAATTAAATTTTTTGAAAATATTTTTGAGAATGACGTCATGATGCCGTACTGTATTAACAGTCCATTTGAGGATGCCGTCATTATATGACTTTGTCATAACACATCATACAATAGTGGAACAATGATTTTGGATCCATTCAACACTAAGTATTCTTGTATTTACAACTCTATCAACTTTTTATCATCTCTGCACCAGGTTACATGGTACATGAGTGATAAATAAAATAAATTTTGATATTTCAAATCATCTGCGTCTAGCTGAAACAAGTAGCATAGACTATACTTTAAACCGTTTCAAAAATGATTACAAGTCTACATTTTTTTTAAAATCACATAGTGCGTATTTTGCTTGATGTCCAAAAAGTTCAAAGTCTAGCATAGCTAGGAATTTTGGAAAACCTATGTCTCCACTAATAATCATTTACTTAAATAGTCTATCTATTCCTATTATCCTTAATACATCATTCACACAAAACTATACCCAGTTCGTCAAACATACCACACTTATGAGTTCAGGAACTTGCCATAATCATATGAGTTTAAGAACTTGTCCTAGACAGACCTTTGGCGTCCATTCGCTGAGTGGTTCATAAACATTTCATATAATTATGAGTCATAATCATACCATAAGTATGAGTTTTAAGAACTCGTACTTAACCTTATATTCTCTATACATAACCTATCTATCTGTTATACATATGAGAAAGGAATCACCCTCTTAACATGCATATAGCAAATAGAGCGACACAAACATTTCAATGATTATCAGTGCCAAAAACTAAGTGGTTTTTACACCAAGTACAATTCCTCGCCCATAACAAGGAATCATACAACTCAGCTACTAACATGAGTCCTCAATTGAATCCCCACCTAAACCCACTCCCTTCACAATACGAATTTCATTTAATCCGTATTCATAATCCTTTCCTGAATCTGTACCAATTCATAGTACCACTGACACACAACATTCTTGCCGTAGACTTATCTATCATTCGTTTAATCCATAACAGATCACGGGGTGATCTCATCGTATATAATACGATTCATTTCTATATCTTGATCGTTTTGTTTTACGATCTCCTATTACTGTACTATTAGTCTTTTAGACTCTATCTATTCTCCACTACTGTTCAACTTTATTATCAGAGTTAGGGAACTCTGTATCATATAACTCGTCGAGATCCTTCTTTGAATCTTACCGACACACTAACTCTATTTGAGTTAGTACTTATCCTAATCACTGCGGTTATTAGTCTCAGGTAACCCTACCTAAGGTTTATAACCAACAGCATTGATACCAACTGTGAGGGCCCCGAATCCGGGCCCTAAATCACCGCGGATCCGGTACAATCATTCTATCACTATTTACGGAAGATATAAACATAAATTGTTTATACAATAAAGGTACACATTATTTTCCCAAAACCAAGAAACCTTAACTTATACACAATTCATAAACTATCAGATATATAACATATTTATTAAACTATTCTATTACAAATTAGCTGCACATTTTATCCCAAGCTGAACTTGACATTATCCTATTCCTATACCCGACGTTTTCGCCTTAGTCTGCAATGTTAAATCATGATATAGCAAGGGTGAGCATAAAAGTTGCCCGACAAGTTTAAATTCAATAATATAACGATATATCATGATTGAAAGAGTCTAAATAATAAGTTGGCTATAATTCAACAATATAATTGTGAACTAGCAGGAACAAACTTTATGACTGAACAAGTATTATACATGAACAAATATATCTGGACCAACTGGTAATGAAGGTGATCAACCTTTCATACCTGACTTATACATGCAATATGTACAGAGTACAATTCATGGCAACCAGTAATGATTAATCATAAGCTTATCCGAATGAAACACTCTTAGTAGAGTTAAGTAAAAACAAACTTGCCTGAACCGTTGATTACTGCTACGCAATTTAATAAGCTTTGTCTGGTCGAAGACCTAATATATAAATAATATCGTTATACAAATTAGAATAATATCATCACAGTATATATATATATATATATATATATATATATATATATATATATATATATATATATATATATATATATATATAGAATAACCTAAACACATAACACATAACTTTATCAGTCTATAACACACATAAGACTCGGTGTCAAGTCAAACTATTGCTGTCTGAGTTGAACCCGACAAAAAACTGACATCCCGACGGTCTAGTCAGACTTTTATCGAGTCTAAGTTCAATTAACTTTGACTAAACACTTAACAAATAACTCAGATAATATTAATATCAGTCAAAATATTTTTCTAAGTCTCATAATAATTTTCACATAATTATTATCATTTATTTTAATTTTTCAATCATTAAACTCTTACTTAAATGAATTAAATACCACATAATCCCATTATCATTAATATTTATTTATTATCAAATATTAATGAACTACATGTCATAATATTATAATATATTTATAATATCACAAAATATTTTTAATACCTTAAAATTACCTTTATATGATTTTTAAACAATTAAATTCATTATTCGATAATTGTTGTTAATATTAAAATATTAATATTTTCATGACAAAATATCAAAAGTTATATTTTATAACTTAAAATATTTTTATAACACTTAAATCATTTTTATATGATTTTTAAATCATTTATTCCATTTTTCCATAATTTATTTAATATATTTATTAAATAAACTAATTATCATTAATATTTATTAATTAATAAAATTTATCACAAAATATTAAAAGTCACTGAAAATAACTTAAAATATTTTATTATACCATAATATCATTTTTCATGATTTTTCATGTATTTAAATCATTTTTAAATAATTTATTTAATATTATAATTAAATAAATTAAATACCATTTATATTCCAAAAATATTAAATATTTATGAAATATACTCAAAATAATTAAAAACTATTTTTCAGACTTTAAAATAATTTTTTAGAATTTATTTAGTATTTTTAATAATTAAAAACTATTTAATTCGATTTATTAATTAAATAAATAATTTTCAGTAATTAAATGTCGCTAAAGGGGTCTTAGGCGACAAATCCGTCGCTGATGATGTTCTTCACGTGTTCTTGAGCATTTCCAGAAATTCGTGTCAGTGGTCAGGGTGCCTACTTTGACCGGATCTATCATCGTGATCTTGTTGTTTTTGGGCTGTTAATTACTTTGATATTGTAAACCGAATGTAATACTACAAAGCTAAGCAAATATCATGACCAAAACATATAATCACATAGAGATCTAAGCTTCCAAACTTTCTGACAACACAGTTCTTCATTTCTGGGTTTTCCAGAAAATGAAGAACAGTCGAGGGAGCTTGGTTTAGATCTTTATGGTTTGCAGTCTAGGCTCGGTTTGTGTGATCTAGTGAATTTATCTTGTAGAAGAGATGTCAGACTACATGTCTATAACAACATATCATCATAAAAACATCACACCTAACAGATCATCGCTGGTCAAAGTAGGGGTCAGGAAACGGTCTTGAAGATTTTGGGTTACCCAGAATCTCTTTCCGGGAAGCTGGTCAACGGTGGTTTGACCTCATATAACTTTGATTCCTTTACGTATTTGGGTGATATAAAAGCTTATACATGTAGGCCATATGACAGAATACAACATCAAACTAACATCATGTCATAAACCATTACCAGAAGCAAGATCAAGGGCCTAGAAAATCACTGTCAGATTTCTTGGAATTTTCTAGGCTGCCCAAAAAGCATAGCCGTGGTCGATCAACGCCTTTTGACCGCATATAACGTACGATCTAGACATGATATGACCCTGTTCCTAGTTTCAGATCACAGTCCCTATATCATAGAACAGATCCAAAGCATAAAACACACAAAACATCAAACACCTAAAGATCTAGAGGCTCTGACATCTAGGCCAATAACCCAGATCTCTATATGACACCTTATAACACATATCTAACCAAAAACTAATATCAAAACACAAAATTTACAAAAATTAGGATTTATACCTCTTTAGAGTTTTGATCTTTGATTCTGACTTTGATCCTGTTATGGGAAGCTATGATCTGATCATGTCTTGACTTCTCATACCTTCTTCACTCTCATTCCCGAAATCTTAGAGAGAGAATGTCTTGGATGGTTGAAAAATAAAGTGTGCATTCTCTCTCTCTCTCTCTATAACTTATATATTTGATGTATATAATGTATAATGGCTGGCATGGGGTTGATATTGCTGGATTTCAGTCACATGTTATAGGCTAGGGTGGTTTAGTCACCCACCTAAGGATATGGCAAGATTTTGTAAGCTAAAATACTAAAAGGGCAAAATGGTCATTAAACTATTAAATTTAATGGCATTTATGTAGATAGTCCAAACCTTTATGGTTTAGGGTTTGGGTTTGGGTTTAGGGTTTGAACCCTTTAAGGTTTAGGGTTAAAACCCTTAGGTTTTGAAAATAAATTCTAAAATTTCTAAATTAAGTTTTCAAAAATAGAAATTAATATTTCTAAATTATAATTAGAATTTTCTAATTATATTAAAATTTCTTAATCAAAATTTAAATATTGCTAATTAGGATGAATATTTCCTAATTAAGAATTAAAATTACCTAATTACGAATTAGGGTTTCAAATTTACAAATTAGGGTTCCTAATAATTAGGGTTTCTAATTATTAGAATTTCTAATTAATGAATTAGGGTTATCCCTAATAAAGTTTGTGATTAATACAAAAACCATATATGCTGTACTTAAATCCCCAATTTAGGGTTTCAAAATATCGAATTAAGGTTTTAAAATTCCCAGAACAGAACTTAGGGTTTCAGAACCGATTTCTAGGGTTTCTTATCTATTTCTAGGATTTTCTAACCGAACGTTGACATTCTTAATATATACCTAGGGTTTGATACATATATCGGTTATCTGGTCAACCCTTAACCCTTAACCACATACTGTACATATATACACATAACATAAACGCATATTCCCTTAATCCTGAATAATTCACTTAAATCCTTCACAAAATTTTGAAATCCTCAAAATTCCTTCTTAAAAATATTAAACGCATACAGTTATTTTCTGTCTAGGTTCTAATTATGAACCTTAAAACAATTAATTAAAATTTTCTAAATTTTCTAAATTCTCGGGTTGTCACATATTCCCCGACAATGAATATTTTATAACCACTTGCTTATTTTATAAAATTTTCACATTTCACCCATAACCAAAACATTATATCAAATTAACACCTTATTAATCAAAATAATAATTAGATGAAATTCAATTTTATTTATAAAAAGTTGGGGTCTTACATTATCTCTGGTGCTGAAAACTGAATTTCTCGGGGTTATCTCCGGGTTTGGAACTTTGATCTCCCGGGGTTATCTCTGGGGTTGGAACTGAATTGAAACTGAATCTCCTAAGGTTATCTCCCGGGCTAGAAACTGGATCTCCCGGGGTTATCTCTGGGTTAGAACTAGATCTTCCAGGGTTGGAACTTGATCTCCTGGGGTTATCTTCGGAACTAGATTGATTTGGCTTCTAGGGTTATCTCTGGAAGACGATTTTGCCCTCCTACATGGGTTAGTAACAGGAATGCAAAATTTTGAGTGTCTACAGATGCCCCTCTTTATCATGTTTATGCAATGCAATGGCATAGATAGGATAAGCTTGGGATGATGCAATACAATGCAATGCAGCATGATGCTATATTATGCTAAATGTTGTTTGTTGGAATGATTTCCAACAGGATGTGATAACTGCCTGCTCCCGCCTTTTCTGTTGGGGGATGGAGTTGTAAATGATGGCTCCATTGAATCGTCTTGATGTCCACTTGAATGGTAGTCAACAAAGCTTTGATCACCAGAATCTCTCGATGCAACGCTGGGCTTGTCGCCAGCGGTTTGAAATGTCCATCAATGATATCTGAGCCAGATTTACCAAAAAGCCGTAGAGACTTTCTCAAGATCCTTGCAGTGGTGTCTTGGCTGAGGATCTATATAACAGATTTCATCATCGGTCCTCCCTGATGAAGATGGTTTTTCATGGTTTGCATCATCAGACTTCTCTAACGCTTCACTAGAGTTGTCGCCAATGACTTGGAACGTTAGATACATTGATCTTCGTTGAAGTAGCTTTCAACGACTTTTATCACCGGATCATTTTCGATGCTTCGCTAGATTTTTTGCCAGTGGCTTGCAGTGTCAGGGATGCCTGAACCTCGTTGAAGTAGCTTTCAATGGCTTACGTTGTCAATGATGACTGAAATCTCCGCTGGGGATATATTTTTGGCGAACGACACTCTTAACGAGTTTGGATGCTTTTGATTACAATCATAATCCCCGATTCATGGCATCAGACCTTCGCGATGCGTTGATAAGGGCCGCTTTCAATAGCTTTTAACATCGACTTTCTAAACCCTATATTCGAGTGAATACCGATGACTTGCATATAGACCCGCAGTTTGGTCTCTGAATATAGGATTCCAGGCCCTTTTGTCTTAATCGCGTAGCACCTTTTTCCCTGATTTGACTTTTCAGCTTCTGGGACCTAGTTTACAACTCAAATTTGATCAAGCTAGAGGGGGTAGGGACCACCTTGGGTAGCCGTAGGTAGACCCGCGGCTGCTGCGAATTGACCCGCGACCACCCGTGGGTTATATACTCTATCCCATCTCTTTCACAAGTCATTTTCAAGTTGAAGCCACACAAAGAACCCGATATTTCCTCTTTGGATCTACTGAGTTCGGGCTACTTTCTATAAAATTCATCACCGTACAATCGTTCTGCACTATCCTAGAAACGTTTACATGTTTTCTTTTCCAGTTTTGCCCTTTGGAAAGTGAGATATCATATAGAATGCTTCTAAACACATAGTAGTGAATATGCATGCTCATATGACTTGATAAAAATTATTCAACACAATAAATGTTAGTCTTTTACCATGTTGAACGTATTGATGTGAAAAAAATTGACTTTTGAAACATTCAATTGGCACTCTTTTCTGCTATTTTTTCATCCTATTTGAGGACAAATGAGAAAAGGTTGTGAAGTAAATCAATCTTGGTAATTAGGCTACCATGATGGATTTGCTTTTTGACATTTTTTTCATGCATATAGAATGTTCATAACTTTGATTTGGTGTGCTACTGAATGGCCACCTAGTCATGCCTACATGCATGTAAACGATCATTTTTACAAAGGAGACTCTGGTGAAATTTTTTCACGAGTATGGGAATTGAATGAACATGCAATTTTAACTCTACTGTAGACGTATGTTAAAGCAATGCATGCATGAAGCTATGATTTGAATTTAATAAGCTTCAGGTTAGAATTTACCACACCATTTCTGAAGTGATTTGAAGACTTTTATCCAGATATATATGGATCCAAGCCAGTTGAGTAGCTTCCGTAGGGCCTCTTCAGGTGTGAGGAGGAGAGCTTCAGATGTTCCTTGGCCTCGTCCAGCCCGACAGCCTCGTCGGTTGACTGAGTCAGTTATTCGCCCTATTTAGGTTAAGAGACCGGATGTCAAGGACGAGGAGGACGTACCTATTACGGATCTTGCTCCTTCTTCTTCCATTCCCCGTAGAAAGCTTCCAGCTATAAATGTGACGATTCCAGATCACTTGGATGATTTGAGTCGTCACCCCTTGATCTATCTTCATGCGAATGAGGTAATAGCCGTTTCCATCTTCCTTTTCCCATTTGTGGGGGCAAGGGTTCTGATTTTTATTTGAAATTTGATGCAAGTTCCTGGCTTTACGCAGCCTAGAGGGAACTGGTTTAGCATACATTCTCTGTGCCAGACTCTCCATCTAGAGTTCCAAGAGATTGTTCATGCATGGGGCTTCGAGGCTTTCTTTTCCATCCCCCCCCCCCCCGTCGTTGTCCCTGGGGTTATCTAAGGGCTTTGTCTGAGCGCTGGTTTCACCAGACCCAGTCTCTCTACTTGCTAGATTATGAGGTGATGATGACACCGATGGATTAGCGATTCATAACTGGACTGGAGTTTTTAGGGGCGCCAGTGCCTTTGGTGGCTGACATCTCCTCGACTGCCTTCAGATCCCTTTTGGGAGTCCCGGCCATAGCGCTCAAGGGTCGGACTGTCCTTTCTGGTCCCTTGAGTGTAGATGCCATGAGTGGGGCTCTGACTGAGCTATTGCCTGATGATCCGAGGGTTAGAGATCGCATCCTTCGGTGATTGTTCCTGGTCATCATCAGGGGTTATTTCCTGGCAGACAACTCCTTGACGATATCATTTGCTTTAGTCAGCACCACTCGGGAAGTGGACCGTATCAGAGAGTTTGATTGGGGCTCCTACACCTTTGCCTACTACCTTAGGGGGATGCGCCTACTCTCAGAGGGCGTGACAGAGGCTTGGTTAGGGTTTTACTCATTCTTGCTGGTGAGTATTTTATTTTGATTTTTGATTCCCCTTGTTCAGGTTGCCAGTTTATCTGACCGCATATATTTGATCATTGCATTCGCAGTTTTGGGCCTACGAGAGGCTCCCATGTCTTCATCTCGTTAACATGTTAGGTCTAGACACCTATCCATGGGGACGACGATGGCATTATTGCACTCTAGCTGAGGTTCCTGTAGCTAAGGGTTTCACCCATTCTCGCCTATAGTTAGAGTTGTTGACCACATATGTCATTACATGGGTTCCTTATTCTGAGGACCACTTGATAGTTGGCTTTGAGGGTGGTTTCCCGACTGGTGTCTAGTATGTATTGTCCACCCTTTGGATTCCTCTCCTTATTGACTGAGGTTAGGAACTCTATTTGGGAGAGCGTGCTATTAGGAGCACCACAAAAGAGATACGCATTCTGTTCTTTCCTCCTACCAGATGTCATTGACCTTTATCTCAGCCAATCACCGAGATCCCATTGATGGGCGTAGATGGTTTTACTTTGTCAGAGTGACCCTTCACTCAAGAGGCTTTTTATCGCTGGTGGTTCCCTCGCACTATTGGAGCTCAGACCCGCACCACATAGTTTATGGGGGATATGGTTTCTGGCTCCATCACGATGATAGATTGGATTGCCTGTGTCCGAGAGCCTACTCATTTGACGTAGATTAAGAGTTTGACCCAACAGTTGGACCGAACACATTTCTTCATTTGGCATTTAGGCAGAGATCCATCAGAGGCGGATAGTTTTGATCCTTCCAGCTCTAGCGCTAGCCCTTCAAGTTGCCCAAATTTTGAAGGTTTTATCGGCGCAGATCCTCCATTGTATTGGCCTGATATCCCTTCTTGCAAAGACTAAGTGACTCAGGAGGAGTTACATCAGATGGATAGACTGGATGACGTAGACATCATTGACTTCTTTTGATGTATTTCTCGTTATTTCTTTTGATATGCCTTTGTTAGATATTGGGCTGGTGTGCCCCAATTCTCGTTTTATCTTTTAATAGGCCTCTGTTAGATGCTGGGCGGTTGTGCCCCATTTCCCTGTACTTTTATTTTCCAGTTGTATGCAAAGATGATGTATTTAGATGATGATGTACTTAGAAATGTATGTATAATGCTTTCTATTCCCTACATCATATTGTCATCTGTCATTTATCATGATGCATGCATTATATAATGGATATGCATTCCCAAAGGTGAGTTTAGCATTGACCCCTGGATGGTCTTATGATACAGCTCTACAGATGTCTTCATCTACTATTAATCGGATTGAGCATACCCCACCCATGTTGGTGGCCTCTTCTTTGAGATCTTGTTATGACAGTTTTCTTCCATAAATCGGGTGACAGTTGATCAGTTGTTGAGACACTCCATGACCCTTCTGACATTTCAGGTTCTGTCAAGCTTTATAGAGGGCATGCTTGATCATTGGATACCAGAGAAAAAGGTGCTCAGATTTGATACCCATGAGTTCACTCCCACATTGGAGGAGTATAAGCGTCTTACATATTTGCCATTGGATCGGCCTTGCGCTCGGATGGCTGTCAGTGACATTGCGACGCCCCCAAATTCGGGTACTTTTTACTTCAGATCTGGTACATCATTTCTATAACAATTGCGAAAGATATAAACATAAATTGTTTATACATTAAATTTTTACACATCATTCCCAAGGTCTACAACCTTAACTAAATACATACCTTCAATATCTAAAAGGGTTTACAATGTTATTTTTGTCAAAAAATTTAATGGATCTTACTGCACCATAATTTAATCTTGCACTTTGTCTTTTCTTCTGTGTTTACTCGAGCTTTCATCTTAATCTAATTTTTTTTATCATGATATAGCAAGGGTGAGCAACAAATTTGCTCAGCAAGTTTTAAATACAATGAAGATATATTATGATTGAAAAGAATGAATAAGCTTTCACATTTTTAACAATATAATAATTGTGAAATAAATTCCAGCGTTTTGGTACATGAAAATATATGGTATTAAGTACCTCATGTCCAAAAATGAGCTTATTCTGACTTAAAATGACCAAGTTATAACCATTTCAATTTTTGTGATTTTTCGACGAAAACGGCTATAATCGGAGTTCTATAACTCCGATGGCCATGAAATTTAAATTGGAGGGTCACGTTAATACGTATAAGATTGTGTCAAGAGATGGAAATTTCTGGAGTTGAGCATGATGGGGCTAAATTCTTAAGCTACACACTAAAAATGATTTTTGAAAAATACTAAAGGAAGTTGAAAAATTATGAAAAAATACTCTTTGTGTATGAAATATATGTATATGTGTTTGGGCAAAGGATAGAAAAAGAATATGTTGATTTGGTATTTTCGTGAAAAGGATATGGAATCCAGCTTGCTAAATTGAATAATTTATGAATCCAGTTTGCTGGATTGAAGGATAATGAACCCAGTTTGTTGGATTGAAAAATCTGATGAATCCAGCTTGCTGGAATGAAAAGCAGTTTACTGAATTGAAAATATGTTGAATCCAGCTTACTGGATTGCAATCTAGTTACTGGATTTGGAATCCAGTTTACTGGATTGGCCATCTAGATGCTGGATTTGGAATCCAGTTTGCTGGATTTCAATTTGGGTTGCTGAATTGGTATTTAACTTATTAGAGTTTAAAGAAGAACTTATAATATATAAGATTAGAGTGTTAAATCATAATGTATATGATATAGTGATTAAAGAATTATCAAAGGACGATAATAATACTGATGTGTAAAAGTGTTATCTAATATTTAATTTTTTTGTGATTAAGTGTTAGATAATTTATGGATAAAGAAATAGTATTATGAGCTAACTTGTATATTATGCTGACTGAAAGATCAATCTTATAATTGATAGGTCTTTCATAAGAGATTACATTAGATTGCTTAGTGGTAATCAACAGTACAAGCAAGTTTCCCTAACTTAAACTTAAGTTTTATGTTCAAAGTATGTTAGTGAATAATTATTGTAGATTATTCACGTCTATGATGATTATTGATTCGCACTTAGTGCATGTTGCATATATTCATCAGGTATGAAAGGCTGATCACCTTCATTACCATAAGGTTTAGTTAAATTGTTCATGGTCATTGTTGACCTTCAAACACTATTGATTCAGTGCAATTATTGAAACTTGATTCATATTATTTCACAATTATTATATTATTAAAAACGTGAAAGCTTATTCATTCTTTTCAATCATGATATATCTTCATTGTATTTAAAACTTGCTGAGAAAATTTGTTGCTCACCCTTGCTATATCATGATAAAAAATTTTAGATTAAGATGAAAGCTCGAGTAAAGACAGAAGCAAAGACAAAGTGCGAGATTAAATTATGGTGCAGTAAGTTCTATTAAATTTTTTGACAAAAATAGCATTGTAAACCCTTATAGATATTGAAGGTATGTATTTAGTTAAGGTTGTAGACCTTGGGAATGATGTGTAAAAGTTTAATGTATAAACAATTTATGTTTATATCTTCCACAATAGTTATAGAAATGATGTACCAGATTTGAGGTAAAAAATACCCGAATTTGGGGGCGTCACAGACATAAGCCAACAGTTTATGACCTTGACATGTATGAGGTGCATAGTTACCCTATACAAGATTACCTCGAGGCGTGTGGTGTCCATGGACTTCTTGATTGGCATATTTGGGTCATTGGACAGCTATTTACGACATTCCGAGGACTTCACCATTTCTGAGGGTGAGTGGCATGTCGCCCGTGTAGATATATTCTTGATGTGCATTGTGGCCTATCTATACATGCCATTTTACATGGACCATCTAGATATCAGTGTGATTACGGTAGTCTGTGCTCTCAGGGAAGGTTATACCATCTTGCCAATGATTTTGGCAGAGATCTTGAGGTCGACCACATTTTTCCATACCCATTCTGTGGGGATTTTCAGAGGTAGTGTCGTCTTATTGTACGTGTGGTTTATAACACACTTGAGACTGATTGACACCGTTAGACATCATGGGTATTTTTTTCCCATGAGATAGCCATGTCCTATTCCTTTTAGCTCGCTGAGTGTACAGACGCATCATCCTGGTTGGCTTTTTTGTCAGAGATCGAGGATCCATTTGCTATTTTGCCATGTTCAGGACTCAGCTCTCCCTATAGCTTTATCACTCATGTAGTCGACATTGACTATCTTCCCCTGGCCAGTTTGAGGGGGGTGACCATATATCATCCACTGGTTGTCATGAGACAGTTTGACCAGTTTCAGGATATTCATCCCTTTGACGGGGTAGTGGATCAGCGATTGTCATCTCGACTTTTGTCAGCAAAGGATTTGACCAGGATTTATGATTGTTGGACTCGTCAAGAGAGGACTAACTTTTTGAATAGTCATCCAGGTCGCTCTTCAAAGTATTTTGCATGGCTGGAGGCAGAGATTGCATCGGCTAGGGTTATTTCCTCAGAGCCGAGTATTAATTCTGATGATGGGGAGCCTATGGAGGACCCAAATTCTCTCATCGAGAATGAGCTATTTGCTGGTTCATCAACAACTATGGTTGATTCCCAAAATATTCTCGCTACTATAACTCCACCTTCTGTAGAGTATTTGGAGCAAAGGTTGCATCTGACGAAATTTGAGAGGGATCATGCTAGGGCCTTGATGTTGACATCTCTTTCTGGTAGAGATACCGCTGTTATTGAGAGGGATGATGCCCTAACTAGCAGGGATACCGCTGTTGTTGAGCAGGATGAGGCTCGATCATCTCGGGATGCAGCTACAGTTGAGCGGAATGAGGATCTAGCTACCCGAGATGCTGCCACTATATATAGTACTGCACTTAGATCTCATACTACTAGCATTATTGTAGAGATGAGTGCATTCATTGATGAGCATGGTAGCACTATTCAGATGGCCATAGATATCCTGGATAGCATGGACACCCTAGGGCAGAAGCTTATAGATTCACCTCCACTACTGAGAGGGATGCCATGTTGGACTTGATGGCTCGCTTATGCACAAGTTTGTAGATTAGCTTTTATTTTCCTGCATAGATTAGGTTAGCCATATTTGTCATGTACATGGTACATTGTATATATCAAACAGTATTATATGACAAGGAAATATGTTTTTATTCATTTCCCTTTTAGATATGCCTTGTTACTTGCTTGATAGTTACCTTTTCTCCAGGACTTGCGATCTCGATGTATTTTGGACTCCTTTTTGGTGGTTGGACATTGAGATGTCTCAGGTTCTTTTAGAATGGATTGTTGATTTTTGGGTTTCCCAGCTCTTTAGTATTTTGGGACTGGTTTTTAAATGTGATTATGGTTTGAGGATAGTATTTTGGCTTTCCTCTTTGAGGGTGACCGTACCACAAATGGTCACCGGTTTCCTCCCATTGAAGATGGGTGACCAGGTAGTTCCATATTTATGGATTGGTGTTTCTCTTTGAGGATTCGACCGTACCATCGATGGTCGTTGATTTTTCTCCCATTGATGAGGGGAGACTAGCTAGCTCCACCTCTGTGGTCTGAGCCAATGAGATGTGTTTTGACCGCACCACAGATGGTCGCCAGTTTTTTCCCATTGATGAGGGGAGACCAGGTAGTTCCATCTTTGTGGTTTGGCTTGAGAGGTTGAAGAGTTGAATGGATGATCACAGAACCATTGAAAGGGTTTTGTGATTTTGTAGGGGTGATACCGCATCGTAAATGGCTACCTATGTACTCCCATTTATAAGGGGAGATCAGGTCTGCGTAGTTCGAACCTGGCATGAAAAGGTTTAAAAGTTTGACAAAGTTGAAGGGCTTTGGATTTTTTCTATTTGTGGTCAGACCGCACCATAGAGGGTTTCCTACGTACTCCCGTATCTGAGGGAGATCAGGTCTGTGTAGTTATAGCTTGAGCTCGATGGTTTAAAAGTTGTATGTGGTGAAGGGTTTTTTTGGATTTTTGTAGAGGTTAAACCGCACCATAAATGGCTGCCTATGTACTCCCACTGATGAGGAGAGATTAGGTCTTTGTAGTTCCCACCTGACATGAGAACTGATGCGGTTAGAAAGGTTTTGAAAACCTGAATTGACTTGATTGATGGATTGATGATCCAGAACCAGGATGCTGGTATGCAGGTAACTTCAGACATAATACCTTTTCACGGGTCTGAGTTGATAAGCTGGGGGAAATTTTTCGATGTCCATTTCTTGCAATCTGAGGGCTCCTCCCGTCAATACTTCCTTGACAATGAAAGGGCCTTCTCAGTTTGGGGTGAACTTTCCTTTATATTGATCTTGATTGTCAAGGACCTTTTTCAAGACCAAGTCATTTTCTTTGAACTGTCGTAGCCGAACTTTCTTGTTGTAGGATCGAGTGATCCTCTGTTGATATAATTGACCATGGAAAATAGTTGTGGCCCTCCACTCATCTATCAGATTGGTGGTACCGATCTTGCAACCATTGGTCTTCCTCCATTTGAGCATCTATCAACACAATTAAGGATTCCATTTCTAACTCAATGGGGAGCACTGTTTCCATGCCATAGGTTAATGAGTAGGGGGTTACCCTAGTGGAAGTGCGCATTGACGTTCTGCAGGCTAGCAGAGTCAGAGACAACAAGTCAGGACATCCTTTGGCGGACATCTTTTATATGATCTTTTTGATGTTTTTATTAGCCGCCTCAACAACACCATTCATCTTTGGTCGATAGATGACAGAGTCGAGATGCTTGATGTGGAATTTGCTGCATAATTCCTCCATCATTTGGTTGTTGAGGTTTTTAGCATTATCTGATACGATCACGTCCAGTTGTCCATATCGACAAATGACATTGTTTATGATGAAACCAATGATCACCTCTTTGGTAACTCTGGGGAAAGAGGCCGCTTTTACCCACTTGGTGAAGTAGTCGATTATGGTGAAGATTAACCGATGACCATTGCTAGATTTGGGCTCGATTGTCCTGATCACGTCCATTCCCCACATTAAAAAAGGCCAGGGTGAAATCATATTGTGAAGTTCCCTTGAAGGAGCGTGGATATCATTTCTATGAATTTGGCATTGATAACATCTCCTGACGTGATCATCACAATCAGCTTTAAGAGAGATCCAGTAATGCCATGTTCTTAAGATCTTTTTGACAAGTAGAGGACCGCTTATGCGTGGGCTACATACTCTACCATGGATTTCATCCATGAGTCTCTGGGCTTGGTCTTTGTCTAGGCATCTCAGAAGGCCTAGTCTCGCATCCCTTTTGTAGAGTGTGTCTTTGCTTAGATAGAATTTCATGGCCATTCTATGGATCCGCTTTCTTTTAGCCTGACTTATCCCAGTGGGCGTAGATCCATCTCACAGATATTCCTTGATGGAATGGTATCAAGGGTGTTGGATGGGAGGCAGTTCATCCAATACTTCTCCAATGTAATTTCCATAGGCCGGTGCCTTCTGGCTTACGAATTTGATATTTGGAATGTCTCTTCTTTCAGGTATGTTGATCAAGGAGGCCTGAGTTGCTAATGCATCCGCAAAATCATTCTTGTTCCAAGGAATGTAGAGGGAAGATATTTCTTTAAACTCTAAAGCCATCTTGATAACTTACCGATGGTAAGGCAGCAAATGCAATTCTTTGGTATGATAGACCCATGTGGTTTGTTTGATTACCAGCTCGGAATCTCCAAAGACAGTTAACCGTTTAACACGCATGGATTGGGTCAGTTTCAACCCCAATACACAACCTTCGTACTTAGTTGTGTTATTGGTGCTGACAAACTTCAACTTGATAGCAATGGGATAATGTTCTCCCAAAGTAGACACTAGAACTGCCCCTACTCCATCACCTTCCATGTTTACAGCTCCATCAAAGTACATTTTCGACGCTCGGACTGTATCCTTCTGATGGTTTTGTTAAATTGCCATTACCCCTTCATCGGGAAAATATATTTCCAGGGGTTTGAAATCCCCTGACGGTGTTGTGGCCAGTTGATCCACAATTCCTTGACCTTCGATAGACTTTTGGGTCAAGTAGATGATGTCGAATTGTTGGAGGATCAACTGCCATTTTGACAGTCGACAATTCTACATGGGTTTACTGAATAAGTACTTCAGAGGATCCATGCGAGATATGAGATGTGTTGTATGACCATGGAGATAATGTTGTAATCTCATGGAAGCCCATGCTAATGCACAACAAGTCTTTTCAATCAAGGTGTACTTGTGCTCGTTGCTGCTGAATCTCTTGCTAAGATAATAGATAGCTTTCTTTGCCTCTATCGACGTCGAGAAAATTTTGTCCCTTTCTGGGCTTGCCCTTTTGTGTTCTCATTTGGTTGAGTTTTGTCTGAAAAGGTGAGTTTAAAAAGGTCCGACATGTGAATGTCGACGATTTAAAATTTAGAGTCGCCAGTTGGTAGATTTGAAATGGTTGTACCAACTCAACCGATTTTGAAAAGGTTTACACAAAGGTCCAATGGTTGGACACTATTTAACTGGCCTTGGAAACCGAGATTCATTAAGTTGGAAGGCTTGATTAAGCAAGGGGAAGGTGTTAGGCACACCGACGAAGCTACATACACTATTGTGGGGTCAATTAACCCCACTAGAAAAAAATAATTGATTTATAATGTAAGGTAAATTTTAAAAAATTTAATTATTATATATAAATTGACCCTACTAAAATTTTATAATTTTTTTATTATATGGGGTCAAATTAAAAATTTATAACCTTGTCAATCAAATTTTAACCACATATGACTCATATTCTCTCAATGTATGTATATATCTCTATAATATTTTAAACTAAATAATAATTTAATTTATATTATTTTAAAAATAATTAATGAATTAATTACTTATGAACAGTTGTGATTTAAAAAGTTTATTATGAGTCAATATAGTATATATATACCATATATTATTACTTATTATATTGTCATTGAAATATATATATATATATATATATATATATATATGTGTGTGTGTGTGTGTGTGTGTGTGTGTGTGTGTTTGTGTGTGTGTGTGTGTGTGACCCGAAAATACAAAAGTATTATAAAAAATTGGCTTTGGGGTACTTCCCTCGAACCCCCGTCAAATTATTTATGGCTTAGTAACAATTTTGACCCTACTGAACTCCATTCCTAGCTTCACCACTGGTTAGGCACCCCCCGACTTCCGTGAAAACACGGTTACCGCAACTTTTTAAATACCCTATTATCTGCATCTGTGTGTGTGTGTGTGTTTATTAGGCCTATGTGCAATTATCTGGAAGTAGTGCTATGTCTCGTTTGCGCCTATATACAAATGGTTTGACTTGTATATAAAAGATCAATTTTAAGCAAGATATAGCAGTGATGTTTTGAAAAATAGGTTTTCAAACACTTATGCTCAATAGTAATTGAGGCCTTTGATACTTCCACTTTATTCTATATTCGACTTGATTGATTTAATTTTTCGAGATGCGAAACATCTTCAAAAAAAATAAGATACATAGCAATGCTAAACTCCTTATGGGCATGAGAGCCATCCAAGGATATCCAAATACCGTAGATAATTTACAAGCTGGCTGCAACTGAGAAATATCCATCGTGCGAACCAGATCTAGATTCACAGGATGAATCTTTGATCTTATAGCTCCTAGGCTCACATGATAGATAAATATGTACAAACGCTTGAAAGAAAACTAGATTTAAATAAATCTAAGTCATTCTAGCTTCAACGGTTCCAATTTAGTCACTTTTGAACCGATTAAAGTTAGAGATAGCCAGATTTAGATAAATATAGCCCACAGGCTGGAAGATTAAATAACTACATTGCGAAAGCAGTTAAAGCAAATATATGTATAAAAGCAGTAAATATATATATATATATATATATATATATATATATATATATATATATATATATATATGAACGTAGTAGAAAGCTTAAAAATCTAAAAAATCTTATTGGCTGTCAAAAAAACTTCAGATATCTTTTGGGGCATAAAAACTCGGTTTCCACTGGTTAAATTTCAGTATGTTGTAGAACACGAGCTTACAAGTGTTTAAAAAGAAGAATCACGAAGTTTGGAGCACTCTAGAAGAGGTTAAGGGCTAAAATGGACATAGTTTTCTCTCTTTTCTTTTTTTTTCAAATGAGCTGATGGGGGCTCATATTTATAAACCAGATGGTCGCAGGTCAACCCACGATAGTCGCGTGTCTCGAAGTACGTGCACTCAGGCTACACGCTATCCACTCGAACCTTCATAACTTTCAATCCGTGCATCCGATGGAGGCGTGTTGTACCTTTTCAAAAAGTCATTGACGAGAGTTACACAATGATATGGGATTAGATATTATCCGAATCAGGGAAGATGGGTCCATGACTAGATCTCCAAGTCTTCGTTGTCTATCCATTGAGTTGTCTTGTGCAGTTGTCACTCGGGATTTGAGCTATGAATCTTATGGGACATCTTTGGATGCAGTTTGAGTTAAACTGTGTTAAGACAAGGTTGAGGTGGCAAAATGACCATTTTACCCCTCCTAGAGTTATCTTCGACTTTGGCACAGTTGTAGCAGTCTCTTCTCAGGGTTATCTCTGAGATTGGCCTGCTGTTGACTATGACTGTCCTTAGGGTTATCTTTAAGGTTGGTTTGACCTCCCGAGGTTGACTTCGGGCTTTGAACTTGATCCCCCGGGGTTATCTCCGGGGTTAAAACTAACTTTCTCGAGGTTATCTCTGGTGCTGGAAACTGAATCTCCAGGAGTTATCTCCGGGACTAGAACTGAATGAAAACTAAATCTCCCAGGGTTATCTTTCGGGGCTAGAAACTAGATCTCCTGGGGTTATTTCTGGGGTTGGAAACTTGATCTCTTGGATTATCTCCGGGGTTAGAATTGGATCTCCCGGGGTTATATCCGAGACTGGATTGATTTGGTTTCCAGGGTTATCTCTAGAAGACAATTCTGCCCTCCTACATGGTTAGTAACAAGAATACAAAATTTTGAGTGTCTACAATGGGTATGAGATTTAGGGCTGGGCATGAGAGATTTTAAGCTAAAATTTTATCCACGGGGGTCTTGAATTTCAACCATGAGGGGCTAAACTTTTTAGGTATAAAAGATTAGAGTTGAGAGAGATTTTAGGGCTGGCTATAAGAGATTTAGGGGAGTTGAGAGGGATCGAGCTTCTGAGGGAAAATTTTGACTATAATGATAGCTGAGCCTTGAGAGAGTTTTTGGGAGTGAAAATAATGGAGGGACATTTTGGCGGACAATTTCATTTTAGCTTATACTCCTATAGCGATGGTGTTTTAGATTCTATAGCGACGATATTATGGTAGCCATATATTTTTGGTACTAATAAATTGACGCCATACTACCTGCCTAATTTATACCGACCGGGTATGAATACCTGTCGGCTTATACCTCTATAGCGATAGTATTTTAGAACCTATAGCGACGGTACTACGGTCGCCTTATTTTTTAAATACCATTAAATTAGTGTCAACCTTCGTGCCTAATTTATACCACGAGTTATAAATACCCGTCGACTTATGAGTCATATGGCGACGAGTTTTAGCGCTGGTCGTTATATCTCGTCGCCGTAGCGCCTTTTTCTTGTAGTGAAAGGAGAACAGTTGACTGACATAATTATGACCAAAAGCTGTTGATTGATATAATCATGATTATTGGTGTTACAATTAAATACATTTGGCCTGTAGTGCAAAAATGAATTGCTTAGCGTGATTATGACCAAAAGCTATAGATTGGTATGATCATGACCATTGATATTACAATTGAATATCTTTGGCCTGTAGTGCAAAGATGAATTGATTAGCATAATTATGACCAAAAGCTGTTGATTGGCATGATTATGAATAGGAATTGTGAATTAGTATAACCATGATTTTTGGTATTACAGGTTAAGACATGTGGTAAAAATTCTCTTTATACTGGGTGCAAAGAAGAGCCATTAATTGGTGTTTCAAGGTTACAATATTGATGGTGAATTTTTAAATTGGAGAAGATAGTAGACATTATGTTATATTTGACTCTTCTAATGGATTGCTCGTTCCGCTGCAGTTGTGTACTAAAACTTGTTGTCTATTACATTCTATCAATTTTTTCACTGTTGAAGACTAAGGATAATATATTCTTCATTATCTTAGTCACGATATTATTTACTGGGCTAGTTGAGCTTATCCTTTTCCTTTTTGTTCCATTATTCTTCTCAGGAAATGAGAGTACTGTAGCTGAGATTAGTCGGGAAGTGGAGTAATGGTTCGAGTTAGTAACCATAGTGTTTCAAGTTAGTGGTTGTTTTCATCAAATTATAAGATAGTGTGACAATAATTGTACTGAGAACTTAAAGCATGTGTTGTCACTATCATACAAGATTTTTAACCACATACAAATTTATGTTACCATAAGATATGGTTGTGCACATCCACTTGCTGACTATATCTATGAGTATTACCTATATAATCTTGGAGTATGGTTGGAATATAATCCTCAGTTTAACATAATGAGGATAATTATATGGTAAGAAGATACACATCATTGGAATGAATAGGATAGTAATCTTCTCGTTCTTTTTTGTGGTTTATTGGGTCAACCAATGTTAATTATCAAGTCCTATGATATATATTATAACTTAGAAGCATGGCCTCCCATGTACGAAGGTTTCTTTGAGCATTTTTCAAATATTTTAATTCCTAAAACATTTATTGATTGTACCTTTATGTAGAGAGTTATTGGTTTTGAGTGTGAACACTGTCGTTATAATAATAGTTGTAAATAGAAAATTTTGCGTTTGTCTATAGTGTTGTTTTTGACCTCCCAAATTTTGAGTGTGATTTAGACCCAAATTTGAGGGCGTCACAACGCGTGACTGTACGTGCACGGCTAAGCACTCGAGATTGAGCTCTTATAGGCAAACAAATTGAGCTCCTCTAGGCAGACACTGAAGCACGAGCACCAAGGATGCTAAGTAACAAACGATACCAAACACTGGGCACCAAAAGCCGAGGGTAAGTAAAACTTTCGAACGTGGAAAATTTTCAAACTTGGGCAACATGCGTTTTGACACTGTTAACGCCAAGATCTTTCTACGCGCCTCAATCACCTAAAAATGTGTCCAATCCTGCATAGTAAACACGTCAATACCAGAAGCTTGACGGCTTGGACCGTCGAGGGATAGCTCGGGCATGAGAGTCAGTACAGGAAGATACAAGGATAACAATGGAGGATAAAAACTCTAGTGTTTTGATAAAAAAAAAATATCAGTTACCTCTCTTTGTGTTATACCCTCCTCTCATATACCCCTACCTACCGGTTCATATCCCCACCCTGCAGTGACCTCGGCCGACTGCATGTAACCCACCTGCTCCATCCCATCACTGTTAGCCACCGCTGGCCGATTCAGTTCAATCTTCATTAATGCTTTGCAGGATAACAGTCAAACATTATCTTTGTCATCATCACCGGTTAAAGCCCAAACAAAGATATTATTCACCTAATGGGTCGGCCCAATGAACTGGCCCAAAGATCTGACCCAATACTCTCAAGACCCAATAGAGATAACCCAATGAGTCGACCCTAACAGTCCGGCCAAGTTCATAAAATATCATGGCCCAACATTGCCCCCCAGTCTTTTATTAAACATTCTGTTTAATAAAAGAGTATAAATAATATTGGCCCAAAACGAAAATGGAACCCAAATGAAACCGAACCGAGCCCAAACTAAAATTCAAAAAATAAAATCAAAGCCCAGTCCAATTAATAATTAAGACCAAAACTGGACGCTACCCCTTCAAATTCATCACCATTGTTGGCATTAAATGAGTCGCCCTCGAGCTTCGCGAAAAACTAAAAAGACAGCCACTATATAAACCAGTCTTTCCCACATTTGACGGTTTTACCGGTCAATTCAAATTTTGTACTTTTCAAACCTCCTTCTTCCTTCTGATTTCTCTCTCTATCTATAAATCATTAACAATGGCTTCTCAAAGTTCTGAAAACACAATCCCCATCCCTGCTATTCCCATTTCCACCGTTCTTCCTAGCCCAAGCCCTACCAAACTGGTTTCGGGCTCAAATCCCCACCCAACTGCTACTCTAAACAAGAACCCAACATCAAAACCTCATCCATACCCTTCTGAATTCTTCAAAAGTGAAGAACAATTCCCCCATGCCAATACGCCATCTTCACTATCCGAAAATGATATCCGTATTGCTCGAAAGAGATATCAAATCCTAGAGACCCACCAATTGAGACGACCCTCATCCTCTAAAAGAATGTATCAATGTCCAGATGGGTGGACAGCCATGCCCCTCACTCTCCTGGAGAAGGGAGTTTGCTCCCCTCTCCATGTCTTTTTGGTCACACTTTTAGGGTTTGTTGGTGTCGGACTCACTCAACTTGTCCCAAACTCCTATATTCATATTCTGGCGTTCATCGCCTCTTGCCACGAGGTAGGCGTTGTACCTACTCTCGACTTCTTCTTCTCCATCTACACCATCAACAAATCTCGAGAGAAGGGATTCAAAGTTCTAAAAAAATTAGCCTTAAAGCCCGGTGAGAACTTTGAAAGACGCTCCCTGATCAACACCCCTTCCAGCAACAAAGGATGGCACAAGGAGTGGCTCTTTGTCAAAGGGCTAGAAATTGCCTCTCTGCCAGATTGGACGACTCTGGATAAAGTGTCTGCCAACTTTGGCGATATTCCTGAAGAGCACATCAACGAGATGATAGAGCTATTGGAGAATTTCCCGAAGGAGTGGAATTACGGACTTCTCACCAAGCAGACATGGTTATATGACCACAAACGTAAGTCCCGAACTATACTGATGCATAATTCTTCCTATTTATACTACCATTTATCTGAATTATTACTCCTTTTTCTTTACAGTATCTCTCATCAAACCGACGTCGATAGACCGAAAGAATTTAGACAAATTCCTTTTGGGTAAATCTTCGCCGACCTCTACTGAAATCCCAGTTGAAGAACCTTCAACCTCTGAACCTCAAGCTACTGAAGCCCAAACAACTGAACTCGCCCCTGCCGAGGAATCCAACCAACCCCGCCTGAAGAAAAGAGCCGCCCGAAAAGCCAAACCTGCTTCTCCACCAACCTTCAATGAAAGTCTTCTTGATATGCCTCTAAACGAACGAACTAGAGTTCTTCGTATCAAAAAGAGGAGAACCATTATAACCCCTCTCTCCACTGAAGAACTCCGAGTACCTCCCACCAAAGCCAATCAACCGATAGTAGTGCCAATTGAAATCGTAATTTCTGAAGAAGAACTCGAAGAACAAGCTGAACCCACTTCTTTAGTCTCTCGCAAAAGAAAGCATCCCGACAATAGCCAAACAGTTCATCCACTAGAACCAACAACAATTCAACCCCCACCTCCTCCTGAACATCACATGCCTTATCCCCTACAACCTTCTTCATCCGAGGCCAGGCCTGAAGCGGTGGCATCTCCCACTTTATGGCCTGATCTCAACGAGAACTTTCCCTTCCAACTCTACAACTAATTCGTCCGAGACATCGATGACCATTGGATCGGCAACAGCTCCATCATGGACTTGATTGATGAAGGAATGAAGTACCAGGCCAAGGTAATTTTGTCGATAGCTTATTTATTTATAACCTTGTCCACATATCTACCTGAAATTGATTGACTAACTCTTAATATTTGTAGGCAAATGGTATCTTCGGGCGTCTCCATCCCAGATATAAAGAAGTTGAAGCTAAATGCCATTTTGAAATCTACTATGGGCTAGGAAAGAAGTCAGCACGGAGATACTCTCTTCACTAATAAGGGTCTTCGGAAAGAACTTGCCCAAATCAAAGAGCAACTAGAGGCAACCCAGGCCACTCAACGAGCTACAGTTGATATGAATATCGACTTAGTTCAGAAGAACGAAGCTCTGAGGAAGAAAAATGAAAATCTCGCCCAGGCCAACTTGAGCTTAGCGAAACAGGTTAATGACATCCAAGCCAAGGAGGAAAGACACCTGGCCAAACGTCGTAAGCTTCAAGAGAAGCTACGAGAACTGAAAGAACTGGGTCCGCCTCTAACCGAAGACCTGCGCAAGGAGATACAAGAAGAGTACTGAAAATCAAAGGAACTGAACGACGAAATCGTTCATATGTACTTTGAGGGTTATGAAATCTGCCGAAGCAAAGGCAAGGCCAAACTTGTCGCCGCAAAGATAGACCCAACTCTCCTTGACTCCTCCGAAGGCGAAGATGATGTCTGAAAATAACTCAACTTACCCTTAGCTTTAGGACTTCTGTAAAAAATTTCTACCTTTTATGTAAACAATAGCATATCAATGAAATATCGACTTCGTTCCTTACTACATCTTTGATTATTTCTTGTCAATAATTCACCATCAATCAACTTGAAAAATGTACAAGCTCTTTCTTAAACTTAACTTAAACTGTTAATCAATAATCAAATAAATTATATAACAGATAAGATTAAGTAATAACACAACCCAAACTCAACACTTAAACTAAATCAGGTAATAAAGTAGTGTAATACTTATTCGTTACCGAAGTGTGAGACAGATCTGCATCAATCTAATTCACCATCAAATAGTCAAACGAGTCCAATCGAACCTCCTTGCACCATTTGGACTTTGTTTACCATGCAGGGCCTAACAAATTCCACCGAACAATTAAACTACCATCGAATGGTAGGCGAGTCCACCCGAATCTCCTTACACCTTTGAACTTTGTTTACCACGCAGGGCCTAACAAATTCCACCGAACAATTAAACTACCATCGAATGGTAGGCGAGTCTACCCAAACCTCCTTACACCATTGAACTTTGTTTACCACACAGGACCTAACAAATTCCACTGAACAATTAAACTACCATCGAATGGTAAGCAAGTCCACCCAAACCTCCTTACACCATTGAACTTTGTTTACCATGCAGGGCCTAACAAATTCAACCGAACAATTAATGAACAGAACACCAATTAAAATAAAAGAATCTTTTATTGATGATGATTCAAATATTTACAGACTTCGATAGACTGACATTGTCTCTACTGAAAATACTTCTGAAGCCTTCCAGCATACCAAGTATTTTTTATTTCTGATCCATCTAATGCTCTCAACCAATAGGTCCCTGGCTTCTGTACTTCAATAATTCATAAGGTTCTTTCCAGTTTGGCATTAGTATTCCCAAATTATGAGGTGTAGACGCTTTGACTTCTCTGAGGAAAAAATCTCCTACTTCAAACCTTCGAAGCTTTACCCCCTTGTTGTAGTGCTTAGCTATACGTCGCTGATAGGCTGCCAACTTAATCAAAGATGTTTCCCTAACTTCTTCAAGTAATTCCATGTTGACCTTCAGCCCTTCCTCATTGTATGTCTCCTTAAATTGACTGACCCGAAGACTTTTAGATTCAATTTCCACCGAGACCAAGGCATCAGTACCATAAGCCAACCTGAAAGGTGAATCTCCCGTTGTAGTTCTCGTAGTAGTCTGATAAGCCCATAACACGCTGAGCAGCTCTTCTGGCCATCTTCCCTTAGCCTCATCCAGTCTACGCTTGATCCCATTCAGAAGCGTTCTATTGGTTACCTCAACTTGCCCGTTAGACTGTGGATGAGCTACCGAAGTCCTTCTGTGTTGAATTCCCAGCTCCTTCAGAAACGCTTCGAACTTCAATCCCACAAACTGACGTTCGTTGTCCGAAATCATCACCTTAGGTATTCCGAAATGAAACACTATAGACTCCTTCAAAAACTTTAAACATTCCTACTCTGTTATCAATTTAAGTGGCTTCGCCTCTACCCATTTGGTCATATAATCAATCGCAACTATAACGAAACTGACCTGACCCTTAGCTTTTGGTAGTCGACCCAGTATATCTACCACCTAGACAGTAAAAGGTATAGGTGATAGAATCGAATATAGCTCTTCTAGTGGCTGATGCGGGATCAGACTGTTGAGCTAGCACTTGTGACACTTCTTTACATACTCAGTAGCTTCTTTAAAAATTGTAGGCCAATAATACTTCTGCCGAAGAACTTTATAGGCTAAAGACTTTGCAGCCATGTGGTCGCCACAGATACCTTCATGAACCTCCCGGAGAGCATATTCAGCCTCTGAAGGAACTAAACACTTTAATAACAGAGACAAAAAAGCTCTTCGATAAAGATCCCCATCAATAAGCACAAAATTAACACTTTTGTATTTCACTTTCTTCGCCAGCATCTGATCTGAAGGAAGTACGCCATCTGCCAGATACTCCAGATATGGAGTCATCCAGCAGTTAGAATCCTCAACACACATTACAGACTCATGCTGGATACTAGGTTGTTGTAAAATCTCCAAATACACCGACCAATCAAAAGTACTTGTGTCCGTAGTAGCCAGCATCGATAATGCATCGGCCATGGAATTATCATTGCGTTCAACTCCCTGAAACTCATAGGAAAGGAAATACTAAAGTCGGTCCTTTAACTCAACACGATACTTCATCATTCTAGAATCTCGAGCTTTATATTCCTTAGAAATCTGCTTAATAACTAACTGGGAGTCACTGTAAATGATTAACCTCTAAACTTTGAGACTCTTCGCCAGTCGTAATCCTGCTAGCACCGCTTCGTACTCTGTCTCGTTGTTCGTTGCTCTGAACCCAAATCTGATAGCCTGCTGCATCTTGAATCCCTCCGGACTTGTCAAAATAATCCCTGCTCCATTGATTTCTGAAGTAGAAGCTCCATCTGCATACAATGTCCATGAACTCTGCTTCTACTGAAGTACTGCAATTGCTTTGTCAGACTCTTTAGCTTCTCCTAAACTATCATCAGCTTTCGAAAAAAACATTCGACCACAAAATCAGTCAAAGCTTGCCCTTTAATAGCCATCCGGGGATGATATTCTATGAAAAATTGAGACAACTCCATCGTCCAAGAAGCAAGTCTCCCAGAAACCTCAGGCTTACCTAGAACCTTCTTCAAAGGCTGATCAGTGTAAATCACTAACAACTGACCTTCAAAATATTGTCTAAGCTTTTGACTAGCTATTATCAAAGCAAAGATAAAATTCTCAATGTTCGGATACCTTGTTTCAGCATCCCTAAGTACATGACTTATGTAGTAAACCGGGTGCTGCTTACCCCCAACTTCACGCACCAAAACTACTCCTACTGCCAATGAACTAGCTGCTAAATATAAGTACAACGGTATAACAGGAACGGGCTTCACCAACAAAGGCGCCGAAGACAGATACGTCTTTATTCTCTAGAAGGCGTCTTCATACTCCGAAGTCCACTGGAACATCTTTACATTCTTCGACCCTTTCAACGTATCAAAGAACGGTAAACATATTTCTGTCGACTTAGACATGAAACTCCTCAAAGTTGCAATCCTCCCTGTTAGACGTTGGACATCTTTAAAAGATTGAGGAGTCTTCATGTTCAGAATTTCCTGGAACTTCTCTAGATTGGCTTCGATACCCCGTTTTCTAACCAAGTAACCCAGAAATTTACCTGCACCTAAATCGAAGGTACATTTGGTAGGATTCAGCTTCAAGTTGTAATGACGCATTGTCTTAAAACACTCTTCTAAACTATCCAAATGACCATCCACTGTTATACTCTTCACGATCATATCGTCGACATAGACCTCCATATTTCTACCCAGCTACCTTGTGAAGACGAAATTCATCAACCTTTGATATGTGGCTCCCGCATTTATCAAACCAAACATCATCTTCTTATAAGCATATAACGATCGATGCGTAATGAATGTCGTCTTCAGTATATCCTCTTTACACATAGAAATTTGGTGATAACCAGAAAATGTATCCATAAAGCTAAGCAAGACATACCCTAAAGTCGCATCGATGAGCTGATCAATGTGAGGTAAGGGATATAAGTCCTTCGGGCAAGCCTTAATCAGATCCGTATAATCTATGCAGACTCACCATTTCCTGTTCTACTTTTGTACCAGCACCACATTTGCCATCCACTTCAGATAGTTTATCTCGAATATAAAGTCTGCAGCCAGCAACTTTGTAATTTCTCCATCAATGATCTTATGTCGCTTTGGTGCAAAAATCTGCCTTTTCTGCAGAACTGGTTTCTTCACTGGATCTACATATAGCCGATGCTCCACAACCTTTCTGCTTACTCCCGGCATATTGCTAGGCACCCAGGTGAAGATATCTGTATAACATCAAAGTAGTTCTATTAGGTTCGTCCGGAGAGGTTCCGACAGACCTGAACCTATTTTCACGGTCTTATTATTTTTACTGGGAATCAGCTAGAACTCTTCAGTCTTCCCAGCCGGCATGACCAATGGTTCTGAACTGCTCTCAGTAAAGGGCTCTATCTCTATAGCCATAGCTTGCTTTTACTTACTAACCCCTACCCCCAAAGCAATCACAGTATTCAGATAACACCGCCTAGTCAAATCTAAATCCCCAACCACTTTACCAACTCCATGTGCTGTTGGGAACTTGATTTTGAAGTGAGGAATTGATGTTACTGCTTAGAGAGCAGTCAAGGTAGGTCTTCCCAATATGGAGTTGTAAGCAGAGTCTACATGCACAACATAAAATCTACACATTATTTTTACCTATTGTGGAGCCGTACCAAAGATGACGAGTAGCTCAATAGTTCCCGCCACCTTGACTGGATCATTATTGAAGCCATATAAAGGAGCCTCCTGCCCGATCTCCATCTTTCGCCCATCTAGATGCATCCTTTGATAAGCATGTGCGTATAGAATATCAATAGAAGACCCATTATCGATCATCATCCTCTTTATATCCACCGAACCCACCTGTGCAATAATCACCAATGCTCCTTCATGGGGTTCGATGGGCTCAGAAGGGTAATCTTCATCAGTAAAGGAAATTATCGTACCAAGATAAGGTATGTCAGTCTTCGGGAGTGTACCCGCCACTGACATGACCGAATCCAAATATCCTTGACGCTTCTTCCCGATAACCTTACCAGAAGTAGTCCCAATAATAACATTAACCACATGTCTCGCTGGCTGATCAGGAGCTGGTAACGCAGGTTGAACCAGCTGAGCTACTTGAACAGGTCTCCCACCCCTCTGCTGATCTCGTTGAGGCGCTCTTCCTACCACATACTGAACCAACGTACCACTTTGAACATTCTTTTTAATGAACTCCTTTAAACTACAGCAATTATTCGTGTCATGATCAGACGCCTGATGGTAATCACAATACTTGCGAGCGTTACCCGATCCAGGTTTAATATTGTCACGAGGTGGTTCAAAGTACGGTTGGTCTTTAATCTGATCCAGAAGAGCAGCCCTATCCATATTCAATTGAGTGTATGTCCTGTTCACCTTCTAGGTCGGAACAGGCGGACGAGCTCCTCCCGACCGCCAACTATTGTTGTATTTCTTAGGGCCTCCTTTAGAGCGATCATTATTCCCTTCATTCTTCTTCTGATCGCCCTCAACTTTATCTCCGTCTGTCTCTTTCAACCTGTCTGAAGAGGGACGCTTCAAGCTATTCATAGCTTCCTCTACCATAATATAGCCCCCAGCTTTATCAAAAGCTTCGGCTAAACTCTTCGGATCGTGAAACATCAACTTCTTCACCAACTTCTCTGATTTCACCAAGTCTAAACCATTCTGAAATAGCCCGACAGCTTGAAGATCATTAAGATCAATTACTTGGCCGACTGCTTCTCTGAAGCGCTTCACAAACTGGCCCAAAGACTCATTCAAATACTGTCGAACCTGAGCCAATGAACCCGTAGGATTTCCTCTCCTATTATTGCTCCCAAAATGAGCATGGAATTTACCACACAAATTCGTCCAAGATGAGATTGGATCTGAAGGCAGAGTTCCCATCCACTGCCTTGCATCCTTCCTAAGCATCGTCACAAACGTCTGACATTTGGCCGCATCAGTGAAATCATAATAATCCATCAGCCTATCAAATGCCTGGCTATGGTCATAGGGATCCCCAGATCGATTATAACTCTCCATGTGGGGCAGCTTTTTGGTAGGGTCAGCCTTCTCCCTAAGAATGTTCGAGGAAAGAGGAGATGCCTTCTTTCCTGAAGTATCCTTCACTTATTGAACTTCGGCTAACTGTCTTCGAAGCTCTTTCAATTCTTTGACCAAAAATTCTACTCCTTCCGGTTGCGAGGATATTTCTTTCTCCGGAGAACCCTTATTCTTTTGAGTAGACTGGCCCTTACCATCCGAACCCGCAGCTTTAGACGAACTTGCCCGATGTCGAGTATCCACAGGGCGGTGTGCCCTCGTCAGATTCTCAGGGGTGCGACTTCTGGATCTACTTCGGTGTGGAGCTTTGTTACTGTGGTGAGAATACTCAAGGCGGAATGCCTTCTTTGTATTCTCAATTGTGTACTCTCTGGACCTACTTCTTCTTCTGCTTCTACCATGTTCCCGAGAACTGATAGGGTGAGGTACCTATTTGGTAAAATCTAATTATGCACAATATGCAAGTATACGTGGTCAACAAGTAATAAAGTGAAAGTAGAGCATCGTTCCCACGAGGAATTGTTTAATAAAAATCACCAAGTACTAACCCGTAACCAACTCAATCTTATTTAAATGAATGAATTTCAAATTATATAAATTAAATTATTTAATTACACTAATTCTAATTACCACTAATTAAAAATCTGATTACAGAGATTTAAGATCACAACTTCACTTATTGCTTCATTTAAGTTAACATACTTCTCATCAATTATTTTTTATCCTAAATTGTTAATCAAGAACACTAAAGCAGATAAAACCGTCTCTCGATGTATAATACTCATACTCACTTAAATCCACAGATAATAGAATTAAGCAAGATACCCTAATTAACTAATTCACTCTATCTCTATGTGAATTACAATTAAAAAGAATTTAAAGCTCAAGATCTCTCAACGGCGCTAATTAGTTCATCTATAGTTTTTGAAGGAATTTGATATTGCAATGACTGAATGGCACGAAAAAATCCACGATCCAAGACATTCATATCTGGAGAGTTGGCAGGTTGATACATCAAACGAATATCCAAACCATCTTACGACGCAGCTTTACAAAATTCTTCATCATCGGGACTAACATGTGTTTTTGCATTATCTTGCTGAATAATAATTGGATTTTTTAAATCATCAATTGGCCACTTAGCTCGAACAGTAGGAAGTATTTTTTCTATCAAGAATGTACGTACCATATTTTTCCCAACTGAGTTAATTGGCTTTGTCTCTAATGTTCCAGCAACTTGATTTATGCTATTTCTTTTAGTAGGCTCCTTAGTAACGAATGGAAATATACAATTTTTTCCCGAGAACAATTCATTTCCTTGTGAATCAAACCTTGGTCGAGCTATAACAGCTAAAAACATAACTTTTGCAATAAATTTTTTGCTCTTAGGCGTGCGCAAAGGCTCTTCTTCATCTGGGATGAGTATGTACCTTTCTGAAGTTTTTGTCATAAAAAACCACTTCTCATCAATGTGAATAATGTTGTACATGTAAATAAACATTGGATCATGTGGTAAAGTACTTGTGTCAAGCATCGATAAACAAAACTGTAACCTAGATTTTTTATTATCCTCCTTCAAATATGGTTTGATGGAATTTGAGTGACGCCTAACTCCTCCAGCCTGGAAAAATCTGTATAATGATGTTTTATTATAGTGTGTGGCACAAGCCATGGATTGAAAAGTCGTTCGCTCATGTAATGAAGTTCCACGAATGCGCTCAACATCAATCTGAACTCTTTTGCGACCACAATTTTTTGTTCTTTTGTGTGATACATCAACCATACCTTCCACAAAATTATATTTTTCTTGCTTCCAAATGCGTTGAACAGTCCGAATTGATACGTTAAACAATGAAGCAACTGTTTTTGTTGCGTCTCGTATTAATTTCCCATCAACACTTCTTCTTGACAAGACATCATACATAGCTCGACGTTGCGCATTGGGAAAATTCTTTCTAGGTCGAATTTCTCCTTCCGATATATTTTTTTGAACTTCTTCGTCACCTAACAAAGAATTATGAAGTACAAAATAAATTAATATTCAAAAGGAGAATTCGATTAAATAAATTAAAATTTAAACAAAGTTACATGTCAAAAAAATTAAAATTCTCTAAAAATATAAAAATATAGTTAAATTACCAAATGAAAATTGCTGATTACTACTGTGGTATCTATGACGTTGTTATTTGCACTTGTGTAGTTCAACTCTCTAAGCATGCCAAAAGGAAAAAGTATTGGGTTCATAGTATGAGTAATTTTGGACCAATTTGGAACAGTGAGATGAGATTGCTAGTTGATCCTAGTAAACATTCAATCTACATAGAAATGAAAAACAGGGCGTATAGTCTCTATTAATGAAAAACAGGGCATATAGAAATGAAAAAAAGGGCATATCAATTTACATAGATTGCTAATTTTGGACCAATTTGGAACAGTGAGATGATGTTGCCAGTAAAAAAATTTGATCTAGTTGTAAAAAACAAAGTTGAATTATG
The DNA here is from genome assembly GCA_016801055.1 of Panax notoginseng. NCBI lineage: Eukaryota > Viridiplantae > Streptophyta > Magnoliopsida > Apiales > Araliaceae > Panax > Panax notoginseng. Next base: position 236,268,356 of record CM029013.1, on the reverse strand, counting down.
GAATAGTATAATCTCAACTTATATTGCATAAAAAGAGAATAGAAAAATAAAATAAAAAATAACATACCTGATTCTTCATGCAAGGGAGAAGTGTTTAAATCAAAATGTTGTTGAATTTCTCTATTAGCATGTGCTCCGCCATTCAAATTTGTATCAATATAATCTGAAAATTCTCTGCTACCTTGAGATGATAGTTCTCCACAAAAATTAATATCAACATTCAAATCAAAATTATTTCTCAAAAATTCTTGATTTTCATTCAACTCATTCATTGGATTTCTTCATCACTTGGAAGAATATTTAAATCTATAATTCTACTTGTTATCATGTTGGAGAGAGTTGTATTTTTTCTTTTAAAAATTCATGTGGCCTACATAGTTTTTTATAAACAAAAATGGTGGGAAAGTTGAAAAAACAAAAATTAAACAAAAAAATTTATAGTGCTGGGCGCCAAATTAAAATGAAAAATAAGTACTGAAACAAAGTTTTTTTAAGTGGAGTACTACCGTAAATTAAATTGTGAGGGAGAGAGTGGAGTTTAAAAATCTGATAATTAATGTGTTTTATGGAGAGAGAGAAAGGAGAAAAAAGAGTAAATATGACTATTGAGTTTTTTTAGGAGTAAGTTTAGGAAATTGTTAATCTGTTAGTATTGAAGAGAGAGTATGAGACAATGAGATAAGTGAGGTGAAGGGTATTATAGATAATTCATAGTATAATTAATGTTTTTCAATCATTTTCTTAGTTATTGTGCCCATGTCTAAAACGTCTTTTATATATAGGAATGGATGGGGTACTGTTTTCATTTACAAATGTTGTCCACTTCTGCTGATTTTCAGATACAGGCCAAAATTTTAATTCAAGGTCACCAGAAATATAGGTACATTAATATTTGTCCATAACATTACTCTTTTTCTAAAATGTCTGCCCAAAATCATAGGCGTAGCCAGAAATATATTTTGGTGAAGACTAAATCTAGCTCTAATTTTTTTCCCTACAAAGGAAAAAAGTGAAAAACATTATAATAAAACTTATTTTGTTTTCGTTTTCCCTTCTTCAAAATAATCTTCAATATCCCTCACTGTGCAGACCTCTCTTGCAAAATCCTTTGTCCAATATACCTGCATCACCAAAAAAATAATAAACAAAATATAACATAAAACATTGTTTAATTAAGAAGGTTTACTTAATGCTCCCTCATTATCCAAAAAAAAATCTCATTATGACCTTTTAAAGTGAATTTGTGAAATCCTAATCATCTTTTGTTAATACAAATTGTAAGTGCCCCCACTTTTAATAGATGTTTTAGGCTAGCTAAAACATCATAAAATATCAGTTAAGAACATAATTAATGTCTAATTGATCGAACTGTGTGTAAAATTTCAATATTACCCTTCTAAAATTGTAAAAGATGAAAAGGAAACAAATCAGACTAAAGTTTAAAAATAATATAATAAATTAAGTCATTAATTTTTTCTTGAAATCTACAACAGATAAAAAGGAACATAGTTCTCTCTTAAAAAAGTAGATAAAATGAATCAAAGGAGCCTTGGTTACAATTTCTTTTGTTTTCAAAACTTGCACAAATGATATTACCAATTGTAAATGGACAAATTGCAAAATTAGCCAATGTTGATACTGAATTGCTATATAAACACTAATGTTTTAATATTGTAATGTCATAGCCAATGTTTTATTTTTTTGTAAAATTGTCCCCTCTAACCAATTTTTGTCAAAATAAACAATTATGTGCATATAATGTGGGTGGTTAATTAAGGGGCAAAATAAAATCAGTTTGTACACTAGTATATTGTGTCCAAACAAAGGGACAATGGGGCAAAGGCTAACTATATATGTTCCCCTTAAACCCGCACATGATATGCACATGATTAACTAATTTTGATTAAAATTGGTTAGAGGAGAGTTTTGCAAAAAATTGTAACATCAAGTATGAAATTGCAAAAATTAAACCACTAACGTCTATATTATAATTCAATGTAAACATCAGGACAGTTTTGCAATTTACGCATTGTAAATTTTAGGATTACCCAAAAATAACTCCAAAAAGTCAAAATGGGACTCGATAATAACAATTAAATTCTTCAAAATAGTATATCATGCACATACCTCCCAAGCATCATGACAGTAGCTTGAGGGTTTGTCCCAGGAGAATCAAAAGTAAAAGTAGATCCATCAACAACTCTTAGCCCATCCACACCAAGAACTTTGTAATCCTTATCCACAACCTTATCAACTTGACATCCCCCATGATAATGCCATATGGTCATCACTGTGTCCTTGCAAAACCTTTCGAGTGACAAAGCTGTATTAATGTGTCTAGGCCTCAAGTTATTAGGAAGGGCTGCCATCATGTTAATAAGAGCTTGCACTGGCATCAGAGGATATCGAATTTTTGACATTGACTTTGATTTTAGAACCTTTATGATAGTTTCCATGCCTTTAACACATTTTTGCAAGTCTTGAGGGTCTTGAAAGTAATTAAAAGTGACTATAGGGTTTGCGTTTGCATCCAACGAATTGAGCATGAGATGGCCGGAGGATTTAGGGCCGGTGATCTTCTCGAGGATTATTCCGTTTTTGAGGGTAGATGTAAGGTATGATTTTAGTTTTGCTTTGGTTGTGGGTTCTAGGGTTGGTGTATGTGAAGTCCCTGGGATGGATAGCCCTGTCTGCATGCATAATATGAAGAGTTCCAAGTTTAAGTGTAGAATATAGAGAAATGACAAGTATAAATATGTCCTAATGTAAGTTTGAAAAGAAAATATCCATGTCAAATATATGACACTTGCTTTTAATGGATGAATAGTTGACGGGATTCTAATTCTAGGTATGCAGTTTAAAATGGACAATTTATTTAAGCAGTTATAGAAACAAGCCCTGTGTGTGTGTGTGTGTGTATATATATATATATATATATATATAGTTGTAATACTTGTACAACAGTGGTTATCTAAAATACTACTATTTATTAATTATAGTAATGCACTTCGTTCATTTTAAACAACTTAGAATTACAAAAGTTTATCCAAATTATCTCTCAATTTCAATTTCGCTTTTTAAGTGGCAAAAATATTAATTAAGTCATTCAAGTGGCCAATATGATTCAATTGAGTCCTTCATGGCAAAAATCTTAATATAATTGAGTCAAAATTAACGTCAGGAGCCAGTTGATTGACTACTTGAAGTATTCAATTAAGATTTTTGTCACTTGAAATTGAGTGACAACTTAAAAGAATACTTCTGCAATTAGACCTTCATTAACAATAATGATATAGACACCAGAAGAAAAAAATCAACCAAGATAACCACGGATGCAATTCTTTCCTGTATAATTGGTATAACAAAAAGTTGCATTGTTTTACTTGATATGAAATATATAGAATAAAATTAAAATTTGGATAAGAAAAAAATTGCATGTGCAGTTTTTTAACAATACATGTAGTTTTGTCCTTCATTTAGTATGAAAAGTGAATCAAACCTGATTTAACACTTCTTTGGGAATCTTGTGGGCCCAAGCCAAGTTAATAGACTCACTAGCTGCTTCTATGTAGCTGCCATATGGGGTAATGCCCACTGTTTGAATGAGAGAGATTTCAAGGGGCTGAATTGAGGGAACAATGATGGCATTCATTGGATTATCAGCCATGCCTTGCCCTACATTGGGCTGGTCCAATATTACCCTAATCCCCTTGGACATGAGGTGTTTGGCAGGCCCAATGCCACTCAACATCAACAACTGTGGGCTCCCAATTGCACCAGCTGATGAAATGATTTCATTACATGAACCCTTGTTCAAATATGCTATGTGTTTGATGCCATGTAAGTCCATATATACAACTCCATGAGCTCTTGGTTTTCCTGCATTATATGATAATTACAATGATGCTAAAATTAATAAAAACCTAGTGGGAAAACCCCAAAAGAAGAGAAAAAGGGTGCATATCTTTACATGTATATTGGTTCTCAATTTGACTCTCTCATAAAAAATTGTCTACATGCACATATCTCTTTACATGCACATAATTCCAATGGATAAAAACCTTAACCAAGTAAAAGAGTAGACTCCAAGTCAAGAGAAGGGTCAAATTACAAAAGTGTCCTTTCAAGGTTCCACTCAATTTTAATTTGGTCTTTTAAGTGATAAAAAATTGTAATTAATTCATTCAAGTGGTCAATTTGATTCAATTAACTCCTGACATTAACTTTGACACATCAATTAAGTCAAATTAACCACTTGAAGGACTCAATTGCTATTTTTGCTATTTAATGGGCTAATTGTACTAAAGCAATAACTTGGAGAGACACATTTAATTTGCAAGTAGGCCTCAAGGGAAGACCCAGTATTCTTGATGCTTTGATGGACAAGGTCTTTGAGTTGACTCATCCCAATCTTGTGTCACAATTTTCAAATGTAGCATTCTGTAGTATCTTTTTCAATATACATGCTAGGCTTGCGTGAACCAACTTATTTCACATGGTATCGTCCTTAGTCTGAAGTTCGCGAGCACAATTTTTTTAAACGGTGGACATAGTGGCTATGCTCGTCACTAACGCGATTGTATTAAAGTCCCATTATTGAGACTAAAACGGTCGTGGTGATCGTGATCTGCTCATGACTGCAATGCAGCATACATGTGATTTAGAAAAAAAGGGACATGACAAAAATGGCATGCACACATAATGAATGGGGTAACTTTTATCCGGTTAATAATTTTGATTTCCGCATGTATATATGTTTATATGATTCTATTTATATATGTATACATACCGGTATGCTCGAACAAAAGCCGTTGTACAATTGCATGAAGGTGAACACTAATTTTGGAAGGATCAGCATACTCCAACAAATCAGCAGCAGTATGTCTATGTCCATTCCTATCAAATGATGTACCACCGGCTTTTGTCCCATTTATATGCTCATATGTAAAACCATTATTCGGCAACACCCCAGCTTCAAGCAACCCATCCCTCACCGCAGATTGCCATTGCAACATTGCGGGCTCAAATGCCACCTTCTTTTCAACCCATTCATATGAGGCATTCACTAGCTTTTCATCCCAACCGGACCGGGTCACAAAGTCCGGGCTGGCCCGGCTAAAAAATCCGGCGTTTAGGGCTGTCCCGCCTCCCAAAACCCTGGCCCGGTGGTTAACGACCCCGTCGGTTGAGATAAAAAGTTGGGAAGGTGATAGTGGGGATATATTGGCGAGATTTACCATAAAACCTTCTATGTTGGTGATGGAAGGGTTGAAGTAGGGTAAACCGCCTCTTTCGAGCAATAAAACGGTTGCGGATTGTGAGAGAGTTGCCGCTAATGCGCAGCCGGCGGTTCCTCCTCCGATTACTATGTAGTCATAGTAGCCCACTGGTGGAGATAATGTTGCTTCTTTGGCAAAAGTCAGATATGGAGCTGGGAAAATTAATGTTTTTAGTAGCGTACATAATGAAAATTAATGTTTATAAAATTGTCACATCTTTAATTATATGTAAATTTTTTTTGTTTTTGTTTTTTTGTATGTTATAGTAAATTATTGCATCTGGCTCACAAAAACGGAGCTAAATAAATATATAACTTTCGCTATAGGCCTATAGCAAATGTAGAAATGCTAAGGAAAACTATGAATTTACATATGATTAAGGGTGTGACAATTTTATAAAATTGAAATCCCAATTGTACTGTTATTTATGTAAGCTATACTAATTGCTCAAAATTACTGGTTTTGAAAAGTATTAGACATATTTTTTTTGTTCATTTTAAAATTGAAGATATTTTTTTTTAATTTAGACTATAAAAAGTGACATAAATTTTCTAACACATTATTACTTATATACTTAATAGATTAAATATTGTGATGCCAAGACAACTATTAGGACATATTTTGGAGAAATAAAAACTTCCTTATGATCAGAACTCGTCATTCTGGAAATGTAGATATTTTTGAATAGAGGGGGTATTCATTACACGTTTTGTTAACTAACGAGGAATAACATAATATTAGAGAATAGATTACATATGATTGTTTGTTAAATTATTGTTTTGCAGAATTTAATAGCAATATACCATGTAAGTATTTGGGAGAAATCAAGTGATTTTAATTGAATTTAATAATTAAACTGTGTTAGCAGAGTATTTTGTTAATATAATTTAAATACCTTGATTTTCTTCTAATAAATAATAGTTTTATAGGCAATACTTATTTAATTTATTCTCAAAAATTTATTTGGTGATGGGCAGATAAAAAGATGTATAAAATTGGACGTTAGCGAAGTTATATATATATATATATATATATATATATATATATATATATATATATATATATAAAAGACCTACTGCATAGTATTTTGCACTATATTTGTGGTATAAATGAAGAAAGACATGAGAGAAAAGTATATTGGATAGTGATTGTGAGGCCCCAATTCTTGATCAAAGAGACAACAAATGCCTACAAAATACATTTTAGGGTTTTTATCTTCGGAAGTTTGCTAACATCTAACAAATAAATGGATTCAGATTTTAGACAACTCAAATGGCAGTGTAAATGAGCACTTTATAAAAGGAAGTTGCTTTTTATATAGAGAAAGTTGAATTTTAGATGAACTTTGTTATACAAGTATTATACAAGTTCAATTCTCTACTACATAAAATACAACTTGTATTATAGACTGCTTAATTGGTCTGCCTATTTGTATTTGTCTAGAATCCAAATCCCATATATCGTTATCTTTCTCCATATAAATGAAAGTACTTGAAATATACCTTTCTCTGAGTAACAAAAGGGTACTTGGAGGAAGATAATTGCTGCAGCAATGAATATCCACCACCCCGAAACCATAATTATCTATTTAACTTGAAAGACAAGTAATTTAAGAAAGGCAAATACTATTGAATCCAAATCTTCTTGCACTCGGGCATAAATCTGGAAAAGTTTTATGAATTATACTACAACAACCATATCAATTTTGGAGCAAATTAAGGAGGATGCATTTGTTTGACTGTTTGGTGGAGAGTTGAAAGAAGAGAAACACCGCCAAAAGAGAGAGAAAGCCGGATAGCCTTCAGGAGTTGTAGGAGGAACAATTGATAATCATTACTCACACTTGTTCCACAAAAATAATCTCATTTATAAATTTAAAGTATAATTCTTCCCATCTCGGTTTCCAAATTAAGTAACATGATCCCTCAATATGCACCCTCCGATTATTTTGGATAGAAAAAGTGATCCAAGTTATCACGTGCTCTGGGCACGTGAGTATAAATATGGTTTGACTGTATAAAATAAATTTAAAAGTAATTAAATATCAATTTAATACAAATAAAATACTCATCATCTTCAAATAAATTAGATTGGTCAAATCAAACCCAAATTAGATGTTAATGTAATTCTATTCATCCATATTTGAGTTCATCTTGGTGGTTCAAACAAAAATCTTTCGTGGTTCGGATTTTTGCTCATTTTCCAGCTGGAACATACCTTGTTGGAGCAGATCATGTTGTTGGTGTGGCTGAAAGTCTTAGCAATGTAGCAGGTCTAGAGGATAAGCTTCTCCTCTCCGTTTTCAACCATTTTGGCCTGAACTCAAAGCTTTTATTAACCGGGCTATTCGTATCTTTATACAAAACTACAAATAATACAAATGGTATGAAGAGTAAAGGAGAGCTTTGAACAATGTGAATGTGAGGGATAGTTTTGAAGCTGTAGAGAGAAGATGAAGATTTAGAAATAAATGGGTTTCATAATATCTTTTGCTTCTTTGCTCCAATAAAAGTCAAAATTTATCTGGGTTATTTATTTGAGTTAATTATTATTTGGTTAATTAGTATTGTCAAACTATTTTAGTTAGGTTAATTTTACATATGAAATGTCTATAATTATGATTTATATGAAGTCTAGTACATCAAAATAAGTCAAATACGGTCAATTTGTATATTTCTACCATGTTTCATGTATGTCAACTTTTCAGCAAAAATTTCATCAGAATTTTACTCCAGAGTCTATCGTGCTTATTTATCAGAATTTTACTCCAGAGTCTATCGTGCTTATTTAAACAAAGTTGGGCAGCGGGATGAGAGGATTTGTACTTCGGAATATCAAATATAAAAAGAGTCATACTTCAGGATCAAATATATAGTAAACACTTGAATGTATAATATAGATACACTATGTGGGCAAGGAAATCGTACATTGCTACAGTCAGGCTTTCGTGTTGGCTAGAGTTAGGCTTTCATGCTACAATGACACGTGACAGAACTCTTAGGACCCGAGAGCCTTCTTAGGATATCAAGGATCCAGATAGCCTTCTTGAGTGCTTCGGGTTGAGACAAAATCTTCAAGTTTTCCAATCTTCCAAAAGTCCTTCCTTTATAGAATGGAAGGTATTTATACAGTATTTATAGAGTTTCTTGGAAAGTAGTCACATTCCAGGTGTCGACGCCGAGATTTTTCTAGAAAAATAAGCCTTTTGTACATATTTATTTTGTTTGCTTATTCACTTTTATTGATGATTTTCCTTAATTATTTAGCCTTTGTGTTTCGTTTGATTTGTTTTATTTTGAAGGGTGAATTTTAGGAAGAGATCGACATTTATGTGTCGATGACTTGAAAAGATTTAATTTTAATGATCGGGCCGAATGTCAGAGTCGCCAGTTGGTATGTATTTACAATGGATGTACCAACATATCTGGGTTTGAAAGGTTTTCAAAATGTGGCCCAATATATGACTCTATAAGATAAGACTGATTTTGAAACCTGATATTCGAGGAAGTAAGGGGCTTGATTAAGCGAGGGGAAGGTGTTAGGCACCCCCCCCCGACTTTCATGAAAAACACGGTTATCGCGTCTTGTTAATTTTTCTAAGAATAGTGTGTGTGTATGTGTGTGTGTGTGTGTATGTGTGTGTGCGCTTTGATTATATTAATTATTCTAAATTTAATTTGCGTTTATGATCACGAGTTTTACATTTGAAAGTAGTGTTGTACCTCTTTAGACATATGCACGAAGGATTTGATTTATTGAAAAATCCAACTTTAAACAAAGTGTATTGAAGTTACGTTTTAGAAAACAAGATTTTCAAATCTTTCATCAAATAGGAATTAAGGTCCTTTGATACGTCCATTTATTAACCTAGAATGATCTAGTCTCGCATTGCTGTGCTATCTTATTGTGAAAGCTCATTGCTTTATTTGCGTTTATGAACGACTTTTACTTTGAAAGTAGTGTTGTACCTCTTTAAACCTATGTGCAAAGGATTCAATTTAGATAAGGTTCATTTTTAGAACAGATATATATAAATGACATTTGGGAAAATAAGATTTTTGAATCCTTTCGTCAAATAGGAATCAAGGTCATTTGATACTTCCTTTTATTATAAAAGCTCTTTGCTATTTGTTTTGGAAAGTTGTTTTGGTGGTGATGCATGCAAGAAAGCATTAAATAGGGTTGTCGGATCATATTCGGGCATGAAAGCCTTAAAGACAGATCCGAACACCCGTAATTAAAAAATTTCACTATCACATGGTCTTAAATTTGATATCTCGGGACGAACCCCGAGAAGTCATTTTTAAGATATGATATTTACATATACATTGGTTTATGCAATTAATATTACATTTAAAAGTAAAAATGTCCATCGTGGGAATCTAGTTAAGATCCGGTAGTAGGATCTCGACCAAGGATTCCTAGGCTCACATGCATTTATATACTTAAAAGCATTCATAAGAATTGATATTCACTATAAGATGATCCATTAGTTGGAATCCCTTATATGAATAAAACATCTTTGCGATGTTTGCAATGACAAAATCTAACCCAGATCTATTTCAGTCTAGCATGGGGGTTGATGAGTGAGTTTTATACACATGAATTGGATACATTCGGGCTTAATTTATTGTTATTCTCAAGTCTTTTAGAATAGTTTTTAAGTGTTTGTGTCCATTCATGCATGTTTTACATTATTTTGTAGGATTTGGGACAAAAGTTACTTGGATCGACGTTCGGGGTGGCTAGATTCGCGTTTTCGGCTTACCATTTACATAGCAGTCACTTCAGAGCCAATTTGAGTATTTCTATAGACCTTATTTCGAAAACCTTAAAGAATAAAAGTTGTAGATCTACTTCTCCTCTTTCTGGAACATCTTGAATCATCGAAATCGGAGTTCGGACAAAGAAGTTATGGCTATTTTCCTAAAGGACGTCGGAGCAGAAAATGTCAGAACTTGTAACAGCGCCGGGGCGCTATTCTTAGTTCATTTTCCAATGCCGAGGCGCTATAAGGCAGACTTTGAGCGTCGAGCCCAGCGCTGGGGCGCTGGGGAAGAGACTGGGAAGGCTTGGACGCGTTTTTGGGCGAATTTTGACACCTTTTTGACTCCAAATAGGATTGGGTTTGTTCCTAAGCTAAAAATTGGACTTGTAACCTATAAATACATGATGTCAGGCATAAAATAAAGGGGGATTACATAGCTTAGGCTAGATTAAACACTCCATTAGATTAGACATTAACCCTAGTTCTTATTAGTTTTGGAGATTGAAGCAACTTGGAGATCATTGAAGATCAAGAGCAAGAGCAAGAGGGGAACATCAGATTTGCTGACAACAGATTCTATTATCTTCTCTTATCATACTTTTATCTTTTAATGTCTATTCAATTGTGGATTCTTGGTTTTAATTCATTAATTATGAACTAACTCTTTTATTAAGATTTCAATTGAACTTTTTATGGCTATACATTACTTATTTGATTTATTCCAATTATTTGTGTTGAAGTGAATTTTTCATCTTGCTTTGAGCTTATTGATTAATTATCTGATCAATAATTACCTTGTTACTCTAGAAGGAATTGGGAAAGGAATTCTAGGGTTAGAACTGGGCTTGGTGACATGTGACTTAGTTATTTGCACAGTGAATAATTAGGTTTGTGAATAGAATGAGAATATCTATTTGCAGCATGTAACACATAAAGAATTGGGATTGTAGCGAGTTTAATTCAATTGTTTTGCATAGAGATATAGTAAAATTAATCTGGGTTAAATAGAATGCAATTGATCACTCGAGAGAGGGCTTTTGGCATTTGAGAATTCTTGTTAACAATTCAGTAGATATAATAATTGGAATAGTTGAATAATTGATTTATAATTCATAATTGAGGATATTGGAGTCTTAATTCTTATTTATCTGAATTCCATTAATTCTTAGTTGTTTATTTGCTTTCTTTTAGAATAATCTTTTTGTTTTGTTTAATTTAGTTTTCTTAAATCTAGAAATCACAATTATTGGTTGTTTAAATAAAATTGATTTGGTTAAGAATTAGTACTTGGTGATTTTTATTAAATAATTCCTCGTGGGAACGATGCTCTACTTTCACTTTATTACTTGTTGACCGTGTATACTTGCACGTATTCATTGATTGCGAAATCAATCAACAAGTTTTTGGCGCCGTTGCCGGGGACTTAATTTAATAATTATTTACCAATATTAATTTCAATCAAATTAGTCTTAATTTAACCATTTTTATTTTTATTTTTATTTCTCATTCTTTTCCTATATTTCTCTCTTTTTAGGTACCATGGATGACTTTGCGTATCAATGGCCATACACGAACATGACTCAACCACGGGGAGCGGAGATTGACAGACTCAAGAAACTTTCTGCATTATCAGCACAGATGGAGACACTTTCGAGGATGCTTGAAGCTTTTAAAGCTCAACGTCGTCAAAGCGTGGCGGTTACTTGTGATTATTGTGCTGGAAATCATATGAGTCATCAATGCGCCATCAGTTTCGAGCCGGTACAGTATAGTGGTGATTACCCCAATAGTTATGTCTATCCCAACAACTATCATCAGGATTGGGGGTATCACCCGAATTTTTCATGGAGTAACAATCAAGATCAATTTTATGCTCCAAGTCCAACATATCCACCGGATTTCTCGTGTGCACCTCCACTACAACAGGAAGAACATTCAAATTGGGAGGAAGCCTTGGAAAAATTCATTAGAGCGTCTGAAAAAAGGAGTGAGGATAGTGATAAGAGATTTGATCAAATGGAGCTAAGTATACAAAGTCAGAATGCATCAATCAAGAATCTAAAAAATCAATTGGGGGCAGATAGCACATACGTTGAACAACCATCCTCAATACACTTGGCTCTATGACATGGATGACGAGACTGATGTTGAGCCCGAACCAAATATGCAATCGGATGTGCCAAATGATATAGATGTTAAAAGAGAGGAAAGACTTGGAGACCAACAAAAAGAGATTGACAAAGATCTAACTTTGAGCACCAATGAAGATGAGTCAATTTTGATAGTGTCCCATGTACCTTCTCCACCAAAGTTCAAGAATCCGGGCAATTTTGCAAAACCATGCCCAATTGGCAGTCATGTCGTCGGCAAAGTTCTTTGTGACATAAGAGCTAGTACAACTGTGGAGTCGTGGTGGGCTGAAAAGGAGAAGATAGAGGAAGAGCCCATTGTGTTTGACAAGTTTCCATGCCATAATTTGATCACAAACACAATGGGGAAAGCACCTAGTGGTTTGTCGTACTTAATGGGGATCCTATCTAAAAAGATCATGTTAGGTGACTTTAATACAATGGCTATCGTAAATGAGAACCTACCAAAAGCTATATTATTTTCGGTGGATGGAGGGTTCCTCAACTTTCGAAGAGGAATTGGATAGAGAATTAAAGAAGTCAGGCTGAGACTATAAAACAAGCGCTTATTGGGAGGCAACCCAAGTTTAATTTTTATTTTTATTTTTTATTAGGTTTTATATTAGTAGTTTTGAATTTGCATTTATTTAGGATTTAATAAAAGTGTTTCTATCATGATTTACATGTTATTCAAGTCAAATTCAAGTGTGGTGTCCAATTTTTCCATGTCCCTAGCCTATTCTCCAAACTTAGCGGCCAAGGAGGAAGATTGCTATATTTTCAGGGAAGTCATCTGCTTTAATTTTTTCTAATTTAGTCATTGAGGACAATGTCTAGTTTAAGTTTGGGGGCATTTTAGTGTCGTATTGCATATAGTTAGTTATCTGCATAGTAGTTCATTTTTTTTTGTGTTAGCATTGTGTTTTTTTTAGGTTGCATATAGTACATGGTAGTTATTTGCATATTCATATATGTGTTGCATTAGTATGTGTTCATGTAGTTTAATTGTATTTTTTTTATTTTTTTATTTTTTTTATTTTTATTTTTATTTTTATTTTTTGCATGAATCTGTGTGATCGGTTGGTGTGGTCTTAGCTCGGCCTATGATAAGATTGATTTTGCATGTTAACTTGAACAATGTTGATAATTGATGATGAGTTCTAATTTTAATCACGATGACAATCTGAGCCTGTCTGAAACTTATGTAACCGGTTAGCACTTAAAGTTTAACTATTTTAATCCACTTGGTTCAAGGGTTTCATAATTTGTTTCTGAGGGAAAATCTTGGTTAAAATTTAAGGAAATTAGTGAACTGGCGGTAAAGGTTGGAATGACGTAAAAGCTTGAGTTTGGGAGAATCTATGGGGTATATATATATACAAAATGAAAATGAAAAAAAAAGAGAAAAAATGATGAAAAGAAAAAAAAATAGAAAATCCAGAAAAAGAAAAAAAAAGAATAAACACCGTGGCATGCTTGTCTAGTTTTGTAGCCTTTGTTACTTGAGTAAGTAAGCCCGAGGGGATTGTCTTTACACCTAGCGCCCTAAGGTCTTAATGACTTGGGAGTCGTTGGTCGAAAGCTCGTTAAGGTAGCACTGAAAAGCCTAAGGGAATAAGACATTGCACAGCCATGAGAAAAAAAAATGAAAAAAACACGAGAAAGAGCAAAAATGCCCTCGTGATTGAATAAAAGTATAAATAAATCTTGTATTTACCCTTAGACTTGGTAATTGCTTAGTTTTAACCTGAGTTGTCATGTTCACAAAAGTAATTGAATTGGAACTGAAATTTTCCTTTTAAGAAGTTTGTTATGTGATTATCTTGAATTGTGGTTGGTTAGAATGGTTAACAAGCACACACACACAACATGGGTGATGACAGGTTTGGATTGACTAATTGGTTAGAGTTATGAATTTTGATTTGATCGGATATATTGTTTGAGTACCAATGGTATCTTTGAGGCCTGTTGCTATATATCATACTGATTTATTACTGGGTTCGTAGGTATATTATAAAGTAGATCATGCATATGCATTCATGTAGTTGAGTTAGTTTGATTATTTTTAGTTCTTTTGTGTTTTTGCTTGAGGACAAGCAAATGTTTAAGTTTGGGGGTATTTGATGAGTGAGTTTTATACACATGAATTGGATATATTCGGGCTTAATTTATTGTTATTCTCAAGTCTTTTAGAATAGTTTTTAAGTGTTTGTGTCCATTCATGCATGTTTTACATTGTTTTGTAGGATTTGGGACAAAAGTTACTTGGATCGACGTTTGGGGTGGCTAGATTCGCGTTTTCGACTTACCATTTACACAACAGTCACTTTAGAGCCAATTTGAGTATTTCTACGGACCTTATTTTGAAAACCTTAAAACATAAAAGTTGTAGATCTACTTCTCCTCTTTCCGGAACATCTTGAATCATCGAAATCGGAGTTCGGACGAAGAAGTTATGGCCATTTTCCCAAAGGACGTCGGAGTAGAAAATGTCAGAACTTGTAACAGCGCCGGGGCGCTATTCTTAGTTCATTTTCCAGCGCCGGGGCGCTATAAGGCAGACTTTGAGCGTCGAGCCCAGCGCTGGGGCGCTGGAGAAGAGACTGGGAAGGCTTGGACACGTTTTTGGGCGAATTTTGACACCTTTTTGACTCCAAATAGGATTGGGTTTGTTCCTAAGCTAAAAATTGGACTTGTAACCTATAAATACATGATGTCAGGCATAAAATAAAGGGGGATTACATAGCTTAGGCTAGATTAAACACTCTATTAGATTAGACATTAACTCTAGTTCTTATTAGTTTTGGAGATTGAAGCAACTTGGAGATCATTGAAGATCAAGAGCAAGAGCAAGAGGGGAGCATCAGATTTGCTGACAACAGATTCTATTATCTTCTCTTATCATACTTTTATCTTTTATTGTCTATTCAATTGTGGATTCTTGGTTTTAATTCATTAATTATGAACTAACTCTTTTATTAAGATTTCAATTGAACTTTTTATGGCTATAAATTAGTTATTTGATTTATTCCAATTATTTGTGTTGAAGTGAATTGTTCATCTTACTTTGAGCTTATTGATTAATTATCTGATCAATAATTACCTTGTTACTCTAGAAGGAATTGGGAAAGGAATTCTAGGGTTAGAACTGGGCTTGGTGACATGTGACTTAGTTATTTGCACAGTGAATAATTAGGTTTGTGAATAGAATGAGAATATCTATTTGCAGCATGTAACACATAAGGAATTGAGATTGTAGCGAGTTTAATTCAATTGTTTTGCATAGAGATATAGCAAAATTAATCTGGGTTAAATAGAAGGCAATTGATCACTCGAGAGAGGGCTTTTGGCATTTGAGAATTCCTGTTAAAAATTCAGTAGATATAATATTTGGGATAGTTGAATAATTGATTTATAATTCATAATTGTGGATATTGGAGTCTTAATTCTTATTTATCTGAATTCTATTAATTCTTAGTTGTTTATTTGCTTTCTTTTAGAATAATCTTTTTGTTTTGTTTAATTTAGTTTTCTTAAATCTAGAAATCATAATTATTGGTTGTTTAAATAAAATTGATTTGGTTAAGAATTAGTACTTGGTGATTTTTATTAAATAATTCCTCGTGGGAACGATACTCTACTTTCACTTTATTACTTGTTGACCGTGTATACTAGCACGTATTCATTGATTGCGAAATCAATCAACAGGGGTTCGAGCTTTGATGCTCCAGAACCTCTCAGAAGCTAGATCCGACTAGATCTAGTGCAAAAAAAAAAATAGTTTCTATATATATATATATATATATATATATAACCAATTTGAACGGTTTAAAATGTAAATTTTGTTAGGAATATGCATGTGAATGGTATTCCTTTATTCGTATAATTCGATGATGAAGATAATGAAATAAATGAATGAATATGCAGATATGTTTACATTGATAAAAGCTGTAAAGTCCTTAATAGATGATAGACCATATGGACAAGGACTTAGATTGGTATGATCAAAATTGTTAGGTTGATATGTGCTTAATGTTTATCATTTTGTAAATGAATGTATAAAAGAAAAGATCAAAGTTGTTAGGTTGATCTATGTTTAAGTGTAATATATAGGCATATCTGATCGTAGAGCTCTGCACAAGTCACTCAAGTCTACCAAGAAGACAAGGCAGAATCGTAGTCTATTGAAGTAGAATCGTAGACTGTCGAGTCCGACGAGAGATGGTTGAAGTTAAGGCAGAATCGTAGAGTATCAAAGAAGTTGATTCAGAATCGTAGTCTGTCTTGAAAACCACACTCAGAATTGCAGAGTTGGTCCGAGCATCTGCCGATCCAAGTCAAGAATCGTAGTATGCACTCGAAAACGTAGAGTCTGCAAAAAACAAGCAAGTCAAGAATTGTAGTCTGTACTCGAAAACTTGGAAGATGTCTGCTAAGCACCTGTCAAGCTAAAATTGTAGACTTGACTCTGAATCGTGAAGTCTACATGTCGTCATCCATCAGAATCACAGTTTTCAGAACCCGAGCTAAAGTCGTAGTCAGCCAAATGCTTACATAGTCAAAGCATAATCGTGGAGCACTCTACGATTCTATACAGAAGCAAAACTGAAGTATATGCATAGATTGCCTTCTCTGATAAGAACAATCAAGTTTAAGAATGTAGTCTACTTGAAGAATATCAGAAAGCATTCTCTGAATGATCTGCAAGCAAGTAGAAGATCAAAGCACCAACTCTATCAGTAAGGCTGATTGAGAAGTGAAAATCCATTTAGAAGGAATCTCCTACTAGTGCTAATAAAAAGACTACGATCGTAGTACTTACCAAAGAAAAGAAGAGCCTGATAAAGGAAATACGAATACAGTGTGAGTAAAGGACAAACAAGGAGGAAGTAAAATGCTCAGCCTTACCATGGAGTATGATCAAGAGATCACAAGGTAAAAAGTTAAGAAAGCTGAGCATGACAAGTCAAAAAGGGATATACAAACCGAAGTGTCAAAGCTATCAATCAACTTATTAGTTCTTGAAGCAAGGTAAGATGAGCACAATCGTAGAATAGACTGTGAGAGCTAAGTACAAGATGGTACAACGTTGAGCACTCTCAGAAACATAAAAGGTGTCAAGGACAAGTCACCCTACTATTTCCACAGACAAGCAATCGTAGAGTTCATAATGGTCAACATCAGAATCGTAGAGGGCATTCATCTAAAGAGTGAGAATGTCCAAGCAAAGAAGACTGACATTCGAACGTTGTGATTTGAGGATCCCGATATACTCTTCAAGCATCCTTAATGTAAATCGAGGAAACAAGAGAAAAAGATGACTACCTACTAAGCCTGCTGAAAGTAACGTCTATGAAGTGTTAGGTGATAAAGCAGACTGATGTGTCAGGAAATTCAAAAAAGAGTTATCACATAAACTCTGCATCAGTGCTCAGAAAAGTCTGGAGCATTAAATGCTACAATGGATGCCTTCAAAATAAAGTATTTCAAAGGCTCCTTCACAAGACAGAGATTAAAAGGGAGCTGGTCAATGAAAGACTCCTAACGGCTATGTTCCAATGGAAAGATGTCAGATGGATCTATATAAAAACCGAAGCTTCAAATGAAGAAGTGTTGTTGACTTGAAGAGATACAAGTCATATAGAGCATAGCAGAGAAAAGGTCTTCATGAGAATGAGACCACTACAGTAAAGTGAAGCATAACTGATGATAGTTCTGCAATGATAAAGCTTCACTCCATACAAAGGAGTATGACAATGAGATGGCATTTGTATTGAGAGCTGGAAGGTCATGAAGGCAACAACCTAAGTGGTAGATCAGAAAGTAGAATACTTGAGCCACTTTATGTCTCATCTTGAACACATTGAGCTGAAGAGAAGAAGATACTTAACTGAATCTGCGCACAAGACAACCAGTGTTCAAGGACTGCTAAGTACCCAAAGAACCTAAGCTAAAATGCAAAAACTTAGCAGTACCTCAACTATAATGGTGCACAATGCTAGACATCAGATGAAGACAAGCATTAACACCAAAGAATAGCTGCACCAGAGGATGAGACAGAACTACTAAGTACTAACAAGATGTCAAGCTGAACGTACATCTTAGTAGTTTAGTAGAAGTGATCAAACACCAATGTTGAATGCCCAATGATCACAAGAAGCTGCTAAGTACTAGAAGATGAACAAGCTGAACGTCATCTTAGCAGCTCAACAACAATAAACAACAAACAAACAACCAAGCAACCAGGGCTTGTAGGGTCCTTGTCTTCGTGACTAAATTAAAGTCAAGTCTACTGGACTTGCTGAGTACCAGAGGGTGCAAGAGATTCTAAGTCTGCTGGGCTTAGTCTACAGTTTCCAAGGCTACTGGTCTTGAAAAGTTCTTAGTGAACTAACGTTCCAAGGCTGCTGGTCCTGAAGGAATCTTAGTGATTCGAAGTTGATCAAATGCTTAGTGGAATCCCTGCTTGTTGAAGCAGAAGAGTGGATTAGGAGCATTCAGTCTCTAAACCACTTAAAACCTCTGGTGTCATTTACTTTATATCATTTACATTCAGTACTATAACTGCTATATCTACTTGCAATTAACTGTACATTAGAACTATGTTTAATGCTATATTTCTGAAGGGTATCTTAATCTATTCTGCTATGCATGAATTGATTCCTCTATTCATTATATGTTAATCACTTAACAAGATAAAAGAAAAAAAAGAAAAAGTTTTAAAGGATCTATTTAACCCCCCTCTAGATCTATTGTGTGCTTCCGGGAACTAACAAATTTAACTACCCAAAAATAATAGATGTGTTTCACAACATGTTTATCTATAGATTTATATTGTAAAGCAATGAATCTAACAGTTTTTACTATATAAACAGTAAACTGTACAAAATACCGATTATTTCACCTTGGGGGATGAAGAACAAGCTTTTGATCGCCATGGATCGATACTATGACACCGTGGGAGTAATATCTATTATATATATGAAATATTCAGTACAAATATGAGTTAGTATGCTTAGACTCGAGATCTCTCTCTCTAAAATCTAAGCTTTTGATGCAAATTGTCTAACTCTCTAAATTATGAGCTGCTGCTCCCTAATTATATATCTGGGGGAACAGGCACAGGTGCACCTGCACCCAGGCATAGGTACAACTACATCTGGCCCTTGTGGGTCCCATTGGGTTATAATTTGGTCCTTTGGTCATCCTTCGAAGATAGTTAAGCTCCGTACCCAAAAATCTCAGAAAAGCTCTACTGAAGGTTACAAAATGAGGTTGATTTCGACTGATTCGGGATTCATGGAAGATGATGCTTATAGTTGAAAGGTATCTTCTGGGTTTCGCAAGTCGTCAACTCATCTCGGGCAGTTCACAGATTGGGAGTTGCTGTGGAGGCTTTTCGTGGCTTTTTCCTTAGCTTTAGAACCCGCGTTTGGACCAAGTGGTGTGTTGGGTGCTCTTGCACTTAGGTTTCCCCTGGGGTCGTCTCCAAGTTGACATGAGGTCTTTGTTTAGTTTTGGGGTTGTCTCTGAGGTGATCTGGTGCCTAGTTTTACCTCGGGCTTGTCTCCGGGGCAGGCTTATGCCTTGTCAGTACTCAGGGTTGTCTCTGGGGTAGACTTGTGTCCTTTTTTACTTCGGGGTTGTCTCCGGGGCAGGCTTGTGCCTCATCTATCTTCGGGGTTATCTCTGGGGTAGACTTGTATCCTGTTTTACCTTAGGATTATCTCTGGGGCAGACTTGTGCCTCGTTTATCCTTGGGGTTATCTCTGGGGTAGACTTGTATCCTGTCTTGCCTCGGGGTTATCTCTAGGGCAGATTTGTGCCTTTTTCTATCCTCGTGGTTGTCTCCGGGGTAGACTTTTGTCCTATTTTACCTCAGGGTTGTCTCTGGGGCAGGCTTATGCCTCGTCTATCTACAGATGCCACTCTTTGTTATGTTTATGCAATGCAATGGAATAAACACGAGAAAGAAGACTAGACACTCGATTCTTGACATGGTATATCTAATGATGCAATGCCACGTGCAAAGTATGCAAGGATAAATGTTAATCAGATTTTAAAAGGGTAGTTCCCGTCTACTGTACAGTTTGACTGATTATCTGATGGAGATTAACTCCAACGGGCTACATCATCGGGTGCTGCCGACGTCTTCTTCGGGGATTATTTCCACAAGGATTACAACATCGGGCATTGCCGCTTTCTTCGTTAGAGATATCTATCCAACAGATTATAATTAATTTTATCAGGCTCTCATTGACCTAATGCTAGCATCCAGGCTTGCTCGATCTCTACACCATTTTTAGGGTTTTTTTTGAACATTTTCGTGTTTGTAAATGAGTCAGAAAGGTATCTTTGTACTGGAACACCCTTTTTCGGACCTGTCAGGACACGTTTTGGCCTTAATTTTACCAAATAGAGAACTTGGGGCCCACCAGGAGGGGACACAGGTTCACTTGTGCCCAGATGTGGAGGGGTTAACACCCTTGGGAAGGCTCATTTTCCTTCATTCGCTCCAAGTTTTCTTGCGTTCTCTCTGCCATACTCGAGCTTCTCTCTTAGATCTACTCATTTGGGCTTTGATTTTGAGCATTTCGTCACCGTACAACTCTTCAGTGGACTAGAGGTAATGTATACACTACCTTTTGCAAATTTTTCCTTTTGATTTACTGTATTATCCTTATTAAATACAATATATGGACCATGTATGAATATATAGCTTGATGGGTAGTTTTTTAAATGTAATTAATGCTAATGTATCATCATATGAACCATATTAATGCTAGAGATTCGTGTTATGGGTTATTCTAAGCATGCATGCGTTAGAAAACTATTTTATTGCTTATACAACTGCTTGGTTGTGTTTGGGTGCCTATATAAGGCCATTTTATGCATGCTTGGGCATGTGGATAGTCTATTTTATAGAGGAAACTCTGGTAAATTTTGTTCGAGAATCATATGATAGGATCTTATATGTATGTTTCAGTTATGATAGGATAATATGCCACAATGAATGTAAGCATCTAATAGGGTGCATGTAGGACATGCATGATGCTATGACCTAACAATTTACATTTCTAGGAGTTTATTACATCTAGAAGATTGAAAATGTAGTAAAATAAAGAGTAGGGTAAAGTCATACCTTTCCTTTTTGGTTAATGCCATGAGTTAATTTTTCAGGTATGGATTCTGATCGTCCTAGTAGTTTTATCTCTTGGAGGGCTTCATCTGGGGTTCGCCTTCGTAGGACTGCCTCAGATATTCACGCTACGCGGGTTACTCGACAGGTTCATCTCTTGATTGAGTCGGTGATCTGGCCTATCAGAGTAAACAGATCTGATGCATCGGAGGAGGAGGGTGAGGATCCTGTTCTTGAGTGTCCTCGCCGATCTATCACTTGTCATCCTTTTCTGGGTATCCAGGTGGCTGTACCAGATTTACTGGGCGCTGACTTGAGTCGTCACCCTTCCGCTTTTCTTCACGCGAATGAGGTAGAAGGATTTTTAATTTAATTTGCTTTACTCTTCTGTCTTTGGAGAAGGTAGGAATTTTTTATTTTGACGTTTCGCAGGTTCTTGAGTTCACTCAGCCTAGGGGGAACTGGTTCAGCGTTTATTCCGTGTATTGGCATCTTCACTCTGAGTACCACGAGATAGTGAAATCTTGGGGTTTAGAGGATTTCTTCACCATTGCCCCACGCCATTATCCGTGAAGTTATCTCTGTGCTTTGTCAAAGAGATGGTTTCATTAGAGCTAGTCCCTCCATTTCCAGGATTGTGAGGTGGTGATGACACATATGGATTGGCGCTACATTACCGGTGTTGAGTTTTCTGGACCCAGGTGCCTTTGGGAGGCTGATATCACCCAGGCTAATGTTCGAGGCCTCCTTGGACTTTCTCCTTATGACCATGACTTCATTGTGATGTCCCCAAAATAGGTCCACACAACCCATTCTGAGTCGCCAGATATACGGTACAAAATTCAAATACAAACTTCTTTAATACAACTATTAAACTGTCGTGCAAAATACAACAACACATAATCTGTGATTTTCAATACAAATAACAGTACTCACACTAAATTAATGATACTCCACATAAAGGTACAGTCGATAACTGTTTTAGGAATTAAAATCTTTGGAAAATGCTCAAGGAATCCTTCATACATGGGAGGCCATGCATCTAAGTTATAATAGATATCATAGGACTTGAGCATTAACTTTGGTTGACCCAATAGAGGCCCAAAGAAGAACGAGAAGATTACTATCCTGTTCATTCCAATGGTGTGTAACTTTTTTCCATATAATTACCTGCATTGTCTCAAATCGAGGATTATACTCCAACCATACTCCAAGATTATATAGATAATGCTCATAGATATAGTCAGCAAGTGGATGTGCACAACCATATCATATGATAACATGAGTTCGTATATGGTTAGACATCATGTATGATAGTGGAAACACACCCTTAAGGCTCTAAGTATAATTCTGTCCTCCTCATTCTAATGAGGTGTATTTTTGACGCTTTCAAATTCGGGTTCTCCTCACCCTATTGTTGTTCGCCAAAATCAATTATTAAATGACGTAAAAAATACAACACACACATTTTAAGTTCTCAATACAATTATATATTATCATGCTGTTTTATAATGTATTGAGAAACTTTAATAGTCACAAACCATTATTCTATTCCTCTGTTATCCCTGCTCGGCCCAGCTACACCCTTATTACTTGAAAGGAAATGTGAAGTAAAAGGGTGAGCACAAATAGCCAGTAAAGAATATTATAACTAAGATAATGTTGAACAAATTATCCTTAGTTCTCAACATGGAAAAATCTGATAGAATACAATAGATAACAAGTTTTAGATCAACAACTGCAGCAGAACCAGCAATCCATTAGAAGAGTCAAGTAGAACATAATGTCTACTATCTCTTCCAAATTAAAAGTCCATCATTAATATTTTATCCCTGTAATACCCATCAACAGTTCTTTGTTGTACCCAAGCCAAAAAGAACTTTCATCACCTGTCTTCACCTGAACCACCACAGATTATAGTTAAATTCATAATTCATATTTATAATCATGTCAATCAGTCAGTCCATCTTTGCACTACGGGCCAAAGACATACAACTATAAAACCAATAATCAACAGTCCATCTTTGCAATACGGGCCAAAGATGTTCAACTGTAAACCAATAATCAACAGTCCATCTTTGTACTATGTGTAAGACCCCAACTTTTATGAATAAAGATTTAATTTCTTGAAATATATTTTTGAATATTATGGTGTGGATTTAATAAAATGTTATAGTTGTGGGTAATATTTATAAATTTTGCAAAGTAAGCAAGTTGTTATAAGATATTCGATTGGTCGGGGAATATTCGTTTTAACAGAGAATATTCGTACGATGACACAATCATTGGTGGACCCCACAATGAAATTATTGTCGGAGTTAGAAAACGACAGAAATATCTTTTTATAAAAATAACGACGAGAGTTTTACCGTTAACTGTTGAAATACCCGGTGATAAAAGTGCAGTAATACGCATGGTTGCATAGTAGCACACGATATTGTATAGTATCTTGATTATTGATGCTTACGTGAGAAGTCACTCAGTTTTGGTCAATTATTACCACAATAATTGCTGCATAGTTTCTCGCATTATTGATTCAATTATTGTCACAGTATCATCTGCACAATATTTTATATTATTAAATCAATAATTGAGACGATAAAGTTATTCATATTATTATGTGTATTATTGACGATGTCTAGAAAGTTCTGTCGAGGAAAGGGGTTTGGTTACCTAATTACGCGTCAATAGGGAGAAATCCTTATCGGAAAGTCCCCTCTTTCGTGGGAATGTGAGAGCCCCAAATCTAAGTCCCGAATCACCACGGATTTGGTACAATCATTCTATAACTATTTGCGGAAGATATAAATATAAATTGTTTATACAATACACTTTACACACTATTTCCCAAAATCGAGTAACCTTAACTTATACATAATTCATAAACTATCTAACACCTAACATTATTTTCAAACTATACTATTACAAACTAGCTGCATATTTTATCCCAAGCAGAACTTGGCATTATCCTTTTTTTCCTATATCCTAACGCATTCGCCTTATCTGCAATATTTATCATGATATAGCAAGGGTGAGTATGAAAGTTGCCCAGCAAGTTTAAATACAATTTAAGGATATATCATGATTGAAAGAGTTTGAATAATAGGCTGGCTATAGTTCATCAATATAATTGAGAACTAGCACGAACAAACTTTTGACTGAACAAGTATTGAACATGAACAAATATATCTGGACCAACTGTTAATGAAAGTGATCAACCTTTCATACCTGACTTATACATGCAATATGTAAAAAGTTCAATTCCACATGGCAATCAGCAATGATTAACCACAAGCATATCTGAATAAAACAACTCTTAGTAGAGTTAAGTAAAACTTGCCTAAACTGTTGATTACCGCTATGCAATTTAATAAGCTTTGTCTGAAGACCTATTATTAATAATATGTATTTCTAAGTTAGAATAATATCATCACAATATTTAAAAAAATAACCTAAACATATAACACATAACCTTATCAGTCTATACCACACATAACACCTAGCCTCAAGTCAAACTATTGCAGTCCGAGTTGAGTTCGGTACAATTCTAACATCCCGACGGTCTAGTCGGACTTTTCTCGAGTCTAAGTTTAATTAAACTCTGCCTGAACACTTAACAATTATCTTAAATAATTTATTATCAGTCAATATATATATATATATATATATATATATATATATATATATATATATATATATATATATATATATATATATATATATATTTTATAGACTTGCAATAATTTTCAGATAACAACTACCTTTAATTCACTTAATATTATTAATCTTGATAATATTTAATTCACCTCTTAGTATTATTAGTTCACTAATAATACTTTTATTTACTTACCAATCTTAATAATATTTCAATACCTTACTAATATTATTAATCCTCTTAATAATATTTTAATCATCCAATAATACTTAATTTAATATTATTAATCTTGTAATAATATTTTAATCTAAGATTAATATTTTAATCTAATATTATTACTCATTTAATAATACTTTAATCATTTATTAATGCTTAAATCAAATACTATTAGCCATTTAATAATATTTTAATGAAGTTTTATTCTTAATATTTTTATTTACTTAACAATATCATATTCTAATATTATTAATATCACAATATTATTTTAATAATTTATTAGATTAAAAAACAATTTATTCTAATTGTTCACCTTTTATTAAACCTCTTATTTAATATCCATAAAAGGTCATGTCGACGTCGAAATTTTTAGATGTCCCTTTCCGTTACTTGTTCTTTGGTGTTCTCATTTTAGGTGTGATTTGTTTGAAAAAATAAGTGAAAAAGGTCCGATATATATAATGTCGACGATGGACTGTTAAGAGTCGCCAGTTGATTTTTTAAATGGTTGTACCAACACAACCGAGAAAAGGTTTGCACATTGACCCAGTGATGTGACACTGCTATACGGGTCGGTGAAACCGAGATTCATTTAGGGTCCGGGGACTTGGTTATGCGGGGGGAAGGTGTTAGGCACCCCCCGACATCCGTGTTACCACAGTGACCGCCTCTTTTCAAGAAACTATTATTTGAATGTGTGTGTGTGTGTGTGTCAGTCAATATGCTGTTATTTGAAAGTGGTACGAGGCCTCGTTCGCACCTATATACGCAGGGTTTGAATTTATATAAAAATTCAATTTCAGCAAGATATGGCAATGATGTTTTATAAAAGAGGTTTTTTCAAACCGAGTCGCTCAATAGTAATTGAGGCCTTTTGCACTCCCATTTTATTAAATGCGCGGCTTGGTTGATTTTATTTGACGGCTGCGAAGCATCTGTACGAAAATAATGTACAAAATAATGCCGACTTCCTCGTGGGTATGGAACCCATCTGAGGAAATTCAGACACCGCAGAATAATTTACAAGCTACTTACAGCTGAAAATGTCCATCACAGGAACCGAATCTAGATCCAATGGGATGAATCTGTGATCACATGATTCCTAGGCTCACATGATACTGCAATTTGTATGAAAGCAGTAAGCAGGTATATATATATATAATAGCCGTAAATATATATATACAGACATGATCACCAACCACGAGGTAGCTCCATGGGGGATCAGAAATGTAAATAAAACTGTTAAAAGCCATCAACCGCCATGGAGGAAACTCCAGGCGGGACAAAGCGTAGATAAAACTGTAAAAACGGTCAACCACCACGAAGTAAACTCCAGGTGGGACGAAATGTAAATATATATATATATATATATATATATATATATATATATATAAAAGCATGTAAACACACTGGATATAAAATCCAGACTCACCGAATAGAGTTCGATAGCAGTTCATATATATAAGTATATATATATAAAAGCGAGTAAATGCACCGGATATAAAATCCAGGCTCATCGAACGGAGTTCGACCACAGTTTATATATATAAGTATATATATATATAAGAAATCAATTAAACGCACCAAACCGAAGTTTAGGCTCATCGAACAAAGTCCGACACACAGTTAATATATATAAGTATATATATATTAAAGCAATAAACGCTCCAGACCGAAGTTTAGGCTCAACTAAGGCATAACTCGGTAATGTTAGTCAATATATATGTAAATATATATGTATATATATATAGACTGAAATGAAACCACGGACCGAAGTCCGGGCAAAAGCAAGAAACACGACTCTCAACGTGTAGAAGGGTGTGTGCAAAGATGAAGAGAAAGACTCTAAAGTGTGTGAGAAGGCTTACAACTGACTGCTAGAAAAGGCTTCTATATCTTTAAAGTGGGTAAACACTGGCTTTTGTAGGTACAAAAGTGGGCTGTATATGAGCTCACATGTGTTTAAAGTGGGAAAATACACTGTATGACAAGTGTAGAGCGAATTCTGCAGGGTTTCCCCATCTTTTTTCTCTTAAAAATCAGCACCCCAAGCCTCTTATTTATAGGCAAAGGGTGCCGCAGGTGTACCTGCGGCTCAGTCGCAGGTGTACCAGAGGCAGGTCGGGTAGGCTCGGTTTGGTCGGGTCGGGTCATCTCGAAGTACGTGCACGCGGGCACTGTAATGTCCACTCGGTTTTTCTGAAGTGCAATCCGGGCATCCGTTTGAGGTATACAGGACCTATTTCGGACCGCCGTTGTCGAGAGTTTGTACGATGGCATGGGATTAGATTTTGTACGAAGTCTTTGAAGATGGGACGGTGCCCTCCGGTCTTCAAGCTTCAACTTTCATCCGTTACCCCGCACAATAGTAACTCGGGATTGGGTAGCCTTGTGGGCCATTGTTGCGTAGATGTGTTGAGACGACTTGGCGTGGCATCGTGTTGGTCAGATGACGATGTTGCCCTTTACCGGTGTCATTGCCGGGTTGGGTCGATACAACAGACGTTGCTCAGCTTTGCTGTGATTGGACTGCTGTAATTGGTTGAAAGTCCTCATTGTCATCTTTGAGGTGTGTCTGTCTTCCCGATGTCATCGCCGGGCTGATACAGTGTATCTCGTTGTGAGCGCCGAGATTGAAGCTGGTTGCACTTGTAACAAGTATTTTCGGGGTTAATGCCGAAATTGCTTTCCTTGGGGCTATCACCAAGGTTGGAGGCTATTCCCATGTTTAGGGCTGAAATTGGATACCTCGGGGTTATCTCCGAGATTAATCGATCTTCTCCGGTGTGTGTTCCGGTATTGATCTGCATGCCTCGGGGTTCTCCAAGATTGGAACGATTACTCCCAGATTACGATCTGGGGTTGATGCTTAACCTTCGGTAGTATTCGGTATGGTTGTGGATTGTCTTTCAGGGTTCTCTCATAAAAGACGAATCTGCTTTCCTGCAATATTAGTGTCAGTAGTACAAAAAATTTCGAGTGTCTACAGATGCCCCTCTTTATCATACTCATGCATGGCGATGCATGGGTAGGATAAAAAATCCTAGACACTTGAAACGTAATAAGACGAACAGGGTACTATGGATAGCAACATGATGTAGATGTATGATGCATGTGTATGGGGTTGTAGCCCAACACGCTGAGGATAATTGCTGGCTCCCTGTTGCTTTAACCGGAGATTGGCAATGATGACCAGATTTGATGCATAATCTGAGTCTGTCAGGATGTTGATGTTGGAGTTATCATCAAATTCCTGGATAAGGACTGGATCCTACAGAGGTACCTCTTATGTGTAAGAGATCTGTGGGGATAAAGCTTGATCTGTTTGAGGATGTGTATAACATATTCCATCATCCATCCTCCTTAATGACAATCTCCTGGTTTGTATTGTCAGGACATGTCAGGGTTCTGTTGGAGTTACTGCCAACAACAAAAGCTGTCAGGGAAGCCTGACCTTCGTTGACGTGTATTTCATCGATATGTGAATCAATGGATGAAAAATCCTGTGGGATATACTGTCAAGGTTGCTTGACTTCCGTTGTCGTGTAGATCAACGGAACATTGCGTTGTGACCCCCCCACCGGGGAATATGGGTAATCGGGTGGTAAGAACCCCGAATGGCTCCAGAGCTCTGATAGGTCTAACCCTCTATCGGCTAGAATGATGTCAAGACTGCTTGACCTTCGTTGATGTGTGTGTCAACGGCTTGAATGTACATGGTAATCCTGTGACACCCCCAAATTCGGATACTTCGATTCCATGGGATTTGGTGTTCACTGTACAAGCATCATCTATCTATCTACCCATATATAATATCAAACCATACAATAGATAGAAATCATAATAAAATCTCTTCCCTTAAGGGTTACATCAACTGAATCATAAATAAATCCCAGGTTACTCTAATCTTAAAACATCTGTGCGGACTTCTAAACAAATAAGTCTTAAACAACAACATAAGTCTTAAACATAAATACATCATCAATTAAAATAACAAGTCTTCATCATTTGCTAACTTTGCCCTTGCCCTTACTAGTGGAGGGTTCATCGCTTCTTTCATTCTTAACTGCAATGTTATTATTAAGCAAGAGTGAGCACAAATGCCCACAAGTATAAAAATGAAATAACAGTATAATAACATGCGAATAATCAAAGACATTTAAATAAAGCTCAACTTTTGAATCAAGAATAAATAACATGAATCAAAAGAATACTGAGGGTCATAAGACCTTGAACTATGTCCTAGGTTAACAAGGGTTATACTTGAAACCTTTAACATTCATAAGACTATGGACCTTCTTCTCGTACTTAGGGGGATCCGCCCTTAGTACAATACTGTGCACAATATCTTAGCGCTAAAGCATAAATAATCCCCTATACAGGGTTGTTCATCTCAGTTTGACATTCGAGTCCGCACCAAAGGAAGTTTGGTTTGGATAAATTCATCAAGGGTTCTGAAATTTAGAACGCTCATCAACTATGGACTAGTTGAATCAATAAGGTTCACTAGTCTAATAAGGTTCAACAATAACGATATTCAATTTGAATAATAATCTCAAACGTATACAATAGAACAATTATTGTATAACTGAATCATGCTTTGACAATATAAATAATCTGTAATATCATACTTGAACTTGAATAATAGAAATGATAACTTATTCAAGGTAATTAATAATCTTGAAAGATATTAAAAAGTAGGGTTAAGAAACTTGCTCAATAGAATGGAGTTAGGGATAGGATACTTGCCTCGTACGTAGATTACACTTTAACTAAGCACGTTCTTTGAATTAAATCCTACATACCATTCATATACACAATACCAGTTAATTATAAATTAACTAATCAATATAAACTCATTCTCGTTGTCTACTTTAATTATTGACTAAACTTAGTCAAATTATCACGTTGTCACATAATTTATACTTCATTAATTATCAAACTAATTATGTATTTAATAATTTAATTCACATATAATATTTTATTACATGTTAAACAACTATTTTATCATCTCATAATACCCCTAACATGATTACATGTTCATTACATCAATCCACTAACACTTGTTAGACTTTAACATTTTAAAAATACATTTCTGACGTTTTCTGGAGAGTGGCGCTGCGGCGCCACTAATGTGCTAAGGAGTCGCGCGGTGGCGCGGTGGCGCTGTGGCCGGACCCTTGGCGCTGCGGCGCTGTGGCGTCGTGGCTCGAATCTTGGCGCTGCGAGCGCTGTGGCGCTGCGGCGCGAGAAATGAACAAGCAGCCGGCGCTGCGGCGCGGCGTACCAGGTACAGAAATGGCAGTTCGCGAAAATCGCAGAACTTACCAATTTCTCCAAATTTCTTAAAGTTCTACTCGAAATTAAACATACCCATACGCTATAATTTATATATAATCATTACCCAACATTTATATACTGACAAAACCAATTTTAAACACTTATTAACAGATTTAAAGCCTAACAAAATTACTGACTTTGATGTTCGTGAAGTTTAGAAAACTTTATATGAAAATTCTCCCTACGGATTCGTTATAACACCGAATCCGTTCATTTAAACTCCAATCTCTCCGTATCGACATGCTCAATAATGTAAGGGTGTAAAATTTAGGGATAATATATGATCAATACATCAATTATCACGTATAAGGCCATATGGCCATAACACGTACTCTGTTTATTTTGAAAAAATTATATACTACGTAATTTCCTGAAACTGATACTATGGTTTACACAATATATATAATTAAACACGATTTGATACATATTAAGCCATACATAAAATTATAATCATCTCATATCTCCCAAATACAGAGATTTACAGAAACATATGAAAGCCAATTTATGAAAACCAAAAGGCGTAATTGTAGAAATTGGGTTTGGAGAGAATTACCCAGAGTATAAGATGATCAGATAACCCTTTTTGCAATAACCTGTAATTACACACTCATAAATTCTCTCAAAAATTCTCACCTTCTCTCTGAACTCTCTCTGAAAAAAATGCCAGACTTAGGAAATTATGAAGAAGAAGGAGGAAGCGTCGAAGAAATAAAACTGACGCGATGTGGTCAGTTGCCCAGTCATGGGTTAACTGCCCATAACCTCTCTTAGTGTCATGTTTGGCTTAGCAAATAAATTCAAAGCTCATTATTTTAATAAACCTTTTATTATATAGTTTAATAAATGTCACACTCCTTATAAAATAACTCCAATATTTTATTTAATTTATTATAAATAAAATATAATATTTTCTCATAAATTCATATAGTCACATAATTAATTTTTTCTCATTAATAAATAATAACAATTTATTAAATCTCTAATTAATAATTAAATTAATTAAAGTAACATCATGCTTAGTTAAATATTTCATTTAATTCAATAAGCTCACACAATCACATACTCGAATAAAAAAACTCTCTACATTAATTTAATAAATGTAACACATATAATTAAATTAATCTACCACAATTGCATCAATTAATTATTAAATCTAATAATTAAATCATCGAAAAATATTTATTTAACTCAATAAATATTTAAAATAATTTATAAAATTCTCGTTCGTCACAAATCCCCTGCCGTGAATTCACGTTGTAAACCCCTCGGGAGATCTACTGGGGACGTATGCATTGATGGGACAACTGTGTATGCTCTGATGGGTTTACTTGCCATCGGCTGAGATAATGTCAAGGCTGCTTGACCTTCGTTGATTTGTGTGTCAACGGATGAACACGCGTTGTAACCCCCGCCGGGGATCTACGTTGTAACCCCCGTCGGGGACTCACTTTGTAACCCCCATCGGGGACTCACATTGTAACCCCCGTCGGGGACTCACATTGTAACCCCCGTCGGGGATGTAGGTTGACAAGGACGATGATCCTGAGAAAGCGGCATTGGACCTGCGTACGGTATTGCCGAGCTTGACTGAGATCATTTAAGATCACTGGTATAGTGTACCCTGTGTGTGGGCGAATACCAATGCGTGATGTACTGATTCAAAGTCTCATCAGAGAAGACCAGGATTGTATGCAGTTTTGCTCAATCGCGTGGCATTTTTATTCTCGATTTGACCTTTTTAATTCGTAAGACCTCCTTTGCAACTCGAACTGGACCGAGCCAGAGGGATGGGACCCACATGGGGGTGCCGCAAGTGTACCTACTGCAACTGCAGATAGGCCAGGCGTGGATCATATATCCATCAGCCAGCAGCATTCACAAGTCACTTTTAACTTGTTTCGCTTAGATAAAACTGCGAGCCATCTTCAGATCTGCTGAGTTCGGGCTGCTTTCTGTAAATTCTATCACCATGCAAGTGTTCCACACTATCCTGATAACGTATGCCTGTATTTTCTTTAGTTTCTGTCCGTTAGATTGTGAGTTATCGCACGAAATGCATCTAAACACATAGTAGTGGTTATGTATGCACAAATGACTTGATAAAAAATATTCGACATAGTAAATGTTAGTATTAAACCATGTTGAACATCATGATGTGAAAAAATTTGACTTTTGAGACAGTCAAATTGGCACCTTTTTTCTACTATTTTTTGTCCTATTTGAGGTCCAATGAGCAAAAGGTAGAAAGGCAAAGTACTCCTAGCATTGAGGTTGGCCTTATGGATGATGCTTTTGATTTTTAATGCATATATTGTGTATATGACTTTGGGGCAGGTGTGCTACTGAATGGCCATCTAAACATGCCTGAGTGCATGTGGATAGTCCTATTTTCAAAGGGGACTATGGCAAATTTTTTCCAAAAGGTAGGCATTGAGTAGTCATGCATTTTAACTCTATTGTTTCTTAAAGTAAATGCATGTATGCATATAATCATAAATGCATTAGAGAAAGCTCTAGGTAAGGAAATACCACACCCTTTCTGAGGTGATTTGGAGACTTGTTGTCCAGATATTATGGATCTGGATCAGCTGAGCAGTTCCTATAGGACCACTTCTGGTGTACGGCGGAGGGCTTCTGAAGTGCCTCGTACCCGTTCTATCAGACAGCCTCGTCGGTTGTTGGAGGCTGTGAGCCGTCCTGTCCAGGCAGATATTTCGGACGTTGAGGACGAGGAGGTGGATATTGAGGACCCCGCTCCTGCTACACCTGTCCCTCGTAGGGAGCTTCCGAGCATTCAGGTGGCGAACCCAGAGTTGCTGGGTGATTTGGGTAGACATCCATCGATGTACTTACATGCTAACGAGGTATGGCATTAGACTTTGCTTTTCCTTCTTTCCTATTGATGAGGATTAAAGGATTCTGACGTAGATTTGCATTTCATGCAGGTTCCAGGTTTTACACAGCCTCGAGGGAACTGGTTTAGCATCCACTCCATGTACCAGGCGCTTCATCCTGATTATAGAGCAGTAGTGCATGAGTGGGAATTTGGGGCATTCTTCTCTATCCTTCCCCGTCGTTGTCCCTGGGGTTACCTCAGTGCATTGTCTGAGCGGTGGTTTCACCAGACTCAGTCACTCCACCTGCTGGATTGCGAGGTGATGATGATGCCGATGGATTGGAGATTTATCACCGGCGTGGAGTTTGGAGGGGAGCCAATGCCTTGCATGGCGAATATTACCCCTATTATCGTTAGATCCTTGTTAGGAGTTTCGACGGCGGCGCTCAAAGGTAGGATCATCCGTTCAGGTCCTTTGAGCGTGGATGCTGTGAGCGGGCTATTGAGTGAGCCCATGCCTGATGATGTCAGGATCAGGGATCGCGTTCTGCGGCGATTGTTCCTGATGATCATTCGAGCCTGCTTCATAGCAGATAACTCTTCAACGGTGTCTTTTGCTTTGGTCAGCGCTATGCGTGACGTGGACCGTATTGGAGAGTACGATTGGGGCTCCTATACCTTTGCCTATTTCCTCTGGGGCATGCGTATGCGCTCACAGGGTTTGACTGAGGCTTGGCTAGGATTTTACCCGTTTCTGCTGGTGAGTATTTCTCTTATCTTTTCCCATTTATAGGTTAAGAGTGTTTACGGATAGCAGATGTCTTGCCATTGTGTTGGCAGTTTTGGGCCTATGAGAGGCTTCCCTGTTTGCATCCCGTGAGCGTGTTAGGTTTAGATACCTATCCACGAGGACGAAGATGACATCATTCGATTCTGCCCGAGGTCCCTGTAGCGGAGGGATTCACTCATTGTCGTATGCAGCTGGAGTTGCTGACGGCCGATACCATCACCTGGCTTCCCTATTCTGGGGAACACTTGACAGTGGGTTTTGAGGATGGATACCCGACTGGGGTCGAGTATTTGATTTCCACCAGAAGAGTTCCACTCTTCACAAATGGCAGTTGGGAGCTCTATCTAGGAAAGCGTGCTATCAGGAGCACCACAGGGGAGATTTGTATACCAATCTTACCTCCTGTCAGGCGTCACTGGCCTATATCGCAGTCACCCGCCATTGATATCCCGTTGTTGGGTGTTGACGGATTTGCATTATCAGAGGGTCCATGTACTTAGGAGATATTCCAGCGTTGGTGGCTTCCTCGTACTATTGGAGCCCAGTCTCGCGCCACACAGTTTATGGGGGACATGGTTCCTGGATCCTTGATGATGACGGATTGGATAGCTTATGTCCGAGATCTGACTCATGTGACCCAGATTGATAGCTTGACCCGTCAGTTGGACCAGGCACATATATTTATTCGACACTTGGGCAAAGATCCAGTAGAGGCGGAGTCATTTGTTCCTTCCAGCTCAGGCGCTGGCCCCTCGAACGACCCATTTGGTTTTGCCAGCGCAGATCCTCCTCTTTATAGGCCTAACATCCCTGTTGATAGAGATCTAGTGACTCAGGAGGAGTTACATCAGATGGACATGATTGATGATGTGGATATCGACACCATTGTCTTCTTCAGATGTATTCTCGTTATATCTTTTGATAGGCCTCTGTTAGATATTGGGTGGATGTTCCCCATTCTCGCTATATCTTTTGATATGCCTCTGTTAGTAGTAGGGCGTCTATGCCCCATTTCCCTGTATTTGTAGCTGTACAAAGCTGATGTATTAGATGATGATATACTTAGGAATGTATGCATAGTCTTTTCCATTCCTTATATCATATTGTCATCCATTATCTGTTATGCATGTATCATGTTATGCATATGTATGTATGTCTAGAGATATTCGGCATTCACCCCTGGATGGTCTTACGACACGGCCCTCACAGATGTCTTCTTCGACAGTTAGCCGTATAGATCATACCCCACCGTTAGTGGTGGTATCGGGTATGCGATCGTGGTATGATAGTATGTCACCACCAGACAGGGTGACCGTAGATATGTTATTGCAGCATACCATGACTCTTTTGGCATTTCAGGTTCCTGCAGAATTCTTAGATGGGATGCTAGAGCATTGGCAACCTGACAGGAAGGTATTCTGCTTTGGCACCCATGAGTTGACTCCTACTCTAGAGGAGTATGCACGTTTAACGATGCTGCCCTTGGACAGACCTTGCATGCATATGGCTCTGAGGGACATGAGTAGACGATTCATGACTCTCACAGGATTGAGGCACAGAGTAGTGCAGGATGAGCTGACATCTGGCCATGTGATCTCTTAGCATTTTCTATACGATAGATTTGGCTCAAAGGACAGTTACTCACGACATTCTGGGGATTTCACCGCACCAGAGGATCATTCGCGTCTAGCCAGAGTTGACGTATTGATGTTATGTGTACTATCATATGTGTTCATGCCGCGGTATATGGATGAGATAGATATAGGTGTTATCATGGCCGTGAGAGCTCTCAGGGAGGGTCATACCATTGTGCCTATGATCTGGGCAGAGACTCTGCGGTCAGCATCCTACTGCAGTACTTATCCATCAGGAGTGTTTACTGGGAGCTCAGTCCTTCTGTATGTGTGGTTCATGTCACACTTGAGACCGATTGGTACCCTTAGACGGCATGGATATTAGTTTACCCACGATGTGTCCATGTCATACTCCTTTCAGCCATCGGAGTGTATAGATGCTCAGTCCTGGTCCACATTTTTGGCAGACATCAGAGACCCATTTAGCATATTGCCGTGCTCGGGGCTTAGCTCACCATACAGCTTTATTACTCATGCTCCGGGCATGGATCTCCTCCCTCTGGCCGTCTTGAGGGGTGTGACTACTTATCACCCATTGGCCGTGATGTCGCAGTTCGACCAGTTTTAGGATTTTCATCCTTTCAAAGGGGCGACTGGTCAGCGTTCAGCTGCCCGATACCTCTCAGCCGAGGACCGATCTCGTGTATACGTTTGTTGGGACCATCGTGAGGGAGATGCTTTTTCAGTGAGCAGTCCAGGTTATTCCGCAGAGTATTTCGCTTGGATGGAGATGGAGGTTTTATCGGCTGCAGCAGTATCTGCAGTACTGGATAGCGATGCAGAGGGTGTGGAGCCTGTGGAGGACATTGATACCCACTTCGAGGAGGAGCCCGCTGCTGGATTGCCAGCATTTCTTTCGAATTCTCCTAGTACCAGCACTGTTGCGATTCAGCTCTCGGCACAGTACTTAGAGCAGAGTCTTCAGCTGATGACCTTTGAGAGAGATCAGGTTCGATCTATGATGTCGATTGCTCTGCATATGAGGGAGGCCGCTCTGTTGGAGAGAGATGAGACCTTAGCTCGCAGGGATGCCGCTATTGTTGAGCGGGATGAGGCCAGATTAGCCAGAGATGCAGTGATAGTTGAGCGGGATAGTGCCATATCTGCCCGGGATGTAGCCGTCACAGACAGTACTGCAGCGAGGTCCCTTACCACTGATATAATCGCCGAGATGAGCGCATATCTTGATGAACATATGGTCATCATGCAGACGGCTTCTGATCTATTGGGTCGTGTGGATACTCTCATACAGGAGACCACAGCTTTACCTCCTTCTTCTGAGAGGG
Source organism: Panax notoginseng (assembly GCA_016801055.1). Classification (NCBI taxonomy): domain Eukaryota; kingdom Viridiplantae; phylum Streptophyta; class Magnoliopsida; order Apiales; family Araliaceae; genus Panax; species Panax notoginseng. Next base: position 236,231,284 of record CM029013.1, on the reverse strand, counting down.
ATGCTATGTTGGGCTTGCTAGCTCGCGTGTATCCTGACTCATAGAATAGCTTGTACTTACCTGCACAGACTAGCTTAGCCATTTTGTCATGTACAGTTTACATCATGTATATCAAACATCATCATTATATATGATAGGGAAATATATTTTTGGATCACTTCCCTTTTAGATACACCTTGCTATTTGTTTGATATTTTGCCTGCTGCTTCAGGGCTTGTGATCTTGATGTATTCTGAATTCCTCCTGGGTGGATGGACATTGAGTTGTCTCTGGATAGTTCAGAATGGATCATCGATCTGTGTATCCCTACCATCTTTTGGTGTCTTGGGACTGGTTTTTGTATGGAAATGTGGAGAGGAGTGTAGCTTTCCTATCTGAGATTAACCGCACCACAGATGGTGGCCAGTACTTCTATTCAGGAGAAGCCTAGTTAATTCCGTCTTTTATGGATTGGCGTTACTCTTCATGGTATGACCGTAACTTAGATGGTCGCCGAATCTCCTATTTGGGAGGAGAGGTTGGGTAATTCCATCCCTTTGGTCTGAAGCCGAATGAAACATAGTGGATTGATGTTTGATCCCAGTACCAACTGACAAGGGTTTGTGTTTTGGTAGGGAGTGAGACCGCATCATGAATGGCTACCTACGTACTCCTATTAAAGAGGAGATCAGGTCTGCGTAGTTCGAACCTGGTGTAAGAGGTTCAACGCTGTATGTGGCAGAAATGGTGTAGGAATATTTTTGTTGTTTATTGTGAGGAGAGAAGGGTAGAAATGTTTTTGTTGCTTTTGTTTTATTGCGACCGGGCCATATGAAATGGTTACCTACGTACTCCTATTGAAGAGGAGATCAGGTCGACGTAGTTCGCCCCTCAGGGCGAGAAGAGAAAGCGTAATCCCATGTGCAGGTCAGAGTGCGGGGATGAGAAAGTTTAATCCTAAGTTGAGGATAAACTGCAGAGAAAAAGTTTGATCCCATGTATGGGTAGCCAAACTGTAAATGTAAGAGGTTCGATCCACGGTGGGATGACCTAAGTTGTATGAGCGCAAAGGAAAGCCAAGCTGCTGGCTTGAAAAGTATGTTTCCCTGAGGGGCAAAGTGCAGAAAAGTTGTATGTGGTAAAGGGTTAAAAAACCGGAATGACTGATGATCTGATGGTTTGACACCAGGGTGTTTGCGAGTTACTTCAAACATAGTACCGTTTCACGGCGTCTGAGTTGATGAGTTGTGGAAATTCATCACCGTCCATTTCTTGCAATCTGAGAGCTCCTCCCGTCAATACTTCTTTGACAATAAATGGGCCTTCCCAGTTAGGAGCGAATTTTCCCTTAGATTGATCTTAGTTGTCCAGGATTTTCTTCAAAACCAAGTCATATTGTTTAAATTGTCGTAGCCAGATTTTTTTTGTTGTAGGATCGGGCGATCCTTTGCTGATATAACTGACCATGGAAGATAGTCGCGGTTCGCCTTTCATCTATTAGAGATAATTGGTAATACCTGTCTTGTACCCATTGATCTTCGTCCAGCTGAGCATCTATCAACACTCTGAAAGATTCCATCTCGACTTCTATGGTGAGCACTGCTTCCATCCCATAGGTTAGTGCGTAGGGGGTTGCCCCAGTTGAAGTACGCATGGATGTTCTGTAAGCTAACAGAGTCAGAGGCAATACATCAGGCCAATTTTTGTGGTTGGCAGACATGTTTTGCATAATCTTCTTGATGTTTTTATTAGTCGCTTCAACAGCACCGTTCATCTTTGGACGATAGATGACTGAGTTGAGATGTTTGATGTGGAATTTACTGCACAATTCCTCCATCATCTTATTGTTGAGGTATTTGGCATTGTCTGACACAATCACCTCTGGTTGCCCATAATGACAAACAACATTATTTCTGATGAAAGCAATGATGACTTCTTTAGTGACCCTGGGGAAGGAGGCTGCCTCTACCCACTTGGTGAAGTAGTCGATCATGGTGAATATAAACCGATGTCCATTAATGGCTTTAGGTTCAATGGGTCCGATAACGTCCATTCCCCACATTGAGAAGGGCCAAGGTGAACTCATATTGTGGAGTTCCCGTGGAGGGGCGTGTATAGCAATCCCATGAATCTATCACTGATAGCATCTTTTGACGTGGTCATGGCAATCAGCTTTGAGAGATAGCCAATAATGTCCTGTTCTGAGGATTTTCTTGACAAGGAGGGGGCCACTCATGTGGGGGCCACAGACTCCGCCATGGATTTTATCCATGAGCCTTTGGGCTTGATCTTTTTCTAAACACCGGAGGAGGCCTAATCCTACATCTCTTTTGTAGAGCGCATCTCCACTCAGGTAGAATTTCATTGCAAGTCAATGGATCCGCCTTTTCTCGGTCAGGCTCGCCTCAGCGGGTGTAGATCCATCTCGTAAATATTCCTTGATATGCTGATACCAAGGCTATGGGATGGGAGGTAGCTCATCCGATACTTCTCCAACATAATTCCCGTAGACTTGGGCTTTGTTCAGAGAAATTGTGACGCTTGCCAATTGCTCATTGTCTGATATATAAACCAAGGAGGCCAAAGTCGCTAATGCGTCTGCAAAGTCATTCCTATTACGAGGAACATGTAAAAAGGAGATTTCTTCAAACTCTAAAGCCATCTTTAAAACCTGCCGATGGTAAGGCAGCAAATGTAGTTCCTTGGTTTGATAGATTTCGGTGGATTGTCAGATTACCAACTCTGAATCTCCAGGGACAGTTAACCGTCTGATGCCCATTGAACGGGCAAGTTTTAGCCCCATGAGACAGCCTTCATACTCAGCCGTATTATTGGTGCTGTCAAACTGTAATTTGACGGCGACGGGATACTGTTCCCCCGTATCAGATACTAGAACTGTTCCAGCTCCAGAACCTTCCATATTAACAGCTCCAAAAATACATCTTCCATGATTGGCGCGTATCGTACTGATGGTGTTGCTGTACTGTCATTACTCCTTCATCAGGGAAATATGTTTCTAAGGGTTTAAAATCCCCTGAAGGTGCGGCGGCCAGTTGATCTGCGATTCCTTAACCTTTGATGGACTTTTGAGTCACATATACGATGTCAAATTGTTGTAGGATCAACTGCCATTTGGACAGCCGACAATTTAACATGGGTTTGTTGAACACGTACTTGAGAGGATCCACGTGGGATATAAGATGGGTTGTGTGACCATGGAGGTAATGCTGTAACCTCATGGAAGCCCATACTAAAGCACAACACGTCTTTTCGATCAGAGTGTACTTGTGTTCACTGCTGCTGAACCTTTTACTGAGGTAATAGATAGCTCGTTCTTGGCCTCTATCGTCCTTCTGCCCTAGCATGTAGCCCATAGCATTGTCACTTATGGACAGGTACATAAACAGGGGAACATCATCCTTGGGTGGTACCAACACAGGAGCTTTGACTAGCTATTTCTTGATTGTAAGGAAGGCATTCTGACACTCATCATTCCATTTCATGGAGGAGTTCTTCCTTAATAGTTTGAAGATTGGTTCACAGGTTGCTGTGAGTTGGGAGATGAACCTGCTAATGAAGTTGATTCTTCCCAAAAATCCCCAGATTTCCTTTTTTGTCTGAGGAATGGGCATTTCCGTGATGGCTTGGATTTTGGCAGGATCCAGCTCAATCCCTTTGTGGCTGACTAGAAATCCTAGCAACTTGCCTGATTTAACGCCAAAGGCGCATTTGGCTGGATTCAACTTCAAGTTGTACTTACGCAGCCTGTTGAATAGCTTTCTGAGATGGTCTATATGGTGATCCTCCTTCCGGGACTTGATAATGATGGCATCCACGTAGATCTCAATCTCTTTATGCATTAAGTCATGGAAAAGAGCCATCATAGCTCGTTGATAGGTAGCTCCGGCATTGATGAGGCCGAATGACAACCGTCTATAACAAAAAGTTCCCCAAGGAGTGATGAAGGCAGTCTTCTCACGATCTTCCTCGGCAACCATGATTTGATGAAACCCCGCAAAGCAATCAGCAAAGGAGTACATGTCGTATTGCGCAGTATTGTCAATGAGAATGTGGATAAATGGCACGGGAAAGCTGTCTTTTAGGCAAGCTTTATTCAAGTCCCGGTAATCCACGCAAACTCGCACCTTCCCTCCAGGTTTAGGCACGGGCACAATATTGGATATCCACTCAGGATATGTAGATACCATGATGATGCCAGCCTGAAATTGTTTCACAATTTCCTCTTTCACCTTTAAACTCCACTCAGGTTTTAATTGCCTGAGTTTCTATTTGACTGGCTTAAATCCCTCTTAATGGGAAGGCGATGAAGGACAATGTCAGTGGACAAACCCACCATATCTTCATGAGACCATGCAAACACATCCTGGAATTGGGTTAATAGTGTAACCATGTCATTCTGTTGGTTTGGGGTAAGGTCTGAACCAATCTGGATTAACTTAGGGCTTTCTAAGGTTCCGAGATTGAAAGAAGTGGTTTGATCAAGGTTGGGTTTAGGTGTATCTTTGACCCATTCTTGAATTTCTGGAGGCACCTCTATCCTGTGTATCCATCAAGGCTGAATTCATCTCTACATCAAAGGTATAATCCCTGTGTAGGAGAGGCATCATATCAGCAAGTACATGCACATTTAAATTCAGAGTCCTGAAACAAAATATGCTTTCACTTAGTATATATGAAACGTGTTTGATCATACACAGTGTTAGCATATACTGGCAAAATAAACTGCTAATACTGTACAGAAAAGTAAGCAGTTATTATATCTACATGGCAGAAAGAACTTCTGCCCGCTTTACCCTTGACAACCAATGCAAGGAATGTTGTTCCAATTGGCAAGAGCAAAGCTCGGGTGAACCGCAGTGATGGAGGGACTGTCATCATCCTCCTTGTCCCGAATAATGGCCATTATGTCTGGGCAATCATCGTCTGGGGTGTATCGGTTGGTATGTTCATCATGGACGATGATACGCATGCCCGACATGATTTGGACAACGTTCTCCTTGATTCTCTGCTCCTCTTCTTCGATTGTGGGATCTGGAATAACGATTTTATTTTCCTTCACCGGTTTCGGCTTAGGAAATAACATAGCCATGACATTAGCTGGCACCTTTACAGGAGGTTGTGCGGACTCAGCACTTGAAGGCGAAGATAAATGCCACATAGTTGAAGCTGAAGGAACCTGTGGATGTTTATGAGGGTTCCTATGACTAGAGCTGACTGAATAGCCTATCCAGCTGTTCCAGTGTGCTTGGTTAAGCGAATAGGGTACTTGATACCCTGACAATCTTTACCCAACCCTTGTCCTGGTTTATGACCCAATGACATCATTTCCTGAGTGGCTGACATCACTTCGGCAGAAATCTGGGGTTCGGGCAGTGGTGCTCCAATAGCATGGTATTGGGTATTGCTTATTTCCAAAGCATGAAAACTGACTGGTTCAACGTCCGCATTAGCATTGATGACCGGTAAATCCCCTTGTTGAGGACACTCTGGTTCAGCGTTGACCGTGACCAAGCTGTTGTTGACAATATATTTTAATTGTTGATGAAGGGTGGAGGGGACTGCCCCAGCCATGTGGATCCACGGTCGTCCCAAGAGAAGGTTGTATCCCGACTCTATCTTGAGCACATGGAAGGATACACAGAATGTATGAGGACCAATCTCAATTGGCAGCTCAATTACTCCAACCGAATTTCGGCGGGCTCTATCAAAAGCATTGATGATAGTATGGCTACTCCAGATTTGATTAGGATTGATATTCATCTTCACCAAGGTAGCATATGGGCAGATATTTAGGGATGAGCCTCCATCTATCAGGACTCCAGCCACCATATATCCAGAGGACAAGACTGCGATGTGCAACGGTTTACAATGACCGGTCCCTTCAGGCGGAATGTCATAATCAGTGAAGGATATCACATTGTCGTTGAAAATGTGATCAACCAGATGTTGAAATTTTTCCTCATCCAAGGATGTCGGGAGATAGGCTTCTTTTAAAACCTTTAACAAGATCTTCCGGTGATTCTCGGAAGTGAGGACCAAGTTCAAAATTGATATTTGTTGTGGAGCTTCTTTCAAGCTTAAAACCACCGTAGCTTCGTTATGACCCATAGTGCGGAGGAAATTTTCAATCTTCTTCGTGGGTATTTTTTCCTTTGATTTGACGACAGATTTCATCACCCGTTGGGGAAGGTACATTGAATTTTCTTTCGACACTACAGCAGTGGTATGTGAGGTGGATCCTTCACCTTCTCCGTAATTCCACGGAACTTTATGCAAGCTAACAATAAGATATTGTGCTCTACCCGACAAGTTGATTGGCTCGGGAGCGACCATTTTCAAAGGATTGTTGCTTCCTTTGAGTTGAATTATTGGCATGACGAGTGATTGATCAGCTTCAGTAGATATGATGGCTACCACACTCTTTCATTTAGTGGGACCTACATTCTCACTGGTGCGTAGCACAGTGTCGTCATCTGCCAGGCGTAGTACGCCACTGTCGATTAGGTTCTGAATAAGGTAGCAGAGTGCCCAACATTCTTCTGTGCTGTGACCACGAGATTGGGAATGATATTGACATACTCCCTTAGAATTGTACCGTCCCGAACGGGGGTTGATTGGAGGTAGAAGGGAACTGATTCTTCCTTCATTGATTAATGTAAGACCCCAACTTTTATAAATAAAAATGAATTTTCTATAAATATCATTTTTGAATATTATGGAGTTAATTTGATATAGTGTTATAGTTGTGGATAATATTTATAAATTTTGCAAAGTACGCAAGTAGTTATATAATATTCGATTGGTCGGGGAATATTCATTTTAACATGGAATATTCGTACAACGGCACAATCATTGGTGGACCCCACAACGGAATTATTGTCGGATTGAGAAAACGACAAAAATATTTTATTAAAAATAACGGCGGAAGTTTTACCATTGATACTGTTGAACTACTCGGTAGTAAAAGTACAGTAATACATGTGGTTGCATAGTAGCACACGGTATTGATTATTAATGCTTATGTGAGAAGTCACTCAGTTTGATTCAATTATTGTCAGTTAATAATATAAATTATTTAGCGATAATGACGTTTTGTTTTATTCGTATTATTAACGTAATAAAACAGAAACATCTTTTTATATAAAACAGAATACTTTATTAAAGTTATTCTATAAATAGAATATATTATATTTTATTTAAAAGATTTTTCTTTAAATATGGACCGTCAGATTAAAGTAATCAATCTGGACCGTTCATGGATTAGTTACTATGCATTCTATTTTTCTATAAATAGCAGTTCATTCCTTCATTATTTCTTACGTATTCACTGAACTCTAGAGAGAGAAACTATAGAGAGAAACTATAGAGAGAGAGAGAAGAAGAGTATTCTGCTACTTAACTACTTCCTTATTTCAGCTCTTCTTTAAAACGATAAGGGGTGTTATTCTTTCTTATTCATGAAGAGAACTGTTGTTATTCCATTTCTTATTATTATATTAGAATAACCTGTATACGCGGTCTACCCTATACTTGGTGACATTCTTCTGTTATTCTGTTGGAACATCCTGTCTGTGTGTTTTACACCGGACCTGGTTCCGTTTTTATTATTATTCTGTTGGAACATCCTGTCTGTGTGTTTTACACCGGACCTGGTTTCGTCTTGTTATTATTCTGTTGGAACATCCTGTCTGTGTGTTTTACACTGGACCGGGTTCCATTATTTATTATTCTGTCGGAATATCCTGTCTGTGCGTTTACGCTGAACCTGGTTCTATTATTTATTATTCTGTTGGAATAACCTGTCTGTGCGGTCTAACGCATGCCGAGTGATTTCTTTTGTTATTCCATTCTTTATTATACTCAGTTGGTTAATTTTTAACTTCTATACTCCATGAAATTAGTGGAATATCCTTGATAATTGCGGTTCATCCAGTATCTTTTCATGAAAATATTCTTCTAAGCATTCTTGAATTTTACTCCACAAAGCAGTATCATGTTGACAATTTGGACGTTGTTAATTCTTGGATAAATTAATTCTTGAACTTGTTTTATTGAATTCTTATATCATTGTCATCATCCTCATGTTTATAAAATGTTAAAAGTCATCTGTGGCCTGTAGTGCATAGATGGACTTGGTATGATTATGACCAGGGATTATTCGGTATAATCATGACCGTAATGTTACAAATGATGTGGAAAAAAGTCCTCATTGGCCCGTAGTGCGTTGATGGACAGTTGTTGGCATGATCATGACCATTAATGAATACACGAATATCCTTGGCCGTAGTGCAGGGGTGATTCGATGATGTGAATTATTTTATTAAGCTGAGTCCCAGCGATCACAGTGTTGAAAAACCTTTTAAATCATAAAAGATAGTAAAGTTTATTTTCTACTTGACTCTTTTAATGGATTGCTTGTTCCGCTGCAGTTAAACTTGATGTCTATTATATTTTATCAGTTTAACATTGTTGAAGGCTAATGATAATTTATTATGCATTATCTTAGTCATAATATTTCTTACTGGGCTAGTTGAGCTCACCCTTTCTTTCACTGTTCTCTTCAGGAAATGAGAACGTAGCTGGGGCAAGTCGGGGAACGGAGTGATGGTCCGAATGATAGTATTAGTTAGTAGTCCTCACTATTCTATGTAATAGTGTGTTAATAAATGTAATGAGGACTCCTTTTGAGTATGAATACTCTCTAGAAGATAATATTTGTATTCAAACTCACAGTTTATGTTTTGTCGTATTGTACACGACAGTTGTATTAGTAAGTTGTATTTGTATTCTGTACTATGTATCTGACGACCCAAGATGAGTGATGTATACCTAATTTTGGGGGCATCACAGTTGGTATCAAAGCTTAGGGATATGATCCCTGGCTAAGATGTGAGAATAGAACTAGGAGGGGAGGGACGGGGAATTCCTTCGCTAGTATGACCTACCTAAGTTTATTTGCATGATATTTAATTGGTCGGTCATAATATAAGGATAATATATGACATATCAATTAACTTTTATTTTGTGGCAGTATCTAAAAATGGCATTTGAGAATGTTGAGAATAGCAATGGAGCACAGACGACTGTTGATTCACCACATATCAATAATCAGGATAATGTGCATCAGGAAGGTGACAATCCTCATACAAACAACAACACTGACCAGATGATGAATGATGGAATGTTCAGAAACTTTATGCAGTTCATGCAACAGCATGCGAGAGCAGCTCCTGTCCAAAATATAGGTGGAAATATTGAAAACTCTCAGACGGTCACCCCTAAACAGTTCAAGGAGCTGGGACCACCAGAGTTTAAGGGAGAGCCAAAACCACTTATAGCGGAAACATGGATAAAGCAGATTACCAAGATATTTGATGTCTTGGGATGCTCCGAGGAGCAAAAGGTTCCCTTTGCCGCCTTTATGTTGCGAGGAGAGGCAGATTACTGGTGGGAATCGATTAAGCGTACTCAACCTGTCGCACTGAAGATGTCTTGGGAGAAGTTCCAAGAGCTGTTTAATGACAAATACTTTCCCGAAAGTGTTCGTCACATGAAGGAGGTGGAGTTCATCAAATTGGAGCAGAATAATATGACCGTGTCGCAGTATGAGGCTAAATTTGCTGAGTTGTCCCAGTTTGCGTCCCACTTGGTGGATAATGAAGAGCGAATGACGCGAATATTTTTGCGAGGTTTGAAACCTGAGATACGTCAACATCTTATTTCTCATAAACTGTGTTTGTATTCAGATGTTGTGAATAGGGCTCAGTTAGTGGAGCGCGATAACGAGTCAACGCAACCAAAAGAGAGTAGTCGGCAAAATGATAATACCAGTGAGAGCAGTCATCGAAGCGGTCACAACAAGCGTGGAGGGAATCAACAGGCCAAAAATGGTAACCACTTCGGTGGTAATCAGGGCCAAAATAATAAGAATGGTCATTTTAAGAAGAGGAGATTCAACAATGATGAAAAGACGTCAGCACCAGCACCCGTTGTTAAGGAAGGAGAACGACCACCTATCATATGTTTTAAATGCGGAGGGGAGGGGCACATCAGTCCAAACTGCGCGATGCCGTCTAAAGCATGTTATAATTGTGGAAGAGAAGGTCATTTAGCCCGATTTTATCGTTTACCAAAAGTAAGTTCAGCCAAGATGGAGACACCAAAGGCCGTCCCAGAAAAGTCAAAACCGGTAGTGCAAGGGAGAGCGTTTGTTGTGACCTCCCAGAAAGCAAGGAACCCGAATGAGGTCATCACGGGTAAGCTTATCATAAACTCTAACGAAGTCTATACTTTATTTGATACCGGTTCTACCCATTCTTTTATTTCTCCTACTTGCGCTCATCGATTAAATTTGACTTCGGAGAAATTAAACTTTAATTTATCTGTTGAAACTCCATTGGGAGAAACCTTCATTACATCCACGGTTTATAAGTCTTGTTTGGTTCAAGTTGGTACCCACACATTACCTGTCGATCTGATTTCATTAAAAATACTTGCATTTGACGTGATTCTAGGGATTGATTGGTTAACTACTCATCATGCAAAAATTGATTATTTTCGTAAGGTTGTTAGCTTTCATATTCCTAATCGACCTATTATGCGAATTCAAGCAACCAAACCATTAAAATCAATCGCTGTCATCTCAAGCCATAAAGCTATTCGTTTATTGAAAAAGGAATGTCAAGCTTTCTTAGCTCATGTCACGGATCTAAACAAAAATACGTCAGTTTTGAATGATATTTCTATTGTTAATAAATTTTCTGACGTATTCCCTGAAGAACTTCCTGGCCTACCCCCAGAGCGTGAAATTGAATTTTGTATCGACCTTGAACTCAGTACAAAACCCATTTCCAAAGCCCCATATCGAATGGCTCCTATTGAACTTTAGGAGTTAAAGATCCAACTGCAGGAATTGTTAGACATTGGCTTTATTCGTCCTAGTACTTCTCCTTGGGGTGCTCCTGTGCTATTCGTGAAGAAGAAAGATGGAAGTATGCGACTTTGTATTGATTATCGGGAGTTGAATCATGTCACCATCAAAAATAGGTACCCATTGCCACGTATTGATGACCTGTTTGACCAGTTGCAAGGAGCACAATTCTTTTCAAAGATCGATCTTCGTTCTGGATATCATCAGCTGAAGGTTAGAACTGAGGATATTCCAAAGATAGCTTTTAGAACTCGGTACGGGCATTATGAATTCCTAGTCATGTCCTTTGGATTGACTAATGCTCCTGCTGCCTTCATGGATATGATGAACTGGGTATTCAAGGAATATTTGGATCACTTTGTGGTCGTCTTTATTGATGACATCCTTATTTATTCCAAAAGCCGTGAAGATCATGAGCAACACTTGAGGCTGGTACTCTAAAAGCTTCGTGAATACAAGCTTTATGCCAAGTTGAAGAAACGCGAGTTCTAGCTGGAGGAGGTAGCATTCCTTGGGCACGTAGTATCAAGTCGTGGAATATCGGTTGACCCGGCAAAGATTGAAGCTATTCAAAGCTGGGAGCAACCTAAATCAGTGACTGAAGTATGTAGCTTTCTTGGTTTAGCTGGTTATTATCGAAGATTCGTGGAAGGATTTTCTCGAATCGCTACTCCATTAACTCAGCTGACTCGGAAAGATACAAAGTTCGGTTGGAGCAAAGAATGTGAGAAGAGTTTTCAAGAACTCAAGAGGAGACTCATTTCAGCACCTGTTCTAACAATACCATCTGGCTCGGAGGGATTTGTCATCTACAGTGATGCTTCGAGCAAAGGGTTGGGATGCGTTCTCATGCAACATGGAAAAGTCATAGCATATGCATCAAGAAAACTCAAGGAATATGAGAGGAATTATCCTACTCATGATCTAGAGTTGGCAGCTGTTGTCTTTGCACTAAAAATTTGGAGGCATTACTTGTATTGGGAGAAGGTGGAGATCTTTACGGATCATAAAAGCCTCAAATATTTCTTCACTCAAAAGGAACTCAACATGCGACAACGACGTTGGCTTGAATTGTTGAAAGATTATGATCATACCATTCAATACCATCCTAGAAAAGCGAACGTGGTAGCTGACTTATTGAGTAGAAGATCATATGCAAGTACGAGTGCAATATTGTCAACACAAAGGCCCATTTTGTGTGACTTGCAAAGGATGGAGATAGAGTTAAAGACTCCAGGGACCTATGTGATGATGACGAATATACGAGTAGAACCAACTTTAATCGATAAAGTTAAAGCTGCTCAAGCTACAGACCTGGAGCTGATGCGTATGAGGAAGTAAGTGCAAGAAGGTGCTATGCCGGAAGCAAGAATCGATGAAGAAGGAATACTTCGAGTCAACTCCAGACTTTGTGTTCCTAACAACCCTAATTTAAAGTATGAAATCATGATGGAGGCGCACAACACACCGTTTGCAATCCATCCTGGAAGTACCAAAATGTATCATGATCTTCGTCATACATTTTGGTGGAGCAATATGAAGAGAGAGATAGCGTTGTTTATCTCAAGGTGTCTAACTTGTCAACGATTCAAAGCGGAGCATCAAATACCAAAAGGTCCATTGCAACCACTTGAAATTCCAGAATGGAAGTGGGAGCACATTACCATGGATTTCGTTACCGATTTTCTTAGGGTTTCTCAAGGTATAGATGCGATTTGGGTCATTGTTGATAGATTGACCAAGTCTGCACATTTCTTACTGATACGAGAAACTTATACACTTGAACGTCTTGCTCGTATGTACATAAACGAGATTGTAAGACTGCATGGTATGCCAGTATCCATAGTTTCTGATCGAGACCCAAGATTCAGTTCACGATTTTGGGTTAGTTTACAAAAAGCTATGGACACAGATTTACGATTTAGTTCGGCATATCATCCTCAGACGGACGGACAATCAGAGAGGACTATTCAAACTCTAGAAGATTTATTAAGACTCTGTGTCCTTGACTTCAAAGGAATTTGGGACAAGTTCTTACCATTGGTGGAGTTTTCCTACAACAACAGTTATCAAGCAAGTATTGGCATGGCTCCATTCGAAGCATTGTATGGAAGAAAATGTCGTTCTCTAGTATGCTGGGATGAGGAGGGTGAAGCAACGTTGTTGGGACCGGAGTTGGTACTTATGACTACAGAAAAGATTCAAATGATCCGACAACGTATAAAAACCTCACAAGATCGACAAAAGAGTTATGCTGATCTTAATCGAATAGACATGGAATTTGATGTAGGAGATCATGTGTTCTTACGTGTTGCTCCATGGAAAGGAGTTACGAGATTTGGAAAGAGAGGAAAGCTCAATCCTCAATTCATCGGTCCATTTTTAATCCTCGATCGAGTAGGAACTGTGGCTTATAGACTCGCTTTACCGCCAAGTATGTCTCGTGTTCATAACGTTTTTCACATATCCATGTTACGCAAATATGTGAAAGACCCGAACCACATTATTGAGTTAGAACCGGACGAAATAGCGGATGATTTGACGTATGAAGAAGTTCCTGTTCAAATCTTAGATAAGAAGGAACATATTCTACGCTCCAAGGTTATACCTCAAGTCAAAGTTTTGTGGAGAAACCACGATGTTGAGGAAATGACTTGGGAATTAGAATCTGAAATGAAATCAAGGTATCCTTACCTCTTCGACATACCAGGTACGTACCCTAATTTCGAGGGCGAAATTTCATAAGAAGGGGAGGTTGTAAGACCCCAACTTTTATAAATAAAGATGAATTTTCTATAAATATCATTTTTGAATATTATGGAGTTAATTTGATATAGTGTTATAGTTGTGGATAATATTTATAAATTTTGCAAAGTACGCAAGTAGTTATATAATATTCGATTGGTCGGGGAATATTCATTTTAACATGGAATATTCGTACAACGGCACAATCATTGGTGGACCCCACAACGGAATTATTGTCGGATTGAGAAAACGACAAAAATATTTTATTAAAAATAACGGCGGAAGTTTTACCATTGATACTGTTGAACTACTCGGTAGTAAAAGTACAGTAATACGTGTGGTTGCATAGTAGCACACGGTATTGATTATTAATGCTTATGTGAGAAGTCACTCAGTTTGATTCAATTATTGTCAGTTAATAATATGAATTATTTAGCGATAATGACGTTTTGTTTTATTCGTATTATTAACGTAATAAAACAGAAACATCTTTTTATATAAAACAGAATACTTTATTAAAGTTATTCTATAAATAGAATATATTATATTTTATTTAAAAGATTTTTCTTTAAATATGGACCGTCAGATTAAAGTAATCAATCTGGACCGTTCATGGATTAGTTACTATGCATTCTATTTTTCTATAAATAGCAGCTCATTCCTTCATTATTTCTTACGTATTCACTGAACTCTAGAAAGAGAAACTATAGAGAGAAACTATAGAGAGAGAGAAGAAGAGTATTCTGCTACTTAACTACTTCCTTATTTCAGCTCTTCTTTACAACGGTAAGGGGTGTTATTCTTTCTTATTCATGAAGAGAACTATTGTTATTCCATTTCTTATTATTATGTTAGAATAACCTGTATACGCGGTCTACCCTATCTTGGTGACATTTTTCTGTTATTCTGTTGGAACATCCTGTCTGTGTGTTTTACACCGGACCTGGTTCTGTTTTTATTATTATTCTGTTGGAACATCCTGTCTGTGTGTTTTACACCGGACCTGGTTCCGTCTTGTTATTATTCTGTTGGAACATCATGTCTGTGTGTTTTACACCGGACCTGATTCCATTATTTATTATTCTGTCGGAATATCCTGTCTGTGCGTTTACGCCGGACCTGGTTCCATTATTTATTATTCTGTTGGAATAACCTGTTTGTGCGGTCTATCGCATGCCGGGTGATTTCTTTTGTTATTCCATTCTTTACTATACTCAGTTGGTTAAATTTTAACTTCTATACTCCATGAAATTAGTGGAATATCCTTGATAATTGCGGTTCATCCAGTATCTTTTCATGAAAATATTCTTCTAAGCATTCTTGAATTTTACTCCACAAAGCAGTATCATGTTGACAATTTGGACGTTGTTAATTCTTGGATAAATTAATTCTTGAACTTGTTTTATTGAATTCTTATATCATTGTCATCATCCTCATGTTTATAAAATGTTAAAAGTCATCTGTGGCCTGTAGTGCATAGATGGACTTGGTATGATTATGATCAGGGATTATTCGGTATAATCATGACCGTAATGTTACAAATGATGTGGAAAAAAGTCCTCATTGGCCCGTAGTGCGTTGATGGACAGTTGTTGGCATGATCATGACCATTAATGAATACACGAATATCCTTGGCCGTAGTGCAGGGGTGATTCGATGATGTGGATTATTTTATTAAGCTGAGTCCCAGCGATCACAGTGTTGAAAAACCTTTTAAATCATAAAAGATAGTAGAGTTTATTTTCTACTTGACTCTTTTAATGGATTGCTTGTTCCGCTGCAGTTAAACTTGATGTCTATTATATTTTATCAGTTTAACATTATTGAAGGCTAATGATAATTTATTCTGCATTATCTTAGTCATAATATTTCTT
Organism: Panax notoginseng; assembly: GCA_016801055.1. Lineage (NCBI taxonomy): Eukaryota > Viridiplantae > Streptophyta > Magnoliopsida > Apiales > Araliaceae > Panax > Panax notoginseng. Next base: position 236,215,735 of record CM029013.1, on the reverse strand, counting down.
ACTGGGCTAGTTGAGCTCACCCTTTCTGTCACTGTTCTCTTCAGGAAATGAGAACGTAGCTGGGGAAAGTCGGGGAATGGAGTGATGGTCTGAATGATAGTATTAGTTAGTAGTCCTCACTATTCTATGTAATAGTGTGTTAATAAATGTAATGAGGACTCCTTTTGAGTATGAATACTCTCTAGAAGATAATATTTGTATTCAAACTCACAGTTTATGTTTTGTCGTATTGTACACGACAGTTGTATTAGTAAGTTGTATTTGTATTCTGTACTATGTATCTGACGACCCAAGATGGGTGATGTATACCTAATTTTGGGGGCATCACAATTAACATGTGAAGTATCTCCTCCATAGGTTGACCAAAATAGGTGAATTCCCTTTTGTTGGCGAAATCCCGACGGGCCTTGGCATTTGTCTGTTCGTCACTTTATCTTCCAGCATTTCATTTTCTGAAAGTGAAGAGGGAATATTCATGACAATGGGCAGGAGACTGGCATGCTCCTGGCTGATTAGTTGACGAGTCACTTGATGCTGATAAGTCTCCAGTTTCACCAATTGCTCAATTTGTTTGCAGAGATCTTTCATTTTTCGTTCCATTATGAACTGGAACTTGGCATAATCCCATCTGTTATCACCGTCTTTGATGGTTTGGGAAGAATCACAGCTGAAGTTGGAACTCTGTCCACTGCTCCAATTAATCATGTTGACATCTTCTTCTTTGTGTTGAGGAAGAGGGTTGTCTTGAACGTTAGGTTGATATGGTTTAGTGACCACGATCTCACCGTTGTCTATCAGGTCTTGGATCTTGTGTTTCAAGGCCCAACAATCCTGAGTATCATGTCCAGGTGCCCCGGCATGATAAGCACATTTTCGAGCAGCATTAAAACCCCTTCTATTTGGGCTGGCTGGTGGAAGTGGATGTGTAATCTTCTTTTGTGTTGTCAGAAGATTAAGGATATTCTCGAGGGTATCCCCTAAGGGTGTGAACACTCGAGGGCGTTTGGCTTCTCCACCTTTTGGTATTGGAGGGTTTACTGACTGTGCTGGAAAGGGAGTATAGTTTCTCCTCTGAACAGGCATATTTTGACTGCCTTTTTGACCCTGTAGTATCAGGGAAACATCTTCCTCTTTCTTTTTATGGACCCTCCTGGGGTTCCCATAATTTCCAGACTGGATGTGGTCAGTAACAGCTTTGAGTGCAGCTAGGTCTTGAATCTTTCCGGATTTCAATCCCATCTCAGCCATCTCCACATGTTTGACCATTTCAGAAAACGGTTTGCCGATGCCGGCTAAAACTCTCTTATAGAAGGGAGCTTCTTGTATGTCTATGAACGTCATGACCATTTTTGATTCGGTCATGGAAGGATTCACTTGGGCAGCCAGGCGTCTCCACCTCTGGGCATACTCTCTGAAAGACTTGTTAGACTGCTTTTTGATCTTGGTAATTTGGTACCGATCAGGAGCCATTTGAGTTTGAAAGCTGTATTGAGTGAGGAAGGCATGTGCTAGCTCTTCCCAGCTATGGATTTTGGAGTTGTCTAATCTTGTGTACCATGAACGGGCTTCTCCTGTTAGACTCTTTTGGAATAATTGCATTCTGAGCTTTTCATCCTCTGCATAAGATCCAAGTTCTCCAATAAATACCTTTAAGTGTGTATAAGGATCTCCTAACCCGTCATATTTTTTAAAGTCAGGAGTTTTAAACTTTTCTGGATAATGAACACCAGGAAAAATACATAGATCAACATATGAAACACTCCCATGTGTTCCAATTCCTTTGATAGTGCGAAGGGTCTCTTCCATTTGGAGGACTTTCTTTTTGATGTTACCAGTGTCTGGGTCTCCAGTGGGATGGGGAGCATCATGAGTTTTGTTGGTAATATCCAACTGTAGGTCAGGTATGGTAATGATCAGACTCCCTCCTTGGATGGAGGATTCAGCATGTACGGGTATTTTTTGACCCTGTGTAGACTGGTGTAATTCTTTGAGCAGAACAACCAAATCTGCAATTTGTTTGCTTAATCCGTCGAATTCTTTGCGAGAAACTGGATTAAGTTCAGTCTGGTCGGATGACGACATAATTGACTGTAGGCCTGTTGCCTTTTTGGACTTTGAACGGGTAGTAGGCCCGATTGACTCCCTGCGAAAGACTTGCATAGTTTATTCCTTAGGGAAGGTGAATATTAATATGCAATGTGATGAGTCCATTTTAGGAATTTTATCCTGCAAAAATGGATGTCAGCTGTTTGTAGCATGTATGTATATGTGTACACATTCCTTCATATTTCTCATTACATGGAGATAGTTATGTCATGAAATTGTGAAATTTAAAATGAGAGCATGAAGAGACTTTCCTCCGTTTTGGGTTTATCAGAGGTTGACCTATCTTAGGTTACTCTCGCGGCTTTTTGGCATGAAGGTTCCCAAATCATCGCAATCTACTTGACGGGAAGTTAATCCGGTCTTTCAACTGGAGCGAATTTGGGTAGTGCCTATCCAGAGCCTCGGAGAATCAGGCTTCTCACGAGTCCAGTAATCAAACACCGACGGGATAGCCTTCTGGTGGAGGGACCACACAACATACATTCACATACATTGCGTTTCACCTTATGAAATGATGATATGTGCGAAGCACTAATATTATGAGCAGTTTATAGTGCGAGGCACTAACATCACAGGCAGTTTATAGTGCGAGGCACTAACATCACAGGCAGTTTATAGTGCTAGGCACTAAATAAAAAAGATAAGCATTCGTACACATTCATCCAATGTAAATGCAACATCCACACACAAGCAGATAACAATTTTGAAAAGATTAAAATAGTGGCTTAAGTCCTCTTACTGGTGTCCCCAGCAGAGTCGCCACCTGTCGACGTCGGGATTTTTAGATGTCCCTTTCCGTTACTTGTTCTTTGGTGTTCTTATTTTAGGTGAGATTTGTTTGAAAAAACAAGTGAAAAAGGTCCGACATGTATAATGTCGACGATGGACTGTTAAGAGACGCCAGTTGGTTTTTTAAATGGTTGTACCAACACAACCGAGAAAAGGTTTGCACATTGACCCAGTGATGTGACACTGCTATACGAGTCGGTGAAACTGAGATTCATTTAGCGTCCGGGGACTTGGTTATGCGGGGGGAAGGTGTTAGGCACCCCCCAACATCCGTGTTACCACGGTGACCGCCTCTTTTCAAGAAACTATTATCTGAATGTGTGTGTGTGTATGTGAGTCAATGTGCTGTTATTTGAAAGTGGTACGAGGCCTCGTTCGCACCTATATACGCAGGGTTTGAATTTATGTAAAAATTCAATTTTAGCAAGATATGGCAATGATATTTTATAAAAGAGGCTTTTTCAAACCCTGTCGCTCAATAGTAATTGAGGCCTTTTGCACTCCCATTTTATTAAATGCGCGGCTTGGTTGATTTTATTTGACGGCTGCGAAGCATCCGTATGAAAATAATGTACAAAATAATGCCGACTTCCTCGTGGGTATGGAAACCATCTGATTAAATTCAAACACCGCAGAATAATTTACAAGCTGCTTACAGCTAAAAATGTCCATCACGGGAACCGAATCTAGATCCAATGGGATGAATCTGTGATCACATGATTCCTAGGCTCACATGATACCGCAATTTATATGAAAGCAGTAAGCATGTATATATATATAAAAGTCGTAAATATATATATATATATATATATATATATATATATATATATATATATATATATATATATATATATATACAGATATGATCACCAACCACGAGGTAGCTCCATGGGGGATCAGAAATGTAAATAAAACTGTTAAAAGCCATCAACCGCCACGGAGGAAACTCCAGGCAGGACAAAACGTAGATAAAACTGTAAAAACGGTCAACCACCACGAATTAACTCCAAGTGGGACAAAATATAAATATATATATATATATATATATATATATATATATATATATATATATATATATATAAACGAGTAAATGCACCGGATGTAAAATACAGGCTCATCGAACGGAGTTCGACCACAGTTTATATATATAAGTATATATATATAAGAAAACAATTAAACGCACCAAACCGAAGTTTAGGCTCATCGAACAAAGCCCAACACACAGTTAATATATATAAGTATATATATATATTAAAGCAATAAAAGCTCCAGACCGAAGTCTAGGCTCAACCGAGGCATAACTCGGTAATGTTAGTCAATATATATGATATATATATATATATATATATATATATATATATATATATATATATATATATATATATATATATGTATATATATAGACTGAAATGAAACCACGGACCGAAGTCCGGGCAAAAGCAAGCAACACGACTCTCAACGTGTAGAAGGGTGTGTGCAAAGATGAAGAGAAATACTCTAAAGTGTGTGAGAAGGCTTACAGCTGAGTGCTAGAAAAGGCTTCTATATCTTTAAAGTGGGTAAACACTGGCTTTTGTAGGTACAAAAGAGGGCTGTATATGAGCTCACAGGTGTTTAAAGTGGGAAAATACACTGTATGGCAAGTGTAGAGCGAATTCTGCAGGGTTTCCCCGTCTTTTTTCTCTTAAAAATAAGCACCCCAAGCCTCTTATTTATAGGCAAAGGGTGCCGCAGGTGTACCAGAGACGGGTCGGGTCGGCCCGGTTTGGTCGGGTCGGGTCGTCTCGAAGTACGTGCACGCGGGCACTGTAATGTCCACTCAGTTTTTTTGAAGTGCAATCCGGGCATCCGTTTGAGGTATACAGGACCTATTTCGGACCGCCGTTGTCGAGATTTTGTACGATGGTATGGGATTAGAGTTTGTACGAAGTCTTTGAAGATGGGACGGTGCCCTCCGGTTTTCAAGCTTCAACTTTCATCAGTTATCCCGCACAATAGTAACTCGGGATTGGTTAGCCTTGTGGGCAGTTGTTGCGTAGATGTGTTGAGACGACTTGGCGTGGCATCGTGTTGGTCAGATGACGATGTTGCCCCTTACCGGTGTCATTGCCGGGTTGGGACGATACAACAGACATTGCTCAGCTTCGCTGGGATTGGACTGCTGCAAGTGGTTGAAAGTCCTCATTGTCATCTTTGAGGTGTGTCTGTCTTCCCGATGTCATTGCCGGGCTGATACAATGTATTTCGTTGTGAGCGCCGAGATTGAAGCTGGTTCCACTTGTAACAAGCATTTTCGGGGTTAATGCCGAAATTGCTTTCCTTGGGGCTATCACCAAGGTTGGAGGCTATTCCCATGTTTAGGGCTGAGACTGGATACCTCGGGGTTATCTCCGAGATTAATCGGTCTTCTCCGGTGTGTGTTCCGGTATTGATCTGCATGCCTCGGGGTTCTCCAAGATTGGAACGATTACTCCCAGATTGCGATCTGGGGTTGATGCTGAACCTCCGGTAGTATCCGGTATGATTGTGGATTGTCTTTTAGGGTTTTCTCATAAAAGACGAATCTGCCTTCCTGCAATGTTAGTGTCAGTAGTATAGAAAATTTCGAATGTCTACAGGTCATAAATAATATTTCTTATAATAAATTACCAAAATGCCCTAAAATAGTCATAATATTATATATTAGGAGTATTCAAGCATTAAAATCATATTTTTCTTATTTAAGATATCATTTAACTAATTATTTTCTTTTATTCATAACTTAATCATTTTTAGGAAAACTAGCAAACTGATTCCAAAAATTCTCATTTTTTGGATTTGGACAGTATATGACCCAACAATGATCCCCAAATTTTTCTAGAATTTTAGAAAATGATTTACTAATTTTAAAGTGCCCAAAACACTCGGATCTTGCTTCATTTTTCATAAATCGAGTTTTGCTTAGAAAAATCTAAACTTTTCAGAGTATACTCTCATAACATATATAAACCTACTGTAAAAATTTCAGAATTTTCCAGTGTATACACAGCGAGAAATTCGAGTGTTAATATTTAGGAGTCCTTTACGGAAATAGCCATTACGCACAACCTATAATTCAAAACGCGTCCGTTCTTTTTCCTACGCATAGATAACTTCTTAAGGTACCTCTGTTATTTTTCCTAGATTTTTAAAAGACTTGAAACTGACCGAAACAGCCTCAAGAAAAATGGGAACAGTAGCTATTTTAGGGTTTTAAAGCCTCAATATACTATGTGGACTGTTTTGGGGAAAACAGTCTTCATGGCTTCAATACTTGCTAGATTTGTGTTCTACCACTTCGGTTTACTAGATAACTCATGTATATAGCACCCCCCTTCAATGGATCACAAATCCAAGTTGTAAAACTTGAGTTATACAAGATTTAGTGGAAGAAAAATAAGGGTTTCACCCCTTGGAGAACATATGCTCATTTTCTTGCTCTAAACCTTTGATCTAACACTCAAGGTACTTAGTTCCATACATGATGATATGTATAGCTAGGGTATCTTGAGTATTAGTTCATAACCCCAACAAAACTCAAGCTATAATACAAAGTTTAAGAAGAAGATGATTATTAGGTTATACCTTGATTTAGTGGCAACCTTCCTTGATTTACCAAAGTAAGTAATAAACTTAGGATGCATCAAATAAACTAGCACACCTCTCTCACTCTCACAAAAACCGAACTCTCTCTCTTTCTTTTCTCTCTTGAATGCTACTAGCTTGGGAGAAAAAAAATAGAAGAAGAAGAATGGGAGAAAATGAATGTCTAGCAAATGAATGAGTGATATAACTATTATCCCCCATATTTTTATTGTCCCATGGATAAAAGAGTACACCTTATCTCTTCAATTAGCCTAATCATGTGATTAAGGATGCTTAATAGATTTGCAACCAATGGGAGATTGACACACATGTACTTGTGTGTAAGATTTCTACTAATGGACATTGATTAGCATAATCTTCTTGCCATAAAAAGGCCTAATTGGCCAGTCCCCCCTTGCCCATTATATCTCCCAATTTTGTTTTATTTTAATACACAAATTTGATTAATCAAAAGTCTAAAATACCCTTAATCAAGTGGGCTAAGTATTGGTTTGCATTTTATTTCCTTTGGGTTTCTTCCTTAATTGTTTTGGGCCATGTAATAAACATAGTCTAACAATTTTAATATATGTTACCCAAATTGTTTATTTAGGGTTTTCATTCCCAATCTTATGAAATTTAATTACTTATACATGTGACTTTAGCTCATAACCTAATTAGGTTTACAAGAAATAGGTTTAAAATTATTAGTCACTTGAAATAACAAGATTATCCACTTAAGTTAGTATACATATTAAATACTAACCTTTCCTTATTACCATAACTCTTAGGTTATTTAATTGTCTCACCTAATGCATAATTAGGTTACGAAGCTTTCGTTTTTAATGAAATCTATAAATGTATATATCCATAACTATAGTATATATGTTTATTGATCCATGCACCACTTCACATATGTTGTCACATATTAAATCACTGTATAACACAAAGTTTTAAATAACAATAATGTACATACATATATAGTGACTTAAAATTCACGGTTATTAACCCTTAGGGTTTTCAAAAATAGAAAATTAATATTTCTAAATTGTAATTAGAATTCTCAAATTTAATTAAACTTTCCCATTCATAAATCAATCTTGTTAATTAGGATTAATTTATCCCAATTTAAATTGCTAATTTAGCAATTAAGTCTATAATTTTATATTAGGGTTTCTGACGAAACAATTAGGGTTTAAAAAATATGAAATTAGGGTTTGCTAAATAATTAAGCTTTACCCTAATTAATATTATAATTAATATCACTTAAGCATTATAATTATCCTTTAAATTCCCAGATTAGGGTTTTTAATTTCTGAATTAGGGTTTCGAATTCCCAGAACTGAAATTAGGGTTTCAGAACCGATTTGTGGGTTTCTTATCAGTCATTAGGGTTTTGTAACTGAATGTTGTCGTTCTTAATATATACTTGGGGTTTGACACTGATATAATTTATCTGGTCAACCCTTGACCCTTAACCACATTCTGAACACATACATAACCATATACATAGAACATATTCACATATACATTTAATCCTGAATAATTCACCTAAATCTTTCACAGAATTTTAAAATCTTCAAAATTTCTTCCCAAAAATATCAAACGCTTACACTCATTTTCTGTCTAGGTCTATCATTTGACCTTAAATCCATCATTTAAGATTTATTTTTTAAATTTTCTAAATTCTCGGGTTGTCACAGGGAATGATCTGGTTATTCATATTGTGATTTATAATATTAATGATAAATATTGTTAAAAATGTGTTTTATGAAGCCAAATGAGTTGAGATAAATAGAGGAGTTTTTATTGAAATAATTGTTGCAAATTTTGCTTATTACATGGACCTCCACTTACTCATTTTTCAAAATTATTGGGAGAAAGTTATCTCAGTTTTGTTATATATATATATATATATATATATATATATATATATATATATATATATATATTAAATAATGAAAGTGGGGGGGCTGGGAATTGATGTTCACGGGAGGAGTACTATATATATATATATATATATATATATATATATATATATATATATATATATATATTAGAATAAATTTTGTTTTTTATGAAAAATAAAATATATTTTATTTTATTATGCATAGTATTTGCATAGTGTGTGCATAGTATTTGTATTGTAAAATCAGAAAATTTCAACCGATTCCCGTGACTGTTACTGTGCGTCCGTGATTTTCTTAATTCATATAGTATCCTGTCATTCTCCTATAAATAGGATGCTTGGTTTAGAAATGAAAATCACACTAGAATCAGAAAATTATTCTTCTATAATATTGAGCGTATTTCTTTTGAGTTTAAAGAAGTTTTGAGTGTAGAAAATAGTATAATTTTTTTCAAGTATATCCTCGCCCTACCAGTCAGAAATACTCTCCTTTTAAGGTAAGAAATATTATTTTTGTTCAATATTCGTATGAAATAATATTTTGTTCCATACTCTGTAGTATGTAAGTAATATTATTTCGTTTCAGATTCCGAATCATACACTAATTTAGTTAAGTATTGCTTCTATACTCTTTAAAATTAGTAGAATATCCTTGAAATTTATACTTCATCTATTATCGTTTTACATGGATATTTTTCTGAACATTCTTGTTAAAGTTTAATCTTTTCATGCCGAAGTACTATTCACAGAGTACTATTCACAAAGTACTGTTCACGGAATACTATTCACTCGAGTACTATTCACCCGAGGTACTATTCATGAAAAAAATTAATTTATTTTTCTGTCCAAATTATTTTTGATACAATATTATTCTTGAATTTTACTCCACAAAGCAGTATCATGTTGACAATTTGAACATTATTAAATTCTTGAATTATAAATCTATAAAATTTATCCTTGCTTTTATTTAATTGAATTATCATATCATTGTCATCATCCTCATGTTTATATTGTGATAAAAGTCATCTTTGGCCCGTAGTGCATAGATGGACTGTTGATTGGTATGATTATGACTATGTATCAGTATAATCATGACCTATAATGTTACAAATGATGTGGTAAAAGTTCTCATTGGTCCGTAGTGCATTGATGGACAGTTGTTGGCATGATCATGACCATTGGTGATAACACGAATATCCTTGGCCCGTAATGCATGGATAATTCGTGGATGTGATACTAATGAATATCCTTGGCCCGTAGTGCATGATAATTCAGTGATGTTGATTATCTATTAAGCTGAGTCTCAGCGATAAAATTGATGATAAACTTTTAAATCATAGAAGATACTAGATATCATGCTCTACTTGACTCTTCTAATGGATTGTTTGTTCCGCTATAGTTAAACTTGTTGTCTATTGTATTCTATCAGTTTAACACTGTTGAAGACTGACGATAATTTATTCTGCATTATCTTAGTCATAATATTCTTTACTGGGCTAGTTGTGCTCACCCTTTACTTTCATTGTTCTCTTCAGGAAATGAGAATATAGTTGGGACGAATCGGGGAATGGAGTGATGGTCTAGGATAGGTGGCTATAGTAGTCCTCATTATTCTATGAAATAGTGTCCTAATAAATGTAATGAGGACTCCATTTGAGTTTGGATATTGTCTATGAGACTATATTCATGTAAAAACTCTCAGCTACGCTTTTGTCGTATTGTATAAATGAAGTTTGTATTTGAATTCTGTACCATGTATTTGGCGACTCAGAATTGGTGATGTATACCTATTTTGGGGGCGTCACAGTTGGTATCAAAGCTTATGGATATGATCCCTGACTGAGATTTGAGGCTAGAACTAGGAGGGGAGAGACGGGTAAATCCTTCGCTAGTATGACCTACTTAAGCTTATTTGTTAATTAATTGGTCGGTCAGAATATAGGGATAATATGTGGCATATCAATTAACCCTTGTTTTGTGGTAGTGTTTGAAAATGACATCTGAAACTGTTGAGATAAGCAATGGAGCACATGAGACCGTTGAGTCACTGATTGCCAATAACCACGATAATATGCATCAGGAAGGCAATAATCCTCAGGTAAACAACAACACCGACCAAATGATGAACGATGGAATGTTCAGAGGCTTTCTGTAATTCATGCAATATTAGGCGAAAGAGACTCCTGTTCAAAATACAGGTGGAAACACTGGCATCTCACGGATGGTCACTGCTATGCAGTTCAAGGAGCTGGGACCACTAGAGTTTTTGGAAAAGCCAGAACCACTTAAGGCAGAGACGTGGATAAAGCAGATCACCAAGATAGTTGATATCTTGGGATGCTCTAGAAAGCAAAAGGTTCCTTTTTCCACCTTCATGTTGCGAGGAGAGGCATATTATTGGTGAGAATCTGTAAAACGTACTCAACCTATCGCACTGAAGATGTCTTGAGAGAAGTTCCAAGAATTGTTCAACGACAAGAACTTCCCTGAAAATATTCATCACATGAAGAAGGTGGAATTCATCAAGCTGGTGTAAAACAATATGACCGTATCACAGTACAAGGCTAAATTTGTAGAATTATCCTAGTTTGCATCCCATTTGGTAGATAACGAGGAGCGTATAACACGGATGTTTCTAAGAGGTTTGAAACCCGAAATACGTCAATACCTCATTTCTCACAAACTTTGCTTGTATTCAGATGTCGTGAATAGGGCTCAATTATTAGTGTGCGATAATGAGTCAGCCCAACCAAGAGATAGCAGCTGGCAAAACGATAATACCAGTGGTAGCAGTAATCGAAGTGGTGACAACAAACGTGGAGGAAATCAACATGCCAGGAATGGTAACCACTTCGGTGGTAATCCTGGCCAAGATAATAGAAGTGGAAATTTCAAGAAGAGGAGATTCAATAATAATGGAAAGACGTCAGCACCAACACCCGTTGTTAAGGAAGGAGAACGACCACCGATCGTACGCTACAAATACAGAAGGGAGGGACACATGTGACACCCCAAAATTCTGGTACTTCATTTCCACCAGATTTGGTATTCACTTGATAAAAATATTCATGTCTAACTACCCAATCATAATAAAATTTAATAATAAATCTTCCCATTAAAGGATTACATCAATAAGTTAAATAAAATCTCCCAGGTTATCTAACCTTTAAAAACAAACATCATCTACGAAAAATTAAATAATTACATCACAAGATTTAAAATAAAGTCTGACAGTATAAAAGTCAACAAGTTTACAAGTCTTCAATACTTGCTAATCTTCCATTTCCCTTTACTGGTTATAGGTTCATCAACCTTCTCAACTTTATCTGTAATATTTATATAAGCAAGAGTGAGCAAACAATGCCCACTTGAAATGATAATGAATAAACATCATATCAACTACAAAACGAATAGGTTCCATAAAACTAAATAATGTTCTTCATCAATAATAATCAGAAACTGAATTTGAAATGTATAACTGAGGGTCAGAAGACCACGAACTATGTCCATAGTTATAAGTATTCTTTCAACTTAAACTTTAACAGTCATAAGACTATAGAGACTCCACATACTTAGGGGGATTAGCCCTTCGTACAATGTATTGTGCACAAACATTTCAACGCTATGCGTAAATTATCCCCTATAATAGGGTTGTTCAACTTAGCATTTAGAATATGAGTCCGCACCAAAGTAAGTCTGGTTTGGATAAGTTTCAAGGTAATTTAGAGTTTAACGAATATTAACTAAGAATTAGTTGAATAAAAATGTAATAACATGATGCTATAGAATAAATCATAAATGAATCAACATTGTATATTAAGGTCATGTTTTAGGAATAATCTAATAGCATAAGTATTGAATAACATAACATACATTGCTTGAACAATATTAAGCTAATGTTAAAATCTTATTTAGAATTGAGTATTGAGCATGTATAATGAATAGTAAATTGAACGATAAAACTTGTTCAACGTTAGTGTATCAGAATTTAGAAACTTGCATGCTAAATAACAGGTTTAGGATTAGAAAAACTTGCTCAATATCAAGAGGTAAGGTTTAGGAGCTTGCACAATATAATTAGAGTTAAGAAACTTGCTCAACGAAATTTTAGAGTTAGAAAGCTTGCCTTTCATGTAAGCTAACCCGTTATAATTCGATTCACAATATCCTATACACATATCATCATGACATAATTAGTCATTACAAATACTCTATATATAAATAAGTATCTATTTCATGTATGGTTTGATTTTTAACCACATAGTCAAGTTACATTAGTAATAAAACTCGTTAATTATTAATAATATGCTCATTCTTAGCACTATAATACCACAATAACAAAATTATATTTTTAACAGTCATAATATTGCATCATATCAGCATTTACAGACTTCGTGTAAAGAAAAATAATTTTCTGGCCATTCTGTTAACCGGAGCTGCGGCGCCACAGTTTACACTGTGGACAGCGCTGCGGTGCGGTGTTGGCGCTGCGGCGCTATGCCTTAGCCAGGCAGTGGCGCTGCGGCGTGAGGTTTGGAGCTGCGGCACTGATTTTGGCGCTAAGGCACCGAATTACAGAACCGAGCATGAAGAATAGAAACAAAGCTACTTTGACCTGCATCTTAATTTCTTGCACTCAATTTAACACGTATAACTTACATGAATTACACATAAACGTTACCCATCATATATATACTGATTTCAAATAACTAAACCACACATTCAGAAAATTTAAATTCTTGAATGCCATGTTTTAAACCAAAAACTCCATTTTTGACATTGTTTGACAAAATTAACACTGTAATCACAATTATACACCAAATTAATTCATTCGAACTACGTTCTCTTCATTTCTTACCAAATTAACATATTCAAGGTTCAATTTATCTATTAGCTCATAATCAAATATCAATTTTGGTGCTCCTTCAAGCCATGTTCATACACATATTCACTGTAAAACTATTTTCTTTCTTTTTGACGTAATTCAACATACAATCACACACACACGCACACACGCACACACACACACACACACACACACACACACACACACACACACACACACACATATATATATATATATATATATATATATATATATATAAGTTATAACTTTATAATTACATATACACATAATTTCATAACCAATTATAAAAATTTGGATTACAAACAATTTTAGAAAGACTTTATACTACAGGGAAACTCAAGAACACAGAAACATAGGAATTATGTCGTAAAACATATACACGTATATATATATATATATATATATATATATATATATATATATATATATATATATATATATATATTATTAATGTTATGTAACATACCTTCTCTTGCTTGGTTAACTGTAACATTCCATATTTTTTTTAAATGTAAGTTATAAATATTTATTAATTTATATAAATATTTATTGGATATGTTTATTATTGAATAAGTAATTGTTCAATTTGATTGAGTTTATTTAGTTAATTATTTATTTGCTAAATAATTAATGTGATTAGTTAATTATTTATTTGTTAAATAATTAATGTGTTATGTGGATTGAATTATGTGATTAAGTAATTTATTTAATAAATTATTATTAAATAAAGTATAACAAATAACTATGTTATAAAGAGTTATTAAAATAAATTAAAGTAATTTTAATTTAGTTTTTGCCAAACAAGGTGTAAGTATATTAATCATTTAATTTTTAATGGTTGCCAAACAAAGCCTATTGCTTTTAGATTTCTTTTCATTTTTAAATTATTAATAAAATAAATAAAACAAGTATATAAATAAAATATATATTTATAAGATTATACGTTATATGTTTGGTAACTGATAATAATAAGTAGGCTTATTATTGCTATATCAGTTTTATTCTACGTATATCAGTTTTGGTTTACGCTCATTGTTAGTACCTAGTTTATTATTGAGAGAAGTAAGAAAAGAGAAAGGAAAAGGTCAGAGAGTTTGAGAAGAAACCAAGTGCAAGATTGTCCAAAATAAGTTTTGATTGACAAGTTTTCTAGAGCAACAAAAAGGTAGGTTCCTAAAACCTTAATGTATGTACGTAGATATGTTTTAAGCCATTTTCCTATGAACTTGGTAGTCTCTGTTTTCTGGTTTTTCACAGTGTATAAGAGTTTTACCAAAATTTATGTAAAAGCTATGTTGGTATAATTGGTTAGGTAATTATGTGTTTATATATAAACCGTTATTCAATTATCAGTATTTATATATAATTGTATGTTTAATATATAAATATGATGGTATGCTAAATTACGTAACTGAGAAATTGGTTTTCACAGTGAAAAACATGTATGAATCGTATATTTGCAAAATAACAAAATTGGTATGTGATTATGCAAATAGTGAACTAATAATGAGAAATTGAACTACACATGTGAATTGATTTATATGTTGGCATACTTGTATTTCAAAGGAATCAAATTTGGTTGATAACAGTAGAATTTCAGTTCACTGTATTATTATTTGTTAACCATGGAGTTTTGATCTAATAACAGTGTTTCAAAGAATTAGCCTATGATATTGTTAATTAATGGTTGGTAATTGGTATATGGATGATTGTTAACTTTTATGTGTAATTTTTATGAAGTTATACATGTGTTATATGCCATTGGTTGTTAAAAATAAAATTAGACAGTAGCTTTGCTCTGTCTTTCGGGGTTGGTTCTGTGAGTTTCGGCGCCCCAGCGTCAAATTTCGCGCCCTGGCGCCAAATTTCGCGCCCCAGCACCAAAATAGGCCAGTAGCTCGTGCCCCAGCGCTGAAGCTCGTGCCCCAGCGCCGTAGCTCGCACCCCAGTGCCACTGTTCCGCGCCCCGGCACCGAAAAAGTGTCCTAGTTGGGCAGTTTTGACCTCCTGTAGTAAAATGGCCATAACATTTTCATACGAACACCGATTGAGGTAATTCAAGATGATTCGAAAAGAGGACGAGTAGACCTACAACTTTCATTCTTTAAGTTTTTTAATTTGAGGTCTGTAACAGTAGTCAAAATGGCCATCTTTAGGACCGTTGTGTATTTGGAGCCAATCGGAGGGCGTCGGGATGCACGAATGCAAGTGCAACCCTTTGGGTATTAGTATAACCTAATGATAACATGTTGGACATGTATTAGGATGTTGTATCAAGTTGTTAATGTACACGTGGTGCAATGGCATGATCATTTAAGTTGTTGTAATAAAGCTAAAAAGTAATGTTCATGAAAGATGTGTTGTTGTTTAAACTTAAACTTAGTTAGTAGCTATACTAAGAGTAATAAAGGAACTCATAAAGGTAATGTTAGTGTAACTAATGTGTATTGTCAATGCATATGGTATGTGTAGGACTTGGGGTGAACGTGAATAGTAATTATTTAACCTACACACGAGATAAGTTCCCTAACCTTTGCTACTTTATTATTCAGCAAGGTTACTTTTCACTGTTATGTTACACTTATGCAAGTTCTCTAACTCTACTTTTATAATTGTGCAAGTTTTCTTAACTCTAAACTTGTTATATTAGCATGTAAGTACCTTTAGTTTATCGTTCAAGTTATTATTTGTTGTGCATGCTTGATATTAAATTCTAAGATGTAACCTTAGCTTAACGTTGTTCAAAGCAAGGTATGATAAGTTATTCAATTGTTATGCTATTAGATTATTCCTAAAGCATGAACTTAGAACGAAATGTTTATTCAGTATGATCATTCAATAACATAGTGTTATTATCTTGTATTCAACTAATCCTTAGTTGATGTCCGTTGAACTCCAAATTTCCTTAAAAACTTATCCAAACCAAACTTACTTTGGTGCGGACTTGTATTCTAAATACTGAGATGAACAACTCTTTTAGTAGAGGTTTACGCTTAGCGTTAAAATGGTTGTGCACAATACATTGTACGAAGGGTTGATCCCCCTAAGTACGTGGAGTCCTTATAGTCTTATGACTGTTAAAGTTAAAGTTGAAAGATTACTTATAACTGTGGACATGATTCGTGGTCATTAGACCCTCAGTGAATGTTATAATTTTCAGAAAGTTAATAGAATATATTGTTCAGTTCTATTGAGCCTAATATTGGCAATTGATGTGAAAGTTTAAAGATTTACTTATTGTTATTTCAAGTGGGCCTTGTTTGCTCACTCTTGCCTGTAAAATTTCTTACAGCTAAAGTTGAAATGGGTGACGTACCTAGCACCAGTAAGGGAAAAGGAAAGATGAATAAATACTGAAGACTTGTAATAATTTTGATAGTTTACTTTCAGAATTTGATTTAAAGATTGTAATGAAGTTATTTAATTTTTCGCATTTGAATGATTGTTGTTAAAGGTTGGATAACCTGGGAGATTTTTTTTTTTTTAAGTTTAATCCTATATGGGCAGGTTTTCTTTTATTATTCAATTCTATTATGATTGGGTAGTTAGAAATGAATGTTTTGATTACGTGAACACCAAATCTTGAGGTAATGAAGTACCGGGATTTGGGGGTGTCACAGGTTGGTATCAAAGCTTTAGGTTATGAACCTTAGGTGGGGGAAAAGCCCTATGAAGTAACCTTTGAAAAGATAGTGGAGATAACTCTTATCGAGTTTCAAGGAAGAAGTAATAAAACACTTATGTGCTTATGTGTTTATAACTTATGTGCTCGCGATTGTCGAGTAGAATGATTAATAACTAAAAATTTAAAATTTTGTTGTCAGGATGACTAATGTCGGAGAATCTAGTCAGACTAGGGAGGATGGACCTCAAATGCCTATAGAGGAGGAGCCTCGCGACATTCAGATAGTTTGGAAACAACTACTGCCACGGGAGTCAGCCCCGTTGGTCACGGTGGTTGAAGATGAGGATGATGATGTGGAGACGGATGAGGAGGATCCTGTGGAGTTGCCACAGGAGGATGAAGATAACGAGGACGAGGAAGAGGAGACTCCACTAACCTCGATGGCTGCTCGTATGTATGATGAGGTCTACGACCGTAACGTGGAACTTCAGGACACAATTGAGGAGTTACAAGAGATAGTAGCTGAACAACAGACTGCAATGACACAGAAGGACGACGACATCCGGGATCGAGATGAACGTCTAACTAATGCTGAAGAGAAGCTGATGCAGACTAAAGGAGAAAAGGAACAACTGATCGAGACGGTCGTGGAACTGAAGAAAAAGCTGAATGAAGAAGCTACCAAGAGGGCGAGAGCTGAAGACGCATACGAGGAAGCTTATCAAAGAACTGGAAGAGCAGTAAGGGACGCACAAGCAAAGAGGATGAAGATGGAAGAGATGGATAAAGTATTCAATACTGTGATCAATCGAGCTCAAGATCGGGTCATGGGTTATCCAATTCAGTTCGAGACTCTGCCATCATACGTGTTAGATCGCTGAACCATGTTCCGTGTTATGGAAGAAGAGCGTCAGAAGGCGACTGATTATCTTAATAGATCATCGTAGGAAATCTATCTGTTTTGCAAGTAACAAGTGTTAAATAATGTGTAAATCCCTAGTGTTAAGTAACCATGGGATATGAGAATGATGATGTTGTCCTGTAACTTTTATTGTTCAGGAAAGGAATGTAAATGGCAGTGATGCTATTACTGTTATGTTTTTCAAAGTTATGATGAATAAATAAAAAGCTATTATTTTATTCAAAAGTGTTATGTGGTTATTTTTTTTATTTTTTTTTGGAGGCAAGTTAATTAGAAATACTTAAAGAAGTTGGGTAATATTCTAATAGATGTTTTTTTTAACAGAAAATGCCTCCCAGACGTGAACCAGCCCGTCAGAGAACCAATGCGAGAACTAACAATAACGATGTTGAGGATAATCCCGTTCAACAACTAGTGACATTACTAACAGGAGCGTTGCAGAATCAACCTCAAAACCAAGGCACAACGTTTACGGAGTTTAAGGCGGTCGGACCAACTGAATTTCGTGGGTCAATGAATCCGGTCGAGGCACAGACCTGGATTATGGAGATTGAGAAGATATTTAAAGTCGCTAGGGTAGGGGATGAACAGAAGACTACTTTTGCAACATTCATGTTGAAAGCAGAAGCTAGTTATTGGTGGCAGGCCAATAAAACCCGGGAAGGACCAGGGGTGATGACTTGGGATAGGTTTAAGAAGTTATTCTTCGAGACCTACTTCCTAGAGAGTTCTAAGAGTCAGTTAGAGGTTCAGTTTCTGGAACTAAAACAAGGAACGATGACGGTATCTGAGTATGCTGCGAAATTTAACGAATTGGCAAGATTTGCGCCATATCAAGTCAGCACAGACGAACGTAAGGCGAAGAGATTTGAACAGGGACTGAAGCCCTGGCTGTACAGTAGGGTTTCCCTATTCCAGTTGAAGACATTTACAGCGGTGATGGAGAAAGCAGTACTCGCTGAAGGTGGAGGTGAGGCAGTGACAAAGTTCAATCAGGAATAGAAGAAGAAAAAGAACGCGAATGTGATTAAGAATGGAGGTGGTAGCAGTGGAAACAACAACAACAACAACAACAACAACAGCTTGAAGAGAAAGTGGAATGGGAACATGGGTGCTGGAAACCATCAGGGTAATCAGCAAAATAAAAAGTTTGAAGCATGTGCGACATGCGGGAAATTTCACAAGGGTGCGTGCTTGATGGGGAAACGAGTTTGCTACAATTGTGGCCAGGAGGGTCACATCGCACCAAATTGCACTCAACCGAAGAAGAAGGCGTGCTTCACGTGCGGATCCAAGGATCATTTTGCTCGTGAATGCCCTAAGAAGAAGGAGGGAGGGACAACCAGAAGCAATGGAGGTAACAATGGTAGTACATGGGCCATTACATGACCTGCAGCGTCAAACAAACCCACAGCCAGAACCTTCAACATGACTGTGCAAGATGTTGTGCAATCAAAAGATGTGGTGTCAGGTATTATCCCAATCAATGATATTAATGCATATGTATTATTTGATTCGGGTGCTAATTGCTCGTTTATATCTGATGAATTTGCCAAGAGGTTAGAATTGCCTAGAGAAGAACTGAATTATCCTTTGAACATAGAAATTGCGAATAAGGAAGTAATCCCTGTTAGATTCGTATACAAGAACTGTAGGGTGAACATTAAGGAGAATATCTTGTTGGTAGATTTGATTCCGATTAGACTCGGGGAATTTGATGTAATTTTGGGAATGGATTGGTTGTTCAAATACGGAGCGGTAATTGACTGCCAAAAGAAGTGTGTAAACCTTATGACTCCGTCAAAGGTAATTTTCCATGGTAGCAAATCATCTAGACAAATGAAATGTCTGACAATTATGCAGGCCAAGAAGTTGTTGAGTCAAGGTTGTGTGGCCTATTTAGCTTACATAGTCGATACTCAGAAGAAGGGTATAAAACTGGAGGAAATACCAGTGGTTAGAGAATTCGTTAATGTATTTTCGGAGGATTTGCCAGGACTTCCGCCTGACCGAGAAATTGAGTTTGTAATCGATTTAGTGCCCGGAACAACACCAATATCGAAGGTCCCGTACAGAATGGCTCCGGTAGAAATGAAGGAACTCATGGTGCAACTGCAAGAACTACTGGACAAGAAGTATATTCAACCAAGCGTGTCACCGTGGGGAGCGCCGGTATTATTTGTGAAGAAGAAGGACGGATCAATGCGTCTTTGCATTGATTATAGGGAGTTAAACAAGGTCACTATTAAGAATAGGTATCCGTTACCTAGAATAGATGACTTGTTTGATCAGTTGAAAGGTGCTAAATACTTCTCGAAAATAGATTTGAGAAGAGGGTATCACCAATTGAAGGTAAGAAAGGAGGATATACCTAGAACGGCATTCAGAACTCGGTACGGACATTACGAGTTTCTGGTGATGTCTTTTGGTTTAACAAATGCCCCTGCCGCGTTCATGGATTTGATGAACAGGGTATTTAAACCATTTTTAGACAAGTTCGTAGTGGTGTTTATCGACGACATTCTGGTGTATTCCCAAACTCAAGAAGAACATGTGGAACATTTACGTCTGACATTGGAGACACTAAGAAAGGAAAAGTTGTACGCGAAGTTCTCTAAGTGTGAATTTTGGCTCGATCATATACAATTTTTGGGTCATGTGATTGACAAAGATGGGATTTCAGTAGATCCATCGAAAGTGGAAGCTGTAATCAATTGGGAACAACCAAGAACACCTTCAGAGGTGAGGAGTTTCTTGGGGTTGGCCGGTTATTATAGAAGATTTATACAAGATTTTTCTAAGATAGCCATTCCGTTAACAAATTTGACACGAAAAGCTGTGAAATTCGTTTGGACGGAAAAGTGTGAAGAGAGCTTCCAAGATTTGAAGAAGAAGCTAAGTATGGCACCTGTGTTAACCCTACCGGATAATACAGGAAATTTTGTGGTGTATAGTGATGCCTCACACAAAGGATTGGGTTGTGTTCTTATGTAAAACGGCAAAGCTATTGCCTATGCATCAAGACAACTGAAGGATTACGAGAAAGGTTACCCGACTCATGATTTAGAATTGGCTGCAGTGGTATTTGCTCTCAAGATATGGAGACATTATCTGTATGGAGAGAAATGTGAGATCTACACAGACCACAAAAGTCTTAAGTATATTTTCAATCAAAAGGACCTGAACATGCGTCAGAGGAGATGGATGGAATTGATAAAGGATTACGATTGTGAGATCTTTTATCATCCGGGCAAAGCGAATGTGGTTGCAGGTGCTTTAAGTAGGAATGGTCGGGAAAAATTAATGCTGATAACAACTCAGGAGGAGCTCATTTCAGCAATGACCAAGTTATAACTGGAAATCAAATTTCCACAGGAAACCGACGAACGACTATTTCATCTAGAAGCAGGTCCAACTTTACTGGACAAGGTGAAAAACGCTCAGTTACAAGATGAAGAATGTGGAAAGATAAAAGAGAATATGGTTGATGGTAACAATACGAAATACAATGTCGATACCGAAGGATTACTACGGTACGAGGGAAGAATTTGGGTTCCAGCAACACCAGAACTGAAAAACAAAATCCTGACCGAAGCTCATAGCTCAAGATATTCGATTCATCCAGGAAGCACGAAAATGTATCAAGATTTACGCCGACATTTTTGGTGGCCGAATATGAAAAGGGATGTTGCAGAATGCGTGGCTAAATGTTTGACATGTCAAAGAGTAAAAGCTGAACATCAAAGACCCAGGGGATTACTTCAACCGTTGGAAATACCGAAATGGAAGTGGGAACATATCACGATGGATTTTGTGGTGGGTCTTCCAACTACTCAGAAAGGATACGATGCGATTTGGGTAATAGTAGACAGACTGACAAAATCTGCACACTTTTTGCCAATAAAGATTAGATTCAATCTTGATCAGCTGGCAAAATTATATATTAAAGAGATCGTTGCAAGACATGGAGTTCCAGTGTCAATTGTGTCAGACAGAGATCCGAGGTTCACATCAAACTTCTGGAAGAGACTACAAGACTATATGGGAGCACAGTTACGAATGAGTACGGCATATCATCAGCAAATAGATGGCCAAAGCGAACGAACGATCCAGACATTAGAAGATATGTTGAGAGCATGCGTCATGAATTTCAAAGGAAGCTGGGAAGAGCAATTACCGTTGGTGGAATTTGCCTACAATAATAGTTACCACGCGAGCATCGGCATGCCGCCTTACGAAGCGTTATACGGCAGAAAGTGCAGAACTCCACTGTACTGGGATGAAGTTGGTGAACGTCAACTGTTAGGACCAGAATTGGTGCAACAAACTGCTGAGGTTATCAAACTCATCAGGATAAGATTGGTAGCAGCTCAAGACCGACAGAAGAAGTATGCTGATCAACACAGGCAAGATCGTGCATTTGACGTAGGAAGCTATGTATTCCTAAAAGTTTCTCCTTGGAAGGGGAAAATTCATTTCGGTAAAAAGGGAAAGCTAAGCCCGAGGTTTATTGGACCCTTTGAAGTGCTGCGAAGAGTGGGAGAAGTGGCTTACGAGGTAGCTCTACCTCCAGAGTTGGAAAATATTCATAATGTTTTTCACATTTCGGTGTTACGACCATATAAACCCGACTACAAACATGTGATCGAGTACGAACCGTTGCAGTTCGAGAAAGATTTGTCTTATGAAGAGGTTCCTATCCAAATAGTCGACAGGAAAGAACAAGTGCTCAGAAATAAAGTGATACCTTCTGTGAAGGTGATTTAGAGGAACCACAACGCTGAAGAAGAAACGTGGGAACTCGAAGAGAAAATGTTGAAAGAATACCCTGAGTTATTTGTTTAATCTGTGTCTTCGATTCTGAGGACAGAATCTTTGTAAGTAGGGAAGAATGTAACGAATGTGTTGTTTGAGTTGTGATTCTGAGGACAGAATCCTTATATGAGGGGAATGATGTAACATTCCATATTTTTTTTAAATGTAAGTTATAAATATTTATTAATTTATATAAATATTTATTAGATATGTTTATTATTGAATAAGTAATTGTTCAATTTGATTGAGTTTATTTAGTTAATTATTTATTTGCTAAATAATTAATGTGATTAGTTAATTATTTATTTGTTAAATAATTAATGTGTTATGTGGATTGAATTATGTGATTAAGTAATTTATTTAATAAATTATTATTAAATAAAGTATAACAAATAACTATGTTATAAAGAGTTATTAAAATAAATTAAAGTAATTTTAATTTAGTTTTTGCCAAACAAGGTGTAAGTATATTAATCATTTAATTTTTAATGGTTGCCAAACAAAGCCTATGGCTTTTAGATTTCTTTTCATTTTTAAATTATTAATAAAATAAATAAAACAAGTATATAAATAAAATATATATTTATAAGATTGTACGTTATATGTTTGGTAACTGATAATAATAAGTAGGCTTATTATTGCTATATCAGTTTTATTCTACGTATATCAGTTTTGGTTTACGCTCATTGTTAGTACCTAGTTTATTATTAAGAGAAGTAAGAAAAGAGAAAGGAAAAGGTCAGAGAGTTTGAGAAGAAACCAAGTGCAAGATTGTCCAAAATAAGTTTTGATTGACAAGTTTTCTAGAGCAACAAAAAGGTAGGTTCCTAAAACCTTAATGTATGTACGTAGATATGTTTTAAGCCATTTTCCTATGAACTTGGTAGTCTCTGTTTTCTGATTTTTCACTGTGTATAAGAGTTTTACCAAAATTTATGTAAAAGCTATGTTGGTATAATTGGTTAGGTAATTACGTGTTTATATATAAACCGTTATTCAATTGTCAGTATTTATATATAATTGTATGTTTAATATATAAATATGATGGTATGCTAAATTACGTAACTGAGAAATTGGTTTTCAGAGTCAAAAAATAACAAAATAACAAAATTGGTATGTGATTATGCAAATTGTGAACTAATACTGAGAAATTGAACTACACATGTGAATTGATTTATATGTTGGCATACTTGTATTTCAAAGGAATCAAATTTGGTTGATAACAGTAGAATTTCAGTTCACTGTATTTTTATTTGTCAACCATGGAGTTTTGATCTAATAACAGTGTTTCAAAGAATTAGCCTATGATATTGTTAATTAATGGTTGGTAATTGGTATATGGATGATTGTTAACTTTTCTGTGTAATTTTCATGAAGTTATACATGTGTTAGATGCCATTGGTTGTTAAAAATAAAATTAGACAGTAGCTTTGCTCTGTCTTTCAGGGTTGGTTCTGTGAGTTTCGGCGCCCCAGCGTCAAAATTCACGCCCCAGCGCCAAACTTCGCGCCCTGGCGCCAAATTTCGCGCCCTAGCGCCAAAATGGGCTAGTAGCTCACGCCCCAGCGCTGTAGCTCGTGCCCCAACACTGAAGCTCGCGCCCCAGCGCCGTAGCTCGAGCACCAGCGCCACTGTTCCGCGCCCCGGCGCCGAAAAAGTGTCCTAGTTGGGCAGTTTTGACCTCCTGTAGTAAAATGGCCATAACTTTTTCATACAAATACCGATTGAGGTAATTCAAGATGATTCGGAAAGAGGACGAGTAGACCTACAATTTTCATTCTTTAAGTTTTTTAATTTGAGGTCTATAACAGTAGTAAAAATGGCCATTTTTAGGACCGTTGTGTATTTGGAGCCAATCAGAGGGCGTCGGGATGCACGAATGCAAGTGCAACCCTTTGGGTATTAGTATAACCTAATGATAACATGTTGGACATGTATTAGGATGTTGTATCAAGTTGTTAATGTACATGTGGTGCAATGACATGATCATTTAAGTAGTTGTAATAAAGCTAAAAAGTAATGTTCATGAAAGATGTGTTGTTGTTTAAACTTAAACTTAGTTAGTAGCGATACTAAGAGTAATAAAGGAACTCATAAAGGTAATGTTAGTGTAACTAATGTGTATTGTCAATACATATGGTATGTGTAGGACTTAGGGTGAACGTGAATAGTAATTGTTTAACCTACACACGAGGCAAGTTCCCTAACCTTTGCTACTTTATTATTCAGCAAGGTTACTTTTCACTGTTATGTTACACTTATGCAAGTTCTCTAACTCTACTTTTATAATTGTGCAAGTTTTCTTAACTCTAAACTTGTTATATTAGCATGTAAGTACCTTTAGTTTATCGTTCAAGTTATTATTTGTTGTGCATGCTTGATATTAAATTCTAAGATGTAACCTTAGCTTAACGTTGTTCAAAGCAAGGTATGATAAGTTATTCAATTGTTATGCTATTAGATTATTCCTAAAGCATGAACTTAGAACGAAATGTTTATTCAGTATGATCATTCAATAACATAGTGTTATTATCTTGTATTCAACTAATCCTTAGTTGATGTCCGTTGAACTCCAAATTTCCTTAAAGACTTATCCATACCAAACTTACTTTGGTGCGGACTTGTATTCTAAATACTGAGATGAACAACTCTTTTAGTAGAGGTTTACGCTTAGCGTTAAAATGGTTGTGCACAATACATTGTACGAAGGGTTGATCCCCCTAAGTACGTGGAGTCCTTATAGTCTTATGACTGTTAAAGTTAAAGTTGAAAGATTACTTATAACTGTGGACATGATTCGTGGTCATTAGACCCTCAGTGAATGTTATAATTTTCAGAAAGTTAATAGAATATATTGTTCAGTTCTATTGAGCCTAATATTGGCAATTGATGTGAAAGTTTAAAGATTTACTTATTGTTATTTCAAGTGGGCCTTGTTTGCTCACTCTTGCCTGTAAAATTTCTTACAGCTAAAGTTGAAACGGGTGACGTACCTAGCACCAGTAAGGGAAAAAAAAGATGAATAAATACTGAAGACTTGTAATAGTTTTGATAGTTTACTTTCAGAATTTGATTTAAAGATTGTAATGAAGTTATTTAATTTTCCGCATTTGAATGATTGTTGTTAAAGGTTGGATAACCTGGGAGATTTTTTTTTATTATTTAAGTTTAATCCTATATGGGTAGGTTTTCTTTTATTATTCAATTCTATTATGATTGGGTAGTTAGAAATGAATGTTTTTTATTACGTGAACACCAAATCTTGAGGTAATGAAGTACCAGAATTTGGGGGTGTCACATTAACCCTTGTTAGAAGACTTGTAATTCACAGTACCTTTCTCTCCTCTCAATTCTCTCCAGTCTCTCTCAATTTTCTATAATCTTTTATGACAACTTCCCTTTCTTCTTAGGCTCATGCTTTAGACCAAATACATTTTACGTAAAATAAACTCAACTCAACGCACACACTTTCGAACGTCTAAAATCGACGTCTTACTAATATCCCTATTAAATTATCAGTTACCATAATTTAATATATATTTTATTTATATTATTTATTAAAATTCAAAATTAAAATTTAAAAACCATAAGGCTTTGTTTGGCAAAAATCCTTAAAATTAAAGACTTAATATCTTTAAGCCTTGTTTGGCAAAACTAAATTAAACTCCTTTAATTTATTTTAATAACTCATTTATAGCATAGTTTATTGTCACACTTTTATTACCAAATTAAATTAAAAATATTATAATAATCCATTTAATCCCTATCAACTCTCTAATTTAATTATTAAATTAAATTAGAATATTATCTCATAATAATTAATTTTCTTCACTCATTAATTATTTATTTAACAAATAAATTATCCAATCAAATCAAATTAAACAAACATTTGTTCAATAATAAACACATCAATTAAATATTTATATAATTCAATAAATATTTAAAATTATAATTTAATTTTTCGGATTGTTACATCCTTCTCTCCTTACAAGGATTCTGTCCCCAAAATCGAAGACACAGATTAAACAAATAACTCAGGTAATTCTTCATCATTTCAGCTTCAAGTTCCCACATAGCCTCTTCGACATTGTGGTTCCTCCATATTACCTTCACGGAAGGTATCACTTTTTTTCCTGAGCACTTGTTCTTTCCTGTCAACTATCTGGATAGGAGCCTCTTCATAAGATAAGTCTTTATCGAACTACAATGGTTCGTACTCGATCACATGCTTGTAGTCGGGTTTATACGGTCGTAACAGCGAAACATGAAAAACATTATGAACGTGTTTTAACCCTGGAGGTAGAGCTACCTCATAAGCCACCCCTCCTACTCTTCGCAGCACCTCAAAGGGTCCAATAAACCTCGGGCTTAGCTTTCCCTTTTTACCAAAACGAATTTTTTCCTTCTAAGGAGAAACTTTTAAGAACATAAAATTTTCTACGTCGAATTCACGATTTTGTCTGTGTTGATCAGCATACTTCTTCTATCTATCTTGAGCAGCTACCAATCTTGTCCTGATGAGTTTAACAACCTCAGCAATTTGCTGTACCAATTTTGATCCTAATACTTGACGTTCACCAACTTCATCCCAGCACAGTGGAGTTCTACACTTCCTGCCGTATAATGCTTCGTAAGGCGGCATGCCGATGCTTGCGTGGTAACTGTTATTGTAGGAAAATTCCACCAATGGTAAATGTTCATCCCATCTCCCTTTGAAATCCATGATGCATGCTCTAAGCATATCTTCTAACGTCTGGATTGTTCGTTCGCTTTGGCCATCTGTTTGCGGATGGTATGCTGTACTCATTCTCAACTGTGTTCCCATGAATTCTTGTAGTCTCTTCCAGAAGTTTAATGTGAATCGCGGATCTCTATCTGACACAATTGACACTGGAACTCCATGTCTCAAAACGATTTCTTTAAGGTACAACTTTGCCAACTGATCAAGATTAAATCTAATCTTTATTGGCAAAATGTGTGCTGATTTTATCAGTTTGTTTACTATCACCCAAATCGCATCGTATCCTCTCTGAGTATTTGGAAGACCCACCATAAAATTCATTGTGATGTGTTCCCACTTCCATTCTAGTATTTCCAATGGTTGAAGTAATCCGCTTGGCCTTTGATGCTCTGCTTTGACTCTTTGACATGTCAAGAATTTCGCAACACATTTTGCGACATCTCTTTTCATGTTTGGCCACCAAAAGTGTCATCGTAAATCTTGATACATCTTCGTACTTCCTGGGTGTATCGAATATCTTGAGTTATGGGCTTCAGTCAAGATTTCTTCTTTAATATCTGGTACGACTGGAACCCAGAATCTTCCCTCTAATCTTAGCAACCCTTCGGTATCGATCTTGTATTTCACTTCAATACTTTCAACCACTTTCTCTTTTATTTTTTCACATTCTTCATCTTGTAGTTGAGCATTCTTTACCTTGTCCACCAAAGTTGGACTAACTTCTATTTGGAATAGTCGTTCATCGGACTCCTTTGAAAATTTTATTTCCATCTTTAGCTTTGTCATTGCTGAAATAAGCTCCTCCTGAGAGGTTATCAACATCAACTTTTCCCGACCTTTCCTCCTTAAAGCATCTGCAACCACACTCACTTTGCCTGGATGATAAAAGATCTCATAATCGTAATCTTTTACCAATTCCATCCATCTTCTTTGACGCATGTTCAGGTCCTTCTAAGTGAAAATATACTTCAGACTCTTATGGTCTGTGTAGATCTCACATTTTTCTCCATAGAGATAGTGTCTCCATATCTTTAGAGCAAATACCACTGCAGCCAACTCTAAATCATGAGTCGGATATCCTTTCTCATAGTCATTCAGTTACCTTGATGCATATGCAATAACTTTACCGTTCTACATAAGAACACAACCCAATCCTTTATGTGAGGCATCACTATACACCACAAAGTTTCCTGTATTATCTGATAATGACATCACAGGTGCTACACTTAACTTCTTTTTCAAGTCTTGAAAACTCTCTTCACACTTCTTCGTCCAAACTAATTTTACATCTTTCCTTGTCAAATATATTAACGGAGTGGCAATCTTGGAAAAGTCCTGAATAAACTGTCTATAATAGCCAGCCAGTCCCAAGAAACTCCTCACCTCCGAAGGTGTTCTTGGTTGTTCCCAATTAATTATGGCTTCAACTTTTGATGGATCCACTGAAATCCCATCTTTGTCAATCACATGCCCAAGAAATTGTACACGCTCTAGCCAGAATTCACACTTAGAGAATTTTGCGTACAATTTTTCCTTTCTTAGCATCTCCAACGTCAAACGTAAATGTTCCACGTGTTCTTCTTGAGATTTGGAGTACACCAGAATGTCATCAATGAACGCCACCACAAACTTATCTAAGAATGGTTTGAACATCCTGTTCATCAAATCCATGAATGCAGCAGGGGCATTTATCAATCTGAAAGACATCACCAGAAACTCGTAATGTCCATACCGAGTTCTGAATGCCGTCTTTGGTACATCCTCCTTCCTTACTTTCTATTAGTGATACCCACTTCTCAAATCTCTTTTGGAGAAGTATCTAGCACCCTTCAATTGATCAAATAAGTCATCTATTCTTGGCAATGGATATTTATTCTTAATAGTGACTTTGTTTAATTCCCTATAATCAATGCAAAGATGCATTGACCCATCCTTCTTCTTCACGAATAACACCGGTGCTCCCCACGGTGACACACTCGGCTGAATGTACTTCTTGTCTAATAGCTCCTGTAATTGTACCATCAGTTCCTTCATTTCTACCGGAGCCATCCTGTACGGGGCATGCGATATCGAAGTGGTTCCTGGCGCTAAGTCGATCACGAACTCAATCTCTCGATCAGGCGGAAGTCCTGGCAAATTTTCCAGAAACACATCTACATATTCCCTTACCACTAGTATCTCTTCTAGTTTCACCCCTTCCTCTGAGTATCAACTATGTAAGCTAAATAACCCACACAACCTTGACTCAACAACTTCTTGGCCTGCATAATCGTCAAACATCTCGCATGTCTAGGCGATTTGCTACCATAGAAAACTACCTTTGACGGAGTCATAAGGTTTACACATTTCTTTTGGCAGTCAATTACTGCTCCATAATTGAACAGCCAATCCATTCCCAAAATAACATCAAACTCTCCAAGTTTTATCAGAATTAAATCTACCATCATGACATTCCCCTTAATGTTTACCCTACAATTCTTGTATACGAAACTAATAGGAATCACCTCCCTATTCGCAATTTCTATGTTTAAAGGGAAATTCAATTTTTCACTAGGCAATCCTAACCTCTTAGCAAATTCATTAGATATAAATGAGCAAGTAGCACCCGAATCAAATAATACATAAGCATCTATATCATTGATTGGGATAATACCTGACACAACATCTTTTGATTGCACTGCATCCTGCACAGTCATGTTGAAGGTTCTGGCTGTGGGTCTGTTTGATGACGTTGGTCCTGCAATGGTCAATGTGCCTCCACTGCTACCTCCCTTGTTTCATGTTGTCTCTTCAGCTTTCTTCTTAGGGCATTCACGAGCAAAATGATCCTTTGACCCACATATGTAGCAAACATTCTTCTTGGGTTGATTGCAATTTGGGGCAATGTGACCCTCCCGGCCACAGTTAAAGCACACACGCTTACCCCTTAAGCATACACCCACGTGAAACTTCCTGCATGTAGCACATGCTTTGAACTTCTTCTTCTGCTGGTTTCCAGCACCCACATTTCCATTCCATTTTCTCTTTAGGTTATTGCTACCATTTCCACCACTACCACCACCATCCTTACATTCACCCTCGTTCTTCTTCTTTCTTTGTTCTTGATTGTGCTTTGTTACAACCTCACCTCCACTCTCAGCGAGTATTGCCTTCTCAAGCACTGCTGCAAACGTCTTTAACTGGAACAGGGAGACTCTGCTATACACCCAGGGCTTCAGTCCCTGTTCAAATCTCCTCGCCTTGCGCTCATCCGTGTTCACTTGATATGGCGCAAACCTCACCAACTCATTAAATTTTGTGATATACTCCGATACCGTCATTGATCCCTGCTTCAGTTATAGAAACTACACTTCCATCTGATTCTTTGAACTCTCTGATAAATAAGTCTCGAAGAATATCTCCTTGAACCTTTCCCAAGTCATCACTCCCTGACCTCCCCTAGTTTTATTGACTTGCCACCAATAACTGGCCTCTGCTTTTAACATGAATGTTGCAAAAGTAGTCTTCTGATTCTCATCAACCCTAGCAACATCAAATACCTTCTCTATTTCCATGATCCAGGTTTGTGCCTCAACTAGATTCATGGACCCACGGAATTCTGGTGGTCCAACCGCCTTGAAGTCCTTAAATGTCACTGCTTGATCCTGCAGTTGATTCTACAATGCACCCGTCAGTAACGTCACTAACTGCTGAATGGGGTTAGCTTCAGCATTGTTATTGTTGGTAGATCCCTCAGGGGTTCTTTGTCATGGCTGATGTCTTCTTGGGGGCATTTTTCTGTTAAAATACACTCATTAGATTATTACACAATTCCTTTAAGTATTTTCTACTTAACTTGCACACCATAAAAGATCATCTCATAACACATAACACCTTGAATAAAATAATAACTTTTATTCATTCATAATCTTTTAGAAATCATAAGAACAATAGCATTACTACTATTTACATTACTTTTCTGAACTACTAAAGTTTTAGGATAACATCGTCATCATATCCCATAGGTTACATAACACTTGGGATTTACATTTTATTTATCATATCATCAATCACATATCAAGTACATTTATGACGACCTACTAAAATACTGCATAGCCTTATGACGCTCTTCTTCTATAATACGGAACATTGTTCGGCGATCTAATATGTACGATGGCAGCGTCTCGAACTGAATAGGATAACCCATGACCCGATCTTTAGTTCGATTGATCACAGTGTTAAAAACACTATTCATCTCTTCCATATTGATTTTTTTCACTTGTACATCTCTCTCTGCTATCCCAGCTCGTTGATAAGCTTCCTTGGACGCGTCTTCAGCTCTTGCCCTCTTAGTAGATTCTTCCTTCAGCGTGTTCTTCAGTTCTGCGATCTCCTCTGTCAGTTGCTCGTTTCCTCCTTCAGTGTGGACCAGCTTCCCTTCGACATTACCCAGACGTTCCTCTAGATCTTGGATCTCGTTGTCCTTCTGCGCCATTAAGGTCTGTTGTTCAGCTATTATCTCTCTCAACTCCTCAACGCTATCCTGAAGTTCCACATTGTGGTAGTACACTTTGTCTTACATACGGGCAGCGATCGAGTTAAGTGGAATCTCTTCCTCCTCGTCCTCCTCATCCTCATTCAACTGTGGCATCTCCTCAGGGTCTTCCTCGTCCGTCTCTATCTCATCATCCTCATCAGGTAACCCCTTTTGCTCAACTACTGTGACCAACAGAGATGATTCCCATGGCAGTAGTTGTTTCCAAACCACCTGAATATCTCGAGGCTCCTCCTCTCTAGGCATCTGGGATTCTTCCTCTCTAGCTTGACTGGATTCTCCTACATTAGCCATCCTGACAATAAAATTTTTAAGTTTTAATTACTAATCATTACTACTCAACACTCACGAGCACATATGTTGTAATCACATAAGCACATACGTGTTTTATTACTTCTTCCTTAAAACTCGATAAGAGTTTATCACTACTATCTTTTCAAAGGTTCTTTCCTAAGGCTTTTCCCCACCAAAGGTTCATACCCTAAAGCTTTGATACCAACTTGTGACACCCCCAACTCCGGGTACTTCATTTCCACCAAATTTGGTGTTCACTTGATAAAAACATTCATATCTAACTACCCAATTATAATAAATTTAATAATAAATCTTCCCATTAAAGGATTACATCAATAAGTTCAATAAAATCTCTCAGGTTATCTAACCTTTAAAAACAAACATCATCTGTGGAAAATTAAATAATTACATCACAAGATTTAAAATAAAGTCTGACAGTACAAAAGTCAACAGGTTTACAAGTCTTCAATACTTGCTTATCTTCTCTTTCCATTTGCTGGTTGTAGGTTCATCGACCTTCTCAACTTTAGCTGTAATATTTATATAGCAAGAGTGAGCAAACAATGCTCACTTGAAATGATAATGAATAAACATCATATCAACTAACAAATGAATAGGTTCCATAGAACTGAATAATGTGCTTCATCAATAATAATCAGGAACTGAATTTAAAATGTATAACTGAGGGTCAGAAGACCACGAACTATGTCCATAGTTATAAGTATTCTTTCAACTTAAACTTTAACAGTCATAAGACTATAGGGACTCTGTGTACTTAGGGGGATCAGCCCTTCGTACAATGTATTGTGCACAAACATTTCAACTCTATGCGTAAATTATCCCCTATAATAGGGTTGTTCAACTCAGTATATAGAATACGAGTCCGCACCAAAGTAAGTTAGGTTTGGATAAGTTTTAAGGTAATTTAGAGTTTAATGAACATCAACTAAGAATTAGTTGAATAAAAATGTAATAACATGATGCTATGGAATAAATCATAAATGAATCAACATTGTATATTAAGGTCATGCTTTAGGAATAATCTAATAGCATAAGTATTGAATAACATAACATACCTTGCTTGAACAATATTAAGCTAAGGTTAAAATCTTATTTAGAATTGAGTATTGAGCATGCATAATAATTAGTAAATTGAACGATAAAACTTGTTCAACACTAGTGTGTTAGAATTTAGAAACTTGCATGCTAAATAACAGGTTTAGGATTAGAAAAACTTGCTCAATATCAAGAGATAAGGTTTAGGAGCTTACACAATATAATTAGAGTTAAGAAACTTGCTCAACAAAAGTTTAGAGTTAGAAAACTTGCCTTGCGTGTAACCTAACCTATTATAATTCGATTCACAATATCCTATACACATATCATCATGACATAATTAGTCATTACAAACACTCTATATATAAATAAGTATCTATTTCATGTATGGTTTGATTTTTAACCACATAGTCAAGTTACATTAGTAATAAAACTCATTAATTATTAATAATATGCTAATTCTTAGCACTATAATACCACAATAACAAAATTACATTTTCAACAGTCATAATATTGCATCATATCAACATTTACAGACTTCGTGTAAAGAAAAATAATTTTTTGGCCATTCTGCTAACCGGCGTTGCGGCGCCACAGTTTACACTGTGGACAGCGCTGCGGCGCGGTGTTGGCACTGCGGCACATTGCCTAAGCCAGGAAGTGGCGCTACGGTGTGAGGTTTGGAGTTGCGGCGCTGATTTTGGCGCTGAGGCACCGAATTACAGAACCGACCACGAAGAACAGAAACAAAGCTAATTTGACCTGCATCTTAATTTCTAGCACTCAATTTAACACGTATAACTTACATGAATTACATATAAATGTTACCCATCATACATATACTGATTTCAAATAACTAAACCACAACTTCAGAAAATTTAAATTCTTGAATGCCATGTTTTAAACCAAAAGCTCCATTTTTGACATTATTTGACAAAACTAACACTATAATCACAATTATACACCAAATTAATTCATTCGAACTACACTGTCTTCATTTCTTACCAAATTAACATATTCAAGGTTCAATTTATCTATTAGCTCACAATCAAATATCAATTTTAGTACTCCTACAAGCCATGTTTATACACATATTCACTGTAAAACTATTTTCTTTCGTTTTGACGTAATTCAGCATACAATCGCATATATATATATATATATATATATATATATATATATATATATGTGTGTGTGTGTGTGTGTGTGTGTGTGTGTGTGTGTGTGTGTGTATGTGTGTGTGTGTGTGTTATAACATTACAATTACATATACACATAATTTCATAACCAATTATAAAAATTTGGATTACAGACAATTTTATAAAGACTTTATACTACAGGGAAACTCAAGAACACAAAAACTTAGGAATTATGTCGTAAAACATATATATATATATAGTAAGGTTATGTAACATACCTTCTCTTGCTTGGCTAACCCTTGTTAGAAGACTTGTAATTCACAGTACC
Organism: Panax notoginseng; assembly: GCA_016801055.1. NCBI lineage: Eukaryota > Viridiplantae > Streptophyta > Magnoliopsida > Apiales > Araliaceae > Panax > Panax notoginseng. The sequence goes on along the minus strand of CM029013.1, from coordinate 236,181,007 downwards.
TTTCTCTCCTCTCAATTCTCTCTAGTCTCTCTCAATTTTCTGTAATCTTTTATAACCCTTTCTTCTTAGGCTCATGCTTTAAACCAAATACATTTTACGTAAAATAAACTCAACTCAACGCACACATTTTCAAACGTCTAAAATCGACGTCTTACTAATGTCCCTATTAAATTATCAGTAACCATAATTTAATATATATTATTTATATTTTATTTATATTATTTATTAAAATTCAAAAGCCATAAGGCTTTGTTTGGCAAAAATTCTTAAAATTAAAGACTTAATATCTTTAAGCCTTGTTTGACAAAACTAAATTAAACTCCTTTAATTTATTTTAATAACCCATTTATAGCATAGTTTATTGTCACACTTTTATTACCAAATTAAATTAAAAATATTATAATAATCCATTTAATCCCTATCAACTCTCTAATTTAATTATTAAATTAAATTAGAATATTATCTCATAATAATTAATTTTCTTCACTAATTAATTATTTATTTAACAAATAAATAATCCAATCAAATCAAATTAAACAAACATTTATTCAACAATAAACACATCAATTAAATATTTATATAATTCAGTAAATATTTAAAATTATAATTTAATTTTCCGGATTGTTACAACACATCAGTCCAAACTATACGCGACAGTTCAAAACATGTTACAATTACGGAGGAGAAGGTCACCTCGCCCGATTTTGTCGTGTAGTGAAGTCAAGTCCAGCAGAGATGGAGGCACCAAAGGTCGTCCCAGACAGGTCAAAGCCGGTAGTTCAAGGGAGAGCGTTTGTCGTAACCTCCCAAAAAGCGAGGAACTCGAACGAGGTTATCACGGGTAAGCTAATCATAAATTCTTGTGAAGTTTATACCTTATTTGATACCGGTTCTACCCATTCTTTTATTTCTCCTGCTTGCGCTCAACGTTTAAATTTAACTCCGGAGAAATTAGACTTTGACTTATCTGTTGAAACTCCATTGGGAGAAACCTTCATTACATCCACTGTTTATAAATTTTATTTGATTCAAATTGGCACCCTCACGTTACCTTTCGATCTTATCTATTTGAAAATACTTGTATTTGATGTGATTCTAGGGATTGATTGGTTAACTACTCATCATGCTAAAATTGATTATTTTCGTAAGGTTGTTAGCTTTCATATTTCTAACCAACCTATTATGCGAATTCAAGCAACCAAACTACTAAAGTCAATCATTGTCATATCAAGCCATAAAGTCATTCGTTTATTGAAAAACAGATGTCAAGATTTCTTAGCACATGTCACGGATTTAAATAAAAATACGTTAGATTTGAATGATATTTCTATTGTTAATAAATTTCCTGACGTATTCCCTGAAGAACTTCCTGGCCTACCCCAGAGCATGAAATCGAATTTTGTATTGACCTTGAACCGGGTACAAAACCCATTTCCAAAGCCCCATATCGAATAACTCCTATTGAACTTCAGGAGTTAAAATCCCAACTGCGAAAATTATTAGACATTGATTTTATTCGTCCTAATACATCTCCTTGGGGTGCTCCTATTCTATTCGTAAAGAAGAAAGATGGAAGTATGCAATTTTGCATTGACTATCGGGAGTTGAATCATGTCACCATCAAAAATAGGTACCCGTTGCCTCGCATTGATGACCTGTTTGACCAGTTGCAAGGCGCCAAATTCTTTTCAAAGATCGATTTTCATTCCGGATATCATCAGTTAAAGATTAAAACTGATGACATTCCAAAGACTGCTTTCAGAACTCGGTACGGGCATTACGAATTCCTACTCATGTCCTTTGGATTGACCAATGCTCATGCTTCCTTCATGGATATGATGAACCAAGTATTCAAGGAATAGTTAGATCACTTTGGTGTTATCTTTATTGATGACATTCTCATAAACTCCAAAAGCCGTGAAGATCATGAGTAACACTTGAGGCTGATACTCCAAAAGCTTCGTGAAAACAAGCTATATGCCAAGTTAAAGAAATGCGAGTTCTGGCTTGAGGAAGCAGCATTCCTTGGGCACGTGATATCGAATCACAGAATATTTATTGACCCAACAAAGATTGAAGCAATACAAAGTTGGGAGCAACCTAAGTCAGTGACCAAAGTACATAACTTTTTTGGCTTAGCTGGTTATTCTCGGAGATTCGTGGAAGGATTTTCTCGAATCGCTACTCCATTAACTCAGCTGACTCAGAAAGATACAAAATTCGGTTGGAGCGAGGAATGTGAGAAGAGTTTTTAAGAACTCAAGAGGAGACTCATTTCAGCACCTATTCTGATAATACCATCTGGTTCAGAGGGATTTGTCATCTACAGCGATGCTTAAGGCAGAGGGTTAGGATGTGTTCTCATGCAACATGGGAAAGTCATAGCATGTGCCTCACGATAACTCAAAGAATATGAGAGGAATTATCCTACTCATGATCTTGAGTTGGCAGCAGTCGTTTTTGCGCTTAAAATCTGGAGACATTACCTGTATGGGAAGAAAGTAGAAATCTATACGGATCATAAAAGTCTCAAATATTCCTTCACCCAAAAGGAACTCAACATGCAGCAATGACGTTGGCTCGAGCTTTTAAAAGATTACGATCATACCATTCAATACCATCATGGAAAAGCGAGCGTGGTAGCTAACGCGCTGAGTAGAAGATCATATGAGGGTACGAGTTTGATGTTGTCAACGCAAAGGCCCATTTTGTATGACTTACAAAGGATGGAGATAGAGTTAAAAACTTCAGGGAGCCACGTGATGATGACAAATATATGAGTAGAACCGATTTTAATCGATAAAGTTAAAGCTGCTCAAGTTACAGACCTAGAGCTAATGCGTATGAGGAAGAAAGTACAAGAAGATGCTATCCCGGAAGCAAGAATCGATGAAGAAGGAATAGTTCGATTCAACTCCAGACTTTGTGTTCCTAACGACTCTGACTTGAGGTATAAAATCATGATGGAGGCGCATAACACACCATTTGCAATCCATCCTAGAAGTACCAAAATGTATCGTGATCTTCGACATACATTTTGGTGGAGCAATATGAAGAGAGAGATCGCAGAGTTTATTTCAAGGTGTTTAACTTGTCAACATGTCAAGGCGGATCATCAAGTGCCAAAAACTCCATTGCAACCACTTGAAATCCCAGAATAGAAGTGGGAGCACATTATCATGGATTTTGTTACTGGTCTTCGCAAGGTTTCTCAAGGTATAAATGCGATTTGGGTCATTGCCGATAGATTGACCATGTCTGCTCATTTCTTACCTATACGAGAAATTTTTTCACTTGAACGTCTTGCTCGTATATACATAAATGAGATTGTAAGACTGCATGGTATGCCAGTATCCATAGTTTCTGATAGATTCATTTCACGATTTTGGGTTAGTTTGTAAAAAGCTATGGGCACGGATTTACGGTTCAATTTGGCATATCATCCTCAAATGGACGGGTAGTCGGAGAGGACTATTCAAACTCTTGAAGATCTATTAAGACTCTGTGTCCTAGACTTCAAAGGAAGTTGGGACAAGTTCTTGTTATTAGTGGAATTCTTCTACAATAATAGTTATCAAGCAAGTATATGCATGGCTCCATTCGAGACATTGTATGGACGCAAGTGTCTTTCTCTAGTATGCTAGAATGAGGTGGGTGAAGCAAAGTTGTTGGGACTAGAATTGGTACACATGACAACAGAAAAGACTCAAATGATCCGGCAATGAATAAAAATCTCACAAGATCGACAAAAGAGTTATGTTAATCTTCATCGAAGGGGCGTGGAATTCAATGTGGGAGATCATGTGTTGTTATGTGTTGCTCCATGGAAAGGAGTTACAAGAATTGAAAAGAGAGGAAAGCTCAATCTTCAATTCATTCGGCCATTCGAAATCCTCGATCGAGTAGAAACTGTGGCCTATAAACTCGCCTTACCGCCAAGTATGTCTCGTGTTCATAACATTTTTCACATATCTATGTTACGTAAATATGTGGAAGACCTGAACCATATTATTGATTGAGAACCGAATGAAATAGCGAAAGATTTAACGTATAAAGAGGTACCTGTTAAAATCTTGGATAAGAAGGAACATATTCTATGCTCCAAGGTTATACCTCAAGTCAAGGTTTTGTGAAGAAACCATGATGTTGAGAAAATGACTTGGGAGTTAGAATCCGAAATGAAATCAAGGTATCCTCACCTCTTCGACATACCGGTACGTACACCAATTTTGAGGACGAAATTTCATAAGAAGGAGAGGTTGTAAGACCCCAACTTTTATGAATAAGGATTAAATTTCTCGAAATATATTTTTGAATATTATGGTGTGTATTTAATATAATGTTATAGTTGGGGTAATATTTATAAATTTTATAAAGTTAGCAAGTTGTTATAAAATATTCGATTGGTCGGGGAATATTCGTTTTAACAGAAAATATTCGTACGACGGAACAATCATTGGTGGACCCCACAACGAAATTATTATCGAAGTTAAAAAATGATAGAAATATGTTTTTATAAAAATAACGACGAAAGTTTTACCGTTAACTATTAAAATACCCGGTGATAAAAGTATAGTAATACGCATGGTTGCATAGTAGCACATAATATTGTACAATATCTTGATTATTGATGCTTACGTGAGAAATCACTCAGTTTTGTTCAATTATTGCCACAATAATTGCTACATAATATCTCATATTATTGATTCAATTATTGTCACAATATCATCTGTACAATATTTTATATTATTATATCAATAATTGAGACGACAAAGTTATTCATATTATTATTTATATTATTGACAATGTTTAGAAAGTTCTGCAGAGGAAAGGGGTTTGGTCACCTAATTGCACGCCAATAAGGAGAAATCCTTATCAAAAAACCCCCTCTTTCCTGGTAATGATTTGGTTGTTAATATTGTGAGTTATATTATTAATGATAAATGGTGTTTAAAATGTGTTTTGTGAAGCGAAGTGAGTTGAGATAAATAGAGGGGTTTTTATTGAAATATTTTTTGTAAATTTTGCTTATTATATGGACCCCCACTTACTCATTTTTCAAAATCATCGGGAGAAAGTTATCTCAGTTTTATTATGTATATATATATATATATACATATATATATATATATATATATATATATATATTACAATAAATTTTATTTTTTATGAAAAATAAAATATATTATATTTTATTATGCATAGTATTTGTATAGTATTTGCATAGTAAAATTAGAAAATTTCAGCCGATTCCCGTGACTATTATTGTGCGTCCGTGATTTTCTAAATTCAAATAGTATTCTGCCATTCTCCTATAAATAGGATGCTTAGTTTAGAAATGAAAATCACACCAGGATTAGAAAATTCTTCTTCTATAATATTGAGCGTATTTCTTTTGAGTTTAAAGAAGCTTTGAGTGTAGAAAACAATATAAGTTTTCTTCAAGAATATCTCCGTCCTAACAGTCAGAAATACTCTCCTTTTAAGGTAAGGAATATTACTTTTGTTTAATATTCGTATGCAATAATATTTTCTTCCATACTCTGTAGTATGTAAGTAATATTATTTCGTTTCAGATTCCGAATCCTACACTCATTTTGTTAAGTATTGCTTCTATATCTTTTCATGCCAGAGTAATATTCACTGGGTACTATTCACGAAGTATTATTCACGATGTACTATTCACTCGAGTACTATTCACCCGGGATACTATTCATGAAAAAAATTAATTTCTTTTTCTGTCCAAATTATTTTTGATACAATATTTTTCTTGAATTTTATTTCACAAAACAGTAACATGCTGACAATTTGGACATTATTGAATTCTGGATAAATTAAATTATAAATCTATAAAATTTATCCTTGCGTTCATTTAATTAAATTCTTATATCATTGTCATCATCCTCATGCTTATATTATGATGAAAGTCATCTTTGGCCCGTAGTGCATAGATGGACTGTTGATTAGTATGATTATGACTATGTATTAGAATAATCATAACCTGTAATGTTACAAATGATGTGGTAAAAGTCCTCATTGGCCCGTAGTGAATTGATAGACAGTTGTTGGCATGATCATGACCATTGGTGATAACACGAATATCCTTGGCCCGCAGTGCATGGATAATTCGTGGATGTGATACTAATGAATATCATTGGCCCGTAGTGCATGGATAATTCAGTGATGTGGATTATCTATTAAGCTGAGTCTCAGTGATAAAATTAATGATAAACTTTTAAATCATAGAAGATAGTAGATATCATGCTCTACTTGACTCTTCTAATGGATTGTTTGTTCCGCTGTAGTTAAACTTGTTGTCTATTGTATTCTATTAGTTTAACACTATTAAAGGTTAACGATAATTTATTCTGTAATATCTTAGTCATTATATTCTTTACTGGGCTAGTTGAGCTCACCCTTTGCTTTCATTGTTCTCTTCAGAAAATGAGAATATAGCTGTGATGAGTCGGGGAATGGAGTGATGGTCCAGGATAGGTGGCTATATAGTAGTCCTCACTATTCTATAAAATAGTGTGATAATAAATATAATGAGGACTCCATTTGAGTTTGGATATTGTCTATGAGACAATATTCATGTAAAAACTCTCAGCTACGCTTTTGTCGTATTGTATAAATGAAGTTTGTATTTAAATTTTGTACCATGTATTTGTCGATTCAGAATGGGTGATGTATACCTATTTTGGGGGCGTCACACTATGGTTCAAAGAGGACTTTTACCACATCATTTGTCTGTAAAATTACTGGTCATGATTATACCAATACACAATTCTTGGTCATAATCATACCGATCAATAGTCCATCTATGCACTACGAGCCAAAGATGACTTTTAGCACATCATTTGTCTGTAACATTACAGGTCATGATTATACCAATACATAATTCCTGGTCATAATCAAGCCAATCAACAGTCCATCTATGCACTACGGGCCAAAGATGACTTTTACTACATCATTTGTCTGTAACATTACAGGTCATGATTATACCAATTAATACACAATTCTTGGTCATAATCATACCAATCAACAGTCCATCTATGCACTACGGGTCAAAGATGACTTTTACCACATCATTTGTCTGTAACATTACATGTCGTGATTATACCAATACATAATTCCTTGTCATAATCATATCAATCAACAGTCCATCTATGCACTACAGGCCAAAGATTACTTTCACCATAATATAAGCATGAGAATGATAATAATGATATAAGGATTCAATCAAGTGAGATCAAGGATAAATATCAGAAATTTATAACTCAATTTATCTAGAGTTCAAGAATATCAAAATTGTCATCATGATAACTTAATGTGGAATAAAATTCAAGAATGATATTTATCTATCAAAAATAATTTGGACTGAAAAGAAATCACTTTTGTCGCGAATAGTACCTTGCGAATAGTACTCGAATGAATAGTACTAAATGAATAGTACCCCGTCATGCAAAGTATCTCGAATAAATAGTACCCCGAGTTAATAGTATTCGAATGAATAATACCAAATGAATAGTACCCCGTCATGCAAAGTACCCCGACTAAATAGTACCTCGAGTGAATAGTACAGGAATGAATAGTACCCCGTCATGCAAAGTATCCCAAGTGAATAATACCTCGAATGAAAATATTGAAATTCAATAAGAAAGTTCAGACCAATATTCCAATGAAATGATACTAGATGAAGCGTAAAACTAAAGAATATTCTACTAATTTCAAGGATTATAGAAGCAATACTTTACATAGTAAGTTTAGATTTAAGAATATGAAAATAAATAATATACGACACTGCAAATGGATTTTCACCCGTCATGTGGTAATCCGCGTAGACAGATCTTTTCCACAAATAAAGAATGAATACAAAGGATAATATCCTTTATGATTACAAAAAGTAATATACCTTACAAAAATAACATCCCTTACCTTAGTAGGAGATTGGATACTACAATAGTGAAGTAGCAAAATACTCTTCTTCTTTCTTTCTACAGTTTCTTTCTCTATAGTTTCTCTTGTGAGTCTTAGTGAATTGGTGAGAATGAAAGAAGAATAAGCTTCTATTTATAGGAGAATGGACTGTAGACACTAAAAATTTTCTTTTCCTGTTACTAACTATATAGGAGGGCAAAAGTATCTTTTTCACACTCTAGAGATAACCCTGAAGGACTACAACATCAATTCCAAGCTACCAGCGTATACATCGGGAAACTACCACTGTTCGAGTGGGAACCGAAATAGTTTGGCGATCAGCAGGGTAGGCACCGTTACAAACTAGCAGTGTATACATCGGGAAGGTCCGATGATTTCAGAACGTCATCCCCAATAGAGATGTAGAAAACATCTAAACTTATCTTCATCAAACAAGCATCGGCGACACCGACAAAAAGCCAAATCGTTGGAGTCAACACCAGCATAGGCATCAGCAATGATCGGTAAAGGTAAAGATGTGCGATTTGCGATGTGCGATTGGCCAAATACGAAATGCGATGTGCAATTTGTGAAAACATTTTAACATTCATCATGACATTCATTACATTGCGATTTACATCATTAAAAATACTTTGTTATATTTCAAGTGTCCACTAATCTTTATCATGTCCATTCCATTGCATTGCATGAACATGATAAAGAGGGGCATCTGTAGACACTCAAAATTTTCTTTTCCTGTTACTAACTATACAGGAGGGCAAAAGCATCATTTTCACACTCCGGAGATAACCCTGGAGGACCACAACATCAATTCCAACCCCAGAGATAGCCTTGGGAGATCTACTTTCCAACCCCAGAGATAATCCTAAAAAATCAGTTTCCAACTTTGGAGATAACACCGGAAAGTCAGTTCTAACCCCGGAGATAACCCCGGGAGATCAAGTTCAAATGCCTAGAGTTAACCCCGGGAGGTCAAGCCAAGCTCAAAGATAACCTTGAGGACAGTCAAAGTCAACATCAAGTCAACCTCAGAGATAACCCTGAGAAAAAACTGCTACAACTACGCGAAAATCGGAGTTAACCCCGGGAGGGGCAAAATGGTCATTTTTCTAACTCAACTTCAACATAAATCAAATACACTCATTTCAACTCAAATTTCTTCCAAAGAAGTCCCTCAAGAACCATATCTTAACTTCAGAGTGCAAACTACGTAAAACAGCTCAACGGACTGCCTGACGGAGACCCGAAAATGCTATTTTGGTCATGGAACCATCTTCCCAGAATAAAAAAAGGGCAAATCCTATTTCATTGTGTAGCTCTCAGATATATCTTTTCAGAATGGTATGACACGCTTCCATCGGACTCCCGGATTGAAAGTTATGAAGGTTCAAGCAAACATCGCGTTGTCCGAGTGCACGTACATCGAGACAGCAGGACCCACACTGCCCGGGGCTCCCCGGGCAGCCGCAGGTACACCTGCTACTGCCGTAGGTACACCTGGGCACTCCCTTTATAAATAGAGGGCTTGGGGTGGCCATATTTGCATGAGAAAAGGTGAGGAAGCCCTATCCAATTTGCAATGTACACATTATAAACTAAGTGTTTTCTCATTTTAAACACTTGTAAGCTTATATATATCAACTTTTCTACCAGTGGGAGCTGAGTGTTCATCCACTTAAAGCTATTGAAGTCTTCTTTGGCAGTCCACTGTAAGCCTTCTTACACACTTTAAAGCATTTCTCTTCATCTGTGCACACACCGTTCTTTACGTTGAGAGTCGTGTTGCTTGTGTTTGCCCGGACTTCGGTCCGTGGCTTTTATTTCTTTTGTATATATATATATATATATGGACTAATGTTATCGAGTTATGGCTCGATTGAGCCTGAACTCACGTCCGGAGCGTTTATTTGCTTTTATATATATACTTATATATAAAATGTGGTCGAACTTTGTTTGATGAGCTTGGATTTACATCTGGAGCATTTACTTACTTATATATATATATATATATATATATATATATATATATATATATATATATATATATATATATATATATATTTCGTCCCGCCTGGAGTTTACTTCATGGCGGTTGACCCTTTTTACTGCTTTCTTTACATTTCATCCCGCTTGGAGTTTACTTCGTGGCGGTTGACCGTTTTTACTGCTTTTTGTACATTTCGTCCTGCCTGGAGTTTCCTCCGTGGCAGTTGATCACTTTTACAGTTTTATTTACATTTCTGATCCCCAATAGAGGTGCTTCGTGGTGGTTGATCATGTCAATATATATATATTTATCGCTTTTACATATTTACATTTCCGATCCCCTATGGAGGTGCTTCGTGGTGGTTGATCATGTCTGTATATATATATTTACAACTTTTATATATATAACTGCTTACTGCTTTCATATAAACTGCGTTATCATGTGAGCCTAAGAATCATGTGATCACAGATTCAATCTACTGAATCTAGATTCGGTTCCCATGATGGACATTTTCAGCTGCACACTGCTTGTAAATTATGCACAGTGTTCGAATATCCTTTGATGGCTATCATGCCCACAAGGAGTTTGGCACTGCTTTGTACAATATTTTCTCGAAGATGCTTCGCATCTCGAAAATAAAAGCAAACCAGCCGAACATTTAATAAAATAGAAATATCAAAGGCCTCAATTACTATTGAGCATAAGGGTTTGAAAAACCTCTTTTTACAAAACATCACTACTATATCTTGTTAAAATTGAATTATATATATAATTCAAACCCTATGTATATAGGTGCGAACGAGGCATATCACTACTTCCAAATAACAGCACATTGACCCACACACACACACACATTCATATAACAGTTTCTTGAAAATTGGCGGTCACCGTGGTAACACGGATGTCGGGGGATGCCTAACACCTTCCCTCCGCATAAGCAAGTCCCCGGACCCTAATGAATCTCGGTTTCACAGACCCGTTAAGCAGTGTCGCATCATTGGGTCAATGTGCAAACCTTTTCTTGGTTGTGTTGGTACAACCAGTTAAAAAACCAACTGGCGACTCTTATAGTCCAATCGTCGACATATACATGTCGGACCTTTTTTGTTTATTTTTTCAAACAAATCTCACCCAACATGAGAAAACAAAAGAACAAGAATAGAAAAGGGACAAATAAAAATCCCGACGTTGACAGGTGGTGACTCTGCTGGGGACTCCAGTAAGAGGACTTAAGCTGCTATTACAAGCTTTTCGAAACTGTTATATGCTTGTGTGTTGATGTTGCATTTACATTTGAATGAATGTGTACTAATGCATTTACTTACTGCACTTAGTGCTTCGCACCATATCTGCATGTGATATTAGTGCTTCGCATATGTCATCATTTCCATACGGTGAGACACGATGTATGTGAATGTATGATGTGTGGTCCCTCCACCAAGAGGCTATCCTGTCTATGTTTGATTACTGAACTCGTTGGAAGACTAATTCCAACGAGGCTCAGGAAAGGCGCCACCCAAATTCGCTCCAGTTGAAAGACCAGATTAATTTCCCGTCAAGTAAATTGGGATGATTTGGGAACCTTCATGCCGAAAAACCGCGAGAGTAACCTAAGATAGGTCAACCTCTGATAAACCAAACGCGAAGGGAAGTCTCTTCATACCTTCCCATTTCAATTACTTGTAATTTTGATTACTTGTAATTTCATTTCCATGTCAATCTCAATGTAATGGAAAGAATAAAGGAATATGTGTACATGACTTCCCTTTTATATCAAAACATGACATGCCAGCTTTTCATACAAACAACTGACATCCGTTTTGCAGGATAATACTCCTAAAACGGACATAATACATATGTCTTTTTGTAGGGAAACAATCGGTCCCGTTACCCGTTTAAAGTCCAAAAAGGCACTAAGCCCACCGTCAGACATGGCTACAAGTGCCCAGCCTGATCCTACTCCTGTTTCCCGAGAGGAGTTTGAAGGACTAAGGAATTAGATAGCAGAATTGGTTGTCTGTTTAAAAGAACAAAGTAAAAATACTCAGGGCCAGACAATGCCTACTCAACCAGAGTCATTCACACCAGGGGGCAGTCAGGGTATTGACAAAAAGATGGAAACCAAGATACCTGAACCTCATTACAATAAAGGAACCAACACTCTTACGCGCGCGTGCGAAAGCTACAGCTTGATTGCACGGTATTTGCTGCTTCCGACCCGACTATTTTCGCTTCGGAAATAGAATAAGGGGAGCCCGCCTGAAATCACAAAACTCAAGGATGATCGAGAAACTGGGGATATAAGAAAGAAAGTCCAACAACTGGAGGAAATCATCCGATCAATCAAAGGAACTGGAAACTATGGAAGTGTCACCTATTCAGATCTTTGCATATTCCCAGTGGTTCGATATCCTGACAAATTCAAAATCCCAGAGTTTGAAAAATACAATGGGACAGGCGATCCTTATACGCACCTAAAAGTGTACATTGGCAAACTGGGGTCTTATGCTGAAGATGAAAGCCTTAGAATGCAACTTTTTCAAAAGAGTCTCACTGGAGAGGCTAAAGTCTGGTATGCCCGACTTGACAATGCCAAAATCCATAACTGGGAAGAATTGGCCCACGCCTTTCTAAATCAGTACAGTTTTCAGTCACAAATGGCACCGGATCGATACCAAGTAACTAAAGTCAAAAAGTAAAGTACTGAATCTTTCTGAGAATATGCCCACAGGTGGAGACATCTAGCAACGCAAGTCATTCCATCAATGACGGAAACTGAGATGGTAATGACGTTTATTGATATCCAAGAGGCTCCTTACTATGAGAGGATCCTAGCGGGCATAGGAAAGCCATTCTCAAAAATGATCAAACATGGCAAAATGGCAGAGATGGGCTTGAAGGCAAGAAAGATTAAAGACTTCACTGCCTTGGAAGCAGTCGCCAAGCATATACAGACTGGCAAGTATGCGAGCGATCCCAAGAGTGTACCTGATAAAGGCATTGAAGATGTATCCCTTATTGTATAGGGGCAAGCTAGGAGACCAACCTACAGTCCCCTCATTTAGAAAATGCAAGACAATCTGCCATCTCAACAACAAGCTGCATTAAACCAAGGCCAAGATAGGAAAAGAAAATTTGAAAGAGAGGAAAATCAGGTGTTCACTCCACTTGGCGATTCCCTTGAAAATGTATTGGCGATATTAATGGATCACAAGAAAATTACCGAATTGGCCCCACCTCTAGAACCAGGGAGAAAAAGATACAATCCAAGCCAAAGATGTGCTTACCACTTAAGGTCTCCAGGACACGATACACAAGATTGTTGGTCTTTCAAGAATAAAATTCAAAATCTGATCGAAAGTGGCAGTATTGTGGTCCAACAACCTGATCAACAAAATGTCAACACCAACCTTCCGTTGCAGCATGATACGGGGGAAGTAAACATGATCGGGTCAGGAAGCGCTGAAATGTATCCAAATCATAAGTACATACGAAGGGTGGAGGAATACCCCCGAAGGCACAGAACAAATGTTCTAGAGTGGGAAAACTTGGAGGAGGGTATGCCAGTAATGCAAAAATTATAGACAATCCAGAATCAAGTAAATCTGCTGGCTAAGCTGATAGTGCGTCAACATCAGGAAACGAGGCAATTTTTTACTCAACTATCAGAAAGCTAAGAGAAAAAGGAGGTTAACCATAATGTAAGCCCATATCTCTCTATGATGAGCCAGCTAAATGAATAATATCAAAGCAGGATAAAAGTACAAGAAATGGGGGATGATAAAATTGCTAGAAGATCTCGCCAATGGAAAAATCGCTCAGGGGAATGCGAATTCTCAAAGATGAAAGACAAACCACCTCCAAAAGAGTCCAAAAATTCACCCCTCTGAGCAAATCAAATGAAGAAATGCTACACTTTTTGATAAGCGAAGGAAGAATTACGGAGTTGCTGCCTCCTATAAATTCCAAGATAAAGAGTTATGATTCCACCAAGATATGTCTCTACCATTCTAACTCACTTGGACATACGACTAAAGAATGCTTGTTTTTGCGACATAAAATCCAGGATCTCATTAAAAATGGAGAGCTGGAGATAGAATTTCCCATGACCAAAAAAGGCGAAAAGGAAATAAAAAGCTTAAGATATTCATTCGAGACAGGCAGTTCAACTGAGGTGAAGGCTATGAGTGACAATTCTACCAGAACACAAGGTGGACTGATCCTAATGCAAGTAATTACAGGGGAGACAAAGGCATCCCCAAAGGAGATTCCTCCGCCAACATCAAACGTCCTGTGGTCCAAACATATTAACCACGTTCCTGATTTCATCACCTTAGATGATGAGGAGGAAATACTAATCCTTTCCAAAGAAGAAAAAGCCAAAAAGGAAAGTTCCTTGCGAGAAATGTAACATCATTTTGAGGGAGATTTCATGGTCGAGTCATCTAAAACCCAAGAAAAAGGCGAAGGAACAGATGAAGAAAAAGGTGGTGAGATTGTCGGGGAAGCCAACCCATTGAAGAATCCAGAGTTCATCCCTTTTTGCGATGGGTCCAATTCAAGCGCCCCTGAGGAATGTATTGAATCAGGAAGCGATCAAGTTATGGACATAAGTGAAGATATTCAGAACCAAGAGGTAACCTCTATCGCGAGCACTGAAGGCAACATAACCACTGATAACTGGACTATCATGCCTCAACTAGTCAAGAAGATGCAGATCCCAAGGATAAAGTTGTGAGTTCCAGGAAATGTTGGGAGGATATCACTTTCTTCGCAGTGTGCCATTTATTTTCCATGAATGTAAAGAAAAAAAACAAAAACACAAACATCGCTACACCCTTCTCAGCACTTACCACTTTGAACCTTTTCAAACCAAAGTTGGAACTACACAGACCTGATCTCCCCTCATCAATGGGAGTACGTAGGCAGCCATGTACGGTGCGTTTTAACCACTACAAAAATTGACAAACCCCTTCAACCAAGCTCAACCTCCAATAAATATTTTTAGCCTTTCAAACCAAAACCTGAACTATGAAAGACCTGATCTCCCTTCATCAATAGGAGTACGTAGGCAGCCATTTATGGTGCAGTCAAACCAAATAAAAACCCAAACAAACACATCTCAAACAAACACTTCTCAAACTATTCAGCTCACCAGCGGAAACTACGCAGACCTGATCTCCCCTCATCAATGGGAGTACGTAGGCAACCATCAGTGGTGCGGTCTAACCCTCAAAAGAAACATCTAAACCCAAACATCAATCCAAAGGACAACCTTCCAAGTCAGCGACCCATGTCGAGAAAACCCAACAACACTTCAATGTCATCGAATCAGGCATAAATCCCAAAAAAGAAGAAACAGCGATACACTAAGACAACCAGCAGCGAGGACCTTCAAAAAGTTGACACCCTTAATCACAAGTCTTCATCAAATCAGAAGAAAACCATCAAAGCCGATTGCGAGAACAAGTCAGGAATCCACTGCCAATTCACCATCTGGTAAAAACCTCTTGCGATCTCAGCGTCTTATCAGCTCATCTGTTAAAGCAACTGTCCCAGATAACTAGCAAGGCTGGGGCAATTTCAAAATTAGCACAACTCGATATTGGAGCCCTTACAACAAGACTGGGGCAATCTCAAAAATAGCGACAACTCAACACTGGGGTATTTATTAACCATCCTAAAGTGGGAAATTCACCAGTCAGCACCATCAGCATGGTTCATCATCATCATCTCAATGATGATTCAGATATTATTCACTCGTGACTTGGTCAAACAAAGAGAGTTTCTCGTATGAATCCCCGGCAACAACATGCAAACAGACTGGGGCATTTTACGATTCCAAGGAATGGAAGGAGTTTAAGGCGGGATAAGCCTCTCATCAAAAGAAAGGGGAGAACTCCTGAAAGAAATTATGGCGACATTAGCTTGCCCCTACAAAAGAAGGGGAAAATTCTCAAAAGAGTCATTAATTCAAAATTAGAGGCCCAATGACAAAAGGTCTAGCGAATGAAATCCTCACCATTAAATGCATCAACCTGCGTTAAGTCCTCACATGTTGAGGCCTCTACACCGAAATGCAAATCTGGGCAGCGAAAGAGCGAGCTGCACCCTCCAGGGATGTCAGTGTCTCTTAGATCATCAGTTCAGCTGGGTTGTGAATCAAATGCTCAAGAAAATGGGGCACAAGCACCCAATAGCAAAAGAAAACCCCAAATCACCTCAAAAGGGTGAGCGTAAAATCAAGCAGAGTCTGGCGAAGCAAAACGTTGAATATTACTTCAGCGAAGGTATCAGATGATTCGATATTCTAAAACTATTGCCATTAATTCAGTACAACATCAAAATAGTTCAGCGATAGAAGCTTCGTATACCACCGTTCGAGTGAGAACCAAAATAGTTTGGCGATCAGCAGGGTAGGCACCGTTACAAACTACCAGCGTATACATCGGGAAGGTCCGATGATTTTAGAACGTCATCCCCAATAGAGATGTAGAAAATATCTCAACTTATCTTCATCAAACAAGCATCGGCGACACCGACAAAAAGTTAAATCGTTGGAGTCAACACCAGCATAGGCATCAGCAATGATCGGATTTGATAACCCTGGAGGACCACAACATCAATTCCAACCCCAGAGATAGCCTTGGGAGATCCGATTTTCAACCCCGTAGATAATCCCAGAACATCAGTTTTCAACCTTGGAGATAACACCGGGAAAGTCAGTTCCAACCCTAGAGATAACCCCGAGAGATCAAGTTCAATTACTCGGAGTCAACCCCGGGAGGTCAAGCCAATCTCAGAGATAACCTTAAGGATAGTCAAAGTCAACATCAAGTCAACCTCAGAGATAACCTTGAGAAAAGACTGCTACAACTACGCGAAAACTGGAGTCAACACCGGGAGGGGTAAAAAGGTCATTTTTCCAACTCAACTTCAACATAAATCAAATATACTCATTTCAACACAAATTTCTTCCAAAGAAGTCCCTCAACAACCATATCTTAAATTCGAAGTGCAAACTACGCAAAACAGCTCAACGGACTGCCTGACGGAGACCCGGAAATGCTATTTCAATCATAGACCCATCTTCTTGAAATCAAAAAAGGGAAAATATTATGTCATTACGTAGCTCTCAAAAAGAGATTTTCTAAATGGTATGGCACGTTTCCATTGGACTCCCCGATTGAAAGTTATGAAGGTTCGAGCGAACATCGCGTTGTCCGAGTGCACGTACGTCGAGATAGCGGTACACCTGCTGCTGCCACAGGTACACCTACGGCACCTCCCTATATAAATAGAGGGCTTGGGGTGGCCATATTTGCAAGAGAAAAGGTGAGGAAGCCCTATCCAATTTGCTCTATACACACTATAAACTGAGTGCTTTCTCATTTTAAACACTTGTAAGCTCATATATAACTACTTTTCTACTGGCGGGAGCCGAGTGTTCATCCACTTAAAACTATTGAAGTCTTCTTTGGCAGTCCACTGTAAGCCTTCTTACACACTTTAAAGCCTTTCTCTTCATCTGTGCACACACTGTTCTTCACGTTGAGAGTCGTGTTGCATGTGTTTGCCCAGACTTCGGTCCGTAGCTTTTATTTCTTTATATATATATATATATATATATATATATATATATATATATATATATATATATGGACTAACATTATCGAGTTATGCCTCGATTGAGCCTGGACTCACGTTCGGAGCGTTTATTTGCTTTTATATATATACTTATATATAAATTATGGTCAAACTTTGTTTGATGTGCCTGAATTTACATCCGAAGCGTTTACTTGCTATATATATATATATATATATATATATATATATATATATATATATATATATATATATATTCGTCCCTCCTGGAGTTTACTTCGTGACGGTTGACCGTTTTAACTGTTTTCTTTATATTTCGTCCCGCTTAGAGTTTACTTCATGGCGGTTGACCGTTTTTATTGCTATTTATACATTTCGTCCTGCTTAGAGTTTCCTCCGTGGTAGTTGATCGCATTTACAATTTTATTTACATTTCTGATCCCCCATGGAGGTGCTTCGTGGTGGTTGATCATGTTGATATATATATTTATCGCTTTTATATATTTACATTTCTGATCCCCCATGGAGGCGCTTCATGATGGTTAATCATGTCTATATATTTATATATTTACAGCTTTTATATATATAACTGTTTACTACTTTCATATAAACTGTGTTATCATGTGAGCCTAGGAATCATGTGATCACAGATTCAGTCTACTGAATCTTGATTCGGTTTCCATGATGGACATTTTTAGCTGTACACGGCTTGTAAATTATGCACAGTATTCGAATATCCTTAGATGGCTATCATGCCCACAAGGAGTTTGGCACTGCTTTGTACAATATTTTCTCGAAGATGCTTCGCATCTCGAAAATAAAAGCAAACCAGCCGAATATTTAATAAAATAGAAGTATCAAAGGCCTCAATTACTATTGAGCATAAGGGTTTGAAAAATCTCTTTTTACAAAACATCAGTTCTATATCTTGTTAAAACTGAATTATATATATAAAATTCAAACCCTGTGTATATAGGTACGAACGAGGCATGTGCCTACTTCTAAATAACAACACATTGACCCCCACACACACATTCATATAACAATTTCTTGAAAAGTGGCGGTCACCGTGGTAATAAGGATGTCGGGGGGTGCCTAACACCTTCCCTCCGCATAAGCAAGTCCCTAGACCCTAATGAATCTCGGTTTCATAGACTCGTTAAGCAGTGTCGCATCACTGGGTCAATGTGCAAGCCTTTTCTCGGTTGTGTTGGTACAACCAGTTAAAAAACCAATGGTCGACTCTTATAGTCCAATCGTCGACATATACATGTCGGACCTTTTTCGCTTGTTTTTTCAAACAAATCTCACCCAACATGAGAACACAAATGAACAAGAATAGAAAAGGGATAATTGAAAATCCCTACGTCGATATGGACTAAATAGTAATTGATTCACGGATGGTCCAGATTGATTTACTATTAAAACCACAACCGACGATTTATATTGATTTACTATTAAAACCCTAACCGACAGTCCATATTGATTTACTATTAAAATCACAACCGACGATCCATATTGATTTACTATTCAAACCACAACCAACGATCCAAAAAATTAGTGCATCTCCCCATGGAATAATAAGTCAAACTTACAACAAACGCCTCATGACAAACTCCTCCATTTATATCAAAAATTGAATAAATATTTACCACAATTCACTTATCTTCAATAAACACATTTTTAACCTTTTAACAATTATTCATCATCTAATATTATAACTCACAATATTGACAACCCGATTATTCCTAAGAAAGAGGGGGCTTTCCGATAAGAATTTTTTCTTATTGACGCGCAATTAAATAACCTAGCCCCTTTCCTCTACAGAACTTTCTAGACATTGTCAATAATGTAAATAATAATATGAATAACTGTGTCGTCTCAATTATTGATTTAATAATATAAAATATTGTGCAGATGATACTGTGACAATAATTGAATCAATAATATAAGATACTATACAGCAACTACTGTAGCAATTATTGAATGGAACTGATTAACTTCTTACATAAGCATCAATAATCAGAGATACTGTATAATATCGTGTACTACTGTCCAACAACACTTATTACTATACTTTTATCATCGGGTATTTCAACAATTTAACGATAAAAGTCCTGTCGTTATTTTTTTATAAAAAGGTTATTTCTATTGCTTTCTATATCCGACAATTATTCCGTTATGTGGTCCACCAATGATTGCGCTGTCGTGCGAATATTCCCCGACACAACGAATATTTTATGACAACTTGCTTACTTTATAAAATTTTCACATATCACCCTTAACTTTAACCTTTTATCAATTTAACCATTTACTAAATAGAATAATAATTATAAAAAAAATGAATACTTTCATTTCATAAAAATTCAGTGTCTTATAATCTCCCCTCCTTAAGAAATTTCGTCCCCGAAATTTACGTACCTGGTAGTTTGAAGAGGTGAGAATACCTTGCTTTCATTTTAGATTCTATCTTCCCAGTCATTTCCATTGTATCAAGATTTCTCCATTGCTCATCTCTTGGATTTCAGATATTATTCCAGAATATAACTTCAAAACAAAGGTTAATTGACATTTCATAATTTGTCAACTTATTAAGAAAATTCAGCTTAGGTAGTGTAGACACTCAAAATTTCATTTTTCTGTTACTAACTATGCAGGAGGACAAAATCGTCTTTTTCACACTCCAGAGATAACCCTAGAGGATCACAATATCAATTCTAACCCCAAAGATAGCCTCGGGAGATCCAGTTTTCAACCCCAGAGATAACCCCGGGAAATCAGTTTCCAACCCCGGAGATAACCCCGGGGGATCAAGTTCAAAGCCTGGAGATAACCCCAGGAGGTTAAGCCAACCTTAGAGATAACCCTAAGGATAGTCAAGGTCAACATCAGGTCAACCTCATAGATAACCCTGAGAAAAGAATGCTATAACTGTGCGAAAATCGGAGATAACTCCGGGAGGGGAAAAATGGTTATTTTGCCAACTCAACTTCAACTCACATCAAATACACTCATTTTAACTCAAATTGCTTCAATATAAGTCCCACAAGAACCATATCTTAACTTCCGAGCGCAAACTACACAAAACGACTCAACAAACTGCCTGACAGAAACCCAAAAATGCCATTTTGGTCATGGACCAATCTTTCCAAATTCAAAAAAGGGAAAATCCAATGTCATTGCATAGCCCTCGGAAAGAGCTTTGCAGAATGGTATGGCACGCTTCCATCAGACTCCCGAATTAAAAGTTATGAAGGTTCGAGCGAACAACGCGTTGTCCAAGTGCACATACTTCGAGACGACGGGACCCACAATGCCCGGGGCACCCCGGGCAGTCATAGGTATACCTGTAGCTCCCCCCCTCTATAAATAGAGGGCTTGGGGTGGCCATTTTGGATGAGAAATAGGTGAGGAAGCCCTGTCTAATTTGCTCTGTACACATTATAAATTGAGTGCTTTCTCATTTCAAACACTTGGGAGCTTATATTTGGCTATTTTTTACCGGTGGGAACCGAGTGTTCATCCATTTAAAGCTATTGAAGTCTTCTTTGACAGTCCGATGTAAGCCTTCTTACATTACTTTAAGCCTTTTCTCCACTTCTTGCACACACCATTATTTACGTTAAAAGTCGTGTTGCGTGTGTATGCCCGGACTTCGGTCCGTGGCTTTTTATTTATTTTGTATATATATATATATATATATATATATATATATATATATATATATATATATATATATATATATAAACTGTTATTGAATTCTGTTCGGTGAGCTTAGATTTTATATCCGGAGTGTTTACTGCTTTTATATATATATAAATACTTGTATATATTATTGCCATCAAACTCTGTTTGATTAAGCCTTGATATAATATCCAGTGCATTTATCGCTTATATATATATATATATTTACATTCCTGTCCGACCTGGAGTTTACTTCGTGGCTTTTTACTGCTTTATTTACATTTCGTCACGCCTAGAGTTTACTTCGAGGCGGTTGATCGTTCATATATATATATATATATATATATATATATATATATATAACTGTTTACATCTTTCATACGAATTGATACATCATGTGAGCCTAGGAATCATGTGATCACAGATTCAATCTACTGAATCTAGATTCGGTTCCCGTGATGGACATTTTCAGCAGTACATGGCTTGTAAATTATTCACGGTGTTTGAATGTCCTTAGAGGATTCTTATGCCCACAAGGAATTCGACACTGCTTTTTTATCTTATTTTCTCGAAGATGCTTCGCATCTCAAAAAATAAAAGCAATTAAGTCGAACACATAATAAAAATAGAAGTATCAAAGGCCTCAATTACTATTGAGCATAAGGGTTTGAAAAATCTCTTTTACATAACATCATTGCTATATCTTGTTAAAACTAAACTTTTATACAAAATTCAAACCCTTTGTATATAGGTGCAAATGAGGCATAGCAGTACTTCCAGATAATTGTACATTGACCCACACACACACACACATTCATATAACAGTTTAATTGAAAAGTGGAGGTCACCGTGGTAACACGGATGTCGGGGGGTGCCTAACACCTTTCCTCAACATAATCAAGCCCGTGGACCCTAACGAATCTCGGTTTCACAGACCATTCAAATAGTGTCACATTACTAGGTCAATGTGCAAACCTTTTCTCGGCTGAGTTGGTGGAACCATTTAAAAATACCAACTGGCGACTCTTACAGTCAAATTATCGACATATACATGTCGGACCTTTTTCATAACTTGTTTTTTTCAAACAAATCTCACCTAACATGAGAATACCAAAAGACAAGAACAGAAAAGGGATAAATAAAAATCCCGACGTCGACAGGTGGCGACACTACTGGGGATATCCAGTAAGAGGGCTTAAGCCGCTATTACAAACTTTTCAAAGCCATTATCTGCTTGTGTGTGAATGTTGCATTTACATTTGAATGAATGTGTACTAATGCATTTACTTATTGCACTTAGTGCTTCGCACCATATCAACTTGTGATATTAGTGCTTTGTACATGTCATCATTTCCATACGGTGAGACACGTTGTATATGAATGTATGTTGTGTGGTTCCTCCACCAGGAGGCTATCCTATCGGTGTTTGATTACTGGACTCGTAGGAAGACTAATTCCAATGAGGCTCAGGAAAGGCACCAGCCAAATTCGCTCCAGTTGAAAGACCGGATTAACTTTCCGTCGAGTAAATTGCGATGATTTGGGAACCTTCATGTCAAAAAGCCACGAGAGTAGCCTAAGATAGGTCAGCATCTGATAAACTAAACGCAGAGGGAAGTCTCTTCATACCTTCCCATTTCAATTACTTATAATTTCATTTCCATATCAATCTCAATGTAATGGAAAATATAAAGGAATATGTGTACATGTATTCCCTTTTATATCAAAACATGACATGCTATCTTGTCATACAAACAACTGACATCCGTTTTGCAGGATAATACTCCTAAAATGGACACATTACATAGCATGTAACATTTCTACATTTTCCTAAGACTAAACTACATAAGTCTTTTTGTAGGGAAGCAATTGATCCCGTTGCCCATTGAAAATCTAAAAAGGCACTAAGCACACCTTCAGACATGACTACAAGTGCCCAGGTTGATCCTACTCCTGTTTCCCGTTAGGAGTTTGAAGGATTAAGGAATCAGATAGCAGAATTGGTTGTCTTTCTAAAAGAACAAAGTAAAAATACACAAGGCCAGACAATGCCTACTCAATCAGAGTCATTCACACCAGGGGGCAGTCAGGGTATTGGCAAAAAGATGGAAACCCAGTTACCTGAACCTCATTCCAATAAAGGAACAAACAAAACCCCTGAAATCATAAAACTCAGGGATGATCGAGAAACTGGGGATATAAGAAAGAAAGTCCAACAAATGGAGGAAACTATCCGATCAATCAAAGGGACTGGAAACTATGGAAGTGTCACCTATTCAGATCTTTGCATATTCTCAGGGGGCTCGATATCCTGACAAATTCAAAATCCCAGAGTTTGAAAAGTACAATGGGGCATGCAATCCCTATACGCACCTAGAAGTGTACATTGGCAAACTGGGGTCTTATACTAAAATTGAAAGCCTCAGAATGTAGCTTTTTTAAAAAAGTCTCACTGGAGAGGCTAAAGCCTGGTATGCCTGACTTGATAATGCCAAAATCCACAACTGGAAAGAATTGCGCACGTCTTTTTAAATCAGTACAGTTATCAATCACAAATGGCACCGGATTAATACCAAGTGACTAAAGTCAGAAAGCAAAGTACTGAATCATTCCGAGAATATACCCAAAGATGGAGACATCTAGCAGCGCAAGTCAATCCATCAATGACAAAAACTAAGATGATAATGACGTTTATTGATATCCAAGAGGCTCCTTACTATGAGAGGATCCTAGCAGGCATAGGAAAGCCATTCTCGAAAATGATCAAACACGGTGAAATGGCAGAGATAGGCCTGAAGGCAGGAAAGATTAAAGACTTCACTACCTTGGAAGCAGTTGCCAAACATATACATACTTGCAAGTATACGAGCGATCCCTAGAGGGTATTCGATAAAGGCAATGAAGATGTATCCCTTGTTTCATAGGGGCAAGCTAGGAGACCAACCTACAGTCCCCCCATGTGGAAAAAGCAAGATAATCTTCAATTTCAACAATAGGCTGCATTCAACCAATGCTAAGACAGAAAAAAAATTGAAAGAACGAAAAATCGGGTGTTCACTCCACTAGGCGATTCCCTTGAAAATGTATTGGCGATATTAATGGATCACAAGAAAATTACCGAACTGGCTCCACCTCTTGAACCAGGGAGCAAAAGATTCAATCCAAGCCAAAGATGTGCTTACCACTTAGGGTCTCTAGGACACGATACATAAGATTGTTGGTCCTTAAAGCATAAAATTCAAAATTTGATTGAAAGTGGCAGTATTGTGGTCCAACAACCTGACCAACAACATGTCAATACCAACCTTCTGTTGCAGCATGATACGGAGGAAGTAAACATGATCGGGTCAGAAAGTGTTGAAATGTATCCAAATCGTAAGTACATATGAAGGATGGAGGAATACCCCCAAAGTCACAAAACAAATGTCATAATATGGGAAAACTCGGAGGAAGGTATGACAGTAATGCAAAAATTAGAGACGATTCAGAATCACATAAATCTGCTAGCTAAGTTGATAGTGCACCAACATTAGGATACGAGGAAGTTTTTCTCTCAACTATTAGAAAGCTAAGAGAAAAAGGAGGTTAACCATAATGCAAACCCATATCTCTCCATGATGAGCCAGCTAAATGAAGAAGATCAAAGTAGGCTGAAAGTACAAGAAAAGGGGGAAGATAAAATTCCTAGAAGATCTCGCCAGCGAAAAAATCGCTTGGGGAAATACGAATGCTCAAAGAAGAAAGATCAAACAACCTTTAAGAGAGCCCGAAAATTCACCCCTCTGAGTAAATCAAAGGAAGAAATGCTACACTTTCTGATAAGCGAAGGAAGGATTACTGAGTTGCTGCTTCCTATAAATTCAAAGACAAAGAGTTATGATTCCGCCAAGATATGTCTCTACCACTCTAACTCGTCTGGACATGCGATTGAGGAATGTTGGTCTTTACAACATAAAATCCAGGATCTCATTAAAAATGGAGAGCTGAAAATAGAATTCCTCATGACCAGAATAAGCGAAAAGGAAATAAAAAGCTTGACATGTCCCCTCGAGACAGGCAGTTCAAAGGAGGCTATGAGCACCAATTCTAGCAGAACACAAGGTGGATTGATCCCAATGCAAGGAATGACAGAGGAGACAATGGAATCCCCAAAGGAGATTCCTTCGCCAAAATCAAACATCCTGTGGTCCAACGATATCAACTACGTTTCTGATTTTATCACCTTGGATGATGATGAGGAAATACTAATCCTTTCCAAGGAAGGAGAAGCCAAAAAGGAAAGTTCCTTGAAAGAAATGTGATAAGTAGGTTTTATACCTACTTATTGGATGTCAACTTACTAGAATTATGCTCATCTCAAGTAGTTTTTATTATGTTTTAGTTGCATTTTATGTTTATTTTGCAGTACTTGTAGTGAAACTCCTAAGGCTAGGAAAGGCATGGAAAAAGCAAGAATGGCATGGATTGGCATTAGCATGGACAAACATGGTGGCATGAAGTTAGCAAAGACTAAGTAAGATGGACATGTGTAGATGAGTAACTAAAGCAGTGGTTGAGTGTTATGCAGAAAAGAAAGGATGAAGAACAAACAACAACAATCAAGAAGCAACAGCAGAAGACAACATGCATTATATAGCCGCGCGACTATTTAGGCCTTAAATCGCGCGCCCGCGCTAAAGCCTCGACAGATACACATATCGCGTGCCCGCGCCCGTTTTACACTATGATCTCATGCGGCCGCGCGAGTCCTCTGCAGTCTGTTTTGTTGACTTTTTATAATTTGAATTTTGAGCGCTTTAGGCTCATCTGAACAATACTGGTTGGTACCAGACGTGTTGGAGTGAGTCTTTTATTAGTTTTGATATTAGTAATTAGGGTTCTTAAGTTCTAACTAGGCTAGAGAAGTTTTGATCAATTTTTGATACATTTCTATATCCTCTCTTCATCTAGACCATTAAATAATCATTAGCTTTCATTTCTGGAGATTGATGGCGTTATGGAACAAGCTTGGAACAGATTTTACGACTGGGTTTAACAGATTTGTTGATCATTTCTTTTACATCTTTTAATTGCATTATTTAATTCCATGTGTTGCTTTAATCCCATAATGGCTTTTGGTTCAGAAATGAATTAAACTTCATTATGGGAATCCAATGTATTTTGATATGTAGTCTAAATTTATATATCTGATTGTTTGGTTATATGTTTATCATTTGATTACCTATTATGATTGAGCGTAATGATTGAATGTTTGATCACTATTCACCTTATATGCTTATATGGATTTGAAAAAGGAAATATGAGTATGGATAAAATCATAATAGAATATGTTTATGAGGCTGATTTGTTTAGCTTTGTAATTCCTGAACCGGATAGAAATATATCGTTTCACCGTGTGTAGTACGGAAAAGAGCCTGCACTTTAATTCATTATTGCTGCAATTTCACATAGACATATAGTGATTTTGGTAATAATATCGCTTACATGATTTCTATCATATGTGGAAGTTATGTGAATAGGTCATAGTTCATTGAAAAATGGTTATGCCCACTTTTGTGCTCTTGACTAGTTTTCGATGATAAGAATGTAAACATTACATGATGGTTGCAAGTTAGATGAAGTATTAAATAAAGTTAGAATCCCATTCTTTCCCAAATTTGATTATATTACTTTAGTATTATATTTTCACTTCATGAATTAAGTTTAGAATTAAATATAATTGTGAACTATTCTTTTAAGCATATAAAACTAGTGATATAGTTGTTGTATGATAATTTAGATTTAAAACCTTTCTCCGTGGATCGATACTTTTCTTACTCTGCACTACTTGTTGACCCATATATTTTTGCATGAGTTAAAGTCCTTTTTGTTATACTATAAAGGAGGCAAAAAAATGCGACAACAGTTCGAGGGAGATTTCATAGTCGAATCCTCTCAAACCCAAGAAAAAGGTAAAGGAATAGATGAAGAAAAAGGTGGTGAGCTTGTCGGGAAAACCAACCCATCAAAGAATCAGGAGTTCATACCTTTTTGTGATGGGTCCAATTCAAGCGTCCCTGAGGAATGTATTGAATCAGGAAGCGATCAAGTTATGGCCATAAGTGAAGATATTCAGAACCAAGAGGTAACCTCTATCGCGAGCCCTGAAGGCAACATAACCATTGACAACTGAACTATCATGCCTCAGCTAGCCAAGAAGATGTAGATCCAGAGGATACAGTCGTGAGTTCCAGGAGATGTTGAGACGATATCACTTTCTTCGCAGTGTGCTTTTTATTTTCCATGCATGTAAATATAAAAAAAAAACTAAAACAAAAACAAAAAGAAAAAAAAAGAAAAAAAAAGAAAAAAGAAAAAAGAAAAAAGAAAAAAGAAAAAAGAAAAAAAAAAGAGAAAAAAAAATAACAAAAACAAAAAAAAAATAAAAACATCTCTACACCGTTCCCACCACTTACAACTTTGAACCTTTTCACGCTAGGTTGGAACTACGCAGACCTGATCTCCCCTCATCAATGGGAGTACGTAGCCAGCCATGTACGGTACGATCTAACCACTATAAAAATCGAAAAACCCCTTCAACCAAGCTCAAACTCCAATAAATATTTTCAGCCTTTCAAACCAAACCCTGAACTATGAAAGACTTGATCCCCCCCTCATCAATGGGAGTACATAGGAAACCATTTATGGTGCGGTCAAATTAAACAAAAACTGAAAAAGCCCAAACAAACACTTCTCAAATCGTTTATCTTATCAAGCAAGAACTATGCAGACCTGATCTCCTGCATATACAGGAGTTCGTAGGCAGCCATCAGTGGTGCGGTCGGACCCTCAAAAGAAATATCCAAACCCAAACATCAATCCCAAGACACCAAAGAACAACCCTCTAAGTCAACGACCCATGTTGAGAAGACCGAATAACACTTCAATGTCATTCCATCAAATCTGGCACAAATCCCAAAAAAGAAGAAACATCAATACACTAAGACAACCTACATCGAGAACCATCAACAAATATTACGAGAACAAGTCAGGAATAATGTTTGAGGGCAGCAAAGCCCAAATCCACTACCTGTTCACCATCTAGTACAAAGGTAAAAGCCTCTTGTGATCTCAGCATTTTATCATCCCATCTATCAAAGCAACGATCCTAGACAATAAGCAAGGCTGGGGCAATTTCAAAATTGGCAACAAATCGATATTGGGTCCCTTACAACAAGATTAGGGCAATCTCGGAAACAGTGACAACTCAACACTGGGGCATTTATCAACCATTATAAAGAGGAAAATGCACCAGTCAGCACCATCAGCATGGTACATCATCATCAGATCTTCCCTCACATCATCTCACTGGCGATTCGGTATGATTATTTGGTCTTTTCCAATCATACTGTTCTCAGAATGGATAATCCACATGTGAGGATATTACTCACTTGCGAGTTGGTCAATAAAGAAAGTTTCTCAAATTAATCCTCGACAGTAACATATGAAAGGATTGGGGCATTTTCCAATTCTAGGAAAAGGAAGGAGTTCAAGGCGGGATCAAGCCTCTCATCAAAATAAAGGGGAGAACTCCTGAAAGAAATTATGGCGACATAAGCTTGCCCCTGCGAAAGAAGGGGAAAATTCTCAAAAAAGTTCTTAACTCAAGGGCAGAAGGCCAACGATGAAAGGTCTAGCGAATGAAATCTACACTATCAAACATGTTAACATGTATCAAGTCCTCAAAGTTGAGGCCTCTACACCAAAGTTTAAAGTTGGGCAGTAAAAGAATGAGTCGTACCCTCCAGGGATGTTAGTGGCACTTAGGTCATCAGTCCAGCCGAGTTGCGAAATAAACGCTCAAGGAAATGGGCCACAAGCACCTAACAGCGAAAGAAAACTCCAAATCACCTAAAAAAGAGTGAGGTAGAGTCTGGCAACGCAAACCTTGGAATATTACTTCAGCGAAGGTATCGAAAGATCCGATATTCTAAACCATTGACATCAATTCAATGTAACATCAAGACAGTTCAGGGATACCACCATTTAAGTGGGAATCGAAATAGTTTGGCGATGTCAACGCAGTCAAACTACCAGCAGGGTAGGAACTGTTGTCAAACTACCATCAGGGTAGGCACCGTTGTAAACTACCAGCATATGCATCGGGAAGGTCTGGTGATTTTAGAATGTCATCCCTAGTAGCGATGTATAAAACATCTCAACTTATCTTAATTAAACAAACATCGGCAACACCGACAAAATGCCAAATTGCTGGAGTCAACACCAGCATAGGCATCAGCAATGATCAGTAAAGGTAAAGTAATTTGTGAAAACATTTTACATTCATCATAACATTCATTATATTGTGATTTACGATATACGAAATGCGATGTGCGAGTTGCGAAGTGCGACTGGCCAAATGGGAAAAGCGAAGTGCGAAATGCGATTCGCGAACTGTGATTTGCGAAAACATTTTGACATTCATCATAACATTCATTACATTGCGATTTACATCATTAGAAATACCCTGTCATATTTTAAGTGTCTAGTAATCTTTATCATATCAATTCCATTGCATTGCATGAACATGATAAAGAGGGGCGTCTGTAGACACTCAAAATTTCATTTTCATGTTACTAACTATGCAGGAGGACAAAAACGTCTTTTTCATACTCGAGAGATAACCCTGGAGGATCACAACATCAATTCTAACCCTGGAGATAGCCCGGAAGATCCAGTTTTCAACCCTAGAGATAACCCCGGGAAATCAGTTTCCAACCCCAGGGGATCAAGTTCATGAAAGTAGTATGCATACAAGCCAATCATGTTTGTTGATAAAGCATATACTTTGTAACAATCTTATTCATTTATTAATAAAAAGTATTAATTTATTAAAGGCTTTAAATTATCTACATAATGATGCTTTATAATATGTGATAAACCCATAATTTTAAGCAATGCTTTTAGAATAATGATTATGATCATTCTAATGAGATCTAAATTCTTAGAAAGCTTAAAACTAAAATAGTTCTCAATCATTGGATTACTAAATTGGGGATTAGTGAATCCAGATAGATTGGTACAAACATTGCTTGCTCATTGGATGAGGATGATTGATCTCATGATCATTTGTGTGGAGACACTAAAGTAAGTATGTAGGTGCTTATTAGAGACTAAGTTCACTGAACGTGGCTCGCTAAGAAATATCTAATGAAGTTTTACTTGCATGTCAATAGGAATTCCTATAGTGATAGTAGTACAAGTGATCCTTGGACTTGAGATCATCATAGTATCTTGTGTATGATGAGTTATACTTTGACTTATTTCTTAAGACTCTTAGGGTATATCAAAGGGTATGCTTGGGTATAATAAGTTGTACATGAAGATAATGTATGATCAATAAAGAATCTATCGCTTCTAGTAAAAGATGAGAAATGTCCTATGTGATTCGATAAATGACAACCCAGTAGTCCTTGGCCAAGGCAAAATGAAATTAGAAAAGGAGTTTCTAATTTACATTATTTGGAGTTGTGCATTTAAGAGCGAAATACATATAATTAAATAAAATAAGACTTGACAGTAATTTCATGTCTTATATTTAATTAGGACATTATATGGTGGAATGATTGAATTGTACGGTAACTATTTACTCAAAGGTTCTTTTATGATTAATGTTAAAATCTATATTATCTGAAAAGTCGTTAATCGCTAGGGAGACTTATCTCTATTGTAGAATAAATATTATTTATTTAAATAAATTAATATTTTAATTTATTTATTTAAATAAGATTAGAATTGTTCTAATTGATTTATTCACAACCGGTTAATATAGAGAACCTAAAGGATCACACAGTACAAGGAAGAATAATTATTTAAGAAGTTAATGGCATAATCGTAATAATAAGTTAAGTATAATTAATTTAATCTGTGGTGATAGTATAAATTAAAGAACTTAATATTTATTATTTAATATTTTAGAAATATTAAATATAAATTAATAAGAGGAGTCTTATTATTATTATTATTATTATTATTATTATTATTATTATTATTAGTATTATTTAATTCTTAGAGGAGTTTGAGAATTAATTAATAAAAGTACTCTCATATATTCCTAATAAGATTAGGAGCCTAATTAGTTAAAAGAGTTTAATTAATTAAAATAAAACTTTATTCCTTAATTGTTAAGGAGGGTTGCCTACATCTATAAATAAGAGGAGTCTTATTATGGGTGTGGAGTTGTTATTGACTTTTTCACAACGTAATTCCAATTGTTGGAGAGTACACCTTTTTTAAGAGATAGAAAACTAAGGTTTAACTAACCACCCATCTTCTTGAATCTTTCTTCTTCCTTGGTGGATCACCTCTAGAGGCCAAACACTTAGGTGGCTAACATTGATCAAAGGAAGGATCCAAACCCGGTGGATTCAAGTTGAACGCGAAAAAGATTGGAGGTGAACTTGTACCTGAGGAAGCTCGAATCTTCAAGGGTATGATTCTTGTTCATCATATTTTCGTTTAATTAATAATTGTGCATAAAAGATGATCCGTGTATATGGTTTATAAAATTTTAAAATTCTATTTTATCACGTTTCTGCTTATTTTGTGCAATATGATTGCGTTCATGAATATTACAAACCTAACAGTGGTATTAGAGCCAAACCTTTATGCGAATTATTAATTATTTTGATTTGATATGTATATTAATACGTATTTAGAACAATTTAATTGGGCATAATTTTATTGTATAAAATTTATTTTTTTTAAAAAAAAGGAAATTCTGAAAGCCTGTTATTATTCGCGAAACATGTAACCGTGATTTCGTGTTTTCCGTGTTTTAGCTTGGGCTTGTTTAACCGGTGGATGATTCATGTGATATTAACGTTAGTATGTTAGTATGTTAACCATGTGAATTACCATGTGAATCCACCAGGAAGCATGATTATTAATCATATATATATATATATATATATATATATATATATATATATATATATAAGTAATCATAAGAAAAAAAAAGATCACGTGAATCATCCTGGTAACTTTTACAAACAGGATTCTATATATATATATATATATATATATATATATATATATATATATATATATATACAGGAAGGATCAAGAGCAGAATTCTTAAATAGTAGAATGCCTTAAGTAGCATAATTTTGTCAAAACGACGCCGTTTTATAGGGACGCGGTGGTATTTACAAAAATGTCACCGCGTCCCTATAAAACGGCGTCGTTTTGACAAAATTTTGCTACTTAAGGCATTCTGCTATTTAAAAATTCTGCTCTTGATCCTTTCTATATATATATATATATATATATATATATATATATATAATATTTTTTAATAATTTTATAATTAAAATAAAAAGTTTATTTTAATTTTAAAATAAAAGGTTTATTTTAATCTTAAAATAAAAAGGTTTATTTTAATTTTAAAATTAGATTTCATGCTAACTAATTAGAGTTGGAATTGAATTCCATGATAACTAATTGGAATTGAAATTGGATTCCATGTTTCCTTAAATAAAGAAGTTTATTTAGATATGAAATAAGATTTCATATTATTCAAAATAAAATGAGTTTATTTGTGAATAGGAAAGAGAATCTGTATTTCCTTAAATAAAGGAGTTTATTTTGATATGGAATAAGATTTCATATTATTCAAAATAAAAAAGTTTATTTGTGAATAGAAAAAAGAATTCGTATTTCCTTTAATAAATGAGTTTTTTTTTTAGTTGGAATTAGATTCCATAATTAATTAAAATAAATGAGTTTATTTTGATTAAAGATTTTGATTAAAATAAAATAGTTTATTTTATTCAAAATTGGATAAATTAAAATAAAAGAGGTTTATTTTGATTTAAAGTTGGATTAAAATAAAAGAGTTTATTTTGATTCAAAATTAGATTTTATGCTAACTAAATTTGCCCATTAAATGATATCAATATATATATTAAATATTTATTATTCTTGAGATGAATGCTATTTATTGGTGCATATAGTGATGTATATGATAATAAATGGGATTGATTATGGAATATTGAACAATGCGATTGGATTTTATTTTAGTTGGATGCATGAATGTATGAGTTTTATTAAATGAGGTCTGCGTACCTTGTCTTCTCTAATTTTTTTAAATGTAAATTCTAACTCCCTCCTATGTACTTTCCCTTGACCGCTGATCAAGATTTCTATTTATTTTAAATAGTTTTGTAATAAGAATAGGTAAAATTAATTTTGGTGAACCAAACTAGAATAAAGTTCACAATCAATCAGGGTAGAATATAGTATTCTATATGTGCATGCTTATACTATATATGTGTGTGTGTGTGTGTGTGTATGCATGCACGCTAAACAAGATGAGACAAATAATAACAAACCCCTCAAAGATTTTATATTAAGTCCTAAGTGTTCAAAGATATTTGGAATATCGAACGTCGCCTTCTAGCATGATAAAAATAATAGAGTATCAATTAATTATTATAAGTTTGTTGTGTCACCACAAGGCTTATCTTAATTCTTTGAGATGTTAATTTTATCACATTTGATGCTTATAAAGAAAATTGAACAATGTTGTTTTATTGTGTCAACTCAAGGACAATGTTTTTCTTTTTTGAATATATAGAAGTGTTAGGTTGGACTTAAGTTGGATAATTTTGATTCGGATGTACCACCACTTGATCAAAATAAGCTAAGAGGCAAATTACAAGGAGTTGCATAGTTGATGTAATTGACAAGAGTTATCTACCTATTTATTTATATATAGTTTGTTGTGTCACCACAAGGTTATATACATTTAAAATGGGATCCTTATTCTCACTAGTAAATCTTTAATTAGATTTTACTGAACTATATAAGTGAGGGTAATATAGTTTGATGAAAATAGTGGGAGATACCAATTTAAAACAAGACCTAATTTATTTTGGAAATTAATAAAAGAATGTATGCTAAAATATTGTTAACTACAAATTCATTTACAGAATTTTACAATGTCTAAAATTACTATCACTGCGTAGCATATTAGATTCTAAATTAACTGGACCGAATTAAACAGATTGGTTAAGGAATTTGAGAATAGTTCTCATGGATGAAAAGCTATCTTATGTCATTAATACGCCTATCCCTGTAATGGTTGCAGACAATGCCTCTGAGGAAGAGATTGCTACTTTTAGAAAGTGACAAGATGATGCACAGTTGGCTTAATGCATCATGCTCGCATCCATAAGTAACGAGCTTCAGCGTCAACATGAAACTATGGATGCGTTTACTATATTCCTGCACATCAAGTAGTTAATGGTGAGGAAAGTAGGACTAATAGATATCAGATGTCTAAGGAGCTCTTTCGATCTAGAATACCGATAACACTACAATACAGACAAAAGTCCATTATCAATTTGATTGAATAATTAGGACAACGGGTTCTGTCATGGATGGTAAGTTGTGCCAAGATTTGATCTTGCACTTACTCCCGGACTCCTTTAACAATTGTTGTGAATTTTTCATATGAATAAGCTAGATATCAGCCTCGCTGATTTGCTTAACATGTTAAAAATGTTGAGTCACTTTCCAACCAAGAAAAACCAAGTCTTACTAGTAGGGGCCAAAGGATTTTCTGAAAAGAAGAACGATTCAAAGAAGGTAAATAGAAAAGCAAAAATAAAGGATAATAAGAATAAAACTGATACGGATAGCAAAGGAGTTTGCTTCCACTGTAATAAGCTTGGACACTGGAAAAGAAACTACGAGAAGCATCTTGCAGAGGCTAACCAGAAGAAGCTTAGTGAAGTTTCGGTTACAAATATAGTTTTTGTTCATGATTGAAATAATTTTTTCTTTAAGTCAAGGTTCTACTTGGGTATAGGATACCGGCTTTGGTTATCGTAAATATAGATTTATGAAAGGACCTAGCAGAAGTAGAAAGTTAAACAAAGATAAGTAATCCTATGTCTGTGAAATGAAGCAAAGGTTGCCGCATTAGCCATAGGAACTTATTGTTTAGTATTGCCTACGGGCAAGTCTATTAAGTCAATAAGTTGTTATTGTATTCCAGTTCTTATTGGAAACATTATTTCTATTTTATTGTTGAACAATAAAATCTTTGGTATTATAATTAAGAACAATTGTTGTTCTATTTATAATAATAGTGTTTTGATTAGAACTGAAATATTGCTTAATAGATTTTGTGTACTTGACTTACATGAAAATATATTTTGCAATTGAACAAACTAGTATAAGAAAAGGAGATGATCATTCAAAGAGTTGAATATTTGTATTTGATGAATTACAAGTATGAATTATTTGAAAGGTTCAAAGAATTCAAAAGTGAAACTAATTTGAAAAGTATTAAGATTCTTTGATTAGATCGAGGAAGGAATACTTGTGCAATAAGTTTCTAGATCATCTCAAATGGTTTTCTCACAATGGATGCCTCCTGATACGCAATAATTAATTGATGTGTCTGTAAGGAAAAATCGTACCTTGTTGGACATGGTACAGTCTATAATGACTTTACTGACATTCCAGTATCCCTCTGGGGTCATGCCCTAGAAATGGCTGCATATCTACGAAAAGGTAACCTCAAAATCCAGCCCCAAGACTCCATAAAAGTTATGAACAGTTAGGATTCCTAATCTTAAGTATGTTAAGATAAGGGGTTGCCCAACTTATGTGAAAAGGTTTCAAAGGATAAGCTTGGGACAAGATTTGACAAGTACAGATTTGTGGGACATCCTAAAGTAAGTTTAGGGTATATGTTCTATAATCCTACTTAGCAAAAGGTGTTTATTACGAAACATGTTGCCTTCTAAGATAAAGATGTTTATCATTGAAGGGGCCAGTGGGAGGATAATATATCTTGAAGAGTTCAAGAACCACAAAAATACTATAAGTCAAATAAGAGGAACCTGTAGATAGACCTATTATACTACAACTGAATCGTAAATCTGGAATAGTACCAAAGATACCTAGGAGGTATGGATTCATCATAGATGATGATGATGAGGTACACATCATAGAAGATGATGATCCAGTTATATACGATGAGGTAAGAGTTGTAGACACTTAGAGAAATGAATTGAAGCAAGTTTCTCAAAAATAGAACATTCGTTTTGATGAGATAATCAAAACAGTTTGATTTTATCAAAAAACAAGAATAAACCTAGTGTGTACAAAAGGGTCAGTGGGAGCGCCGTGACATTCCTAGTATTATATATTGATATAGTACGGATAATAAATGACATACTAATGCTACAATCAGTAAAGATAAAGTTGTCTAAACATTCCTCCATGAATGATTTGGGAAGAGTATCATAATTGGGGATACAAATCTATATAGATAGATTTAAGAGGATGCTCG
This sequence comes from Panax notoginseng, assembly GCA_016801055.1. Taxonomy (NCBI): domain Eukaryota; kingdom Viridiplantae; phylum Streptophyta; class Magnoliopsida; order Apiales; family Araliaceae; genus Panax; species Panax notoginseng. Next base: position 236,144,444 of record CM029013.1, on the reverse strand, counting down.
ACTTAACCCAAAGAATGTATATTCATTTGATGCTAAAATCGTTTAGTATGGAAAACTCCAAGAGATGTCTCATACTGATGAGCCATGGAGTGTATTTCTCTTAATAGTGCCCATAGACTCCTAAAAAGAGAGATTGCATGAGTGACAATCATGTATATAATGAAATATATGAGACCTGATGATGATCGGTCATATTCTAGAGAAGATCACTATAAGACAGTGAAAAACATCTTAAAGTACTTAACCGGCACTAAGGATGTGATTAAAATTAATGGTGGGTCTAAATTAAACTAGAGGGCTTAACAGACTCAAGTTTTTTTTAGACATATCAAGACGACAGAAAATTCACTTTAAGGTAAAGGGTTACCTTGAACAGTGGTGCAGTGAATTGGAAAGATTTTAAATAGCAAAGAGTTGTTGGTTTAGTGATAAAGACAAGTATATAGCTATAAATGAAGCTACAAGTTTGTAACAACCCAATATTTTCCATATAAATAAATCAAAAATTTTGCTTATAATTTTTTTTTAATTATTAAAGGATGAGGATTTGTACAAGATAATGTGTATGTGTATTTATGTGGTAAATAAAAATATATTTATTACATAAATATTTACAAATAATTTTATTTTAGAATTATTGATTATTATAAATTATATTCTTATAATAATTACTTTTATAGCAGAAATATTTTTATTAATTATTTTCCAAGAAAATATAATCATATATTATTTAAATAATACATGGAATGATTTTTAGAATAATTATAATAATTATTTTATTATATGAATTTTAGTACTGATTATTAACTTAATTATTTCACCTTAATTATTAAGGTTAATTATGGAAGAATAAATCAGATATGGAATCCAAACCCTAATTTTAGATTTTTATAAAGGAATGATAATAATAATATAATAAAATTATATTTTGATTTTTCAGTGCTATAAATATGTACTGTATGTACGTTTTGATGATGGTTGGTCAATAATGGTGTTTAATGTCAAAATCCTAATTTTATTATGGGAAACCCTAATTTTAAAATCAATTGGGAGTTTAAGTCTGTTATATAACTGTGTTATATGTTGTGTATGAAATGATTAAATTAGGTCAACCCTAATTAATATTTAGATTGAAAATTTAGAAACCCTAAATAAGTTTTAGAAAACCCTAAGTTATTAAAAACCCGAATTTTAAATGTTAAACCCTAATTTGAAACCCAAATTAGAGTACAAGATTATTTTGTAATCGTGATATATGATTTATGACATTTATAATAAATATCATTGTTAATTAGGAAAACCCTAATAAATTTTGAAAACCCTAATTAACTAGAAATCCTAATTTTTAAAATTAGTAAACCTAATTAGTAATTTTAAAACCTAATTACTAATTATAAATCCTAATTACTAAATTAGCAAAGTTAATAATAATTAGAGATAAAATACCCTAATGTTCATGTCTAATTAGAAATTTAAAATTATAATTAACAAAGCCCTAATTTATAAAATTTTAGAAACTAAAATTTGTATTTTATGCAAACCCTAATTGGTTAATTCTATAAATGCTATATGCTAACCCTTAGGGTTAAACTCTAAGGGTCAAACCCTAAGGGTTTGTAAAGATTACATTTTTGCCATTAAAATGATTTAACAATTGACTAAAATTCCCTTTTCTATTTTCTTTAATGGGTAACTTGTGAAAATACATTTACCTTTAGTTGTTTACCAACTCTAGCAACTCCATTGACTTATAATTGACAGCAATGAGCTTTATATCAGCCATTCCATGCATCTAGCTTGCTTATAAATAGATTGGGAGAGAGAAAGTAACATTTGCTAGCCATTTTGCATAAACACCTAACCAATCCTCTCTCTCACTAAAACCAACGAAATATAGTAGCGTTTCAGTCACATATTGAAGCCCCACGAACCACTTAACAAATCAGAAACCCTAGATCAAGAAATTGTCCAAGAAAGGTATAAAAACCCTAGCTTGAATCCGCTCAAAAATCTGTTGTTAGATGTTAAATTTAAGTGTTAGAATATGTTGTTTCTAGTTTGTTGTGATGATCTGGGTTGGTTTTAGGTAGATCCATATCATCTAAATCTTTAAATTTAAGTTTTTGAAAAATCTAGGAAATTTTTATTGTTGTCTGACAACTAAATGTCAGGCCTCTTTAATCTTTCTCTTTTATATGTTTTAGTCGTTTAAAGCTTTGCTCTTGTAGCCTGTTATGTTCTCTGTAATCTGGAACTTTTAGCTAGCTCAGATCGTGCTCAGAATGAAAGTTATGGGCGGTCAAACCTCATTGACCGACCATGACTTTCAATTTCTGGAAAAACCCAGATCATGCCCAGAAGGCTCTGACAAGATCTTTGTGGGATTAGATCTGACTGTGTTATGATGTTATGTAATGATATTTGTATCTAAGTTATAGTCTGTTGTTTGGACTACAATATTATAGCACTATATCACTAAAATATTGAACAGGTAGATCTCAGTGGGCGATCAAACTAGGTCGGATGTTCATGAAATGTATTTTCTGGGTAACCCAGAAAACGCATGATCATGACGTCTGACAAGGTTTGACCAGTCCGGATCTGTCGATTGTGTTGTGATTTTGTTGATGTTTTGGGATAGATATACTCTCTTACATGCTGGCTACACACTGCATCCATTACATCACTTAAATGTTACACGTATTGCAAGTTGTGGAAGCCCAAAGTAGGGCAGTCGAACTGTTCTTCATTTCTAGGCAAACCCAGAAATGAAGAACAGCTCTGACAGCGACTTTGAAGGCTTTGATCTTATTGGTTTTATGTTGTTTGACCGTGGTTGTTGTTAGAACATGTAGTCTTACATTAGAACTACAAGATCTAACCAACAACATGTCCAAAAACATCATTATCCGATCCATGTGTTTGGTCAAAGTAGCAACCTCGAATCTGCCTTTGAATGTTCTGGGTTAAGGAAGAACACCTATAGCGACGGTTATGTCGCTATAGGTGATCTTTAGCGACAGTTTTGCATAAAAATTAATTATTTTTATTAAATAAATAGAAAAAAATTAGTTTTTAATTATTAAAAATATAGATTAAATTAGTAAAAATTATTTAAAAGTCTAAAAATTATATTTTAATTATTTTGAGTATATTTCATAAATATTTAATATTTTTGGAATATTAAAAGTATTTAATTTATTTAATTATAATATTAAATAAATTATTTAAAAATAATTTTAATATTTGAAAAATCATTTAAAATTATATTATGATATAAGAAAATATTTTAAGTTATTTGTAATGACTTTTAATATTTTGTGATGAAATTCATTAATATTAAAGATAATTAAGTTAATTACTAAATGAATGAAATAAATTAATTAAAAATTATTTTAAATAACAATAAGGTATTTAAAAGTATTTTAAGTTATAAATTATAACTTTTAATATTTAAAGGTAAATTTCATTAATTAATTATTATTAATGATATTAAGGTTATTTAATGATTATATTAAATAATTTAGTTTAAAAAGGATTTTAATATTATAATAATCATTTTAAATAAAAATAAAGTGTTCAAAGATATTTTAAGTTATAAAACATAACTTTTAATATTTAAAGAATAATTTCATTAATAATTTAATATTAATGATTATTAAGTTATTATTAATGATATTGAATTTATTTAATAATTATATTAAATAAATAGTTTAAAAATGGTTTTATTAAGTTAAAAATTATTTTAAAAGGATATAAATGAATTAAAAATATTTTAATTTATAATTAATGACTTTTAATATTTTGACAAATAAAACATTAATATCTTAATATTAATGGCAATTATTTAAAAATAATTTTAAATGTTTTAAAAATCATTTAAGGGTAATATAAACACTTTAAAAATATTTTAAGTTATTATAAATACCTTTAATATTTTGGCAATGGTTTCATTAATAGTTTAATATTAATTAAATATTAATGATAATAGAATTGTTTAATATTTAAATCATTTAAAAATGATTCCAGTGTTTGAAAATTTATGATAAATTATAATAAATGTTTAAAAATTATTATAAGTCATTTAAAAATAATATGATTGATACTTATAGATATTGAGTTACTGAATAGAGTCTTAGACTCGATAATTACCCGATAAAGCTGTCGATGCACCGACATGTTTCAGAAATTGATCTGGACTTACAAAATTTGATTAGATATGTGATTATTTGTGATTCAATGGTGGTTAAACATATGTGATAATGTGATTAGGGTATGTGCTGACTGCAATAAGCAGTGTTATGTGTTATAATATGTTATTCTAATCAGTAAAATGATCTTATTACTGATAGGTGGTTATATAAAAGATAAAATTAAGTTACAAATTGTAAGCAGCGCATCAGGTAAGTATCTTACATTTGCATTTCAGAATTATATTATTACTGTACAGATTACTAACCCTATATTATATACGCTCATTGATTATCGACATGTTAGTATATGGTAATTCAGATATATATATTCTGTTCGTTAATTTATATAAATGGTTATACAAGTGTCCCCACTTGGATAATCATTGTATTTAATCACATGTTGATACATCTTTGTCAATTACCCGTGTGTGTATATATATATATATATATATATATATATATATATATATATGTGTGTGTGTGTGTGTGTGTGTGTGTGTGTGTTGAATTATAGATTATTGTTGAACAAGATAAAACCTTTGATTTGGAACCCAGATAAGTATGAACATCCCTACACGGGAAAACTTTTATATATATATATAATTGCTATTACTTGCTGGGCACTCAAATGTTCATCCTTGTTTAATTTAAATATTTTCAGCTAAGTGTGAAGAACCAGAAGGCTCATGCAGAAACAAAGGAAAAGGAAAGCTAACCAAATAAGATTTGTGGTAGTTTATGTAATAGTTTGATATTATTATTAAGACAATGATATATATTATCTATTACGGGTTCTAAGGAATGTATTAAAGGTTACGTACTTGGGAGCTAGACTCTGATAATCATGTAAATTAAGTTGATCTTTATATTATTGTTATTATTATTTGTATTATTCCGCTCATAGAAATGATATCCTGAAGTACCGAGTTTGGGTTTCAGGTACCTGGATTTTGGGGCTTTACAAAGTTGATTGTTTGGATGAAAAGTTCATTACAGAACTAGGAATAGTTCCCAAGTCTCATCTTGGATCTAAATATGTGTTGTGGCACTTTCATTTGATTATAAAAATCATTGAAAGATGAAAAATCACTATAGAGATAGTGGACTCTCAAGAACAACATTACATATCCATTATCTAAAGCTTATCCAACAGTAGGATAATCGTCACTTAGAGAAGAAGGGTATGAGATACCATGGCGATTGGCTTTAGTACAAGTGGGAGATTGAAGTAGTATGCATACAAGCCAATCATGTTTGATGATAAAGCATATACTTTGTAATAATATTATTCATTTATTAATAAAAAGTATTAATTTATTAAAGGCTTTTAATTATCTACATGATGCTACTTTATAATATGTGATAAACACATAGTTTTAAGCAATACTTTTAGAATAATGATGATGATCATCCTAATGAGATCTAAATTCTTAGAAAGCTTAAAACTAAAATAGTTCTCAGTCGTTGGATTACTAAATTGGGGATTAGTGAATCTGAATAGATTGGTACATACATTGCTTGCTCATTAGATGAGGATGATTGATCTCGTGATCATTTGTGTGGAGACACAAAAGTAAGTATGTAGGTGCTTATTAGAGAATAAGTTCACTGAGCGTGGCTCGCTAAGGAATACCTAATTGAGTTTTACTTGTCTGTCAATAGGAATTCTTGTAGTGATAGTAGTACTAGTGATCCTTGGACTTGAGATCATCATAGTATCTTATGTATGATGAGTTATACATTAACTTATTCCTTAAGACCCTTAGGGTATATCAAAGGGTATGCTTGGGTGTAATAAGTTGTACATGGAGATAATGTATGATCAATAAAGAATCTATCACTTCTAGTAAAAGAATAGAAATGTCATATGTGATTCGATAAATGACAACCCAGTAGTCCTTGGCCAAGGCAGAATGAAATTAGAAAGGAGTTTCTAATTTGTATTCTTTGGAGTTGTGCATTTAAGAGTCGAAATACATATAATTAAATAAAATAAGACTTGATAGTAATTCCATGTCTTATATTTAATTGGGACATTGTATGGTGGAATGATTAAATTGTACGGTAACTATTTACTCAAAAGTTCTTTTATGATTAATGTTGAAATCTATATTATCTAGAAAGTCGTTAATCGCTAGGGAGGCTTATCCCTATTGTAGAATAAATATTATTTATTTAAATAAATTAATATTTTAATTTATATATTTAAATAGGATTAGAATTGTTCTAATTGATTTATTCATAACCGATTTAATATGGAGAACCTAAAGGGTCACACCATAAAAGAAAGAATAATTATTTAAGAAGTTAATGGTATAATCGTAATAATAAGTTAAGTATATTTAATTTAATCTATGGTGATAGAATAAATTAAATAACTTAATATTTATTATTTAATATTTTGAAAATATTAAATATAAATTAATAAGAGGAGTCATATTATTATTATTACTATTATTATTATTTAATTCCTAAAGGAGTTTGAGAATTAATTAATAAAAGTACTCTCATATATTCCTAATAAGATTAGGAGCCTAATTAATTAAAGGAGTTTAATTAAATAAAATAAAACCATATTCCTTAATTGTTAAGGAGGGTTCCCTACATCTATAAATAAGAGGAGTCTTATTATGGGTGTAGACTTGTTGTTGACTTTTTCACAATGTACGTGATTCTAATTGTTGGAGAGTACACCTTTTCTGAGAGATAGAAAACTAGGGTTTAGCCAACCACCCGTCTTCTTGAATCTTTCTTCTTCCTTGGTGGATCTCCTCTAGAGGCCAAACACTTGGGTGGCTAACGTTGATCAAAGGAAGGAACCAAACCCGGTGGATTCAAGTTGAAAGCGAAAAAGATTGGAGGTGAACTTGTACCTGAGGAAGCTCGAATCTTCAAGGGTATGATTCTTATTCTTCATATTTTCGTTGTGCATAAAGGATGATCTTGGTATATGATTTATAAAATTTTAAAACTATATTTTATCACGTTTCCGCTTATTTTATGCAATATGATTGCGTTCATGAATATTACAAACCTAACAGTTCAAAGCCTGGAGATAACCCTAGGAGGTCAAGCCAACCTCAGAGATAACCCTGAGGACAGTCAAGGTCAACATCAGGTCAACCTCAGAGATATCCCTGAGAAAAGACTGCTACCACTGTGCGAAAACCGGAGATAACCCTGGGAGGGGCAAAATGATTATTTTACCAACTCAACTTCAACTCACATCAACTACACTCATTTCAACTCAAATTACTTCAACAAAAGTCCCACAAGAATTATATCTTAACTTTCGAGCGTAAACTACGCAAAATGACTCAACGGACTGCCTGACGGAAACCTAGAAATGTCATTTTAGTCATGCACCCATCTTCTTGAATTCAAAAAAGGGGCAAATCCTATGTCATTGTATAGCCCTCAGAAAGAGCTTTTCGGAATGGTATGACACGCTTCCATCGGACTCTCGGATTGAAAGTTATGAAGGTTCGAGTGAACAACGCATTGTCTGAGTGCACGTACTTCGAGATGGCAGGACCCACATTGCTCGGTGAACCCCGAGCAATCGCAGGTACACCTGTTGCTACCGCAAGTACACCTTCTGCTACCGCAGGTACACCTGCGGCTCCCCCCTCTATAAATAGAGGGCTTGGGATGGCTAATTTGGAAGAGAAATAAGCGAGGAAGCCCTGTTCAATTTGCTCTGGACACACTATAAATTGAGTGCTTTCTCATTTCAAATACTTGTGAGCTTATATTTGGCTACTTTTTATCGGTGGGAATCGAGTGTTAATGTAAGACCCCAACTTTTATGAATAAAGATAAATTTTTCTATAAATATCATTTTTGAATAATTATGGTATGGATTTGTTATAATATTATAGTTGTGGCTAATATTTATAAATTTTACAAAGTAAGCAAGTTGTTATAAAATATTCGATTGGTCAGGGAATATTCATTTTAATAGGGAATATTCGTACGACGACACAATCATTCGTGGATCCCACAACGAAAATTATTATCGGAATGAGAAAACAATAGAAATATCTTTTTATAAAAATAACGTCAAAATTTTACCATTAAACTGTTGAAATACCCTGTGGTAAAAGTACAGTAATACGCGTGGTTGCATAGTAGCACACGGTATTGGTTATTGATGCTTACGTGAGAAATCACTCAGTTTTATTCAATTATTGCTACAGTAATTGCGGCATAGTATCTCACGTTATTTGATTCAATTATTGTCAATAACTTTTATATTATTAAATCAATAATTGAGACGACAAAGTTATTCATATTATTATTTACAATATTGATGATGTCTAGAAAGTTCTGTCGAGGAGAGGTTTGTTTGGTCACCTAATTGCTCGTCAATAGGGAAAAATTCATATCGAAAAGCCCCCTCTTTCCTGGGAACGATCTGATTGTTAAATATTGCGAAATATAATAATAATGATAAATATTGTTAAAAATATTGAGGTAATTTTTATGAAGTATTTGTGGTAATTTTGGCTTATTTTATGGACCCCCATTTATCCATTTTTCAAAATAATCGGTAGAAGATGATTCAGTATATATATATAATATCTGTGTGTGATAAGGATGTCTGTGATAAAGATGTGTGTGAAAGTGACGTGTGGGATGGGGGGAAGGTTTACGTGAATTAGAGGGAGTATATATATATATATATATATATATATATATATATATATATATATATATATATATATATGTGTGTGTGTGTGTGTGTGTGATTTATGTGTGTGTACCTTTGCCGTAAGGCAAATGTTATAATTATAATTATATATATTTTTTATAAATTTTGTTTTATTTGATTATAAATAGAATATATTATATTTTATTTAAAGTTTTTATTTTATTGCATAGTGCTGCATAGTAAATCAAAATTTTCAAACGATTCAGCTGAACGAATTCGCCCGTGAATTCATTCTGTGTGTCCTTGATTAAAATTTTCAAATAGTATCCTTTCCATTCTCCTATAAATAGGATGCTTAGTTAGAATTAAAAATCACACCAGAATCATAGAATTCTTCTTCTATAATCTTGAGCGTATTTCTTTAGAGTTTAAGGAAGCTTTGAGCGTAGTAAACAGTTCACGTTTTCTTCAAGAATATCCCTGCTATAACAGTTGGAATACTCTTCTTTTTAAGGTAAGGGATATTATTTTTGTTCAATATTCGTAAGAAATAATATTTTCTTCCATACTCTGTAGTATATAAGTAATATTATTTCGTTTTAGATTTCGAATTCTACACTCGTTTTGTTAAAGTTTTGGCTTCTATACTCCATGAAATTAGTAGAATATCCTTGATATTTGCGCTTCATCTAGTATCTTTTTATGGAAATATTATTCTGAGCATTCTTGATAAGTTTTAACTTTTCATGCCGGAGTACTATTCACAGGATACTATTCACGAATTATTATTTAGAGGGTACTATTCACTCGATTACTATTCACCCGGGGTATTATTCATGACAAAAAAATTAATTTCTTTTCGATCCAAATCATTTTTGATACAATATTATTCTTGAATTTTACTCCACAAAGTAGTATCATGTTGACAATTTAGACGTTTTTGAATTCTGAATAAATTAAATTATAAATCTTTAAAAATTTATCCTTTGCGTTCTTTTAATTGAATTCTTATATCATTGTCATCATCCTCATGCTTATATTATGATGAAAGTCATCTGTGACCCGTAGTGCATAAATGGACTTGGCATGATTATGATCATGGAATATTTGGTATAACCATGACCGTAATATTACAAATGATGTGGTAAGAGTCCTCATTGGCCCGTAGTTCATTGATGGACAGTTATTGGCATGATCATGATCATTGATGAAAACACGAATATCCTTGGCCCGTAGTGCATGGATAATTTGTGGTCGTGATACTTATGAATATCCTTGACCGTAGTGCAGGAATGATTCGATGATGTGGATTATTTATTAAGCTGAGTCTCAGCAATAAAATTGATGATAAACTTTTTAAATCATAGAAGATAGTAGATATCATGCTCTACTTGACTCTTCTAATGGATTGCATATTCCGCTGCAGTTAAACTTGATATTTATTATATTTTATCAGTTTAACACTGTTGAAGGCTAACGATAATTTATTCTGCATTATCTTAGTCATAATATTTTTTACTGGGCTAGTTGAGCTCACCCTTTTCCTTTCATTGTTCTCTTTAGGAAAGGAGAATATAGCTGGGACTAGTCGGGGAACGGAGTGACGGTCTAGATGTTTGCATTAGTAGTCCTCACTATTCTGTGAAATAATGTGATAATAATTGTAATGAGCACTTATTTTGAGTTTGAATACTGTCTAGAAGATAATATTTGTATTAAAACTCACTGCTTATGTTTTATTGTATTCTACACTACACTTAACAGTTGTATAAATTAAATTTGTATTTAAATTATATACTATGTATTTGGCGACTCAGAATAGGTGATGTATACCTATTTTGGGAGCATCACAGTTGGTATCAAAGCTTAAGGATATGATCTCTGGCTAAGATGTGAGACTAGAACTAGGAAGGAAGAGGCAGGTAATTCCTTCGCTAGTACAACCTACCTAAGTTTTCTTGTTATTTAATTGGTCGGTCAGAATATAGGGATAATTTGTTGCATGTCAATTAACCCTTGTTTTGTGGCAGTATTTGAAAATGACATCCGAGAATATTGAGAATAGCAATGGAGCACATGAGACCGTTGAATCACCAACGATCAATAACCAGGATAATGTGCATCAGGTAGGCAACAATCCTCATGCAAACAACAACACCGACCAAATGATGAATGACGAAATGCTTAGGAGCTTTATGCAGTTCGTGCAACTTCCACTACAAAAATAAGGGTCACTGGTGACGGGCCTAATGTCGACGGTACAATCCCCGTCGAGAATAAGTTCAATGTCGACGGTCTAGCCGTCGCCTATGCTTGCCGTCGAGAATGACCTTTTTTTGGCGCTAGACATTCTCGGTGGAGGGAACACCTCATTGGTAACGGTAATGATTTTAGCATCGATGGTATTGACTCAATAACGACGGGATCTTTATCGATGGGGGTTGTCGTCGAGAATGATAATTAAAACATCCTCTGACGGCAACGACTCCTTTTATAAAATTTTGTTCTCTCTATATTTCTTTCCCTCTCAAATTCAGCCATATTCGCTCCTTAATTTCCCCACTGAATCTCAAATTAGGTTTATTCATTCTCTAAAGTTCACCCATTTTGCCCATTTCAGTTTATTGATGCCCATTTCTCTCATCCCTGTTGCAACCCCTCCCCTTATCCATTTTGTTGCTGCAATCGAGGCCTCTGACCGGACCTCCGACCGTACCTCCAGCCAGTTCGTCGCTGCAACTTCAGAAGTTTACCTTCACCTGTACAAGGATTGGGCTGGTTTGCATTGGTAGGCTCATAAATATGTAAGATTTCGAACAGACAACAACATTAAGTAAATGTACTATAATTGGGGCTATGATATTTATTCAATTTTTGGAAACTAATTTTCCTATCTCCTCTTTAATTTATTTAGGTTCAAGTTGGGTATTTAATATGAAACTATATAATCATTCACGGTTGAACTTCTGTTGAACTGTATTTAGTTTAATATGATATTGGTATGTGAACTATATTTGGTTTAATAAAACTTCTGTTGAACTTCTGTTTAATATGATTTAATCATTGTGTCATCTTATAATATCAATAAAATGAGATTTATTTTTTTGTGAAGCAAAATTATTTTACAAATGTGATTATTTTTGTCTACTGAATGGAGTTTTAATTATGATGAATCAAGTTGACTAGCACTGCAATGCACCATATGGCATGAAATCTTGCACACAAAATAAGATAATAGTAATAATCCAACATCCAATTTTGGTAGAGAAAATTACAATTTCAACAATACCAAGAACGTCCAAACTTGGTATAGATAATTGTAATTTCAACAATATAACATAACAACTTCATTGTAACCAAGTTATACTTTTATATGCTTCAAGATGAGCTTAAATAGGCTAAGGTGGTTGATATATTTTTGTAACCTGGTTCCAACATTTCTTTTCCTTGAACCTAATGCCATTCTCCACGATAGATTATTACACCAACAAAGAGCCAAACAATAACTTCTGAAAGTTCAGAAAACTAAAATCTCTACTTCTGCAAAGCTATTTACAAAAAACTTGTCATACAGGAGGGCCGCAGTTGGATCTACAAAATGATATCACAAAAAATATAATATTTACATACTATATATATATATATATATATATATATATATATATATATAAGTAAGTATTAAAACAACATAAACAAAAGCATAAATAGTTTTTCAGAACAATGTTAAAGTTCACCATTCTTGAAATTATTGTCAGGACCAAAACTAATAAAAATTTGTTAAAAAAATTACTTAAAGGATCAAGTGCATACCCCTTTATCCTACATACTTGTATACCCCTTTTAGCGGTCCGGTCCGTGACTATATTAGAGATCCATCGCTATATGTTGTCCATCGCTAAAAGCATAATATGTATGTAGTGTCATTACATGTTATTAGGAACCACATATTCCCTTTCATCGTTAAGTTGTCTTTACTTTACATCATCTGCTATCTTAATACAAAATTTGGTTCGAAATTTGGTTCGTTTATTGGGTTATTGAAGATTGCTCAACTTGGTGAATATAGTAATTATAATTTCATCTGAGAGTCTAAAAAAGTGATCTTCTTTGTGTTTCTGTGATTTCTTCTTTATCCTTGAAAAAATCTGTCTTTTTTTTCTTCAATAATCATTATGATCAAATGCATGTATTCCATGTGACTTGACATGCGCATATTTTTATATAGTTTAGGAAGCTTAGAAACCCGTTTGAGATTCACTTAGTAGGAGTGGATCTCAAATAGTCCCCGTTTTGGGACTGTTCTTGTATGTTTCGATCTCACTTAGGTCAGTGTTAACGACTTGAGCACATATTTATATTTTTTTGAATTTTCGGTCAGTATATATCTCTTAATGTTCTTCGGGTGCATATTTAGACTACGATGTGTTAGTCTATTTCGTGAACTTGAAGACCTTGGGGAGGTGCTGCCGAAATTTTTGAAAAATTTAAAGATGTGTTCAAGTTGTTGGCATCAGTGAGGCGACACATCCGGGAATGGGATAGAAGCCAGACCTGTTAGAGTGGGAGATGAAGTTAGGAAACTCATAAGCTTGCATATACATTAACTTGGAGACTTGATTGTGTTTGTCTATCTTTCCATATATATAGAAGACAGTTGTCCAAGATGTCTGTTGATCGAAGTTGGATGGAACGTAGGGTAGCCACTAATAAGAGTGGGCTTAGCTCTGAGTACCGTAGTGGGGTTGAACAGTTTCTCAATTTCACGTTTGAGCAAGTCAGCGGCGATGAGATCAGATGTCCTTGTAAGAGGTGTGTGAATGAAGTGTGGAAGGAAAGGAGTGATGTCATGTGCGACTTATTTTCTTATAGGTTCAAGAAGGTTTATACGACATGGATCTATCATGGGGAAACCTGGTTGGATAAACATGAATCAGAACCAGAATCTGGAGCTGACGAAACCTTTGACTGTACTAACATGATAGTCGAAGTTGCTGGTTCATACTTCTAGTGGAATATAGACATGGATGACAGTAGCGTCGAGCAAGAGCCGAATGACGGGGCTAAGGGTTTCTACGAGTTATTGCATGAAGCAGCGACGCCATTGTATAACGGGCACGAAAAGCACACCGTCTTATCTGCCGTGACTAAGTTTTTACACTTCAAGAACGAGCAAAACTGTAGCGAGAGATGTTTTAATGAACTGCTAAACATTGTGAAGGAGTGCTTACCTACAGGCAATAAGTTACCGAAGTCATACTATGATGTAAAGAAAATGGTCAAAAGGCTCAATCTAGGGTATGAGAAGATTGATGCTTGTGAGAATGACTGTATGTTATATTACGGTGGTGTCAATAAAGATAAGAGGTCATATGATATTTGCGGTACAAGTAGATACTGTGAACAGCGCTAGAAAAAGGGAAAAGACGTGCCAAAAAAGATCTTACGTTACTTTCCCATTGCACCGAGGCTTCAGCGGTTGTTCATGTCAACACATACCGCCGAGTATATGAGATGGCACTCTACACGGGACATAGTTGATGGTTAACTAACGCACCCGGCAGATGGGCTTGAGTGGAACATTTTTGATAAAAATCACTCCTCGTTTGCTGAAGAGGTTCGCAATGTTAGGCTTGGACTTGCTACGGATGGATTTAATCCGTTTAATGGGCCTTATACCAAGCCCTACTCAACTTGGCCGGTGATTATTGTTGTGTATAACCTCCCACCTTCGATGTACATAAAAGATCCCTACATATACATGCCTTTACTGATTTCAGGTGATAAGAATCCGAGTAAAGACATCAATGTATATCTCAGTTCGTTAGTTGATGAGTTGAAGATGTTGTGGGATAAAGGGGTTCAAACTTATGATGTATCTCTTAAACAGAACTTTGATAGGAGGGCAGCTTTACTGTGAACCATAAATGACTTCCCGGCATTAGGAATGATCAGTAGATGGTCGACTCATGGGGCCTTGTCATGTCCCATGTGCATGGGGTTAGTTAAAGCTATGCGGCTCAAACATGGAGGGAAAATGAGTTTCTTTACAACATCTAGACAATTTTTATAGATTGAACATCATTATCGACAGATGAGTAGATAATTCAATCAAAAAACAGAGAAACGTCAAGTACCTGGACGTCTTTCAAGGACAACATTGTTGAGTTGGATTACTCACTTGAAATTTTGACCTCCAGGGAAGAATCACAGATTAGAGCGAGCTTATGGTTACGGCAAGGTTCACAACTGGACACACATATCCATGTTCTTTGACCTTCCTTATTGGGCTACACTATGCATCCGTCATTGTTTAGATCCGATGCATACTGAGAAGAACGTATTTGATAATGTTTTTTATACAGTCCTAGATGCAAGTGGTAGAACAAAGGGAAACAATAGGTCGAGGCTTGATTTGGTAGAAATGAACATTAGGGAACATCTGTGGCTGTATCAGGAGGGTAGCAAGACGGTAACGCCTAAAGCTAATTATACTTTGACCAGGGAATAGTTGCTATTGATATGTAATTAGATCAGTGGACTGAAGCTCCCAGATGGATATTCTTCGAATATAGCAAGGTGTTGTAAAGTCGAAGAGTTGAAGTTTCGAGGTCTCAAAAGTCATGATTATCATGTATTTATGCAGAAGTTGATCCCCATGACATATATCGACTTGTTACTAAAATGTGTGGTTAAAGCACTGACGGAGCTTTCTAATTTCTTCAGAGATCTATGCTTAACGGAGCTACAACTCAAAGACATAGATAAAATGAAAATATAGATAGTGGAAATAATGTGCAAGTTAGAAATGATCTTCCCTCCATCATTTTTTGATTTAATAGAGCATTTGCCTATTCACTTGTCGTACGAAGCTAAGTTTGGCGGTCCCGTGCAATATAGATGGATGTATCCATTCGAGAGGTAATGACATTAATATTTTTAATACGCTAAAATGTGCATTCTTGTCTACTAATTTATACATGTATATATAACACATAGGTATATGCGACGTCTAAAACAAAAGGTGAAGAACAGAGTCCGTGTAAAGGGGTCAATTGGTGAGAGTTATGTTATGGAGGAACTTGTTAATTTCTGCTCGTTGTACTTTATGGCGAATGTTCAGACGAGGCACAATCGCTTACGTCGGAATGTGGCTGTCTCGCACGAGGAAAATGGGGAATTAACGGCCTTTAGTCATCATGTACAACCATTTGGCGGGAAAAAAAGGTGATTCTTGACCGATAGTGAGTATGCAGCTGCCACGTTGTATGTACTTGTCAACATAAATGAAGTAGCGCCATACATTAAGTAAGTAGCCATAACTTTTCAAATGTTGTCTTGTGTTACTGCGCCTATAAGTTCCTTCCATACACATTAAATATATATAACTGTATTACAGTCAATATGATGCTGAGATACGTGAAGCGAATCCAATTATATCGGACGGGAATTTGCAAAATTTGAGGAATAGAGAATTTGTGCAATGGTTTAAAGATCATGTAAGTTTAACCGATTTGCAGTTCAATGAATCTACCTTCATAGACATAATCTTATGGCGTAATTAGCTTTATAATATGTTGTGTTCATGTACATTAGGTCCTCACAGATGAGTTAGCTGACATTCAGCTAAAGCTTATAGCTGACGGCCCAGAAAGATCTGTAGATACTTATGCATGCTTCATTGTCAACGGTTACAGATTTAAGTGTTGCGATATTGGGAAAGTCACTTCTTTTGATTCTGGTGTTGTGGTGAAAGGTAGATACTACGATAATCTTTGGGATAACTGGTATGGACGATTGCTAGAAGTTGTCATTCTCAAATATTGGGGTCATAAAGAGTTAGTTTGCTTCATTGTCATTGGTTTGATGTTGAGAATGGATTTAGAGTAGATAAAAATTCAGGACTGGTGACTGTTAATATTAAGTCAAAACTAAACTCAAATAAGCCTTTTATTTTAGCAAGTCAAGCAACACAGGTGTACTACGCGCGGAGTGTTAAAACTCCTGCAAGCTCATGGTATGCTATAATAACCACCAAAGCCCATGGTTTTCAAGGCATAGCTCGTCCAGGCGATGAACCTTTACAAGTCGAGTCTACTAGTGTCACACCTGCTGATGTGACAATTATTAGTGAGTCTAGTGAAGAAAAGGATGATGTCGTCGCTGTCAAAAGTGAAGACGATGTTCTTGAGGAGGTAGATATAATTGAAGAAATCGTTGAGGATGGTGAAGATGGTGATGACAATGATATTGAAGATTTACTGCTCGAAGATGATGATTCTGATATTGATGGCTTTGACTATATAAATGATTAGGAGTATATACTCTTTGTGTCCTTTTAGTTGTATTCAAATGTAATAGTTTGTTTTAGGTTACTATTTATGTTGTATTTAAATGTAATAGTTTATTTTAGGTTACTATTTATGTTATATCCTTTTAAAATGACTATTTATGTTGTATTCTTTTAGTTGTATCTGTATGTTATCCTCTTTGTTACTGTTCAAAAATATTGTGCCTACGAATGTCTAATAATGTTTTTTTTGATGATTTGACAGTATATATACATATGGTGCTTTACACCACACGACGATTGTGGTGGGCGTGCAGGTCGTGGGGGCCGCAGAGGTAGTGGGGGTGATGAGCAGGCTGGGTCGTCAGGTATAATTACATGTTTTGTTGGGATACATCTTATTATTTTTTATTTTATATAGTATTGACATTATATTCGTTTATATAAATAATGATGTATTTCACTATATAGGTGATCGTCGTAGGCCTCCGCGGGGACTAGCACGGCAAGGTTCACAACTGGACACACATATCCATGTTCTTTGACCTTCCTTATTGGGCTACACTATGCATCCGTCATTGTTTAGATCCGATGCATACTGAGAAGAACGTATTTGATAATGTTTTTTATACAGTCCTAGATGCAAGTGGTAGAACAAAGGGAAACAATAGGTCGAGGCTTGATTTGGTAGAAATGAACATTAGGGAACATCTGTGGCTGTATCAGGAGGGTAGCAAGACGGTAACGCCTAAAGCTAATTATACTTTGACCAGGGAATAGTTGCTATTGATATGTAATTAGATCAGTGGACTGAAGCTCCCAGATGGATATTCTTCGAATATAGCAAGGTGTTGTAAAGTCGAAGAGTTGAAGTTTCGAGGTCTCAAAAGTCATGATTATCATGTATTTATGCAGAAGTTGATCCCCATGACATATATCGACTTGTTACTAAAATGTGTGGTTAAAGCACTGACGGAGCTTTCTAATTTCTTCAGAGATCTATGCTTAACGGAGCTACAACTCAAAGACATAGATAAAATGAAAATATAGATAGTGGAAATAATGTGCAAGTTAGAAATGATCTTCCCTCCATCATTTTTTGATTTAATAGAGCATTTGCCTATTCACTTGTCGTACGAAGCTAAGTTTGGCGGTCCCGTGCAATATAGATGGATGTATCCATTCGAGAGGTAATGACATTAATATTTTTAATACGCTAAAACGTGCATTCTTGTCTACTAATTTATACATGTATATATAACACATAGGTATATGCGACGTCTAAAACAAAAGGTGAAGAACAGAGTCCGTGTAAAGGGGTCAATTGGTGAGAGTTATGTTATGGAGGAACTTGTTAATTTCTGCTCGTTGTACTTTATGGCGAATGTTCAGACGAGGCACAATCGCTTACGTCGGAATGTGGCTGTCTCGCACGAGGAAAATGGGGAATTAACGGCCTTTAGTCATCAAGTACAACCATTTGGCGGGAAAAAAGGTGATTCTTGACCGATAGTGAGTATGCAGCTGCCACATTGTATGTACTTCTCAACATAAATGAAGTAGCGCCATACATTAAGTAAGTAGCCATAACTTTTCAAATGTTGTCTTGTGTTACTGCGCCTATAAGTTCCTTCCATACACATTAAATATATATAACTGTATTGCAGTCAATATGATGCTGAGATACGTGAAGCGAATCCAATTATATCGGACGGGGATTTGCAAAATTTGAGGAATAGAGAATTTGTGCAATGGTTTAAAGATCATGTAAGTTTAACCGATTTGCAGTTCAATGAATCTACCATCATAGACATAATCTTATGGCGTAATTAGCTTTATAATATGTTGTGTTCATGTACATTAGGTCCTCACAGATGAGTTAGCTGACATTCAGCTAAAGCTTATAGCTGACGGCCCAGAAAGATCTGTAGATACTTATGCATGCTTCATTGTCAACGGTTACAGATTTAAGTGTTGCGATATTGGGGAAGTCACTTCTTTTGATTCTGGTGTTGTGGTGAAAGGTAGCTACTACGATAATCTTTGGGATAACTGGTATGGACGATTGCTAGAAGTTGTCATTCTCAAATATTGGGGTCATAAAGAGTTAGTTTGCTTCATTGTTATTGGTTTAATGTTGAGAATGGAGTTAGAGTAGATAAAAATTCAGGACTGGTGACTGTTAATATTAAGTCAAAACTAAACTCAAATAAGCCTTTTATTTTAGCAAGTCAAGCAACACAGGTGTACTACGCGCGGAGTGTTAAAACTCCTGCAAGCTCATGGTATGCTATAATAACCACCAAAGCCCATGGTTTTCAAGGCATAGCTCGTCCAGGCGATGAACCTTCACAAGTCGAGTCTACTAGTGTCACACCTGCTGATGTGACAATTATTAGTGAGTCTAGTGAAGAAAAGGATGATGTCGTCGCTGTCAAAAGTGAAGACGATGTTCCTGAGGAGGTAGATATAATTGAAGAAATCGTTGAGGATGATGAAGATGGTGATGACAATGATATTGAAGATTTACTGCTCGAAGATGATGATTCTGATATTGATGGCTTTGACTATATAAATGATTAGGAGTATATACTCTTTGTGTCCTTTTAGTTGTATTCAAATGTAATAGTTTGTTTTAGGTTACTATTTATGTTGTATTTAAATGTAATAGTTTATTTTAGGTTACTATTTATGTTATATCCTTTTAAAATGACTATTTATGTTGTATTCTTTTAGTTGTATCTGTATGTTATCCTCTTTGTTACTGTTCAAAAATATTGTGCCTACGAATGTCTAATAATGTTTTTTTTGATGATTTGACAGTATATATACATATGGTGCTTTACACCACACGACGATTGTGGTGGGCGTGCAGGTCGTGGGGGCCGCAGAGGTAGTGGGGGTGATGAGCAGGCTGGGTCGTCAGGTATAATTACATGTTTTGTTGGGATACATCTTATTATTTTTTATTTTATATAGTATTGACATTATATTCGTTTATATAAATAATGATGTATTTCACTATATAGGTGATCGTCGTAGGCCTCCGCGGGGACTAGCACGGCAAGGTTCACAACTGGACACACATATCCATGTTCTTTGACCTTCCTTATTGGGCTACACTATGCATCCGTCATTGTTTAGATCCGATGCATACTGAGAAGAACGTATTTGATAATGTTTTTTATACAGTCCTAGATGCAAGTGGTAGAACAAAGGGAAACAATAGGTCGAGGCTTGATTTGGTAGAAATGAACATTAGGGAACATCTGTGGCTGTATCAGGAGGGTAGCAAGACGGTAACGCCTAAAGCTAATTATACTTTGACCAGGGAATAGTTGCTATTGATATGTAATTAGATCAGTGGACTGAAGCTCCCAGATGGATATTCTTCGAATATAGCAAGGTGTTGTAAAGTCGAAGAGTTGAAGTTTCGAGGTCTCAAAAGTCATGATTATCATGTATTTATGCAGAAGTTGATCCCCATGACATATATCGACTTGTTACTAAAATGTGTGGTTAAAGCACTGACGGAGCTTTCTAATTTCTTCAGAGATCTATGCTTAACGGAGCTACAACTCAAAGACATAGATAAAATGAAATTATAGATAGTGGAAATAATGTGCAAGTTAGAAATGATCTTCCCTCCATCATTTTTTGATTTAATAGAGCATTTGCCTATTCACTTGTCGTACGAAGCTAAGTTTGGCGGTCCCGTGCAATATAGATGGATGTATCCATTCGAGAGGTAATGACATTAATATTTTTAATACGCTAAAATGTGCATTCTTGTCTACTAATTTATACATGTATATATAACACATAGGTATATGCGACGTCTAAAACAAAAGGTGAAGAACAGAGTCCGTGTAAAGGGGTCAATTGGTGAGAGTTATGTTATGGAGGAACTTGTTAATTTCTGCTCGTTGTACTTTATGGCGAATGTTCAGACGAGGCACAATCGCTTACGTCGGAATGTGGCTGTCTCGCACGAGGAAAATGGGGAATTAACGGCCTTTAGTCATCAAGTACAACCATTTGGCGGGAAAAAAGGTGATTCTTGACCGATAGTGAGTATGCAGCTGCCACATTGTATGTACTTCTCAACATAAATGAAGTAGCGCCATACATTAAGTAAGTAGCCATAACTTTTCAAATGTTGTCTTGTGTTACTGCGCCTATAAGTTCCTTCCATACACATTAAATATATATAACTGTATTGCAGTCAATATGATGCTGAGATACGTGAAGCGAATCCAATTATATCGGACGGGGATTTGCAAAATTTGAGGAATAGAGAATTTGTGCAATGGTTTAAAGATCATGTAAGTTTAACCGATTTGCAGTTCAATGAATCTACCATCATAGACATAATCTTATGGCGTAATTAGCTTTATAATATGTTGTGTTCATGTACATTAGGTCCTCACAGATGAGTTAGCTGACATTTAGCTAAAGCTTATAGCTGACGACCCAGAAAGATCTGTAGATACTTATGCATGCTTCATTGTCAACGGTTACAGATTTAAGTGTTGCGATATTGGGGAAGTCACTTCTTTTGATTCTGGTGTTGTGGTGAAAGGTAGCTACTACGATAATCTTTGGGATAACTGGTATGGACGATTGCTAGAAGTTGTCATTCTCAAATATTGGGGTCATAAAGAGTTAGTTTGCTTCATTGTTATTGGTTTGATGTTGAGAATGGAGTTAGAGTAGATAAAAATTCAGGACTGGTGACTGTTAATATTAAGTCAAAACTAAACTCAAATAAGCCTTTTATTTTAGCAAGTCAAGCAACACAGGTGTACTACGCGCGGAGTGTTAAAACTCCTGCAAGCTCATGGTATGCTATAATAACCACCAAAGCCCATGGTTTTCAAGGCATAGCTCGTCCAGGCGATGAACCTTCACAAGTCGAGTCTACTAGTGTCACACCTGCTGATGTGACAATTATTAGTGAGTCTAGTGAAGAAAAGGATGATGTCGTCGCTGTCAAAAGTGAAGACGATGTTCCTGAGGAGGTAGATATAATTGAAGAAATCGTTGAGGATGATGAAGATGGTGATGACAATGATATTGAAGATTTACTGCTCGAAGATGACGATTCTGATATTGATGGCTTTGACTATATAAATGATTAGGAGTATATACTCTTTGTGTCCTTTTAGTTGTATTCAAATGTAATAGTTTGTTTTAGGTTACTATTTATGTTGTATTTAAATGTAATAGTTTATTTTAGGTTACTATTTATGTTATATCCTTTTAAAATGACTATTTATGTTGTATTCTTTTAGTTGTATCTGTATGTTATCCTCTTTGTTACTGTTCAAAAATATTGTGCCTACGAATGTCTAATAATGTTTTTTTTGATGATTTGACAGTATATATACATATGGTGCTTTACACCACACGACGATTGTGGTGGGCGTGCAGGTCGTGGGGGCCGCAGAGGTAGTGGGGGTGATGAGCAAGCTGGGTCATCTGGTATAATTACATGTTTTGTTGGGATACATCTTATTATTTTTTATTTTATATAGTATTGACATTATATTCGTTTATATAAATAATGATGTATTTCACTATATAGGTGATCGTCGTAGGCCTCCGCGGGGACTAGCACGGCAAAGTTCACAACTGGACACACATATCCATGTTCTTTGACCTTCCTTATTGGGCTACACTATGCATCCGTCATTGTTTAGATCCGATGCATACTGAGAAGAACGTATTTGATAATGTTTTTTATACAGTCCTAGATGCAAGTGGTAGAACAAAGGGAAACAATAGGTCGAGGCTTGATTTGGTAGAAATGAACATTAGGGAACATCTGTGGCTGTATCAGGAGGGTAGCAAGACGGTAACGCCTAAAGCTAATTATACTTTGACCAGGGAATAGTTGCTATTGATATGTAATTAGATCAGTGGACTGAAGCTCCCAGATGGATATTCTTCGAATATAGCAAGGTGTTGTAAAGTCGAAGAGTTGAAGTTTCGAGGTCTCAAAAGTCATGATTATCATGTATTTATGCAGAAGTTGATCCCCATGACATATATCGACTTGTTACTAAAATGTGTGGTTAAAGCACTGACGGAGCTTTCTAATTTCTTCAGAGATCTATGCTTAACGGAGCTACAACTCAAAGACATAGATAAAATGAAAATATAGATAGTGGAAATAATGTGCAAGTTAGAAATGATCTTCCCTCCATCATTTTTTGATTTAATAGAGCATTTGCCTATTCACTTGTCGTACGAAGCTAAGTTTGGCGGTCCCGTGCAATATAGATGGATGTATCCATTCGAGAGGTAATGACATTAATATTTTTAATACGCTAAAATGTGCATTCTTGTCTACTAATTTATACATGTATATA
This sequence comes from Panax notoginseng, assembly GCA_016801055.1. Lineage (NCBI taxonomy): Eukaryota > Viridiplantae > Streptophyta > Magnoliopsida > Apiales > Araliaceae > Panax > Panax notoginseng. The sequence continues at coordinate 236,120,936 of CM029013.1, read as the reverse complement.
TAACACATAGGTATATGCGACGTCTAAAACAAAAGGTGAAGAACAGAGTCCGTGTAAAGGGGTCAATTGGTGAGAGTTATGTTATGGAGGAACTTGTTAATTTCTGCTCGTTGTACTTTATGGCGAATGTTCAGACGAGGCACAATCGCTTACGTCGGAATGTGGCTGTCTCGCACGAGGAAAATGGGGAATTAACGGCCTTTAGTCATCAAGTACAACCATTTGGCGGGAAAAAAGGTGATTCTTGACCGATAGTGAGTATGCAGCTGCCACATTGTATGTACTTCTCAACATAAATGAAGTAGCGCCATACATTAAGTAAGTAGCCATAACTTTTCAAATGTTGTCTTGTGTTACTGCGCCTATAAGTTCCTTCCATACACATTAAATATATATAACTGTATTGCAGTCAATATGATGCTGAGATACGTGAAGCGAATCCAATTATATCGGACGGGGATTTGCAAAATTTGAGGAATAGAGAATTTGTGCAATGGTTTAAAGATCATGTAAGTTTAACCGATTTACAGTTCAATGAATCTACCATCATAGACATAATCTTATGGCGTAATTAGCTTTATAATATGTTGTGTTCATGTACATTAGGTCCTCACAGATGAGTTAGCTGACATTTAGCTAAAGCTTATAGCTGACGACCCAGAAAGATCTGTAGATACTTATGCATGCTTCATTGTCAACGGTTACAGATTTAAGTGTTGCGATATTGGGGAAGTCACTTCTTTTGATTCTGGTGTTGTGGTGAAAGGTAGCTACTACGATAATCTTTGGGATAACTGGTATGGACGATTGCTAGAAGTTGTCATTCTCAAATATTGGGGTCATAAAGAGTTAGTTTGCTTCATTGTTATTGGTTTGATGTTGAGAATGGAGTTAGAGTAGATAAAAATTCAGGACTGGTGACTGTTAATATTAAGTCAAAACTAAACTCAAATAAGCCTTTTATTTTAGCAAGTCAAGCAACACAGGTGTACTACGCGCGGAGTGTTAAAACTCCTGCAAGCTCATGGTATGCTATAATAACCACCAAAGCCCATGGTTTTCAAGGCATAGCTCGTCCAGGCGATGAACCTTCACAAGTCGAGTCTACTAGTGTCACACCTGCTGATGTGACAATTATTAGTGAGTCTAGTGAAGAAAAGGATGATGTCGTCGCTGTCAAAAGTGAAGACGATGTTCCTGAGGAGGTAGATATAATTGAAGAAATCGTTGAGGATGGTGAAGATGGTGATGACAATGATATTGAAGATTTACTGCTCGAAGATGATGATTCTGATATTGATGGCTTTGACTATATAAATGATTAGGAGTATATACTCTTTGTGTCCTTTTAGTTGTATTCAAATGTAATAGTTTGTTTTAGGTTACTATTTATGTTGTATTTAAATGTAATAGTTTATTTTAGGTTACTATTTATGTTATATCCTTTTAAAATGACTATTTATGTTGTATTCTTTTAGTTGTATCTGTATGTTATCCTCTTTGTTACTGTTCAAAAATATTGTGCCTACGAATGTCTAATAATGTTTTTTTTGATGATTTGACAGTATATATACATATGGTGCTTTACACCACACGACGATTGTGGTGGGCGTGCAGGTCGTGGGGGCCGCAGAGGTAGTGGGGGTGATGAGCAGGCTGGGTCGTCAGGTATAATTACATGTTTTGTTGGGATACATCTTATTATTTTTTATTTTATATAGTATTGACATTATATTCGTTTATATAAATAATGATGTATTTCACTATATAGGTGATCGTCGTAGGCCTCCGCGGGGACTAGCACGGCAAAGTTCACAACTGGACACACATATCCATGTTCTTTGACCTTCCTTATTGGGCTACACTATGCATCCGTCATTGTTTAGACCCGATGCATACTGAGAAGAACGTATTTGATAATGTTTTTTATACAGTCCTAGATGCAAGTGGTAGAACAAAGGGAAACAATAGGTCGAGGCTTGATTTGGTAGAAATGAACATTAGGGAACATCTGTGGCTGTATCAGGAGGGTAGCAAGACAGTAACGCCTAAAGCTAATTATACTTTGACCAGGGAATAGTTGCTATTGATATGTAATTAGATCAGTGGACTGAAGCTCCCAGATGGATATTCTTCGAATATAGCAAGGTGTTGTAAAGTCGAAGAGTTGAAGTTTCGAGGTCTCAAAAGTCATGATTATCATGTATTTATGCAGAAGTTGATCCCCATAACATATATCGACTTGTTACTAAAATGTGTGGTTAAAGCACTGACGGAGCTTTCTAATTTCTTCAGAGATCTATGCTTAACGGAGCTACAACTCAAAGACATGGATAAAATGAAAATATAGATAGTGGAAATAATGTGCAAGTTAGAAATGATCTTCCCTCCATCATTTTTTGATTTAATAGAGCATTTGCCTATTCACTTGTCGTACGAAGCTAAGTTTGGCGGTCCCGTGCAATATAGATGGATGTATCCATTCGAGAGGTAATGACATTAATATTTTTAATACGCTAAAACGTGCATTCTTGTCTACTAATTTATACATGTATATATAACACATAGGTATATGCGACGTCTAAAACAAAAGGTGAAGAACAGAGTCCGTGTAAAGGGGTCAATTGGTGAGAGTTATGTTATGGAGGAACTTGTTAATTTCTGCTCGTTGTACTTTATGGCGAATGTTCAGACGAGGCACAATCGCTTACGTCGGAATGTGGCTGTCTCGCACGAGGAAAATGGGGAATTAACGGCCTTTAGTCATCAAGTACAACCATTTGGCGGGAAAAAAGGTGATTCTTGACCGATAGTGAGTATGCAGCTGCCACATTGTATGTACTTGTCAACATAAATGAAGTAGCTCCATACATTAAGTAAGTAGCCATAACTTTTCAAATGTTGTCTTGTGTTACTGCGCCTATAAGTTCCTTCCATACACATTAAATATATTTAACTGTATTGCAGTCAATATGATGCTGAGATACGTGAAGCGAATCCAATTATATCGGACGGGGATTTGCAAAATTTGAGGAATAGAGAATTTGTGCAATGGTTTAAAGATCATGTAAGTTTAACCGATTTGCAGTTCAATGAATCTACCATCATAGACATAATCTTATGGCGTAATTAGCTTTATAATATGTTGTGTTCATGTACATTAGGTCCTCACAGATGAGTTAGCTGACATTCAGCTAAAGCTTATAGCTGACGGCCCAGAAAGATCTGTAGATACTTATGCATGCTTCATTGTCAACGGTTACAGATTTAAGTGTTGCGATATTGGGGAAGTCACTTCTTTTGATTCTGGTGTTGTGGTGAAAGGTAGCTACTACGATAATCTTTGGGATAACTGGTATGGACGATTGCTAGAAGTTGTCATTCTCAAATATTGGGGTCATAAAGAGTTAGTTTGCTTCATTGTTATTGGTTTGATGTTGAGAATGGAGTTAGAGTAGATAAAAATTCAGGACTGGTGACTGTTAATATTAAGTCAAAACTAAACTCAAATAAGCCTTTTATTTTAGCAAGTCAAGCAACACAGGTGTACTACGCGCGGAGTGTTAAAACTCCTGCAAGCTCATGGTATGCTATAATAACCACCAAAGCCCATGGTTTTCAAGGCATAGCTCGTCCAGGCGATGAACCTTCACAAGTCGAATCTACTAGTGTCACACCTGCTGATGTGACAATTATTAGTGAGTCTAGTGAAGAAAAGGATGATGTCGTCGCTGTCAAAAGTGAAGACGATGTTCCTGAGGAGGTAGATATAATTGAAGAAATCGTTGAGGATGATGAAGATGGTGATGACAATGATATTGAAGATTTACTGCTCGAAGATGACGATTCTGATATTGATGGCTTTGACTATATAAATGATTAGGAGTATATACTCTTTGTGTCCTTTTAGTTGTATTCAAATGTAATAGTTTGTTTTAGGTTACTATTTATGTTGTATTTAAATGTAATAGTTTATTTTAGGTTACTATTTATGTTATATCCTTTTAAAATGACTATTTATGTTGTATTCTTTTAGTTGTATCTGTATGTTATCCTCTTTGTTACTGTTCAAAAATATTGTGCCTACGAATGTCTAATAATGTTTTTTTTTGATGATTTGACAGTATATATACATATGGTGCTTACACCACACGACGATTGTGGTGGGCGTGCAGGTCGTGGGGGCCGCAGAGGTAGTGGGGGTGATGAGCAGGCTGGGTCGTCAGGTATAATTACATGTTTTGTTGGGATACATCTTATTATTTTTTATTTTATATAGTATTGACATTATATTCGTTTATATAAATAATGATTATTTCACTATATAGGTGATCGTCGTAGGCCTCCGCGGGGACTAGCACGTGGCTTGCTAGGGAATCCCCTTAGGCGCCGAATATTTGTCGTGTTGGGACTAATAGGTAATTTCATAGTCCTATATAGTATTGACATAAGTATTTAGTTCTTATATATTCTTTCTAATTTGCAAATGTATTAATTTCAATTGTAGTATCGTTGATGCGACGCCGAGGAACATGTTTCTTGGGATCGTCCGCAATTGATTCTCAAGCCCGTAGATGAGGTGGGCGGATGTGGACGACCACACACACTAGCTGATTATTGCTGAGTTCAGGGTAATATGTCATTCATTCATTCATTCATATATAGGTTAGTTTTATATGCATTCATATGTTAGTTTGATTTATGTTGTGTATTAAGTTTCTTAATGTGTAATGTGCAGAGATATTACCACTTTGAGGATGGGCAGGAAGCCCATGGCATGACTATTCTACACAAATACTTGGAGATGAATTGGTACAAGTGGGTCCACGACTGGAAGAAGAAGGCCCGGACGAAGATGGCTGATGGACAGACACTTAAGGATGTCCGGCCAGATTTCATCTCTGCTGCGGTGTGGGACCAGATGTGCAGCATTTGCGACGGCGAGGCCTTTAAGAAGATGTCGGCACAGCGAACAGCTGCCCGACAGTAGAGTCGTCTCCCGCACTGCACGGGGTCTTAGTAGTACGATCTCTACCGAGAGATACTTGAGGTGAGTCTAAAGCATGCACCCTCCCGCTTGGAGTTTGGTGGCACGCCCACCAGAAGAAAGGTGAAGGTGGTTATTTATCACCTGAGGCAGAACACATTGTTGTAAGTTATTTAATTCTCTTATTTAGTATGTATTTAAAATTCGGACATTCTTTTGTATTTTTTTGTTTTATATTTTATCATCTATTAATGTGTTTTTTTTAGCGACGATTCGAGGACCTTCCTGTGGCCTGGAGCAGCCAGAGAGGTGACACTGCAGTCGATGATTCTACGCATGCGGATGAGGAGATGGAGGACTGGCTGTAGGCTACAGGGGGACCGAAGAAGGGTAGAGTTGTGGGCATTCCCCATGTCCCAGCCTACACCCTAGTCCCTGCTGTGAGATCTCGGCGGTGCCCACCCACTAGAGGTAGTGGTACGAGTGGATCGGGCGCCGGCCTTTCATTATCCGACGATTTCTTCTGGCAGATTATAAAGGGGTGCATGGCGAGCAGTGTTGTGCAGTCAGGCGTACCATCACGCGAGCGGATCTACCAGCTAGTTCAGGAGGTTGTCCACAGCTCCATAGATCCAATAGCTGTCGCTGATGACCTCATGGGTGTAGTACGGGAGGAGGCCATCCGTGCATGTGTGGTTGTCCTGGCCAACATCTTCCCACCACATATTTGACAGGTAAAAACAATTATTGATGTATTTCTTTATTTAATTTATGAAATTTGTAATTATATTACTTATATAAAGTTACGTATCAAACACATATAGCACCGCATAGGCATTAGGCATGCGCTGTAACTTACGGGACTCGATTCCGATATACGGATGACGAGTTATCAGCCCCTTTACCAGAATTACCAATAATTAGACTAAGGGGCAAAAAAGAGGCTAAAACCCGCCTCGATCGTACAAATGACACGCAAATACACACATAGCACCGTATAGGCATTAGGCACGTGCTATAACTTACGGGACTCGGTTTCAATATACGGATGACGAGTTATCAGCCCGTTTGCCAGAATTACCAACACTTAGTCTAAAAGCCAAAAAAGAGACTAAAACCCACCTTGGTCGTCCAAATGACACACAAACACATACATAGCACCGCATAGGCATTAGGCATGTGCTGTAACTTACGGGACTCGATTCCGATATACGGATGACCAGTTATCAGCTCGTTTGCCAGAATTACCAACACTTAGGTAAAAAGCCAAAAAAGAGACCAAAACCCGTCTCGATAATCCAAACAATACACAAACATACACATAGCACCGCATAAGCATTAGGCACGCGCTGCAACTTACGGGACTCGATTCCGATATATGGATGACGATGTTAGAGTTTATGCCCTAGAGGCCAATTATTTGATGTAATTGCTTAACATTTGATATTATTGTTGATTGAATAAATAAATGATTTTATTATGGTTTTAATTACTGCGTAATATAATTGTTAACATAATAAAATTTCTTAGAATAGTGATACAAATTATATAGTTTCAAGTATGTGACTTGAACATGAGATTATATAATTATAATTAGTATCATTGTTCTTAAATGTCCCTAGTCGAGTATCATTGTTGATGGGACAACAATGATGCATTGAGACTAGTATGTGGATTGACTGATGACCAAATCTCATTGGTCATAAATATATGAGATATTAAGTCAATGCATAGGTACATGTTAGAGAACAATGTACTGGACAGACCCACCATGAGAATTCTATATGGAGCATTATGCGAAGTGTCATTAGTAATTCTCATAGTGACAATGATGTAATGGTCCTCCGACCTGAAACCGCTATATTACTACACGAGAATATATGTACTTTGATATCATCAAATGTCACCTTTAATAGGGTGGACTATAAAGGTGATTATTGGGTTCATTATGAATCGTGTGAGTAATATGAGTGATCTAGATGGAATTTAACCATCCTATATTTTATAGGTGATATCCATAGGCCTCTTGATTGAGTAGGACTATGAAATGCATGGCCATGCTCAAATAGTGATTTGTTTCATATAGTCTACTCATTGATCAAGAAAACTCAGATTAAATTATGAAGAGTATGACACATTCCATGACTCGAGTTTAATCTAGGATATTAAGGTTAAAAGGATTAAATTACATTGAAACATTGGTCACGAAAAGGTTGCATCGAATCATCGATCTTATTATTACTTGGGTAGCAGTGATGCATTACTAGATGCCGCTCACTGTTTATAACTTTATAATATGATTTTAAGGTTATTGCCAACGTAATAATAACATATAGGGTCACACACAAAGAACGTAATTAAAAGGAAATTAATTTAAATTGTAAAGATTTAAATATGTCAATATGATTGATATAATTTTAAATTACGAATTTAAATTAATAGGATAATTTATATATAGGTATATTAATTAAGTAAGACTTAATTAAGATATATATAAATTCGGATTTTAATAATATTAGGTTTTGATTAATTCCTCCTGACTGCTATATATATGATGTATATCAGACTTTAGGTTTTTACGTCAAAACAAAACCCTAGCCGCTCTTAGAGAGAGACTAGAGAAAACAGTTCCGAAAATCCTCATCCTTGGTGGCTAGTACCGCGATTCCTTCTTCTGCAGATCGTAAGACGATTCGCGGAGCGTTCGTGTGGATACCGTAGAGACGCAGTCGGTTTGTATTGCGTTGGAGATTCGAGGCGCAGTCGATTTCAGACTCTCGTTTTCATATTCGGTATAATCTCTAAACCTCTTAATTAATTGATTTTTCGCATGGATCCTGTTATAGGGTTTCGGAAATTGCTTTAAAATTTTAATTTCCGCTGTGCGTTTCTGTGCCGAAACCCTACAGTGGTATCAGAGCTACTTGCGAAACGATTAATTTAGATTACGTGTTTTACTTGTATTCGATATATATGATATATGATGATGCATGTTTACCGATATGAAATTGAATATATGATATTCCGTTGTATGTGTATTCTGGTAATATATATGATGATAATGTTAATCGTATCTTTAATCGATGGAATAACAATATAACTGTTCTAATCGGATTAGAAACATGAAGAATCGTTTTAATATGATTAATCGAAACTGGAAATATATGATAAATTCTGGGTGTACTGTTATTCGTTTTAATATGATTAAATCGAAACTGGTATTATATGATTTGTTATTATGGGTGTTTTGGTGGATTAAAATGTATGATTAAATCGGTCAGCCGGACCACCGCCAGGGGGGGAGACCCCCCCTTGGACCCCCCCGTCGTAGCGCACGATGGTCGTGTCCCCTATATGTTATATATTGTTTTCTTTAATTATATATAAATTGTTATGTGCTTATTGTGATATGCATGGTGCACAGTTATGGCCTTTTGACCCATAGGTTAGTGGTTTTTGGTTTTGAAATACGGCTTGCATGTCGTGCCTTTCTATAAATTCTGATGTAATATTCTCTTCTCATCTAAATCCCCTCGAATGTAACTCGAGGTTTCTTTATGTCATGTAATAATCTGTAATTGATGAAGATGTCAAGATGGAGAGGAGGCACATGCTTGAGGAAGATCCAAGGAGGCTATTTATTTTAAGATCTTTTACCACATTAGATTGACCTTCAATCTTTCATTAGCTTGAAAAGATTGACAGTGGATTGGGCCATAACTGTGACACATTTAATTTTGCACTTTATTTATGCTTGTATGCGATATGATATGATAAATAATGTGCACGCTTAATAAGATTAAAATTGGTGAGATCTAAATTAATCCCTCATTAAATTATTAAGTCTAAATCAGATGCCTTCCAATGAATAACACTCATCAAGACCTTGATCAATAGATGTAGGTTTGCCAAAGCAAAGTACCCTATTTATCTAGGTAAGATGCGATAGGATAATTGTGATATCCAAACTGTTAAAATCATTGGGGCCGACTTAACTAAGTTATCTCAATAGGATTGTGGACTTAGAGGCATAGAGTTTGGTAGGTACCATTAGATGGACTAAAAACAATTGTTGTTTACCAAACTATCCAGGAGTTATATATGATATAATTGACAAAGGATTGTCTACCTAAATAATTATGTTTTAAGAGATTAGCCAAAGCTAACTTAAGTCATAATGAAATATGGATCTTGGCTCACTAGAAAGATTTAATAGAAAATGCTTTCCGAATTAATGGTGAGGGCTATTAATTTGAATAAAATAGTGGGAGGTATATTTTGAATGTACTATTATCAATTACATAATATCAACTCTGCAATTTGACTTATTATTTTGGCACTTATAAATTGTAGATATCAATGGCAAACAACAACAACAACACAAGTAGTCTTTCACTACGATCAGTCCTTGAGAAGGACAAGCTGAGTGGGATTAATTTCCTTGACTGGCACAGGAACTTGAGGATTGTCCTTAAACAAGAGCGTAAGCTATATGTCCTTGATGGGCCCATTCCTGCAGCACCGGCTGTCACTGCACCACGTGCGGAGCATAATGCTTACAAGAAGCATCAAGATGATGCTCTGGACGTGAGTTGTCTCATGCTAGCAACCATGAACGCTGAGCTTCAGAAGCAACATGAGTTAATGGATGCTTATGAGATGATCGAGCATCTCAAGAAATTGTTCGAAGGGCATGCTCGACAGGAGAGGTATGATACAAGCAAAGCGTTGTATCACTGCAAGATGGGTGAACGTGATCCAGTTGGTCCACATGTGCTGAAGATGATTGGGTATATTGAGTACCTGGATAGGTTGGGTTTTCCAATCACTCCGGAAGCCCAAACTGATCTTGTTTTACAATCTTTGAACAGCAGCTACTCTCAATTTGTTATGAACTATCTTATGAATGAAATTGAGAAACCCCTTACTGAGTTGTTGAGCATGTTAAGAACTGCCGAGAACAACATGAAAAAGGCAGGACCCGCTCCCATAATGATGGTGCAAAAGGGGAATGCTAAGGGAAATTGGAAAGGCAAAAAGAAGATAGGATCTAAGTCTGTTGCCAAACCCAATTCCAAAACCAAACAGGCTTTAAAACCTAAAGGTGGGGTGGCTAAAGAAGGTGAATGTCACTTCTGTGGAAAACCTGGACACTGGAAAAGGAACTGTCATGCTTATTTGGAAGAAGTGAAGAAAAGGAAAGGAAGTACGACTTCTGATTCAGGTATATATGTTATAGAAGTCAATTTGTCTACTTCTACATCATGGGTATTGGATACTGGATGTGGTTCTCACATTTGTGTTAATGTGCAGGGACTCCGAAGGAGTAGGACTTTGGCGAAAGGAGAGGTTGACCTACGAGTTGGGAATGGAGCAAAAGTTGCTGCACTGGCCGTAGGAACTTATCATTTATCTTTGCCCACTGGGCTAGTTTTAGAATTAGAAGATTGTTATTTTGTGCTTGCTATAAACAAAAATATTATTTCTGTTTCTTGTTTGGACAAGAAAGGGTTTTCATTTATAATTAAGAACAATGGTTGTTCATTTTACTTAAATGATATTTGCTATGGTGTTGCACAATTATTTAACGGTCTTTATATTCTTGATTTAGAAATGCCTATCTATAACATAAACACAAAACGATTTAAATCAAATGATTCAAATCCGACATATCTCTGGCACTGTCGTTTGGGCCATATAAATGAGAAACGCATATCAAAACTCCATAAAGATGGATTTTTGGATTCATTTGATTTTGAATCATATGAAAAATGCGAATCTTGTTTATTAGGCAAGATGACTAAAGCCCCTTTCACTGGACACAGTGAACGGGCTAGCGATATATTGGGACTTATACATAGTGATGTATGTGGACCCATGAGTTCGTTAGCAAGAGGTAGGTTTTATTACTTCATTACATTTACTGACGACTTCAGTAGATATGGATATGTGTATCTAATGAGACACAAATCCGAATCCTTTGAAAAGTTTAAGGAATTCAAGAATGAAGTTCAAAACCAATTTGGCAAAAGCATAAAAGCCCTTCGATCCGATCGAGGAGGTGAATACTTAAGCCAAGACTTTGATGACCTTCTAAAGGAGTGTGGTATTATATCACAGCTCACTCCACCTGGAACACCACAATGGAATGGTGTGTCTGAGAGGAGGAATCGAACCTTGTTGGACATGGTACGATCAATGATGAGTCATGCAGATCTTCCAATAAGCTTCTGGGGTCATGCCCTAGAGACAGCTGCATTCACACTTAACCGTGTTCCTACAAAGACGGTTCAGAAGACACCATATGAGATGTGGACTGGGAAACATCCTAGTATGTCGTTCATGAAGATTTGGGGATGCGAGGCGTTTGTAAAACGTCTAGATTCTGATAAGCTCGGACCCAAATCTGACAAATGTAATTTTGTGGGATACCCAAAAGAAACAAAAGGGTATTATTTCTACAAACCTTCTGAGAATAAAGTGTTTGTTGCTCGAACTGGTATTTTTCTAGAAAGAGAATTTGTCTCTAAAGGAAACAGTGGGAGGAAAGTAGAACTCGAAGAAATTCGAGAACCACAAAATATCATTGAACCTGAGTTGGAACGTGAGCAGGAACCACAAGAAATTGTGGAAAGTGAACCTGCTCAAATTACACAAGGAATTCGTAGATCTGGTAGGACACGCCAAGAGCCTGAGAGATATTATGGATATCTTGTGACTCAAAACGGTGATGTGATGCTCATAGATCAGGATGAGCCTACTTCCTACCAAGAAGCTATGAATGGACCAGATTCTGAGAGATGGCTTGAAGCCATGAGATCTGAAATGGATTCCATGTATACTAACCAAGTATGGACCTTGGTTGATCCACCCGAAGGGGTAAAACCAATCGGGTGCAAGTGGGTTTTCAAGAAGAAAACCGACATGGATGGTAATGTACAAACCTATAAAGGCCGACTGGTAGCAAAAGGTTTCAAACAAATTCAAGGTGTTGACTATGATGAAACATTTTCTCCAGTGGCAATGGTTAAATCCATCAGGATCTTACTTGCTATTGCAGCTTTTTATGATTACGAAATCTGGCAGATGGATGTCAAAACTGCTTTCCTTAACGGAAATCTACTTGAGGATGTGTATATGACACAACCTGAGGGTTTTGTCATTCCAAAGGATGCTGGAAAGGTATGTAAGCTGCAGCGATCCATTTATGGATTAAAGCAAGCCTCTCGGAGTTGGAATCTTCGATTTGATGAAGCAGTCAAAGAATTTGGCTTTATTAAAAATGAAGATGAACCTTGTGTATATAAGAAGGTTAGTGGGAGTCACATTGTATTCCTAGTATTATATGTTGATGACATATTAATTATTGGGAATGACATTCCTTCCTTACAGGCTGTAAAAACATGGTTAGGAAAATGTTTCTCCATGAAAGATTTGGGCGATGCTGCCTATATTTTAGGTATCAAAATCTATAGAGATAGATCGAGAAAAATGCTCGGCCTAAGTCAAAGTACATATATTGATAAAGTGTTGAAACGGTTCAACATGCAAGAGGCGAAAAGAGGAAATTTACCCGTGACTCATGGTATAAAGATCTCTAAGGCCCAATGTCCTAAATCACAAGATGATGAGGAGCGTATGAGAAAGATCCCTTATGCTTCGGCAATTGGATCTATCATGTATGCAATGATATGTACTCGTCCGGATGTCTCGTATGCTTTGAGCATGACGAGCAGATACCAGTCGAATCCAGGTGAAGGTCACTGGACAGCAGTCAAGAATATCCTCAAGTACCTGAAAAGGACTAAGGATTCATTCTTGGTATATGGATGTGAAGACGAACTGGCAGTAAAGGGTTACACAGATGCTAGTTTCCAAACTGACAATGATGACTATAAGTCTCAGTCAGGTTTTGTGTTTTGCCTTAATGGTGGTGCTGTTAGCTGGAAAAGTTCAAAGCAAGAGACAGTCGCTGATTCTACAACAGAGGCTGAGTATATTGCTGCTTCTAGTGCAGCCAAGGAGGCTGTATGGATTAAAAAGTTCATCACTGAACTTGGTGTTGTTCCAACCATTGTTGATCCGGTTGCTCTATACTGTGATAATAATGGAGCCATTGCACAGGCTAAGGAACCCAGATCTCACCAACGATCCAAGCATATACTTAGGCGGTACCATCTCATCCGTGAAATCATTGACAGAGGAGATGTACATATAGGAAGAGTGCCAACAGATGATAATGTTGCAGATCCACTGACCAAGGCTTTGTCGCAGCAGAAGCACGACGGTCACATTAGTTCCATGGGTATTAGATACATGAGTGATTGGCTCTAGTGCAAGTGGGAGACTGTTAGAGTTTATGCCCTAGAGGCCAATTATTTGATGTAATTGCTTAACATTTGATATTATTGTTGATTGAATAAATAAATGATTTTATTATGGTTTTAATTACTGCGTAATATAATTGTTAACATAATAAAATTCCTTAGAATAGTGATACAAATTATATAGTTTCAAGTATGTGACTTGAACATGAGATTATATAATTATAATTAGTATCATTGTTCTTAAATGTCCCTAGTCGAGTATCATTGTTGATGGGACAACAATGATGCATTGAGACTAGTATGTGGATTGACTGATGACCAAATCTCATTGGTCATAAATATATGAGATATTAAGTCAATGCATAGGTACATGTTAGAGAACAATGTACTGGACAGACCCACCATGAGAATTCTATATGGAGCATTATGCGAAGTGTCATTAGTAATTCTCATAGTGACAATGATGTAATGGTCCTCCGACCTGAAACCGCTATATTACTACACGAGAATATATGTACTTTGATATCATCAAATGTCACCTTTAATAGGGTGGACTATAAAGGTGATTATTGGGTTCATTATGAATCGTGTGAGTAATATGAGTGATCTAGATGGAATTTAACCATCCTATATTTTATAGGTGATATCCATAGGCCTCTTGATTGAGTAGGACTATGAAATGCATGGCCATGCTCAAATAGTGATTTGTTTCATATAGTCTACTCATTGATCAAGAAAACTCAGATTAAATTATGAAGAGTATGACACATTCCATGACTCGAGTTTAATCTAGGATATTAAGGTTAAAAGGATTAAATTACATTGAAACATTGGTCACGAAAAGGTTGCATCGAATCATCGATCTTATTATTACTTGGGTAGCAGTGATGCATTACTAGATGCCGCTCACTGTTTATAACTTTATAATATGATTTTAAGGTTATTGCCAACGTAATAATAACCTATAAGGTCACACACAAAGAACGTAATTAAAAGGAAATTAATTTAAATTGTAAAGATTTAAATATGTCAATATGATTGATATAATTTTAAATTACGAATTTAAATTAATAGGATAATTTATATATAGGTATATTAATTAAGTAAGACTTAATTAAGATATATATAAATTCGGATTTTAATAATATTAGGTTTTGATTAATTCCTCCTGACTGCTATATATATGATGTATATCAGACTTTAGGTTTTTACGTCAAAACAAAACCCTAGCCGCTCTTAGAGAGAGACTAGAGAAAACAGTTCCGAAAATCCTCATCCTTGGTGGCTAGTACCGCGATTCCTTCTTCTGTAGATCGTAAGACGATTCGCGGAGCGTTCGTGTGGATACCGTAGAGACGCAGTCGGTTTGTATTGCGTTGGAGATTCGAGGCGCAGTCGATTTCAGACTCTCGTTTTCATATTCGGTATAATCTCTAAACCTCTTAATTAATTGATTTTTCGCATGGATCCTGTTATAGGGTTTCGGAAATTGCTTTAAAATTTTAATTTCCGCTGTGCGTTTCTGTGCCGAAACCCTACAGACGAGTTATCAGCCCGTTTGCCAGAATTGCCAACACTTAGGTTAAAAGCCAAAAAAAAGACCAAAACCAGCATCGGTTGTCCAAATGACACTCAAACACACACATAGCACCGTATAGGTATTAGGCACATGTTACAGCTTATGGGACTCGATTCCGATATACGAATGATAAGTTATCAGCCTTTTTACCAGAATTGCCAACACTTAAGTAAAAAGCCAAAAAAGAGATCAAAACGCACCTCGGTAGTCCAAATAAAATGCAAACACACACATAGCACCGCATAGGCATTAGGAATATACTACAATTTATGGGACTCGATTCTGATATACAGATGACAATTTATCATTCCGTTTGCCAGAATTGCCAACACTTAGGCTAAAAGCCAAAAAAGAGACCAAAATTCGCATCGGTCGTTCAAATGACACGCAAATACAAACATAGCACCGCATAAGTATTAGGCACGCGTTGCAACTTACGGGACTCGATTCTGATATACGGATGTCGAGTTATCAGCCCGTTTGCCACACTTGCCAACACTTAGACTAAAAGTCAAAAAAGAGACCAAACCCGCCTTGGTGGTCCAAACGATACGCAAACACACACATAGCACCGCATAGGTATTAGGTATGCGCTGCAACTTACGGAACTTGATTCTGATATACAGATGACGAGTTATCAGCCCGTTTGCCACACTTGCAGAACACAAACTAAAATAATTTAAATATGCTTAGTTTTCGACTTCGTTTTTAATATTTTACTTTTATAGGGTCTTGTTGAGGAGACTCATGGGGGTGGAGGCTGCGGCACAGGTGATGCCCGTGGTGGAGATGGTGATGACCGCCGAGCTGATGCTGATGAGACTATGGATGGTGGGACCGAAGGTGGGATAGGTAATGGAACCGATGATCGTACGATAGATGGCGGTGATGATGACACTGACATTCCTGATCTTGGGCTGTAGTTAGTTTATGTTTATATTTTGACTTTTATGTATGTATTTATATAGCTTTTGAGTTGTACAGACTAGAGTTTAGTATCTAACTATATTAATTATTGATATTAAAAGATATGATTGTTATTTATATGCGTGCATTGTCAGTATTTATTTTTCTTTAATTTATAACAGGTACAATTATGTATATGTAATTGAATAGGAGACTTTTATAATTTTTAATTTTTTTAAGCAGGTCATTGGTGACGGGGATATGTACTCATTGGCGACGGCATGCCGCTGGGAATGACAGTAAAATTAAAATTCAATAATGCTTATTGAAGACAACATTTCCTTTTCTAGTTCCGTCGGCAATGATACATTGATGACGGCATGTCATCTGCAATGACCTTCTTGCCGATGGCGAGCGACGGGAGCCAGGGGCAACGACCTCTGAGGCGATGGGAGGGGCGACAGACTATGCCATCGCCAATAACCTCATTGCCGATGGCATAGTCCGTCGGCAATGACCTTTTTTTTGTAGTGATCAAGCAAGAGAGACTCCTGTTCAAAATGTAGGTGGAAACATTGGCAACTCTTGGATGGTCACTGCTAAATAGTTCAAGGAGCTGGGACCACCAGATTTTTGGGAGAGCCAAAACCACTTAAGGTGGAGACGTGGATAAAGCATATCACCAAGATATTTGATGTCTTGGGATGCTCTGAGGAACAAAAGGTTCCCTTTGCCACCTTCATGTTGTGAGGAGAGGTAGATTATTGGTGGAAATCTATAAATCATACTCAACCTGCCTCACTGAAGATGTTTTGGGAGAAGTTCCAAGAACTGTTCAATGACAAGTACTTTTTCGAAAGTATTCGTCACATGAAGGAGGTAGAGTTCATCAAGTTGGAGCAAAATAATATGACCATGTCGCAGTACGAAGCTAAGTTTTCTGAGTTATCTCGGTTTACGTCCCACTTAGTTAATAATGAGGAGAGAATGACGCGGATGTTTCTAAAAGGTTTGAAACACGAGATACGTCAATACCTAATTTCTCACAAACTGTGTTTGTATTCAGATGTTGTAAATAGGGCTCAGTTATTGGAGCACGATAATGAGTCAACCTAACTAAGAGAGAGCAGTAGGTAACATGATAATACCAGTGGTAGCAGTCATCGAAGCGGTGACAACAAACGTGGAGGAAGTTAACATACCAGAAATGGTAACCACTTCGGTAATAATCATGGCCAAGACAATAAAAGTGGAAATTTCAAGAAAAGAAGATTCAATAATGATGGAAAGATGTTAGCACCAACACCCGCTGTTAAAGAAGGAGAACGATCATCGATCGTATGCTATAAATGCGGAGGGGATGGACACATCAGTCCAAATTGCATGCAACAGTCCAAAACGTGTTATAATTATGGAAGAGAAGGTCACCTAGCTCAATTTTGTCGTACAGTGAAGCAAAGTCTAGCTGGGATAGAGGCACCAAAGGCTGTCCTAGACAAGACAAAACCAATAGTTCAAGGGAGAGCGTTTGTCGTGACCTCCCAAAAAGCAAGGAACCCGAACGAGGTCATCACGGGTAAGCTAATCATAAACTCTGGTGAAGTATATACCTTATTTGATATATGTTCTACCCATTCTTTTATTTCTCATACTTGTGCTCAACGTTTAAATTTAACTCTGGAGAAATTAGACTTTGACTTATCTGTTGAAACGCTGTTGGGAGAAACCTTCATTACATACACTGTTTATAAGTCTTGTTTGATTCAAATCGGCACCTGCATGTTACCTGTCGATCTTATTTCTTTGAAAATGCTTGCATTTGACGTGATTCCAGGGATTGATTGGTTAACTACTCATCATGCTAAAATTAATTGTATTCGTAAAGTTGTTAGCTTTCATATTCCTAATCAACCTATTATGCGAATTCAAGTGACCAAACCACTAAAGTCAATCACTGTCATATCAAGCCATAAAGCTATTCGTTTATTAAAAAATGGATGTCAAGCTTTCTTAGCCCATGTCATAGATTTAAACAAAAATACGTCAGATTTGAATGATATTTTCATTGTTAATAAATTTCCTGATGTATTCCCTTAAGAACTTCTTGGCCTACCCCCAGAGCGTGAAATTGAATTTTGTATCAACCTTGAACCCCGTACAAAACCCATTTCTAAAGTCCCATATCGAATGCCTCCTACTAAACTTCAGGAGTTAAAAACTCAACTGCAAGAATTGTTAGACATCGGTTTCATTCGTCCTAGTACGTCTCTTTGGGGTGCTCCTGTTCTATTTGTAAAGAAGAAAGATGGAAGTATGCAACTTTGTATTGACTACCAGGAGTTGAATCATGTTACCATCAAAAATAGGTACCCATTGCCACGTATTGATGACCTATTTGACCAGTTGCAAGGAGCCAAATTCTTTTCAAAGATCGATCTTTGTTCTAGATATCATCAGTTAAAGATTAAAACCGATGACATTCCAAAGATGACTTTCAAAACTCGGTAAAGGCATTATAAATTCTTAGTCATGTCTTTTGGATTGACTAATGCTCTTGCTGCCTTCATGGACATGATGAACTGAGTATTCAAAGAATATTTGGATGATTTTATGGTTATCTTTATTGATGACATTCTCATATATTTCAAAAGCCATGAAGATCATGAGCAACACTTGAGGCTGATACTCCAAAAGCTTCGTGAAAATAAGCTTTATGCCAAGTTGAAGAAATGCGAGTTCTGGCTTGAGGAATTAGCATTCCTTAGGCACGTAGTATCAAGTTATGGAATATCTATTGACCGGATAAAGATTGAAGCAATATAAAGCTAAGAGCAACCTAAGTTAGTGACCGAAGTACGTAGCTTTCTGGGCTTAGCTAGTTATTATCAAAGATTTGTGGAAGGATTTTCTCGAATCGCTACTCCATTAACTCAGCTGACTCAAAAAGATATAAAATTTGGTTGGAACGAGAAATGTGAGAAGAGTTTTCAAGAACTCAAGAGGAGATTTATTTCAGCACCTATTCTGACAATACCATCTGGTTCGGAGGGATTTGTCGTCTACAGTGATGCTTCAGGCAGAGGGCTAGGATGTGTTCTCATGCTACATGAGAAAGTCATAGCCTTTGCCTCACGACAACTCAAAGAATATGAGAAAAACTATCCTACTCACGATCTAGAGGTTGCAACAGTTATTTTTGCACTAAAGATCTGGAGGCATTACCTATATGGGGAGAAAGTGGAGATCTTTACGGATCATAAACACCTCAAATATTTCTTCACCTAAAAGGAACTCAACATGCAGGAATGATGTTGGCTTGAACTGTTGAAAGATTATGATCATACCATTCAATACCATCTTGGAAAAGCTAGCGTGGTAGCTAATGCATTGAGTAGAAGATCATATGCGGGTACGAGTGCGATATTGTCAACCCAAAGGCCCATTTTTTATGACTTGCAAAGGATGGAGATAGAGTAAAAAACTCCAGGGACCCACGTGATGATAGCAAATATACGAGTAGAACCAACTTTAATCAATAAAGTTAAAGCTGCTCAAGCTAAAGACCTGGAGCTGATGCGTATGAGGAAGAAAGTATAAGAAGGTGATATCCCGAAAGTAAGAATCGATGAAGAAGGAATACTACGAGTCAACTCTAGACTTTGTGTTCCTAACGACCCTGATTTAAAGTATAAAATCATGATGGACTCGCACAACACACCGTTTACAATCCATCTTGGGAGTACCAAAATGTATCGTGATCTTCGATATACATTTTGGTGGAGCATTATGAAGAGAGAGATCGCGGAGTTTATCTCAAGGTGTCTAACCTGTCAACGAGTCAAGGTGGAGCATCAAGTGCCAAAAGGTCCATTGCAACCACTTGAAATTCCAGAATGGAAGTGGGAGCACATTACCATGGATTTTGTTACTGGTCTTCCCAAGGTTTCTCAAGGCATAGATACAATTTGGGTCATTATTGATAGATTAACCAAGTCTGCTCATTTCTTACCTATACGAGAAACTTATTTACTTGAACGTCTTGCTCGTATGTACATAAATAAGATTGTAAGACTGTATGGTATGCCAGTATCCATAGCTTCTGATCGAGACCTAAGATTCATTCACAATTTTGGGTTAGTTTGTAAAAAGTTATGGGCACAGATTTACGATTTAGTTCGACATATCATCCTCAAATGGACGGATAGTCAGAAAGGACTATTCAAACTCTGGAGGATCTATTAAGACTCTGTGTCCTTGACTTCAAAGGAAGTTGGGGCAAGTTCTTACCATTTGTGAAATTCTCCTACAACAACAGTTATCAAGCGAGTATCGGCATGGCTCCATTTGAGGCGTTGTATAGAAGAAAAATGTCATTCTCCAGTATGCTGGGATGAGGTGGGTGAAGCAACGTTGTTGGGACCGGAGTTGGTACGTATGATAATGGAAAAGATTCAAATGATCCGATAACGTATAAAAACCTCACAAGATCGACAAAAGAGTTATGCTGATCTTCATCGAAAAGACGTGGAATTCAATGTTGGAGAGCATGTGTTGTTACGTGTTGCTCCATGAAAAGGAGTTACAAGATTTGGAAAGAGAGAAAAGCTCAATCCTCGATTCATTGGCCCATTTGAAATCCTTTATCGGGTAGGAACTATGGCATATAGACTCGTCTTACCGCCAAGTTTGTCTCGTGTTCTTAACGTTTTTTACATATCTATGTTACGTAAATATGTGGAAGACCCGAACCATACTATTGAGTTAGAACCGGACGAAATAGCGGAAGATTTAACGTATGAAGAGGTACCTGTTAAAATCTTGGATAAGAAGGAGCATATTCTACGCTCCAAGGTTATACCTCAAGTAAGTTTTGTGGAGAACCACGATGTTGAGGAAATGACCTGGGAGTTAGAATCTGAAATGAAATCAAGGTATCCTCGCCTCTTCGTCATACCAGGTATGTATCCTAATTTTGAGGGCAAAATTTCATAAGAAGGGGAGGTTGTAAGACCCCAACTTTTATGAATAAAGATGAATTTTTCTATAAATATGATTTTTGAATAATTATGGTGTGGATTTGTTATAATATTATAGTTGTGGGTAATATTTATAAATTTTGCAAAGTAAGCAAGTGGTTATAAAATATTCGATTTGTCGGGAAATATTCTTTTTAACAGGAAATATTCGTACGACGGCACAATTATTGGTGGACCCCACAACGGAAATTATTGTCGAAATGAGAAAACGACAGAAATATCTTTTTATAAAAATAACGGCGAAAGTTTTTCCGTTAAACTGTTGAAATACCCGGTGGTAAAAGTACAATAATACGCGTGATTGCATAGTAGCACACGGTATTAGTTATTGATGCTTACGTGATAAGTCGCTCAATTTTATACAATTATTGCTACAGTAATTATTGCATAGTATCTCATGTTATTTGATTCAATTATTGTCAATATCTTTTATATTATTAAATTAATAATTGAGATGACAAAGTTATTCATATTATTATTTGCAATATTAACGATGTCTAGAAAGTTCTGTCAAGGAGAGGTTTGGTCACCTAATTGCACGCTAATAGGGAGAAATCCTTATCCGAAAGCCTCTCTTTCCTAGGAACGATCTGGTTGTTAAATATTACGAATTATAATAACAATGATAATTGTTGTTAAAAATATTGAGGTGATTTTTATGAAGTATTTGTGGTAATTTTGGCTGAGTTTATGGATCCCCATTTATCTATTTTTTAAAATAATCGGTAGAAGATGATTCAGTATATATATAATATTTGTATGTGAGAAGGATGTATGTGATAAAGATGTGTGTGAAAGTGACGTGTGGGGTGTGGGGAAGAAAAATGAAAATGGGGTGGGGGGAAGGTTTACGTGAATTAGGGGGAGTATATATATATATATATATATATATATATATATATATATATATATATATATATATATATATATATATATATATATCATAAGTTTTGTTTTATTTGATTATAAATAGAATATATTATATTTTATTTAAAATTTTCATTTTATTAGAATATTTTATTGCATAGTGCTGCATAGTAAATCAAAATTTTCAAACGATTCAGCCATTATGATAACACGAGTTTGTATATGGTCAGACATTATGTATGATAGTGGAAACACACCCTTAAAGCTCTTAGTACAATTCTGTCCTCCTCATTCTAATGGGGTCTATTTTTGACACTTTCACAGTTAGGTTCTCCTCACCCTATTGTTGTTGGCCAAAATCAATTATTAAATGACGTATAAAATACAACACACACATTTTAAGTTATCAATACAATTATATATTGTCATGCTATTTTGTAATGTAATGAGAAACTTCAACAATTACAGACCATCATTCTATTCCCCTATTATCCCCGCTCGGCCCAGCTACACCCTTATTACCTGAAAGGAATTATGAAGCAAAAGAGTGAGCACAAATATCCCAGTAAAGAATATTATAACTAAGATAATGTATAACAAATTATCCTTAGTCCTCAACAAGAAAAAATCTGATAGAATACAATAGACAACAAGTTTTAGATCAACAACTGTAGCGGAACCATCAATCCAATAGAAGAGTTAAGTAGAACATAATGTCTACTATCTCTTCCAAATTAAAAGTCCATCATTAATATTTCATCCTTGTAATACCCATCAACAGTTCTTTGTTGTACCAAAGATAAAGAGAACTTTCATCACCTGTCTTCACCTAAACCACCAAAGATTATAATTAAATTCACAATTAATATTTATAATCAAGTCAATCAATCAATCCATCTTTACGCTACGGGCCAAAGACATAAAACTGTAAAACCAATAATGAACAGTCCATCTTTACACTACGGGCCAAAGATGTTCAACTGTAAAACCAATAATCAACAATCCATCTTTGCACTATGGGTCAAAGATGACTTTTACCACATCATTTGTCTATAACATTACAGGTCATGATTATACCAATACACAATTCCTGGTCATAATCATATCGATCAACAGTCCATCTATGCACTACGGGCCAAAGATGACTTTTACCACATCATTTGTCTATAACATTATAGGTCATGATTATACCAATACATAATTTCTGGTCATAATCACACCAATCAACAGTCCATCTATGCACTACGGGCCAAAGATGACTTTTACCACATCATTTGTCTGTAACATTACAGGTCATAATTATACCAATTCACATTTCCTGGTCATAATCATACCAATCAACATTCCATCTATGCACTACGGCTAAAGATAACTTTTACCACATCATTTGTCTGTAACATTACAGGTCATGATTATACCAATACATAATTCCTGTTCATAATCATACCAATCAATAGTTCATCTATGCACTACGGGCCAAAGATAACTTTTACCACATCATTTGTCTGTAACATTACAGGTCATGAATATACCAATAAACAATTCCTGGTCATAATCTTACTAATCAACTGTCCATCTATGCACTACGGGCCAAAGATGACTTTCACCACAATATAAGCATGTGAATGATAACAATGATATAAGGATTCAATCTAGTGAGATCAAGGATAAATATCAGAAATTTATAATTCAATTTATCCAGAGTTCAAAAATATCCAAATTATCAACATGATAACTAAATGTGGAATAAAATTCAAGAATGATATTTATGTATCAAAAATAATTTGGACAGAAAAGAAATTACTTTTTTCGTGAATAGTACCCAAATGAATAGTACTAAATGAATAGTATCCCATCATGCAAAGTATCCCAAATAAATAGTACCCATAGTGAATAGTATTCGAATAAATAGTACCAAATGAATAGTACCCCGTCATGCAAAGTACCCCAAGTGAATAGTACCTGAGTGAATAGTAACTGAGTGAATAGTATCCAAAATGAAAATATTAAAATTTAATAAGAAAATTCAGACCAATATTCTAATACAATGATACTAGATGAAACGCAAAACTCAATGATATTCTACTAATTTCAGGCATTATAGAAGCAATACTTACTATAGTAAGTGTAGATTTAAGAATATGAAAAGAAATAATATACGAAACTACAAATGAATTTTCACCCGTCATGCGATAATCCGCGTAGACAGATCTTTTCCACAAATAAAGAATGAATATGAAGGATAATATCCCTTATGATTACGAAAAGTAATATACCTTACAAAAATAATATCCCTTACCTTAGTAAGAGATTGGACACTACAATAGTGAAGTAGCAATATACTTTTCTTCTTTTTCTCTATAGTTTCTGTAACGGGTCGAAATTATTGAGTCGTGATTCTGGGGACAGAATCCTTTTAAGGGGGAAAAGATGTGACGAACGAGAATTTTGTAAATTATTTAAATATTTATTGAGTTAAATAAATATTTTTCGATGATTTAATTATTAGATTTAATAATTAATTGATGCAATTGTGGTAGATTAATTTAATTATATGTGTTACATTTATTAAATTAATGTAGAGAATTTTTTTTATTATTCGAGTATGTGATTGTGTGAGCTTATTGAATTAAATGAAATATTTAATTAAGCATGATGTTATTTTAATTAATTTAATTATTAATTAGAGATTTAATAAATTGTTATTATTTATTAATGAGAAAAATTAATTATGTGACTATATGAATTTATGAGAAAATATTATATTTTATTTATAATAAATTAAATAAAATATTAGAGTTATTTTATAAGGAGTGTGACATTTATTAAACTATATAATAAAAGGTTTATTAAAATAATGAGCTTTGAATTTATTTGCTAAGCCAAACATGGCATTAAGAGAGGTTATGGGCAGTTAACCCATGACTGGGCAACTGACCACATCGCGTCAGTTTTATTTCTTCGACGCTTCCTCCTTCTTCTTCATAATTTCCTAAGTCTGGCATTATTTTCAGAGAGAGTTCAGAGAGAAGGTGAGAATTTTTGAGAGAATTTGTGAGTGTGTAATTATAGGTTATTGCAAAAAGGGTTATCTGATCATCTTATACTCTGGGTAATTCTCTCCAAACCCAATTTCTACAATTACGTCTTTTGGTTTTCATAAATTGGCTTTCATATGTTTCTGTAAATCTCTGTATTTGGGAGATATGAGATGATTATAATTTTATGTATGGCTTAATATGTATCAAATCGTGTTTAATTATATATATTGTGTAAACCATAGTATCAGTTTCAGGAAATTACGTAGTATATAATTTTTTCAAAATAAACAGAGTACGTGATATGGCCATATGGCCTTATACGTGATAATTGATGTATTGATCATATATTATCCCTAAATTTTACACCCTTACATTATTGAGCATGTCGATACGGAGAGATTGGAGTTTAAATGAACGGATTCGGTGTTATAACGAATCCGTAGGGAGAATTTTCATATAAAGTTTTCTAAACTTCACGAACATCAAAGTCAGTAATTTTGTTAGGCTTTAAATCTGTTAATAAGTGTTTAAAATTGGTTTTGTCAGTATATAAATGTTGGGTAATGATTATATATAAATTATAGCATATGGGTATGTTTAATTTCGAGTAGAACTTTAAGAAATTTGGAGAAATTGGCAAGTTCTGCGATTTTCGCGAACTGCCATTTTTGTACCTGGTACGCCGCGCCGCAGCGCCTGCTGCCTGTTCATTTCTCAGCGCCGCAGCGCCACAGCGCTCGCAGCGCCAAGATTCGAGCCACGGCGCCACAGCGCCGCAGCTCCAAGGGCCCGGCCACAGCGCCACCGCGCCGCAGCGCGACTCCTTAGCACATTAGTGGCGCCGCAACGCCACTCTCCAGAAAATGTCAGAAATGTATTTTTAAAATATTAAAGTCTAACAAGTGTTAGTGGATAGATGTAATGAACATGTAATCATGTTAGGGGTATTATGAGATGATAAAATAGTTGTTTAACATGTAATAAAATATTATATGTGAATTAAATTATTAAATACATAATTAGTTTGATAATTCATGAAGTATAAATTATGTGACAACGTGATAATTTGACTAAGTTTAGTCAATAATTAAAGTAGACAACGAGAATGAGTTTATATTGATTAGTTAATTTATAATTAACTGGTATTGTGTATATGAATGGTATGTAGGATTTAATTCAAAGAACGTGCTTAGTTAAAGTGTAATCTACGCACGAGGCAAGTATCCTATCCCTAACTCCATTCTATTGAGCAAGTTTCTTAACCCTACTTTTTAATATCTTTCAAGATTATTAATTACCTTGAATAAGTTATCATTTCTATTATTCAAGTTCAAGTATGATATTACAGATTATTTATATTGTCAAAGCATGATTCAGTTATACAATAATTGTTCTATTGTATACGTTTGAGATTATTATTCAAATTGAATATCGTTATTGTTGAACCTTATTAGACTAGTGAACCTTATTGATTCAACTAGTCCATAGTTGATGAGCGTTCTAAATTTCAGAACCCTTGATGAATTTATCCAAACCAAACTTCCTTTGGTGCGGACTCGAATGTCAAACTGAGATGAACAACCCTGTATAGGGGATTATTTACGCTTTAGCGCTAAGATATTGTGCACAGTATGGTACTAAGGGCTGATCCCCCTAAGTACGAGAAGAAGGTCCATAGTCTTATGACTGTTAAAGGTTTCAAGTATAACCCTTGTTAACCTAGGACATAGTTCAAGGTCTTATGACCCTCAGTATTCTTTTGATTCATGTTATTTATTCTTGATTCAAAAGTTGAGCTTTATTCAGATGTCTTTGATTATTCGCATGTTATTATACTGTTATTTCATTTTTATACTTGTGGGCATTTGTGCTCACTCTTGCTTAATAATAACATTACAGTTAAGAATGAAAGAAGCGATGAACCCTCCACTAGTAAAGGCAAGGGCAAAGTTAGCAAGTGATGAAGACTTGTTATTTTAATTGATGATGTATTTATGTTTAAGACTTATGTTGTTGTTTAAGACTTATTTGTTTAGAATTCCGCACAGATGTTTTAAGGTTAGAGTAACCTGGGATTTATTTATGATTCAGTTGATGTAACCCTTAAGGGAAGAGATTTTATTATGATTTCTATCTATTGTATGGTTTGATATTATTTATGGGTAGATAGATAGATGATGATTATACAGTGAACGCCAAATCCCGTGGAATCGAAGTACCCAGATTTGGGGGTGTCACAGGTTGGTATCAGAGCTGTAGGTTATGAACCTTAGGTGGAGGAACAACCTTAGGTAGTAACCTTATAGAAAGAAGATAGTAAAGGAAAACTCTTATCGAGTTTTAAGAAATGAATTTTTGGTAATTCATTGAAGATAATAAAATACATTATGTGTCTATGTGTTAATTTATGTGCTCGTTAGTACGACTTAGTAACTAAAACTTAAAATTTTATTTTCAGGATGACGAATGTTGGAGAAGCTAGTCAAGCTGAGGAGGGACCCCATTTACCTATAGTACCTACTGAGGAGGGATCTCGTGTACTTGTAGGACCGACTGAGGAGGAGCCCCGAGACATTCATGTCGTTAGGGAGCAGCTGGTGCAGAGGGTTTCATCTCCATTGATCACCGTTGTTGGTCAGGAGCATGAACCTGAGATTGATCCTGAGGAGGGTCCTGAGGAGGAGTTTTATGTGGAGGAAGAAGATAAGGAGCTACCACGGTACACTGTTGATGCTGAGATGTATGACACACTATATGATCGTAACGTGGAGTTACAAGACGAGGTTCAAGAATTGACTGAGCGAGCGACCGTTCAGCAGTCTACTTTAGAGGAGAAGGATAGAGAGATTGTGACCCTTCTTACACGTTTAGGAAACGTGGAGTGGGATCTGGTTCATGAGAAGGGTCAAACCGAAGATAAGACTGAGGAGATAGAGAAGCTGAAGAAGGAACTGAAAGAAACCTCCGGAAGACTGAAAATAGCAGAGGAAGGATGGGTAAGAGAATCACATCGAGCAGATCGTGCAGAAAATGATAGTCGTGCAAAGAAGGCAAAGCTTGAAGACACGTACGCCACACTTAATCATGCGATGGATGAGGTTCTAGAGCGAGTGTTAAGGTACCCCATCCAGTTTGAAGGACTTCCATCGTATATGTTGGATCGCAGGACGATGTCTCGTATCATGAATGAGGAGCGTGGCAAGGCTATTGAGCACCTTGGAAGACAGGAATAGAATCTGTTTATTTATGTGAAAGACTTATATAGTTTTATGTAAATTCCGATGTGTTTATGAACTAAGGAATATGTTAATATTTGAATGTTTTAAATCCTGTGGATTCTTTATTCCAGGATAGATGATGTAAATAGCAGTATGTTATAGTTTAATGTTAAAACTTTTTATTTGAATGAAAAGATATCAAGTTGTTTGAGATGATGTGTTAAGTGATATGTTAAATTGTTGAGTAATGTCTTAACTATGTAGAGAAATAAATAAAGTTCTAATAAACGTTTACTTAACAGAAAAATGCCGCCAAGGAGAAGACAACAACGTCAACCGGCTCAGGAAGGGTCAACCAATAATAACAATAATGCCAACGTTAATCCAGTTCAACAGCTAGTTAATTTACTAACTGGAGTCATGAATAACCAACCGTAAGCTCCACCTAGCACAACGTTTAAAGATTTTAAGGCGGTGGGACCGCCAGAGTTCAAAGGTTCCAGAAACCCGATCGAGGCTCAAACGTGGGTGATGGAAATGGAGAAGGTTTTCGACGTTGCTAGGGTTCGAGAAGATCAGAAGACCGTTTTTGCGACATTTATGCTGAAGTCTGAGGCTAGCTACTGGTGGCAAGTAAACAAGATGCGAGGAGGTGAAGGTGTAATTACGTGGGAGAGATTCAAAGAGATGTTTTTCAAAATGTATTTCCCAGCTAGTTCGCAGAATCAGATGGAGGTGCAATTTCTGGAACTGAAACAGGGAAACATGAGCGTGCCTGAATACGCGGCTAAATTCGATGAGTTGGCAAGGTTTGCCCCGTATCAAGTACACACTGACGAGAGGAAAGCCAGACGATTCGAACAAGGACTGAAGCCTTGGGTATACAGCAAGGTATCAATGTTTCAACTTAACACGTTTGCGGGAGTTTTGGAAAAAGCCATTCTCGCGGAAGGAGGAAGTGATGCAGTGACTAAGTACAACCAAGAACAGAAAAAGAAAAAGAGTGAGAATGAAGGTAATAACAAGACTGGTGGAAGTAATACTGAGAATAATAATAATCAGAAGAGGAAGTGGACGGATAACTCGATAGCTGGAAGTCAACACGGAGGGCAGAAAAAGAAGATAGAAGCATGTACGACTTGCGGCAAGGCACATCTAGGAGTTTGTTTGAAGGGAAAGAGAGTGTGCTACAATTGTGGTCAGGAAGGCCACATAGCACCAAATTGTCCAAACCCAAAGAAGGGTGCTTGTTTCAACTATGGTTCGAAAGATCATTTAGCAAGAGACTGTCCCAAGAAGGGATCGGGAGGATCAGGACAAGGAGGAAACCGGGGAAATAGCAGAGGAAATACCTTAACCATCACCGGACCACCTGCAGCAAATCGACCAACCGCCAGAACTTTCAATATGACGGTGCAGGATGCAATCCAGTCTCGTGAGGTGGTGTCAGGTATCATTCCGATCAATGAAATTAATGCTTATGTTTTGTTTGATTCGGGTGCTACTTGTTCCTTTATATCCGAAGACTTTGCTAATAGTTTAGATTTGCTTATGGATGAATTGAATTACCCCATGAACATAGAAATTGCGAATAGAGAAATAATCCCTGTTAAGTACGTGTTTAAGAACTGTAGGGTAGATATTAAGGGTAATATCATGAATGTAGATCTTATCCCTATTCGATTGGGGGAATTCGACATTATATTGGGTATGGATTGGCTATCCAATTATGGGGCTGTAATTAACTGCCAAAAGAAGCGTATTAACCTTATGACTCCGTCAAAGGTTGTGTTTTATGGTAGCAAGTCGCCTAGACAAGCGAGTTGTCTGATGATGTTGCAGGCCAGGAAGTTATTAAGACAAGGCTGTGTAGGATATTTAGCTTACATAGTCGACAGTCGAAAAGAGAACCCGAAGGTAGAGGAGATACCGATTGTGAAAGACTTCGTCGATGTATTTCCAGACGATTTGCCAGGACTTCCACCAGATAGAGAAGTAGACTTTGTGATTGATTTGGCACCCGGAACTGCTCCAATATCGAAGGCACCATATCGAATGGCGCCAGTAGAGATGAAGGAATTAAAGGTACAACTACAAGAATTGTTGGACAAAAAGTACATTCAACCGAGCGTATCGCCGTGTGGAGCGCCGGTGTTGTTCGTGAAAAAGAAGGACGGATCGATGAGGCTCTGCATTGACTACGGAGAATTAAATAAGGTCACGATTAAGAACAGATATCCATTACTGAGGATCGATGATCTGTTTGATCAATTGAAGGGAGCAAAATACTTTTCCAAGATTGACTTGAGGAGCGGTTATCACCAACTGAAGGTGAGGCCAGAGGATGTACCGAAGACAGCGTTCCGAACGTGATATGGTCATTATGAGTTTTTAGTAATGTCGTTTGGTCTTACGAATGCTCCTGCAGCATTTATGGGACTAATGAATGGTGTATTCAAGCTGTTTTTGGACAAATTCGTGGTGGTATTTATAGACGACATTTTGGTTTATTCTAAAACCAAAGAAGAACATGAAGAACACTTGAGGTTAACATTGGAAGTATTGAGAAGGGAGAAGTTGTATGCTAAATTTTTGAAATGCGAATTCTGGATCGAGAGAGTATAATTTCTTGGTCACGTAATCGATAAAGATGGAATTTCGGTAGATCCATCCAAAGTAGAAGCTGTGATTAACTGGGATCAGCCGAGAACGCCGTCAGAAGTAAAAAGTTTTCTTGGATTAGCAGGATATTATAGAAGATTCATACAAGATTTTTCTAAGATCGCAACTCCGTTAACGAATTTACCTCGAAAAGCTGTGAAATTTGTTTGGACGGAGAAGTGTGAGGAGAGTTTTCAAGAATTAAAGAAGAGGTTGAGTACAGTGCCTGTGTTATCTCTTCCGGATGATACAGGAAATTTTGTTATTTTTAACGATGCGTCGCATAAAGGACTTGGCTGTGTGCTGATGCAAAACGGCAAAGTCATTGCGTATGCATTACGGCAGTTGAAGGATTACGAGAAGGGTTACCCAACTCATGATTTGGAGTTAGCTACAGTTGTTTTTGCTTTGAAAATTTGGTGGCACTATCTATACGGGGAGAAGTGTGAAATATATACGGACCACAAGAGTCTGAAATATATTTTTACATAGAAAGATTTGAATATGCGTCAAAGAAGATGGTTGGAATTAATCAAAGATTATGACTGTGAGATTTTATACCATCCGGGTAAGGCTAATGTGGTTGCCGACGCCTTAAGTAGAAAGGGTCGTGAGAAATTGATGATGTTGACTGCTCAGCAGGAGCTAATTGCAGATATGGAGAAACTGGAGTTAGAAGTGAAGTATCCTATGGAGATTGATGAGAAGCTATTTCAGATGCAATCTGGTACAACTCTACTAGATAGAGTGAAGGAGGCTCAGCTTCAGGATGATGAATGCAAAAAGGTAACATCGAAGATATCTGAAGGAACCGAACCAAGATTTAAGATGGATAAGGAAGGAATATTGAGATTTGAAAGCAGAATTTGGGTTCCGCCAGTACAAGAAATTAAGGAAGAAATTTTGAGTGAGGCTCATAGTTCAAGATATTCGATTCACCCTGGTAGTACAAAAATGTACCAAAATCTTCGACAACATTTTTGGTGGCCGAATTTGAAACGTGATGTTGCAGAATGTGTTGCCAAATGCCTGACATGTTAGAAAGTTAAAGCAGAACATCAGAGACCGAGTGGATTGCTACAACCGTTAGAGATCCCAGAATGGAAATGAGAACATATTACGATGGACTTCGTGGTTGGCCTTCCGACGACTCAGAAAGGCTACGACGCAGTATGGGTTATCGTTGACCTACTGACAAAATCCGCGCACTTCCTTCCTATCAAAATCAGATTTAACTTAGATCAGTTGGCAAGATTATATGTGAAAGAGATTGTTTCGAGGCACGGAGTGCCGGTGTCTATTGTTTCCGATAGGGATCCGCGCTTCACATCAAATTTCTGGAAACGTCTTCAGGAATGCATGGGTACACAACTGCGAATGAGTACAGCTTACCACCCTCAAACAGACGGACAGAGCAAACGAACGATTCAAACACTGGAAGATATGTTACGAGCCTGTGTAATGGACTTCAAAGGAAATTAGGATGATCACCTACCGTTAGTAGAGTTCGGCTACAACAACAGTTACCACGCTAGTATTGGTATGCCACCTTACGAAACGTTATACGGCAGAAAGTGCAGAACTCCGCTTTATTGGGATGAAGTTGGTGAAAGAAAATTGTTAGGACCAGAATTAGTACAGCAAACGGTAGAAATAGTCAAAGTGATCCGAGCACGACTGGTAGCAGCTCAAGATCGACAGAAGAAATATGCTGATCCACATCGTAGAAATATCGAGTTTGAACCAGGTAGTTATGTTTTCTTGAAGGTCTCTCCCTTGAAGGGAAAGATCAGGTTCGGAAAGAAAGGAAAATTGAGCCCAAGATTTATTGGACCCTTTGAGGTACTGCGAAGAATTGGAGAAGTTGCGTACGAGGTAGCCTTACCTCCAGCACTCGAGAATATCCACAACGTCTTCCATGTTTCTGTGTTACAACCTTACAAACCTGATTACAAGCATGTAATTGAATACGAACTCCTGCATTTTGAGAAAGACTTATCTTACGAAAAAATTCCTGTCCAGATTGTCGACCGAAAAGAACAAGTTCTGAGAAATAAAGTAATACCTTCTGTTAAGGTAATTTGGATGAACCACAACGCAGAAGAAGCTACGTGGGAACTCGAAGAGAATATAATGAAGAATTACCCTCATTTATTTACTTAATTATGTGTATGCGATTCTGGGGACAGAATCTTTGTAAGGGGGAGAGAATGTAACGGGTCAAAATTATTGAGTCGTGATTCTGGGGACAGAATCCTTTTAAGGGGGGAAAGATGTGACGAACGAGAATTTTGTAAATTATTTTAAATATTTATTGAGTTAAATAAATATTTTTCGATGATTTAATTATTAGATTTAATAATTAATTGATGCAATTATGGTAGATTAATTTAATTATATGTGTTACATTTATTAAATTAATGTAGAGAATTTTTTTTATTATTCGAGTATGTGATTGTGTGAGCTTATTGAATTAAATGAAATATTTAATTAAGCATGATGTTACTTTAATTAATTTAATTATTAATTAGAGATTTAATAAATTGTTATTATTTATTAATTAGAAAAATTAATTATGTGACTATATGAATTTATGAGAAAATATTATATTTTATTTATAATAAATTAAATAAAATATTGGAGTTATTTTATAAGGAGTGTGACATTTATTAAACTATATAATAAAAGGTTTATTAAAATAATGAGCTTTGAATTTATTTGCTAAGCCAAACATGGCACTAAGAGAGGTTATGGGCAGTTAACCCATGACTGGGCAACTGACCACATCGCGTCAGTTTTATTTCTTCGACGCTTTCTCCTTCTTCTTCATAATTTCCTAAGTCTGGCATTATTTTCAGAGAGAGTTCAGAGAGAATGTGAGAATTTTTGAGAGAATTTGTGAGTGTGTAATTATAGGTTATTGCAAAAAGGGTTATCTGATCATCTTATACTCTGGGTAATTCTCTCCAAACCCAATTTCTACAATTACGTCTTTTGGTTTTCATAAATTGGCTTTCATATGTTTCTGTAAATCTCTGTATTTGGGAGATATGAGATGATTATAATTTTATGTATGGCTTAATATGTATCAAATCGTGTTTAATTATATATATTGTGTAAACCATAGTATCAGTTTCAGGAAATTACGTAGTATATAATTTTTTCAAAATAAACAGAGTACGTGATATGGCCATATGGCCTTATACATGATAATTGATGTATTGATCATATATTATCCCTAAATTTTACACCCTTACATTATTGAGCATGTCGATACGGAGAGATTGGAGTTTAAATGAACGGATTCGGTGTTATAACGAATCCGTAGGGAGAATTTTCATATAAAGTTTTCTAAACTTCACGAACATCAAAGTCAGTAATTTTGTTAGGCTTTAAATCTGTTAATAAGTGTTTAAAATTGGTTTTGTCAGTATATAAATGTTGGGTAATGATTATATATAAATTATAGTATATGGGTATGTTTAATTTCGAGTAGAACTTTAAGAAATTTGGAGAAATTGGCAAGTTCTGCGATTTTCGCGAACTGCCATTTCTGTACCTGGTACGCCGCGCCGCAGCGCCTGCTGCCTGTTCATTTCTCGCGCCGCAGCGCCACAGCGCTCGCAGCGCCAAGATTCGAGCCACGGCGCCACAGCGCCGCAGCGCCAAGGGCCCGGCCACAGCGCCACCGCGCCGCAGCGCGACTCCTTAGCACATTAGTGGCGCCGCAACGCCACTCTCCAGAAAATGTCAGAAATGTATTTTTAAAATGTTAAAGTCTAACAAGTGTTAGTGGATAGATGTAATGAACATGTAATCATGTTAGGGGTATTATGAGATGATAAAATAGTTGTTTAACATGTAATAAAATATTATATGTGAATTAAATTATTAAATACATAATTAGTTTGATAATTCATGAAGTATAAATTATGTGACAACGTGATAATTTGACTAAGTTTAGTCAATAATTAAAGTAGACAACGAGAATGAGTTTATATTGATTAGTTAATTTATAATTAACTGGTATTGTGTATATGAATGGTATGTAGGATTTAATTCAAAGAACGTGCTTAGTTAAAGTGTAATCTACGCACGAGGCAAGTATCCTATCCCTAACTTCATTCTATTGAGCAAGTTTCTTAACCCTACGTTTTAATATCTTTCAAGATTATTAATTACCTTGAATAAGTTATCATTTCTATTATTCAAGTTCAAGTATGATATTACAGATTATTTATATTGTCAAAGCATGATTCAGTTATACAATAATTATTCTATTGTATACGTTTAAGATTATTATTCAAATTAAATATCGTTATTGTTGAACCTTATTAGACTAGTGAACCTTAATGATTCAACTAGTCCATAGTTGATGAGCGTTCTAAATTTTAGAACCCTTGATGAATTTATCCAAACCAAGCTTCCTTTGGTGCGGACTCGAATGTCAAACTGAGATGAACAACCCTGTATAGGGGATTATTTACGCTTTAGCGCTAAGATATTGTGCACAGTATGGTACTAAGGGCTGATCCCCCTAAGTACGAGAAGAAGGTCCATAGTCTTATGACTGTTAAAGGTTTCAAGTATAACCCTTGTTAACCTAGGACATAGTTCAAGGTCTTATGACCCTCAGTATTCTTTTGATTCATGTTATTTATTCTTGATTCAAAAGTTGAGCTTTATTCAGATGTCTTTGATTATTCGCATGTTATTATACTGTTATTTCATTTTTATACTTGTGGGCATTTGTGCTCACTCTTGCTTAATAATAACATTGCAGTTAAGAATGAAAGAAGCGATGAACCCTCCACTAGTAAAGGCAAGGGTAAAGTTAGCAAGTGATGAAGACTTGTTATTTTAATTGATGATGTATTTATGTTTAAGACTTATGTTGTTGTTTAAGACTTATTTGTTTAGAATTTCGCACAGATGTTTTAAGGTTAGAGTAACCTGGGATTTATTTATGATTCAGTTGATGTAACCCTTAAGGGAAGAGATTTTATTATGATTTCTATCTATTGTATGGTTTGATATTATTTATGGGTAGATAGATAGATGATGCTTGTACAGTGAACGCCAAATCCCGTGGAATCGAAGTACCCGGATTTGGGGGTGTCACAGTTTCTCTCTCTATAGTTTCTCTTATGAGTCTTAGTGAATTGGTGAGAATGAAAGAAGAATAAGCTTCTATTTATAGGAGAATGGACTAAATAGTAACTGATTCACGGACGATCTATATTGATTTACTATTAAAACAGACGGTCTATATTGATTTACTATTGAAAGCACAACCGACGGTCCATATTGATTTATTATTAAAACCACAACCGACGATCCAAAAAATTAGTACATCTCCCTATGGAATAATAAGTCAAACTTACAACAAACGCCTCATGACAATCCCCTCTATTTCTATCAAAAATGAAATAAATATTTACCACAATTCACTTATCTTCAATAAACACATTTTTAACCTTTTAACAATTTTTTATCATTTAATATTATAACTCACAATATTGATAACCAGATCATTTTCAAGAAAGAGTGGGCTTTCTGATAAGAATTTCTCCTTATTGGCACACAATTAAATAACCTAACCCCTTTCCTCGACAGAACTTTCTAGACATTGTCACTAATACAACAATAATATGAATAACTGTGTCGTCTCAATTATTGATTTAATAATATAAAATATTGTGCAGATGATACGGTGATAATAATTTAATCAATAATATGAGATACTAAGCAGCAACTACCGTAGCAATTATTGAATGGAACAGTGTGACTTCTTACGTAAGCTTCAATAATCAGAGATACTGTGCAATACCGTGTGCTACTGTCCAACAACGCGTATTACTATACTTTTATCACCGGGTATTTCAACAATTTAACGGTAAAAGTCCTGCCGTTAATTTTTATAAAAAAAGTTATTTCTATCACTTTCTATATACGATAATTATTCCGTTATGTGGTCCACCAATGATTGTGCCGTTGTACGAATATTCCCCAACACAACGAATATTTTATGACAACTTAATTACTTTGTAAAATTTTTACATATCACCCTTAACTTTAACCTTTTATCAATTTAACCATTTACTAAATAGAATAATAATTATAAGAAAATTGAATACTTTCATTTCATAAAATTTGGGGTATTACATTCAAGGACCGCAGCATTCGGTCGGGACCATTGAGTGCCGATTTTACTAGCGGTGTTTTACAGGATCCTCTTTCAGAGGATTCAATAGAGAGGGACCGCATTCTGCGGCGTTTGTTCCTGATTATCATAAGGGGTTGTTTCCTTGTGAACAAAACCTCTACTGTCCCTTTCGGTCTAGTGGGAGCTCTACGACATGCAAATAACATTGGATCGTACGATTGAGGTTCATTCACCTTTTCATACTTCGCGTGATGTGACTGCGATTATACAGAGTTACCGATACTTTTCTTGGCTTCTATGAATTTCTTCTAATGAGTTGCTTAGTTTGATTTTGATATTCACATTTAATTGATCCTTTCCCATGCCAAATGTCTTATTCTTTGGATTGACAATTTTGGGATTATGAGAGGCTCCCTTGCCTTCGTCCCATTACCACTTTGGGCTTAGATACTTACCGTCGAGGGCGTCGGTGGCATCAGATTACTTTGGAGGAGGTCCTAGTTTCTGAGAACTTTAGCCATTGTCGCCTCTAGCTAGAGTTGCTTTTTGTTGAGGTCGTTGTCAACGTCGGGATTTTTAATTGTCCCTTTTCGTTACTTGTTCTTTGGTGTTCTCATTTTAGGTGAGACTGTTTGAAAAAATAAGTGAAAAAGGTCTGACATGTATAATGTAGACGATTGAACTATAAGAGTCGCCAGTTGGTTTTTTAACTGGTTGTACCACCACAACCGAGAAAAGGTTTGCACATTGACCTAGTGATGTGACACTGCTAAACGGGTCGGTGAAACCGAGATTCATTAGGGTCTGGGGACTTGGTTATGCGGAGAAAAGGTGTTAGGCACCCCCCGACATCCGTGTTACCACGGTGACCGCCTCTTTTCAAGAAACTGTTATCTGAATATGTGTGTGTGGGTCAATGTGCTGTTATTTGGAAGTAGGGCGAGGCCTCATTCGCACCTATATACACAGGGTTTGAATTTTATGTAAAAATTCAATTTTAAGCAAGATATGGCAGTGATGTTTTATAAAAGAAGTTTTTCAAACCCTGATGCTCAATAGTAATTGAGACCTTTTACACTCCCATTTAATTTTGTATTCGGCTGGATTGATTTTATTTGACAGATGCGAAGCATCCGTACGAAAATAATGTACAAAAAGGTGTTGAATTCCTCGTGGGTATGAAAACCATCTAAGGAAATCCAAACATCACAGATATATTTACAAGCTGCTTATAGCTAAAAAGGTCCATCACGGGAATTGAATCTAGATTCAGGGGACTGAATTTGTGATCACATGATTCCTAGGCTCAAATGATGCCGCAATTGATATAAAAGCATTAAGCAGGTATATATATAAAAGCCGTAAGTATATATATACATACATGATCACCAGCCACGGAGCACATCCATGGGGGATCAAAAATATAAATAAAGCTGTAAAAGCTATTAACCGCCACGGAGGAAACTCCAAGCGGGACGAAATATACGAAAAGTTGTAAAAACGGTCAACCACCACGAAGTAAACTCCAGGTGAGACGAAATATACAGAAAGCTGTAAAAAGGCCAACCACTACGAAGTAAACTCCAGGCAGGATGAAAAGTAAATATATATATATATATATATATATATATATATATATATATATATATATAAGCATGTAAATGCACCAGATGTAAAATCCAGGCTCATCGGACAAAGTCCAACAACAGTTAATATATATAAGTATATATATATATATATATATATATATATTAAAGTAGTAAACGCACCGGATGTGAAATCTAGGCTCACCGAATAGAGTTTGATAGCAGTTCATATATATAATTATATATATAAGAAAGCCATTAAACGCACCAGACATAAGTCTAGGCTCATCGAACAGAGTTCGACACGCAGTTCATATATATAAATGTATATATATACACAAAAGCAATTAAACGCTCCAGACCGAAGTCTGGGCTCAATCGAGGCATAACTCGATAATGTTAGTCCATATATATAAAAATATATATATATATATATATATATATATATATAAATATATATGTATATACAAACTAAAAATAAACCACGAACCGAAGTTCGGGCAAAAGTGTGCAACACGACTCTCAACGTGTAGAAGGGTGTGTGCAAAGATGAAGAGAAAAACTTTAAAGTGTAAAAGAAGGCTTACAGTGGGCTGCCAAAGAAGACTTCAATATCTTTAAAGTGGGTAAACACTGGCTTTTGTAGGTATAAAATAAGCTATATGTGAGCTCACAAGTGTTTAAAATGAGAAAGCACTCAGTCTGGGGTGAGTACAGAGCAAATTGGGCAGGGCTTCATTGCCGTTTTCTCTTGCAAAATGGCCACCCCAAGCCCTCTATTTATAGAGGGTGGAGCCACAGGTGTACCTGCGGCAGGGCCGGAGGTAGACCAGAGGCAACCTGGGTTGGCCCAGGTTTTTTGGGTAGGGTTGTCTCGAAGTACGTGCACTCAGGCACTGTAATGTCCACTCGGACTTTCAGAAGTGCAATCCGGGCATCCGTTTGAGGTATACAGAACCTATTTCGGACCGCCGTTATCGAGAGTTATACGATGACATGGGATTAGAGTTTATGCGTAGTCATTGAAGATGGGACGGTGCCCTCTGATCTTCAAGCTTCAACTTTCATCCGTTACCCCGTACAATAGTCACTCGGGATTGGTTATTCTTGTGGGACACTATTGTGTAGAGACGTTGAGACGACGTGGCGTGGCATTGTGCTGGTCAGATGACGATGTTGCCCCTCACCGGTGTTATCGCCGGATTGGGCTGATAAAGCAGACGTTGTTCAGCTTCGCTGAGATTGGACTGCTGTAATTTGTTGAAGGTCCTCATTGTCATCTTTGAGGTGTGCTTGTCTTCCCGATGTTATCGTCGGGCTGGTACAGTGTATCTCGTTGTGGCACCGAGATTGAAGCTGGTTGCATTTGTAACAAGCATTTCTGGGGTTATTGCCGATATTGCATTCCTTGGGGTTATCACCAAGGTTGGTGGCTATTCCCATGCTTGGGACTGAGACTGGATACCTCGGGGTTATCTCTGAGATTAATCGGTCTTCTCCGGTGTGTGTTCCAGTATTGATCTGCATGCCTCAGGGTTATCTCCGAGATTAGAATTGTTACTCCCAGATTGCGATTCGGGGTTGATGCTGAACTTTCGGTAGTATCCGGCATGGATATGGATCGTCTTTCAGGGTTCCCTCTTAAAAGACGAATTTGCTCTCATACAATGTTAGTGACAGGTGTACAAAAAATTTTGAATGTCTACAGTCGTGACATGGGTTCCCTATACCGCAAAGCACCTTATAAAGGGACTCGAGGAGGGTGTGCCGACAGGGCCTGAGTATGCTTTATTTACTCATCATGTATCTTTATTGTTTAATGGAGGCTGGGAGCTCTACCTTGTGAAGCGCGCCTTCGTGTATACAACAGAGGAGATCTGCATTCCATTCCTTCTGCTGACCTTGTGCTTTAAGCCTCTGGGTATACAGATATCAGATATCCCTTTAGAGGGTCTTGATGGGCTCCTTCTGTTAGATGGACTTGTTGATTTGGCTACTTTTTCTTTCTGGTAGGGCCCCGTACTATTGGTGCTTAGACTCGGGTCACTTAGTTCTTGGCGGATATAGTCCCTAGGTCTATTATAATGACTGATTGGATAACATGTGTTTAGGAACTGACTCATCTATCCCAGATTGCGGCGTTGACTTAGCGTGTGGAGGAGATATCCCTTTTTATCCACCACCTGGGCAGGGATCTTTTCGAGTCTGTGGGTTTTGATCCTTCTAATTTTGGGTCTGGCATGTCCGGCATCGGAGGTTCTGATGATTTTGGGGTGGGTTTGTTTGGGACGTCCGACTTTTATTCTTCTAGATTTGAGGGTGGTCCATCTAGGACGACCAATTTTGATACTTTCGGGTTTGATGGAGGAGAATCCATATTCTATCACCTAAAGATGTCAGATTTGCCTACACATGATGATTTAGTTCAGGCTGATCGGTTAGATGACTTTTGAGCTTTCCTGGATAGCTTGAACGTCTTTTTGTAGGCCCTTGTTAGCTATTAGATGCTCGTGCCCCATTATCCTGTAGTGTTTATTTTTATTTTTCATATATACCATGATTGTGACACTGATGCATATGCAGACTGATGTATTCCAAATGTATATATGAGGTTGTCTTTTTATTTATATTGCATATATTATCTCATTTGTTCTTTATGAGGTATGCTTATATATTCATGCATTCCATATTTATGGATGATGGGTTAGAGATGACCCATGTATGGTCTTTATGATACTGCTTTCTACAGATGGCTTCATCGTCTATTACTCGATTGGATCATGCTCCACCTTGCTGTATTGCCACTAGTTTAAGGGTTTAGCATGATAGT
Source organism: Panax notoginseng (assembly GCA_016801055.1). Taxonomy (NCBI): domain Eukaryota; kingdom Viridiplantae; phylum Streptophyta; class Magnoliopsida; order Apiales; family Araliaceae; genus Panax; species Panax notoginseng. The sequence goes on along the minus strand of CM029013.1, from coordinate 236,079,732 downwards.
TTACCAGATTCTGACTACATGATGATTAGTCATTTTCTTGGACACTCCATGTCTTTATTGTCCTATTAGGCGCCAAAGGGCTTTATAGATGGGATGCTGGCTCATTAGATCCCATCACGCCAAGTATTTAGATTTAGCTCAGACGAGCTGACTCCCACTATGGAGGAGTATCATAGGATTTTTGGCTTGCAGATGGTTGGTCCTTGTGTTAGGGTGGCAGTCAAGCATATGCACCGACAGTTTATGATGACCACAGGTTTGAGGACGGCAGTGGTCCTGTCTGAGGTGGGCAATAGCCACATTATTTCGATGGATTTCATGATTGATTACTTTGCATCTGTTGATAGCTTCACCATCCATCGAGGAGATTTTGCTATATCTGAGGAGAGATAGAGGACTACACGGGTAGATTCCCTGATTCTGCATATCACAACATATCTCTACATGACTATTTATGCTGATCATTTAGATGTTGGGATGTCGATGGTGGTCAAAGCCCTTAGATGTAACTTCACCATCATTCCGCTTTTGTTGGTTAAGACATTGATATCAGCGTCCTTTTGTCAGACTATTGGGGACTAAGAGTTCAGAGGTAGTCCTATCCATTCGTATATATGGTTTATGACCCACTTGAGACCAATTGAATGGCTTCACCACCATGGATTCTGCTTCTATCATTGCATGTAAGTGACCTACTCGCTATGCGCATCCTCATACGTCGACATCGAGTCTTGGATCGAGTTTTTGGATGCCATAGAGGATCCATTTTAGATTATTATGTATTCGGGATATTTCTCCTTTATGAGTTTCTCCACACATGCAGCTGATCTGGACTTTATTCCCCTAGTTTGTTTGAGGGGTGTGACTATTTATCACCCACTTGCAGTGATGGGCTAGTTTGACCAGTGTCAAGAGATTTATTTACCTAAGGGGGTTGATGACTACCAATTCCCTATTCGTCCTGCTACTGAAGTAGATTTGGGGCTAGTCTATAGATTTTGGTCCCAAATCCAGACTACGGAGTTCAGAGACAACCATCTGGGTAGGTCTGTAGAGTATTCAGCTTGGTTGGTGGCAAATTCAGAATCAGATGCACTTGATTTGGCAGCCGCTGAGGGTTGGTCTATGGATGATGAGGAGCCTATCGAGGATCTTATTTCTTCGACAAAGGATGAGTTGTTTACTGGTTTGATAGAGGCTTTAGTCAGTGTGGCTCTGTTCTCAGTTCCAGTATCCCGGGCGACGTTAAATCGCTAGTTACACCTTCTGACTTTTGAGAGGGATCAGACCTGGACCTTGATATTGACAACTTTAGCGGGTAAGGACGTCGCCAGCGCTGAGAGGTGTAAGACCCCAAATTTTATGAAATAAAAGTATTCAATTTTTCTTATAATTATTATTCAGTAATTAGTTAAATTGATAAAAGGTTAAAGTTAAGGGTGATATGTGAAAATTTTATAAAATAAGCAAGTTGACATAAAATATTCCTTTGGTCGGAAAATATTTTTTTTATCGAGGAATATCTGTACGATGACACAATCATTGGTGGACCCCACAACAGAATGACTGTCGGATATAGAAAGCGGCATAGATAACCTTTCTATAAAAATAACGGCAAAACTTTTATCGTTAATTATTGAAATATCGGTGATAAAAGAACAGTAATACGCGTTATTGAACACTAACACACGATATTGCAAAGTATCTCTGATTATTGATGCTTACGTAAGAAGTCACTCAGTTTCATTCAATAATTGTTACAACAGTTGCTGCATAGTATCTCATATTATTGATTCAATTATTGTCACAGTATCATTTGCATAATATTTTATATTATTAAATCAATAATTGGGATGACACATTTATTCATATTATTATTTGCATTAATGATAATGTCTAGAATGTTCTGTCGAGGAAAGTGGTTAGGTTATTTAATTGCGCGCCAATAAGGAGATATTGTGAATTAATTGCGCGCCAATAAGGAAAGTGGTTAGGTTATTTAATTGTGCCCCCTCTTTCTTGGAAACGATCTGGTTATCAATATTGTGAGTTATAATATTATTGATGAATAATTGCTAAAAGGTTAAAAATGTGTTTATTGAAGATAAGTGATTTGTGGTAAATATTTATTCAATTTTTGATATAAATAGAGAGGTTTGTCATGAGGCGTTTGTTGTAAGTTTGACTTATTATTCCAAGGGGAGATGTACTAATTTTTCAGACCGTCAGTTGTGGTTTTAATAGTAAATCAATATGGACCGTCGGTTGTGGTTTTAATAGTAAATCAATTTGGACCGTCGGTTAAGATTTTAATAGTAAATCAATATTAACCGTCCGTTTTAATAGTAAATTAAGCCGGACTGTCCGTGAATCAATTACTATTTAGTCTATTCTCCTATAAATAGAAGCTTATTTCTTTATTCATTCTCACCAATTCACTAAGACTCACAAGAGAATCTATAGAAAGAGAAACTATAGAGAGAAAAAAGAAGAGTATTTTGCTACTTCACTATTACAGTATCCAATCTTCTACTAAGGTAAGGGATATTATTTTTCGTATTCATTCTTTAATCTGTGGGAATAACCTATCTACGCAGATTACCGCATGCATGGTGAATAACCTTTCGTACTCATTCTTTATTTGTGAAAAAGATATGTCTATGCGGATTACCGCATGACGGATGAAAATCCATTTGCAGTTTCATATATTATTTCTTTTCATATTCCTAAATCTAAATTTACTATGGTAAGTATTGCTTCTATAATCACTGAAATTAGTAGAATATCCTTGAGTTTTGTGCTTCATCTAGTATCGTTTCATTGGAATATTGGTCTGAACTTTCTTATTAAATTTTAATATTTTCATTCAGGGTACTATTCATGGGGTTCTATTCACTCGGGTACTATTCAATCGGAGTACTATTTATTCGGCGTACTTTGCATGACGGGGTACTATTTATTTGGTACTATTTATACGTGTATTATTCACTCGGGGTACTATTTATTCGTGGTACTATTCATGACGGAATACTATTTATTTGGGTACTATTAATTACAAAATTAGTTTCTTTTCTGTCTAAATTATTTTTGATACATGAATATCATTCTTGAATTTTACTCCATAATTAATTATCATGTTGACAATTTGGATATTCTTGAACTCTAGATAAATTGAATTATAAATCTCTAATATTTGTCCTTGATCTCACTTGATTGATTCCTTATATCATTGTCATCATCCTCGTGCTTATATTGCGGTGAAAGTCATCTTTGGCCCGTAGTGCATAGATGGACTGTTGATTGGTATGATTATGACCAGGAATTGTGTATTGGTATAATCATGACCTATAATGTTACAAACAAATGATGTGGTGAAAGTCCTCTTTGGCCCATAATGCATAGATGGACAGTTGTTTGGCATGATCATGACCACTGGTGATACAAACTAATATCCTTGGCCCGTAATGCATGGATAATTTGTTGGTGATACATATGAATATCCTTGGCCCGTAGTGCATGGATAATTCATTGCTGTGAAATGTTTATTAATTGGTATTACAGGGATAAAATATTGATGATGACTTTTTAAATCATAGAAGATAGTAAACATGATTCTCTACTTGACTCTTCTAATGGATTGTTGTTTCCGCTGCAGTTGTTGATCTAAAACTTGTTGTCTATTGTATTCTATCTAATTTTTCCCTGTTGAGGACTAAGGATAATTTGATCTACATTATCTTAGTCATAATATTCTTTAATGGGCTAGTTGAGCTCACCCTTTTCCTTTTGGTTCCATTATTCTTCTCAGGAGGCGAGAATATAGCTGGGACTAGTTGGGGAGTGGAGTAATGGTTCAAGATGGTTTTTATAGCAGTCCTCACTATTTTGTGAAATAATGTAACAATAATTATAATGAGGACTTTATTTGAGTTTGGATATTGTCTACGAGACAATATTTGTTTGAAACTCAACTATTGTGTTGTCGTATTTTGCAAGACAGTAGTAAAAATGAAGTTTGTATTTAAATTATGTACCATGTATTTGGCGACTCAGAATGGGTTGTATGGACCTATTCTGGGGGAGACACAGTTGGTATCAGAGCTTAGGGATATAATCTCTAGCGGAGATCTGGGATTAGAACTAGGAGGGGAGAGACGAGTAAAACCTTCGCTAGTGTGTCCTACCTAAGCTTATTTTTTATTTAATTGGTTGGTCAGAATATAGGGATAATATGTGGCATGTCAATTTCTTTAATTAACCCTTCATTTGTGATAGTATTTGAGAATGGCATCTGAAAATTTTGAGATAAGCAATGGAGCACATACGACCATTGAGACACCGCCAATCAATAACCAGGATAATGTGCATCAAGAAAGCAATAATTCTCCTGTAATTAACAACACCGACTAAATGATGAACGATGGAATGTTTAGAAGCTTTCTACAATTCATGTAACACCAAACGAGAGAGACTCCTGTTCAAAATACAGGTGGAAACAATGGTAACTCACGGCTGGTCACTGCTAAGCAATTCAAGGAGTTGGGACCGCCGGAATTTTTGGAAAAGCTAGAGCCACTTAAGGCAGAAGCTTGGATTAAACAAATCACCAAGATATTTGATGTCTTGGGATGTGCAGAGGAGAAAAAGGTTCCCTTCTCCACCTTTATGTTGCGTGGAGAGGTAAATTACTGGTGCAAATCCGTAAAATGTACTCATTTGTCCGCACTTAAGATGTCTTGGGAGAAGTTCCAAGAATTGTTCAACGATAAGTATTTTCCATAAAGTATTCGTCACATGAAGGAGGTGGAATTCATCAAACTGGAACAGAACAACATGAATATATCGCAATACGAGGCAAAGTTTACGGAGTTATCCTGGTTTTCATCCACTACTAGAAAATCAACCTATAGCAACGGTCGCTGATCGTTGCTTTAGATCAAAAGACCGTCACTATATTATATCCAATCTGAATATAACATTTACAACTAACAGAACAAAACAAATAAAGTCTATTGTTTAAAATTATAAATTAATGTATAATATCATCTAAATATACATAACCATCCAAAATACTGTTACTATGTATCAAAACAGTACATAACCAGTAGCACATTTAACATATTTTTAGTAGCACATCTAACAAATTTTCATCCAAAAGAGTGTTACATCTAACATATTTCCAGTAGCACATGTAACATATCTTTAGCAGCACGAGACATGTCACATGTCCTCTATAGGATTATTTGATCCACTAATATCACCATTTTCTCTTTCTGTGGATCGATCCTACAAATTAATTATCAAGTGAACTTGTTAATCCATACAAATAGAGTGATAGAGCAAAAAAGTATAAGTGGAGTGAGAGAGAAACACCTGATTGTTGGAACGAGCATTTGGAACTGACGATTTCTTCATAAATTCTGTCGTGATTGATAATATTTCATTCACTTTCCTTGCAGTGTCCTTTCCTTTTTCCCGCACTATTTTCTACTCAGCTTTCAATTCTTGATTCTCACGTTGTACCTCATTATTTGTGTCACGAGGCCCCCAAGTGTTTGTAGCTATGGCACCAACTCCACCTTGTTGAAGTCTACCATGTCGCTCCGATTCATGCACTTGTGCAAGTATATCATTCCGTCCTGCATTACTGCTTTCACCAGTTGATTCCTGAGTCTTCTTTAACTCAATAATTTTTTCCTGTGAAAATATACAAGGAAAAATATACATAACTTAAATATACATGGCAGTTCAACATAACTTAAAGAAGAGTAGCAATCATTGTTGAAGCTTTTGAAGCAGTTGTTCCACTACCGAATGTTTGAATCAGAATGAAACCTATCAAGACCGACTAAATTTCCCAGAAAGGTAAGCACCATGTCTCACATTTTTCAGTTATAGTTATTTATGTTAAAGCAAAGCAAGCACTCCTACTAATGAAAATTCAGCATTACTTCAACTAACATACTTGTAAAAAAATGGATGAAGAAACTAATACCTAGTGAATAAATCTATTATCAAGCCGCAAATATAAGAAGGATGGGTTATTATTCTTTTGTAAATAAGCAGGTAAGGCATGCATCAATATTTGTATTAGTGAATCATCATAAGTAGGGAACAACTGAATGAATATCATTTTTTATGTAAAGGAGGTAGTTGTAAAGTAGTATGAAGCATGTTACAAGTAGATGGATATCATATAGAAAATTACTAAAAATAGTCTACGTCTCTTTTCCATCCTACATGAGCAATCGTGCATTGGAGGATGTGATAGATAAAGTCCAAGTAAACATTATCAGGTCAGAAAATGATACTAAACATCATTCTTGGAACATTTCATATTAAGTTTAATCTCCCTTAGATGAGAAGAGAGTTATATTCTCAATAATGTATGCACAGTTGGCATGCACGTTGACATTTGAAGCCATACATAGTTCATCTTGTGATGCCGGAATCAATCATCAAAACCAGTACTTCAGTGACAACAAAAGCATCTTAAATCGAAGGTAAATTCCGCTGCTTAAAGTTTTAATTAGAGTAGTGGTTGGTTGTTTACTTTAGGTTTTGTGTTTTCTTTCTAAGTGGAAACTTTCCAAGCTTATCTCAGAGTAAAGTTTGCTCTAAAAAATAAAAAATCATCCCTGAAATAAAGCAGTTCTCAAGATATTAGGTGTTAGCTCTGGTGGTTGGTTTTGGTCATTTTGCTGGGTAAGAAGTTATTTTTGTTAGTTATTCAACTGTATTGTTTAGCTATATTGTAATACCCAAAATTTTCACGTATTATAAAATGAATATGGAAATATATTTATGTGAAAATAAGTGTTATTATTTTATGAGTTGGTTAATTCAATTGATTCGTATTAGATCAATGCGTATTAAGAAGTGTGGTTTGACGATGAGGATTGTGAAATGCCTTGTGTGGCATATTGTGAAATGAGTAAATCCATTAAGGGACTTAAAACGGGAATTAGGAAGATTAATTGTGTCGATTATGTGATTTCGTATAAGTAATTAATACGCTCATGGACTTGTAGTAATACTTTTGTGGACATCATTTCGTGTCGTATAAAACAAATTAGTGTGGAAAACTGGCACGGGTAGAAGCTGCACCAGTCTTGGCACTGTCAGGGCACGGCGTAACTGCGCCGTCCCAGCAGTACAAACTGGCGCAACTGCGCCAGTAGGCAGTTGGAGAAAACTACTTTGTTTCACTTTGGAATTTAGATGGAATAATTATGTGATATGTGTGATATTGATAAATCATGAATTAAAGTATGTTTTGTCCGATAACGGAATTGTTAATCCATTAATTATTATTAATTAATTGTGGTGCAATATGGATTATTTGGCATTAATTCGTAATATACGATTTTTATTATTTGAAATATATCTATAAATATAATAAGAATTATATCGATAATCAATAGTTATGAAAATCCAGAAATTCATCAATGAAAAATGGATTAAATTATATTAGTGGTAATTAATCAAGGAGGTGAATAATTTATTTACTTAACATAAATAAGTAAGTTATTAATACAATAATGTTATATTGATTGTCATGTGCATATGAGCAATAACACAACTATACTATATAGTGTGGTGTGACATTGTGTGACTATATATTAAGTCATATAAAATTTTATTGTATAAAACAATGTGATTATGCATATTAAAACTATATAGTATAAATATATCATGAAATGTGTAAGTAACCATATACATGTGGGTAGACATTAAAATAGAATGTACATGGATTATATGTATGTTACATAACTTCTACTACCTTGAAATGTTAAGTCATATTGTGACATTAGGTTATAATATATGGTTGATATGTGTACTGAAATATAACATAAGAGTGAGAATGTGTAGGAGTATACAAGAATGCTGAGTTATATTGGATTGTCCCAAATTGAGAGTCACATTTGCTCCTTCCTCAGTCACGTGTAGAACAAAAAGGCTAAGCCTACTCCTTCTTCCAACTTTTTAGCTGATGATTGTGGTAGGGAGTGGTGACTATGATGAGTTTCAACCACCCTCTAACAACTCCTCTATAACCTTCATGCAATCCTACAATCCATGGGTTTAATTCAATAGAAAATTGTTAGGTCCGTGTAAGGATTTTTCTATAAATAGCAGACATATTTTATTAGTTGATGTTCTTGAAGTTGTCTGAGATTTGCTAAGTAGGAGATTGAAAGCATGCATGCATTCTTAGAGCTTAAGAGTTCAAGTAGTAGCAAGTTCTTTCACATTACAAAGGTATAATTCCATTACTAGCTTTCCAATTTCAGTTTCTGTAAACAAAGCTGTCGAGTTTTTGAAATTGCAAATTCTTGATTTTGTAGAATTGGATGTTAGTATGGATGAGTAATGTTTATATGGTTGTTATATGGCCTTATGAGCATGTTTAAACTGATACATGAGCGTTTAGAATCAATTTCATGGGTAAATTATGTGCTTGGGCTAAACAGTTGCCGAAGCATACTGTTCCTGGTTTGAACCAGGCACAGCGTTGCGCTGCGCCGGTTGCTAAATTCAGTTTTTAGTTTCTATTTTGCAATTTGTTATAGTACTATGACTTATAATAGTATGCAAGCATGTGTAATGTGTATGTGTAAGTATATTATGCTAAGTGGAGTATGTTTTAATAGAATTGCATGATTAACGAAGGCATATGGTTTAAATGGAGATTGGACTTTAAGTTTCGAAAACAAACTATGTTAAAGATCATGTTCTGCAAATTGTGAACCTAGTAAGCTATACATGACTGATTTTACACATAGTTGAGCATGTTATAGTGTACATAGTTCCTTTGAGCATGACCAAATTTATTAAGCCTTGTGTTAGGAATGTTTCAAGAAAAAGGCTTAGCCTAGTGAGCTAACATGCACGATTCTACCTAGTGTATGTTCTGACTTTGCATGGCTTAGAAATGTATGAATAAACCTTTAACTTATGTACGTGCGATTAACAACAAAGCATGAACACGTTGGGCTAATTTATAAACTTTATAAAAGAAAATACGACTTTTGAAGTGAATGTTAACACGCTACCTTGAAGGTTAGAACTTGACACTTGTGATCATGTTTGATGACGCTTTTAGACTCATTCATGTAGTATAAACATATATATGCCATGCTTGTGTATCATATTTCAAGAAAAACGTAAACGAAGCCTATTTTTAACTAAAGTTGTGCTAAATTGCACATGTGTTATGAATACTCACAAGCATGCCTAATATGAATTTTGTGACTATCTTGTATGTTTAGAGAGCAAGCATGATGGACTTTGTGGTTTCATGACCTTGAATGGCCTTAAATTATTGAAATAATCAATTTAGGATGTTGTTATGAAAGAAGGAACCTAGATTGACTCGAGTAGCATGAAAAGACCTTTAACATATCATGTATGATTGTTTTGGTCAAGTCGGGCAGAAGCCACAAGGCAGCTGCTGAGTCTTGGCATAGCCAGAGGACAACGCAGCTGCGCCGGTCCCAGGCTTAGCCATGGCGCAACTGCGCCGTGCAACAGTCACAGATAGAGTCTATTTTTGGTCTAGTGTTTGAAGCATGCCTATATGATGTCTTTAACTTGTAATATATGATCAACATGCTAGGTAATGTGTTAAAGAGCATGCTATGTGATGTAAATAAAGGTAAATTTTAACTTTCGAATGCTAAGTCTAAGAGGATGTTTATGTTAAGTTTGTAATATTCATGAACGTAACCAAATTGCACAAAATAAGTGAAAACGTGTAAAAATCAGAGTTTAAAATTTTACAAACCATATACCCGGATCATCCTTTATGCACAATTATTAATTAAACGAAAAGATATGAAGAACAAAAATCATATCCTTGAAGATTCGAGCTTCCTTAGGTACAAGTTCACCTCCAATCCTTTTCGCGTTCAACTTGAATCCACCAGGTTTGGTTCCTTCCTTTGATCAACGTTAGCACCCCAAGTGTTTGGCCTCTAGAGGTGATTCACCAAGAAGGAACAAAAAATTCAAGAAGATGGGTGTTTCGTAAAACCCTAGTTTTTCTATCTCTCATAGAAAAGGAGTGTACTCTCCAACAATTGGAATCACGTCTATTGTAAAAAAAGTCAACAACAACTCTATCACCTATACTAAGACTCCTCTTATTTATAGATGTGGGCAACCCTCCTAAACAATTAAGGAATTGATTTTTATTTTAATTAATTAAATTCCTTTAAGTAATTAGGCTCCCAATCTTATTAAGAATAATTAATTAAACTATTTTAATTAATTAGCCTCCTAATCTTATTAGGAATAAATGAGAGTACTAATATTAAATTAATTTCCAACTCTTTAGAAATTAAAATAATAATAATTGTAATAATATTAATAAGGCTCCTCTTATTAATTTATATATTTAATATTTCAAAATATTAAATAATAAATATTAAACTATTTTATTTATTCTATCACCATAGATTAAATTAAATACACTTAACATATTATTACGATTATGTCATTAATTTCTTAAATAATTGTTCTTCCTTTTATGGTGTGACCCTTTAGGTTCTCCATATTAAACCGGTTGTCAATAAATCAATTAGAACAATTCTAATCTTATTTAAATAAATAAATTAAACTATTAATTTATTTAAATAAATAATATTTATTCTACAATAGGGATAAGCCTCCCTAGTGATCAACGACTTTTCAGATAATATCGATTTCAACATTAATCATAAATGAACATTTGAGTAAATAGTTACCGTACAATTCAATCCTTTCACCATACAATGTCCCAATTAAATATAAGACATGAAATTACTGTCAAGTCTTATTTTATTTAATTATATGTATTTCGACTCTTAAATGCACAACTCCAAATAATGCAAATTAGAAACTCCTTTCTAATTTCATTCTGCCTTGGCCAAGGACTACTGGGTTGTCATTTATCGAATCACATAGGACATTTCTCTTCTTTTACTAGAAGAGATAGATTCTTTATTGATCATACATTATCTTCATGTACAACTTATTATACCCAAGCATACCCTTTGATATACCCTAAGGGTCTTAAGGAATAAGTCAAAGTATAACTCATTATACACAAGATACTATGATGATCTCAAGTCCAAGGATCACTTGTACTACTATCACTATAAGAATTCCTATTGACAGACAAGTAAAACTCCATTAGATATTCCTTAGTGAGCCACGTTCAGTGAACTTATTCTCTAATAAGCACCTACATACTTGCTTTAGTGTCTCCACACAAATGATCACGAGATCAATCATCCTCATCCAATGGGCAAGCAACGTATGCACCAATCTATCCGGATTCACTAATCCCCAATTTAGTAATCCAACGATTGGGAACTATTTTAGTTTTAAGCTTTCTAAGAATTTAGATCTCATTAGAATGATCATCATCATTATTCTAAAAGTATTGCTTAAAACTATGGATTTATCACATATTATAAAGCAGCATCATGCAGATAATTAAAAGCCTTTAATAAATTAATACTTTTTATTAATAAATGAATAAGATTGTAGCAAAGTATATGTTTTATCATCAAACATGATTGGCTTGTGTCCATACTACTTTCAGTTTACATGATATCAAACCATGATACGTGGGTTAAACTTGTGATGACGTATAAACTGATTTTGTACCTTACGTGCCTACTTGTATCATGTCAAGCTTGATTAAAGACTATGTTAGCTAATGAACATCTTGAACATATAATACGTTATAAATAGGATTCGAAAGTGTTGAATTCTTAAACGAGGATAAACTACGCGTAAGACAAGTTTCTAAACCTATCTTATTACATTGTGCAAATATTCTAAATCTTGCATTATTATATCTCTTGAGTACCAGTTATATTACTTTCTCGTTCATATGAGCTAATATGCTTAAACCCTTGTGAAAACTATTAATCATGATGCACTTGGTATTGTTCTTGAATATTGTGAAAGAGTCAATGCCATTTGATTCTGCTAGACTATATGTATGCTTATAAAACTATCCTAACCAATTGATTGGTGAGGTAATCTTGAAACTGAGTTGAACAACCCTTATGGTAAGGGGATGGTATGTTGTTGGAAACCCCAACACATGAGCATATTATTACTGTGGTGTTATACATAACGTGGAGTATTGTAGACTTATTCTCTACATTATTTGATTCTTTTGGGTTATCAGTTTAATATTGGTAATTCTAGTAGATGTTCAATAGTCCTTAGTGACTGCTCAGTATAAATTGTTATCCAGACGGATACCTTGATAGCCTTTGAATTCATATATATCAGTTGATTTATATTGAATTATTGATCTTAGTCTAAGTATTGTTGATATTCATTATTCATGATATTATTCTGACACTCTGAACTACCCTAGAAATGACACTTTGATATTTTAAACCTTGTGATTGTATATCCTACACCCTTGTTGTAGATTACTTGCTGGGCAATTTGTGCTCATCCTTGCTTATTTAAAACCTTTCAGTTAAGGAAGAACAGGGAGGTGTCTCTGGAACATACAAGGGCAAGGCTACCGACTAGCTTGTCCCTTTTATGTTTAAGATTATTATATTGTATTAAGACTATGTGTAAACTTAAGTAGGATTATGTAATAGGTCTTTATTCGATACTATTATGTAATCTATTAAGTACTGTAGGTTACGAGACTTGGGGGAATAATTATAATAAATCATTATATATTATTCTAAATTAGATCTTTCATTGTAAATGTGTAATTTTAGTTATTATGGTAATACTTTGAGCACGTGATGAACCGAATTCGGGTGACCAAGTGGAGGTCAGAATTTGGAGGCTTCATAGGTTGGTATCAAAGCTTAGTTATAAACATTAGGAACGAGAGTCCTTAGATTATAACTTAAGAAAACTTAGAAGTTAGGAAGGGGGATAAAACTCATGTAGAGTTTTCCTTGAGAGACTTAGTGTGTTATGAAATGTAACTTCATTCTATACAATGAACTTATGTTATTTAACATTCTGATAGAGTTGTTGTTTGTCTTGTCTTATGTTGGTGATTGTAGGATGACTGACATGGGAGGACCTAGCCGAGTAGTAGAAGAAGAGCTGCGTGGTATCCACGTAGTCTATGAGGCACCCTTGATAGCAGATCCTATATCGGTAGTTGCCCTATTGATGATGATGACGAGGAGGAGGAGATAGAGCCTCTACCTGAGGAGTCTGATCCGGAGGACGAGCCTATGGAGGAGGAACCCATGGAGAAGGAACCCGAGCCCATGGAGGACTCTGACGGGACCACTTTCAAAGATCGGATGTTGGGAGAATATGAAGAACATATTTTAGAATTAGGATGTAGAGTCGAGGAGCTAGAGACTGAGACTCTTGAAAGGCAACTAGTGATACAGGAGATGGAGGTGGAAATTGCTCACCATAAGGAGGAAGGGATCTAGATGGGAGCCTTGTTTCACCGATCGGTGGCGAGGAACGTTGAGTTGGCAGGAAAGCTAGAATAAATGGAGCAAAGGATTTTGAGTGTGAGGACGGAGAAGGAGGCTCTCCGAACTCAGTTAGAGATGGAGGTGATGGATAGGATTCACTTCGAGGAAAAGTGGGAGGATTCCAATGATAGGGTGAATGATCTAGAGGATGAGGTGCGGTGCAAGAGGAGAAAGATGAACAAGATGGGCTATGCTCTACGCACGACCATGGAGAGATTGATCGATGGGGTGAATCACTACCCAGCTGAGAAAGGACAAACAGAGCATACCATTATTCGAGATATGGTGGCACTCATTACGCAGAAGAAGTATTAGAGCGCTGCGGAGCGTGGGATGTTAGATTGAGTCTAGCAAGAAAAACTCAGTAGTATAGTAGTTTTATTTATGTGTTGTTAATATGTTGTTGTAATCTCAGTCTTTTGTGTGAGATGTAAGGTGGTAGTAAACCCCAAGCTTTTGAAAAATGTTAGAGGAGTAGTAAGCTAGTGTTGTCCCCATCTTTTGTGATATTAGGGGATATGTGTTTCATTTACAGCAGTATGCTAGAAAAGAACATGTATTGTAACCATTTTGCATATGAATATAAATGATCTTGTTTCAGAAACATGTTTTACACCTTCAGTTCTTTTCATTTGAGGAATGTCTAAATATGACAGTAAGATAATAAGATGGAAAATTTTGTGATGCAGAAAATGCCGCTCAGACGTAGAATAACTATCCTAGAAGAGTCAGTTAATGATGAGAGAGGACCAGTAGATCCGATTCAACGCCTGGTAGATTTATTGGGAGACTGAGGGGAAGAAATGAACCCATACCACCCATTCCCCAAGCTGTACCAGTAACAACCTTCAAAGATTTTAAGAGTGTAGGATCCCCAGAGTTCACGATAACCACTAACCCGATAGTTGCGCAAACCTGGATCAAGGAGATCGAGAAGGCCTTCACTATTGCACGCGTGGGTGAAGACCAAGAGACAGTATTTGCCACATATATGATGAGGGGCGAAGCAAACTATTGGTGGGAAACTAATCAGCAGAGAGCGGGGGAAGGAACGATAACATGGGAGAGGTTTACAACGCTGTTTTTCGAGAATTATTTTCCGAAAAGTATGAAGAGTAGGTTGGAAGAAAAATTCCTAGAGTTAAAATAAGGTGTTATGACGGTGGCGCAATACGCTGTGAAGTTTAATGGACTAGCGCGATTTACAGAGCACCAAGTTGTGGATGAGGAGAGGAAGGCGAGACGTTTTGAGCAAGGGTTGAAGTCGTGGTTGTATAATAAGGTATCAGTCTTCCAGATTGATTCCTTTACAACATTGTTAGAGAAGGCAATCATTGCGGAAGGTGGCAGTGAGGCCTTAAGTCTATATCATAAGGAGAAGAAGAACAAGAGCAATGGTAGTGAGCATTGTGGATGGAGCAGCAGCGGAGGAAGTAACTCTGGAAAGAGAAAATGGGAAAATAACAACAACATGAGCAATAATCAAGGTGCGAGTCACCAGGGAAACTTTAAGAAGAAGACCGAAGCTTGCAACCAAAGCGGAAGAAGTCATCAGGGAGAATGCTGGAAGAGGAAAAGCACTTGTTATAATTGCGGCCAAGAGGGGCATATATCGCCAAATTGCCCAAAGCCTAAGAAGATCAGAGGATATTTTGCTTTTGGATCAACAGAGCACCAGATAAAGGATTGCCCGAAGAAAGGAAGCAGTGGAGCTGGCGGAAGCCAGGGAAGAGGAAGTAAGTTAATGATTGGTGGACCTGCACAACCCAACCAATCGACCGCTTGAACCTTTAACATGACCGTCCAGGACGCAGTAGCTGCGAAGGACGTGGTGTCAAGTATAATCCCAATCAATAATATAAATGCTTATGTATTATTTGATTCGGATGCGACTTGTTCTTTTGTATCTGAAGAATTTACTAGTAAACTTAGTACACCTCGAGAACGTTTAGAAGATCCTTTGAACATAGAAGTAGCCAATAAGGAAATAATCCCTCTAGATTACGTCTATCGAAATTATCGCGCAAACATTAGAGAACATGAACTGAGCGTAGACTTGATTCCAATTAGATTGGGAGAATTCGATGTAATACTGGGAATGGATTGGTTATATAACCATGCAACGATAATTGATTGTCAGAACAAGTGTGTGAACCTTCGGACTCCGAGTAAGTCTAAGGTAGTGTTTCATGGTAGCTCATTGCTTAAGCAATCGTGTTACGTTACGATGATGCAGACCAAGAAATTGTTAAAGAAAGGATGTGTAGGTTATTTAGCTTACATCGTGGATACTCGAAAAAAGGGAGTAGAGATTAAACAGATACCCGTAGTGAGTGAATTTCAAGATGTATTTCCGGACGATCTGCCTAGCTTTCCGCCAGACAGAGAAATCGAATTCGTAATAGACTTAGCACCATGAACGACATCGATTTCAAAAGCTCCATATCGTATGGCGCCAGTAAAAATGAAGGAATTAACGATACAACTTCAAGAATTATTGGATAAGGGTTACATTCGATCTAGTATGCCTCCTTAGGGAGCACCAATGTTATTCGTGAAGAAAAAGGAAGGATCGATGAGGCTCTGTATCAATTATTGAGAATTGAATAGAGTAACGATCAAGACCAGATATCCATTACCAAGGATAGACGACTTGTTTAATCAACTGAAGGGAGCAAAATGTTTCTCAAAGATTGACTTACGGACAGGATATCATCAACTGAAAGTGCGGGATGAGGACATACCGAAGACTGCGTTTCGAACCCGTTATGGACATTACTAGTTTTTGGTAATGTCATTCGATTTAACTAATGCTCCGACATCATTCATGGACTTGATGAATCGAGTTTTCAAGCCATACTTGGAAAATTTCGTAGTAGTTTTCATCGATGACATTTTGATCTACTCAAATACAGAGGAAGAACACATCAAACATCTGGAGATCGTTTTGGAGGCACTACGAAAGGAGAAGATGTATGCGAAGTTTTCAAAATGTGAATTTTGGATGAAGAAGGTTCAATTCTTAGGCCACGTGGTGGATGAGAATGGAATCTCAGTAGACCCCAAAAAGGTCGAAGCAGTAAGTAACTGGGAACAACCGAGAACACCGACGGAGGTGAGAAGTTTCTTAGGGTTAGCTGGGTACTATCGAAGATTTATCTAGGATTTTTCTAAGATAGCGACCCCGTTGACTAATCTGACGAGGAAGACGGTGAAATTTGTATGGACCAACAAATGCGAAGAGAGTTTTCAAGAATTGAAGAGGAGATTAAGCGAGGCTCCTGTATTATCCTTACTAGATGATACGGGAGGATTTGTGGTGTATAGTGATGCATCACATAGAGGACTGGGCTATGTGCTGATGCAGCATGGCAAAGTCATTGCGTATGCGTCACGACAATTGAAGGATTATGAAAAATGATACCCTACTCATGACTTAGAGTTAGCGGCAGTAGTTTTTGTGTTAAAAATATGGAGACATTATTTGTACGGAGAGAAATGTGAGATATACACGGACCACAAGAGTCTGAAATATATCTTCACAGAAGGAGTTGAATATGCGTCAGAGAAGGTGGTTAGAACTGATCAAAGATTATGACTGTGAGATTCTTTATCACCCGGGGAAGGCGAATGTAGTTGCCGACGCTCTGAGCAGTAAATGAAGGGAGATATTGTTTCAGCTGACAACTCAGGAGGAGTTAATTAGAGATATGAAAAAATTGGAAATAGAAGTAAAAGGACTCGAGACGTCTGGAGGGAAGTAATTTGTAATATATGCTTGTCCGACATTGTTGGATAGAGTAAATGAAGCACATGAAAAAGATAGAGAATATGACAAAATCAGGAGTAGGATCACGGAAAATGAGGTAGAAAAATTTTGAATAGATAAAGACGGTATTTTAAGATTCGAAGGGAGAGTGTGGGTACCGGCAGTAACCGAGTTGAGAGAAGAGATTTTGCACGAGGCACACAATACGACATACTCCGTTCATCCGAGAGGCACAAAGATGTACCGGGACTTGAAGCAACATTTTTGGTGGCTAAATTTGAAACGAGAAATCGCGGAGTACGTTAGTAGATGTCTTACGTGTCAACGTGTAAAAGCAGAGCATCAACGGCTGAGTGGTTTGCTACAACCGTTGGAAATACCAGAGTGGAATTGGGAGCATATCATGATGGATTTCGTGGTAGGAATTCCAGTCACGCAGAAAGGTTTAGATGCCATTTGGGTTATCGTGGATCGACTAACAAAGATCGCACATTTTCTACCAATCAAGATTCACTATAGTTTAAATCAGTTAGCAAATCTGTACGTAAAGGAAATCGTTTCACTACATGGAGTGCCGGTGTCGATTGTTTCTGACCGAGACCCGCATTTCACGTCAAAATTCTGAAAAAGCTTGCAAGAGAGGATGGGAACATAGTTAAGGTTAAGTACTGCTTATCATCCTCAGACAGATGGACAGAGTGAGCGAACAATATAAATGCTAGAGGACATGCTTAGAACTTGCGTGATGGACTTCAAGGGGAATTGGGACGACCACCTACCCTTAGTCGAATTTGCGTATAATAATAGTTACCATGCGAGTATCGGCATGCCACCGTACAAAGCTCTTTACGGAAGAAAGTGCAGAAAGCCATTATGTTGGGATGAAGTCGGGGAACGATGAATACTCGGACCAGAGTTAGTACAACAAACCACGGACGTGGTGACGGTAATAAGGGCTAGACTTGTTGCAGCTCAAAATCGCCAGAAGAAGTATGCAGATTTGCATCGGCAAGACCGAGATTTTGAAATCGACAATTTTGTATTCCTGAAGGTATCCCCATAGAATGGAAAGATCCGTTTCGGCAAGAAAGGGAAACTGAGTCCAAGATTCATAGGACCATTCGAGATACTCAAGCAAGTGGGTGAAATAGCATACAAAGTTGCACTACCACCTGAGTTGGAGCACATCCATAACGTGTTTTACATATCCGTGTTGTGTCCGTATAAGCCTGACTACAAGCACGTAATTTCTTATAAACCCATTCAAGTGGAGAAGAATTTAGCATACAAAGAAATTCCTATCCAAATTATTGATAGGAAAGAGCAAACCTTGAGAAATAAAGTCATTTCTTCTGTAAAAGTACTTTGACGTAACCACGGGGTCGTGGAGGTTACGTGGGAGTTAGAAGATAGGATGATGAGGGATTATCCCCATCTATTTGTGTAACCATGTAACAATTTCGGGACAAAATTTTTAGAAGAGGGGAGGATGTAATACCCGAAAATTTCCACGTATTATAAAATGAATATGGAAATACTATTTATGTGAAAATAAGTGTTATTGTTTTATGAGTTGGTTAATTCAATTGATTCGTATTAGATCAATGCGTATTAAGAAGTGTGGTTTGACGATGAGGATTGTGAAATGCCTTGTGTGGCATATTATGGAACGAGTAAATCTATTAAGGGACTTAAAACGGGAATTAGGAAGATTAATTGTGTCGATCATGTGATTTCGTACAAGTAATTAATACGCTAGTGGACTTGTAGTAATACTTTTGTGGACATCATTTCGTGTCGTATAAAACGAGTTAGTGTGGAAAACTGGCACGGGCAGAAGCTGCACCAGTCTTGGCACTGTCAGGGCACGGAGCAGCTGCGCCGTCCCAGCAGTACAAACGGACGCAGCTGCGCTAGTAGGCAGTTAAAGAAAACTGCTTTGTTTCACTTTGGAAATTAGATGGAATAATTATGTGATATGTGTGATCTTGATAAATCATGAATTAAAATATGTTTTGTCCGATAACGGAATTGTTAATCCATTAATTAATATTAATTAATTGTGGTGGAATATGGACTATTTGGTAATTAATTCGTAATATACGATTTTTATTATTTGAAATATATCTATAAATATAATAACAATTATATCGATAATCAATAGTTATGAAAATCCATAAATTCATCAATGAAAAATGGACTAAATTATATTAGTGGTAATTAATCAAGGAGGTGAATAATTTATTTACTTAACATAAATAAGTAAGTTATTAATACAATAATATTATATTGACAGTCATGTGCATATGAGCAATAACACAACTATACTATATAGTGTGATGTGACATTGTGTGACTATATATTAAGTCTTATAAAATTTTATTGTATAAAGCAATGTGATTATGCATATTGAAACTATATAGTATAAATATATCATGAAATGTGTAAGTAACCATATACATGTGGGTAGACATTAAAATAGAATGTACATGAATTATATGTATGTTACATAACTTCTACTACCTTGAAATGTTAAGTCATATTGTAACATTAGGTTATAATATATGGTTGATATGTGTACTGAAATATAACATAAGAGTGAGAATGTGTAGGAGTATACAAGAATGCTGAGTTATATTGGATTGTCCCAAATTGAGAGTCACATTTGCTCCTTCCTCAGTCACGTGTAGAACAAAAAGGCTAAGCCTACTCCTTCTTCCAACTTTTTAGCTGATGATTGTGGTAGGGAGTGGTGATTATGATGAGTTTCAACCACCCTCTAACAACTCCTCTATAACCTTCATACAATCCTACAATCCATGGGTTTGATTCAATAAAAAATTATTATGTCTGTGTAAGGATTTTTCTATAAATAGCAGACTTGTTTTATTAGTTGATGTTCTTGAAGTTGTCAGAGATTTGCTAAGTAGGAGATTGAAAGCATACAAGCATTCTTAGAGTTTAAGAGTTCAAGTATTAGCAAGTTCTTTCACATTACAAAGGTATAATTCCATTACTAGCTTTCCAATTTCAGTTTCTGTAAACAAAGTTGTCGAGTTCTTGAAATTACAAATTATTGATTTTGTAGAATTGGATGTTAGTATGGATGAGTAATGTTTATATTGTTGTTATATGGCCTTATGAGCGTGTTTGAACTGATACATGAGCGTTTAGAATCAATTTTGTGGGTAAATTTTGTGTTTGGGCTAAACAGTTGCCGGCGCAGATTGTTCCTGGTTTGAACCAGGCATTGCGCAGCTGCGCCGTAATTACACTAGGGCGCATCGCAGTTGCGCCGGTTGCTGAATTCAGTTTTTAGTTTCTATTTTGCAATCTGTTATAGTACTATGACTTATAATAGTATGCAAGCATGTGTAATGTGTATGTGTAAGTATATTATGCTAAGTGGAGTATGTTTTAATAGAATTGCGTGATTAACAAAGGCATATGGTTTAAATGGAGATTGGAATTTAAGTTTCGAAAATAAACTATGTTAAAGATCATGTTCTGCAAATTGTGAACCTAGTAAGCTATACATGACTGATTTTACGCATAGCTGAGCATGTCATAGTGTACATAGTTCCTTTGAGCATGACCAAATTTATTAAGCCTTGTGTTAGGAATGTTTCAAGAAAAAGGCTTAGCCTAGTGAGCTAACATGCACGATTCTACCTAGTGTATGTTCTGACTTTGCATGGCTTAGAAATGCATGAATAAACATTTAACTTGTGTACGTGCGATTAACAAGAAAGCTTGAACACGTTGGGCTAATTTATAAACTTTATAAAAGAAAATATGACTTTTGAAGTGAATGTTAACACGCTACCTTGAAGGTTAGAATTTGACACTTGTGATCATGTTTGATAACGCTCTTAGACTCATTCATGTAGTATAAATATATATATGACATGCTTATGCATCATGTTTCAAGAAAAACTTAAACGATGCCTATTTTCAACTAAAGCGGTACTAAATTGCACATATGTGTTATGAATACTCACAAGCATGCCTAATATGAGTTTTGTGACTATCTTGTATGTTTAGAGAGCAAACATGATGGACTTTGTGGTTTCATGACCTTGAATGGCCTTAGATTATTGAAATAATCAATATAAGATGTTGTTATGAAAGAAGGAACCTAGATTGACTTGAGTAGCATGAAAAGACCTTTAACATATCATGTATGATTGTTTTGGTCAAGCCGGACAGAAGCCACAAGGCAGCAGCTTAGTCTCGGCATAGCCACAGGACAGCGCAGCTGCGCCGGTCCCAGGCTTAGCCATGGCGCAGTTTCGCCATGCAGCAGTCACAGATAGAGTCTATTTTTGGTCTGGTGCTTGAAGCATGCCTGTATGATGTCTTTAACTTGTAAATATATGATCAACATGCTAGGTAATGTGTTAAGGAGCATGCTATGTGATGTAAATAAAGGTAAATTTTAACTTTCGAATGTTAATTCTAAGAGGATGTTTACATGATATCAAACCATGATACTTGGGTTGAACTTGTGATGACGTATAAACTTATTTTGTACCTTACGTGCCTACTTGTATCATGTCAAGCTTGATTAAAGACTATGTTAGGTAATGAACATCTTGAACATATAATACGTTATAAATAAGATTCGAAAGTGTTGAATTCTTAAACGAGGATAAACTACGCGTAAGGCAAGTTTCTAAACCTATCTTATTACATTGTGCAAGTATTCTAAATCTTGCATTATTTTATTCAACGAATATCGTAAGCTTATCTCTTGAATACCAGTTATATTACTTTCTCGTTCATATGAGCTAATATGCTTAAACCCTTGTGAAAACTATTAATCATGATGCACTTGGTACTGTTCTTGAATATTGTGAAAGAGTCGATGCCATTTGATTCGGCTAGACTATATACATGTTTATAAAACTGTCCAAACCAATTGATTGGTGAGGAAATCTTGAAACTGAGTTGAACAACCCTTATGGTAAGGGGATGGTATGTTGTTGGAAAGCCCAACACATGAGTATATTATTACTGTGGTGTTATGCATAACGTGGAGTATTGTAGACTGATCCTTTACATTACTTGATTCTTTTGGGTTATCATTTTAATATTGATAATTCTAGTAGATGTTCAATAGTCCTTAGTGACTGCTCAGTATAAATTGTTAACCAGTCGGATGCCTTTATAGCCTTTGAATTCATATATATATATATATATATATATATATATATATATATATATATATATATATATATATCAGTTGATTTATATTGAATTATTGATCATAGTCTAAGTATTGTTGATATTCATTATTCATGATATTATTCTGACACTCTGAACTACCCTAGAAATGACACTTCGATATTTTAAACCTTATGATATTATATCCTACACCCTTATTGTATATTATTTGCTAGGCAATTCATCCTTGCTTATTTAAAACCTTTCAGTTAAGGAAGAACAGGGAGGTGTCTCTGAAACAGACAAGGGCAAGGGCAAGGCTACCGACTAGCTTGTCCCTTTTATGTTTAAGATTATTATGTTGTATTTAGACTATGTTTAAAATTAAGTAGGATTATGTAATAGGTCTTTATTTGATACTATTATGTAATCTATTAAGTACTGTAGGTTGCGATACTTGGGGAAATAATTATAATAAATCATTGTAGATTATTCTAAATTAGATCTTTCATTGTGAATGTGTAATTTTAGGTATTATGGTAATACTTTGAGCACGTGATGAACTGAATTTGAGTGACCAAGTGGAGTTCAAAATTTGGGGGTGTCACATATATTATCAATAACCTATGCATAAAGTTTCCATCTTATGATGTGTGGACCAGTTTTCATTGGTATCGTTGAAATGATAATGTCCCTGGTGAGTCATCGTCTACCTAGCCCTTCAAAAAACTTCCTCAACACATTTTCTCTCACTTCCTCTGTATTTTTGTATCACTTTCAATTACATGAGATATTATCTTTTAAGTTCCCTTACATAAAGTTTGTGATAACAGTAGAAGTGACTGAAGTTTATCTTTTTTTACTTGGGGAATATTAACTGTTTTTGTCATGACCAAGAATCTTGCCACTCCTATTTTATTCAGGAAGTATGGTCTTCTCAGTAAAGAAGAGGCTGAGAAAGATGCCATGAAAATAGAAGTTTTTGGCGCCAATGATTTAGGTCTATAGCGACGGGCCTGACCGTCACTATATCTTTTCAAGATTTTAAAAAAATGATGTTATTATACAATATTTCTTATTTATTTTACCTGTTAAGAAGTATAATTACATTAAACCATCCAATCTAAATATAACATTTACAACTAACAGAACAAAACAAATAAAGTCTATTATTTAAAATTACAAATTAATGTATAATATCATCTAAATATACATAACCATCCAAAATATTGTTACTATGTATCAAAACAGTACATAACCAGTAGCACATTTAACATATTTTCAGTAGCACATCTAACAAATTTTCATCCAAAATAGTGCTACATCTAACATATTTCCAGTAGCACATATAACATATCTCTAGTAGCACGAGACATGTCACATGTCCTCTATATGATTATTTGATCCACTAATATAACCATTATCTCTTTCTGTGGATCGATCCTACAAATTAATTATCAAGTAAACTTGTTAATCCATACAAATAGAGTGATAGAGCAAAAAAGTATAAGTAGAGTGAGAGAGCAACACCTGATTGTTGGAATGAGCATTTGGAACTGGCGATTTCTTCGTAAATTCTGTCATGATTGATAATATTTCATCCACTTTCCTTGCAGTGTCATTTCCTTTTTTCCACACCATTTTCAACTCAGCTTTCAATTCTTGATTCTCACGTTGTACCTCATTATTTGTGTCACGAGGCCCCCAAATGTTTATAGCTATGGCACCAACTCCACCTTGTCGAAGTTTACTATGTCGCTCCGGTTCAAGCACTTGTGCAAGTATATCATTCTGTCCTGTATTACTGCTTTCACTAGTCGATTCCTGAGTCTTCTTTAACTCAATAAGTTTTTCCTGTGAAAATATACAAGGAAAAATATACATAACTTAAATATGCAAGGCAGTTCAACATAACTTAAAGAAGAGTAGCAATCATTGTTGAAGCTTTTGAAGCTGTTGTTCCACTGCCGAAAGTTTGAATCAGAATGAAACCTGTCAAGACCGACTAAATTTCCCAGAAAGGTAAGCACCATGTCTCACATTTTTCAGTTATAGTTATTTATGTTAAAGCAAAGCAAGCACTCCTACTAACGAAAATTCAGCATTACTTCAACTAACACACTTGTCAAAAAATGGAAGAAGAAACTAATACCTAGTGAATAAATCTATTATCAAGCCGCAAATATATGAAGGATGGGTTATTATTCTTTTGTAAATGTGCAGGTAAGGCATGCATCTATATTTGTATTAGTGGATCATCATAAGTAGGGAACAACTGAATGTATATCATTTTTTATGTAAAGGAGGTAGTTGTAAAGTAATATGAAGCATGTTACAAGTAGATGGATATCATATGGAAAATTACTAAAAATAGTCTACGTCTCTTTTCCATCCTACGTGAGCAATCGTGCATTGGAGGATGTGATAGATAAAGTTCGAAATTGATATTATCAGGTCAGAAAATTATACTCAACATCGTTCCTAGAACATTTCATATTAAGTTTAATATTCCTTAGATGAGAAGAGAGTTATATTCTCAATAATGTATGCACATTTGGCATGCACGTTGACATTTGAAGCCGTACATAGTTCATCTTGTGATGCCGTAATCAATCATCCAAACCAGTACTTCAGTGACAGCCAAAGCATCTTAAATCGAAGGTAAATTCCGCTGCTTAAAGTTTTAATTAGAGTAGTGGTTGGTTGTTTACTTTAGGTATTGTGTTTTCTTTCTAAGTGGAAACTTTCCAAGCTTATCTCAGAGTAAAGTTTACTCTTAAAAATAAAAAATCATCCCTAAAATAAAGCACTGCTCAAGATATTAGGTGTTAGGTCTAGTGGTTGGTTTTGGTCATTTTGCTGGGTAAGAAATTATTTTTGTTAGTTATTCAGCTATATGGTTTAACTATATTATCAATAACCTATGCAGAAAGTTTCCTTCTGATGATGTGTGGAC
This sequence comes from Panax notoginseng, assembly GCA_016801055.1. Classification (NCBI taxonomy): domain Eukaryota; kingdom Viridiplantae; phylum Streptophyta; class Magnoliopsida; order Apiales; family Araliaceae; genus Panax; species Panax notoginseng. The sequence goes on along the minus strand of CM029013.1, from coordinate 236,054,363 downwards.
CAGTTTTCATTGGTATCATTGAAATGATAATGTCCCTGGTGAGTCATCTTCTACCTAGCCCTTCAAAAAACTTCCTCTGCACATTTTCTCTCACTTCCTCTGTGTATTTTTGTATCACTTTCAATTACATGAGATATTATCTTTTAAGTTCCTTTACATAAAGTTTGTGATAACAGTAGAAGTGACTGAAGTTTGTCTTTTTTTACTTGGGGAATATTAACTGTTTTTGTCATGACCAAGAATCTTGCCACTCCTTCTATTTTATTTAGGAAGTATGGTCTTCTTCGTAAATAAGAGGCTGAGAAAGATGCCATAAAAATAGAAGCACTGGCTTGTGCTTCTGCAAGCCAACACTTTAAGAAGGAGCAAGATGGTGATGGAAGTTTGGCAGTGCAACTTTATGCTAAAGAATTCAGTAAGCTTATGCTGAAAGTTGTCAAAAGAGGCCCTAAAGCAAAGGAGGATAGAGAAGTAATTATAGCTGAGAAAGTTACAGCATCTCATGAAACTGTATTTGATATATCTGGAGGTCGAAGAGCTGTTGAAACCACTGAGGGAGCTGGAAAGTAAATATACAAAGATATGTTTCAGCAATAGAAGTTTTGGCTTAGATGCAGTCCGCATTGCTGAAGCCTTTTGTCATCTCTCAAGGATCAGTTGACAGAAGTGGACTTATCAGATTTTATTGTAGGTAGGCCAGAAACAGAAGCTCTAGAAGTTATGAAAATATTTTCATCTGTCCTGGAAGGTTGTGATCAGTTGACTGATTTTTTGTTGTGACTTTTAAGTGAATGGATGTGTTTTGGAAACATTTGTAGAGTTTTAACTTCGAATGTTTGATAAATGGGATTATGAATCTATTTTTAAGATTGTTTTTTCTATTTATGCTTGAGTTATGTTTTAGAGAATTTGAGATTTTGGATGAAAACGAGGTAGATTGGTGGTGCATTGTTGATTTGATAGGTCTAGGCACTGAATGTTACAAAAGTTTGATAGAATTATGAACTATTTCTGGAGGATAGGAAAAAAAAGAAAAACCAGGAAAGGTAGAAACAAATATAGGAGGCTGTTGGAAGTGGGATCCAAAGAGTGTTGTGTTGGTTTATTGAACTTAGTTTATTTTTATCTTTTGATCTTAACCCTTACATTTATTGCACTATAAACTGCTGATATTTAGTAATATGTTCCCTTTCCATTTTAATATAATTAAACCATCTCTCTAAATGATATCTCATTTGAAGTTTCTTTTAAGATAAGATTATATATCATTTGAATAACATATAAAGCCACTTTATTCAAGACTCCAATCTCTAATACTACTCAAGACTCCAATCTTTAAATTCAAAGTTTCCCAACTGCATGCACCCCTAAAAATGAAAGAAACAAAGAGAGAATCTCTCCAGCTTTGTCAATAAAACTATTGGCATATAGTGTGTATGATTCTTTACTTTCGTGTGCATGTGTATGATCCAATCCTAACAACAACCATTGTCAATACAAATTATTTGAAGTTATATATGTATCATCAATTACTACATGGAGGCATGCAGTGAAGGAATAAGACATTTGAGGATTGATAAATACGTACCACTTTCGAGGATGCTCCCGGTAAAATTGAGTTAACACTTCGAGTGTGGGACTGTATATACATATCCACTCGATCAATCTCTTTTTTATTTATTTGGTACTACAAATAAAACAAAAAATAGTACATAATTCAAGAAATACTCTATTCATAGAAGTCCAATACATGATTAACGACAAAAAATATTGAAATAACATCAAATATTACCAATTCATGCTTCTTTTTTGGAATTGATTTAGTGCCCAACGTATGACCTACCAACAATATTTTTCGATTTTCACAATTTTTTGTTGCTATATCCTGCATTGCATGTATTTATAAATTAATAATAATATATAACAATAATTAAGAATTGATAATACATAAAATTAGAAAAAACACAACCTGTGCATCATCAGTTAGCCAATAATCAACCAACACAACCCATTGATTAGGATTTACTCGATCATTGTTGATAGTATTCGCTATAGATTTGACATGGTCACAAGGCACAAAATAATTACTCTTTAAGTTAGACTTCCAATCTCTCCACCTATTTTTCATGATAGCCATCAATTTTCTTTTAGCATTGGGGTGATATGTGGTAAATCATTTCTACAACAAACAAATTTACACATATATTAAATTACCTTCAGAGTGCTTAATGTCAAATTCTATAAAATGCTATGATTAATAACCTGAATTTCATCCCAAGCCCTTGTCATGTTAGCCTCTGTCAATATTGGACCATGTTGGAGTACTTAGTGGAAAAAATTCTCTATTCCGAGCAAGACACCCGAGAAAGGTTGTTAACTTATTGGTGTCTTCTCCAACAGGTTGACCATTTGCATCATAAATTACTTGCTTGGGTGCATCGATATATGACCATAACTTTTCTTCCATCGTTAGTCCACGCTTCCTCTTAGGTTGAGAACCTAAAAGAGAGAAAGAATCAAGATATATGAACTAAACAAAACTGAAATATAACATGATTTATATATGTAAAAGAGTTTGTAAATGATACTTTTTTTTTGTAGTTGTTTCAACTGTACACCAGAAGAGATTCATTTGCAAGTATTAAAGCAGTAGTAACATCTGTCGTATCAGATGAGAACCTCACTACACTTGGAGAACTAATGTATCAGGTAAGCTGTATTTACTTTTGACTGGGAATTCTCATTATCTAAATATTAAAGTTACCCAAAGAATATAAGTTAAGAAAACAAGGCATGTAATTAATCAAGTTTTGTTATACATAAGTCATGAAAATGATTTTTAGTAAGATTTAATGCAAACACTAACAACCAACAGTTTTAGAATAAATATCTCTTCTGATTTTGATTCTTTATATCACAAGGCATGTAAATGGATCAATTCCATTTAATTTCCTTAAATACACAATAAAGTAAACAATTTCAACCTGATTATGGATTATTGGCAGTGTATTAAATGTTATGCAAAATGGGATGATAAACAAAAAAATAAATAGAAGAAAAAAACAGTTGAAGATGGATTGTTTTCCATCCACTACCTTCTTATGTAGTGCCACTACAGTTATAGTGCTTGTGGACTTGGTTCAAATTTCAAGTTACAAGAACCTAATTGAAGGTGAAACTCTTTGTAGAACTAAATCAAAACCCAATATTCATATAATACATAATATATATATATATATATATATATGGTGAGAGAGATTTTCTCAAACTTAATTTTCTGTTCTAATTGATTTGTCCAGATTTGGCTTATCATGCTCACTTGGGTTATGTGACAAATCGTCTCCCATATGGTTTCTTTCTGGAAAATTGCATGGTAAGGAAGCTATCTTCCTTTGGCTTACATAGTGCCAGACCCTTCCCTGATTATTCACTAAAAGACCTACTATTAGAGATTCTGAACTTGTGTATCACATCTGCACTGCAATCAAGAAGCGGCACCCTGAGCCCCTTTGCTGCATTTTAAAGACATTTGAATCCAGATTTAGGCCTGACAAACTCATTTGGGTTCTCATGTACATAAAAGATAATTACACTCTAGTTTTGGATTTCTTTGATTGGTGGCGCATACGCAGGGTGCCATCACTAGAAGCCCGTTGCATAGTCATTCAAATTGCTGTTGTAGCAAAGGATCCTAAGATGGCTCATGGGCTTATTCATAATTTTTGGACAAAACCAAATCTAGATGTTAGTGTTTCATTTTCGTCATTTTGTTGAAAAGTTGATATACACTTACAAGCAGTGGGGTTCTAATCCTGTTGTCTTTGATGTTTTCTTCCATGTCCTTGTTGAAATTAGGAATTTTGATGAAGCAAGGACCCTTTTTGATAAGATATTGAGTTATGGGTTGGTTATATCTGTTAATTCATGTAACTTATTTCTTACTCGTTTATCAAACAATATTGATGCACTAAAGACCACACTGAAGGTGTTCACTGAATTTTCTGAAGTGGGCATTTGTTGGAACACTGCATCACATGATATAATGATCCACTTTCTCTGTAGAATAGGGAAAATTAAAGAAACTCATAATTTTCATTTCTAAATTTTCCTTTACAAACATTAAATATATGCAGACTTCTAGACATTTGAATATTAGAAGCTTCATACAGTCCAAAACACTAAAAATGAAAACTTATGATAGCAACAATGTATTTTCTAACATTCCTATAGAAGATCCTGAGTGCTATCAAATTTTCTAATGGTGTATGCAAATTATTTGAAGAATCTTTAAGATAATTAGCAAGTATTAAAGGTGTATTTTGATTCTATAACTCTCCAAAAAAAAATAGTAAGTTGTTAGATTGATAGCGATGAGTGCGATGTCATTTAACAATGAGTGCAATGCAAGAATATGTGTAGATATATGCATGGTTCCTTCATGACAATGCAAGTATATGTGTAGATATATGCATGGTACCTTCAGGATTCTCATGAATACTTTCCTCTTCTGCATGAGGTTCATCGGCATGGATCTCATTATCTTCATTTTCATTAATTTCTGGGCCATTGGAACAGTTAGCACGAGATCTAGACGTTCTATTAGAAGCTTTTAAAGCAACTTGAGAAACAAAAATATGAATTCAGAATAATAAAGAATATCAATTCACAATTGATAGATCAGTTTTTAGGGGTTAACATTAATAAAGAATAGTAAAGACATTTATATCTAATATTAAATGAGGGTTGGACAAAGTGTTATAGTTTTATTAAATGAGGGTTGGACAAAGAGTAATTCATACCACCAATCAGTGACTTATTAGTCAAATGCAGAATGAATTATACCATAAATTGATGATGAAGATAATTATAAAACCATCCAGAAGTTAGTAAAAAAGAGCTTCATGCTCAAGATCAGAAGCAGATCTGAGGCCACAATATAAATTCCATATAAATCAGTGTGAAACAAACATAGTCATTCAATGTTGACACGCTCACTAAAATTGATGGTAACAATGTAAAAGCACAGGTAAAATAAATTTGAAAAACCTTTAAAGACTGGATCTAGAAGGACAACTCATTCAACAGAGAAGATTATATCAGACCTTGGAGTTCTGCTAAGCCATTTATGCTCTAACATTTTCTAAAAGCCCACGCTATAATTCTACAGCTGACTCTCTAATAATTAATTATAGTATAATTAATAATCTCTAATAATTAATGACATTATATTGTAGAATTGATTGTAAGAATGAAAACATACATGAGTTATAATTTAGAATATACGCATTACATATATTCATACACAAACTTTGAGATATTATTATACTAATACATAAGATAGTCTAGATATTTGCTAATAGTACAAGGAACACCAAGATATAATATCAGAAACAGATCTATCAAAGTGTAACATTTTCTCTTTTGGAGAAAATGGACAAAGTGTAACAAGACAGATCTATTAATTGTGACGTTTATCCTCTTCATTTTCCTCACTATCACCCTCCTCTTCATCTTCGGGACTCCTCGTCTTCGTCTTCGTCTTCGTCTCCATTCTCATCTTCATCTTCATCAATAATATGTTCAATCATTCGTCTTTTGAAACGAGATGTATCAGTTTGAGATCCTGTCTTTCGCTTACTTTTAAGTCTTTTTCATCTATTTTCAACTAATTCAGCATCAATGTCATTCCTAACCCAATTTATGTTTTCAATATCAACTTCTGCAACTGGAGTGATGAATTCTTCATTGGTATTGGGTAACTAGTCACTATCAGAATCTACTTCAGCATCTTCACATAAATCTCTTGGCTTTGTTTATATAACCACACGTTAATTGTTATCCTTTTGATCACCAACATAAAATATTTGTTGAACATGAGAAGGCATTACAAAGGGCTCATCGGTTGAACCAAACTTTTGATAATATACAAGCGTGATGCCATAATAATCAGTTTTGACCCCTCAATCATGTGCTAAACTGTCATACCACTTACACTTGAATAGAACAACTTTGCCAGATTCATAATAATCTAATTCAACATCTTCCAAAATACTAAAGTATTCAACTGTATCTTCCTTAGGATTTTGGTCTCTAGTAGAGGAATATCCATAAGTAGTTGCTACCATATATACCCCACTATTCTGCGTTCTCTTATTACTCTCACAACTTGTAGAATGAAATCGATACCCATTTATCAAATAACCATCTCCTCTCCTGCCTATCAAATTTGGGCCAAATGCAAAAGCTTGAACTTCCTTTGAAGCATCATTATTCATAGTTGCCATCTACAAAATGGTAGCGATATAAGAAAATTCAATCCATTATTATTAATAACCATTACAAAATTTTGCATAAAATTACGTTCACATAATGCAGTACTTACATAATTCTTAAACCATTCAAGAAATTCCTTTTTCTTAGCATTGTCAATTTCCTCTGGCGTCGATTTTTGCTTACGCTTTCCACATCGCAACATATATGAATCTTGCTAAATACTACAAACAAATTAAGAATTTTTTTTGTCATAGCTGGCTAACAAAAGCAATTAATATTTCGAACAATAAATGTCATTATTTATTTACTCACCTTAGATATGACTCAAACTCTGTACAATTAAATAGCACATACAGGTGTGCACTCTTGACATCATCGCCCATAGGGTACAAACTTTTGGGACATTAAGAAATTGACCTATGTTTCGTAATACAGAGAAACTTGATTCACCTTGTTCGTATCCAGCTTCATTTCTTTTAACTCGTTTCCATGCAACATTATTTTGACTCAAATATCTTGAGCAAAATGTAACGCATTCTTCAGCAATATACCCTTCTGGACGACTTTTGTTGCGAATATACCCTTTTAACTTGCCCATGTATCTTTTAAAAGCTCACATTTGTCGATATTTCACATTTCCAGCTATCTTCACCTCTTCAGCAAGGTGGACACATAAATGTACCATTATATCAAAGAAAGCAGGAGGAAACATCATCTCAAGCTTGCAAAGTATTAACGGAATTTTCTTGTTCAACCGTTCATAATCTTACGATGTGTTATAGTTGGAACATAATCCTCTAAAGTAGTTACAAAGTTTAATTATTGTTGAGTAGACATGTCTAGGCAAGTTGGTACATCGTTTTGCTATTGGAAGTAATTGTTGCATTAAAATATGACAGTCGTGACTTTTAAGACCTGAGATCTTTCCCCCCTTCAAATTGATGCAACGTGAAATATTTGAAGCATATCCATTAGGTACCTCAACATTTTTCAACACTTGCAAGAAATCATGTCTTTCTTTCTTAGACATTGAGTAGCTTGCAGCCGGCAAAAGGTACTTTGAATTGCTTGCTTGCATGGGTATTGGATGGAGTTCTCTTCTTACACCCATTTTCATCAAGTCCAATTGTGCATTTAAATTATCTTTTGACTTTCCTTGCACACTCAACAATGTCCCAATTAGGCTATCACAAATGTTGTTGGTAATTGATGAGTGGGTTTTACACCTACGAATCAGCCTTTAATTCAGACTTAATCTATGTTGATCTTGTGTATTTATGTTTGTTTTTACTTGTTTATGTTTGTTTTATGTTTAGTTGGCGTGGCGGAGCATTCGTGGCATAAAAGTGGCTTTGTGACAGGAAGTGGCATCAAAATGAGGTAAAAGTGCAGCAGTAGAAACACCCCCCGTCGGTGGGGGGGGCAAAATACAAAGGAAAACCCTCGCCTGGGCGGGGGTACATGATCAACTACAGAAACACCCCACGCTGGTGCGGGCCTCTATAGTGCAAATACCCCCTGCTGGGGCGGGGGTACGGGAGAGAGAAAGAAGTTCATTTTGTTTAGAATTCTACATCAGCGTGAAAGGGAGCAAGTTGGCATAGCTTGGGACTTTGATGGGCGTAGGTTTAAGAGCTAATTACATGATTTGTGCTAGATATAACATAATACAACAAGAGAGATATAACAACAATCAATCAAGTAGCAAGACGGAGCCCTAATTTGAGTGAAGAACATTAGAGGAAAGCAGGGAAGGTCAGAATCACGAAGATTACGAATTGGAGCAAGAAGAAGGGTGGTTTTATATCTATTCTACTTCTTTAATTCAATTATTATAATTGAGATGATGGATTCTTTTATGATTTCAATTTTTATTTCATTCATGATAAACTAAATACCTTTTTAGGCTTATGATGGATCTTTATTGTTGAACGATGATTATCATACCTTGAATTCAGTTTAATAATCTATCAATTCAGTTTATCTATTGTGATTTGTGTTTAATTTACGAATTGCTTGATCATCAATTCTGTGTGAATTTGTATGGATTCGAGAGATGATGTATGAATCTAGACTTAGTCACTTTAGCATGTTTTCTTGAATTTTGTGTTTACATGGAATCTTGATGAATGTTAGGATAGAGATATACCTAGCATCACATGTAATTGGGTAGAGAACTTGAATTTAAACCTCATTTGATTTTAATTCTCATAGAGATATAGTGAGTTAGTTGATTAGGGTGATTGGCTTAATTCTATCAAATTTGTGGATTTAAGTTAATAAGGTGTTAGTGCATCGAGAGATGGCTAATTCAACATGAGTGTTCTTGATTAATAAACTGAGATAGTGAATTGAACTAGATTAAGGTGTGATAATTGGAGTGAGACTTAAAGTGAAGTTGTAAGCCCAATTCTCAAATATTTGCTTGAAGTTACGAGTTTTAAGTTGTGTTGATTGATTGGTATTTTTTAGTTTCTAGTTTTTCTTATTTATAATCATTGATTTGGATAGTTAAATAGAATTGGGTTAATATAAAACTGGTAATTGTTAGGATTAATTTCTTACTACTCTCTGTGGGAACGACACTCGACTTATAACTGTATTACTTGTTGACCACGTGCACTTGCGTTTGAGCGTATTTAAAATTTGACCAACAGCAATGTGCATTCCATCTAGATTGTGGCGCAACAAAAGTATCCGCTAATATGGCAATTCAAAGAAAATAGATTTCTTCCTCCAATTATGTTTTGAGTCATGAGGAATGGTCTTCGTACTAGTGGATGTCTTTCCAAAAGTGACATTAATGGCATTAACTTGTTTAAGAATATCAAATCCTGATGGCACCAACGGAGCTTCACTATGGTCACATTCTCCTTTAAATCTTCGTGTATCAAACCTATAACTATGACCCGACTCCAGAAAACAACGATGCCCGATATAACATTCTTTACTTTGTAATCTATAAGAACGACTGTTTATTTGACATGATGGACAAGCCAACTTACCTTTAGTGCTCCAACCAGACAACATAGCAAGAGCTGGAAAATCACTAATTGTCCACAACAGTGCAGCACACTTTTGGAACTTTGTACCGGTAGATGCATCATACGTTTCAACCCCATTACTCCATAGTATCTTCAACTCCTCAATTAAAGGTTGTATATAGACATCAATATCATTACATGGAGACTTTAGACCAGGTATTAACAACAGCATGATAAAATACTCCTACTTCATACACATCCATGGTGGTAAGTTATAAACAACAACTGTCACTGGCCATATACTATACAGTGACCCATGGGTAAAGGGACTCATGCCATCAGTGGACAGTCCAAGTCTTACATTCGATGTTCTTGAGAGAATGTAGGGTACATTGTATCTAAATGCTTCCAAGCTGCAGAGTCAGCTGGATGACGATTCACTCCATCTTTCCGTTGCTTTACATAATGCCACGTCATGTATTTTGCAATTTCTACAGACATAAATAGCCTCTATAATCTCGAAATTAATGCTAAATAACGTAATTGCTTCACACCTACTTTGCTCCTCTTAGCATTTGTATCTATTTGTGCTTTCTTTGGTACAACCATCTCTGTCTGCTTCCATCTCAATGATTTACAAACTGTACAAGACTCTAATTTTTCATTCTCCCTCCAAAAGAGCATATAATCATTCTCGCATGCATCAATCTTCTCATAACCAAACCCTAAATTTCCAACCATTTTCTTCATTTCATAAAAATTATCAGGCAAGTTTGCAAATGTTGGAAATGATGACTTGAACTTACAGAGCAAACCATCAAAGGACACATCAGTCCATTTGCTAACATTTTTATAATTGAAAAGCCATACAATGAATGAAGGACAGTCTCAATGTCACATTCATGATATAAAGGTTGATTGGCCTTTGACATGTACTTTTGGTATTTTGTAGCTTCAGCTGACGATTCCACACCGTGATCCCTAAATATATCATTTACCGTCTCAGGCATACAATGATCATCTTTGGATTGTGATGGTTCGTCGTGAACATCATCATTGCTCACATCCCTAACAATCACATCTTCCCCTTAATGCACCCAATTCATGTAGCCAAACAAAAATCTATCACAAATCAAATGTTCACGAATAGTAGCTCGAATCTGGTATCGGCCATTTACATAATTCTTGCATGGACAACTAATTCTTCCCGTTACTATGCCCACTTTTTCGAAACCAAAGTTCAGAAATCTCTTTATGCCTGTAAGATATTCTCTAGAATATCTTGGTAATTCCATCCACATCTTATCCATAATATTATGTCCCTAAATCAAATTGAACTACCATATCATCTCTAACTAATTAATATTATGATTATAATAAATAGTATTCGAAACTATGAAATAAGACACAGTGTAAGAATGTGTTGGAAAAATTCTTGTGAATATCTTATAATGCATTTGGCCTGTTGTTAAACTACGAATTCAAAAAAGAAGAAATATATACAAAATTCTAACACGTACAGTTTAAATTTCAGTAAGTAGAGTCGCACTATAATCTAATTTCCTAAAATATATACTCCATATGGTAATCCCTATGGTGATGTTCTTTCCAATAAAACACATGCACACCCTAGTGAGATGGATATGCATTATTACATAATAAAATATTTGCATATGAGGCAACAATTTTTAATGTTTAGCAACTAAGGAAACTAAAAACAAACAACAAAGAAAAAAGAAATAGAAAAGTAATATTAGAAACCAATTGTTGATTTGAAGTATTTTCTAAAACAAATCCAACAAAAAGAAATATCAGCTATTTGAAGTATTTGAAGTATCAGCTATTTTTTCATGGCTTTTAGTAGTATACTTGAGTTGGTAGATGAAGTAATATGTTACAACTAAGTTGTGGCAAATTGATTTTCTCCATCTATCCTTCAAGAATGTAGATTAACTTCATTTTTGTTCATTAATTTTTCACTTTACAAATTTGTTAATGAATTGAATATATACAAAGAAGTCATGAAAGATATGAACACATTTCCCTTTGCATAGAGTCCACCTCCCTCCCTCCCACCCACCCACCCACCCACCCACAATAATAATAGACTTTTTAGGAAAAAAGAAATTTTCCAATATACTTGTCATTTGTACTTTTTCAGGAATAATAAATTATTTACTTTCTTATATTATCTTTAAAATCTCTCATTTTTAAGAAATTCTATCTTATGTGATGAAATTTTTAAAAAATCAATTATCAAATGATAGTATTAAATGATTTTCTTCATTAATGTGCATAAAACTAAACCAACTATTATCATAAAGAGTATATCTATGTACACGCCCAAATTGTATATCTAAAGTCATACCCAAGTATAAAATGATAATAAAATATTTATCTCATCTCCTTCTACAGTAGGATAGGCTTACCTCCCGACCATGACTTGTGAATTTTAAACCTTGTGCATAATAGACACTTAGCACACTATACTTTTCCAACCATGTTTAATAAGAAATCAACCATACTTGAAAATCACTTCTCACTACAACTCGATCCAAACCCCTTGGATTAACTTAGCACCAATCTATTTAATTTTCTTCTAATAAACTATATGGGCCAATTCTAAAACATAGTATTTTATGGCTCATCAACAACAATGCGCCCCCTACGCTCCTCATATGAACACAAGAAAACTAACAAGGTTGAGTGTTAGTTTTCAGAGAAATATCATGCAAGTTCAGCAGTATCATCAGTAATTGGTTGGAATGCAAAATAATTTATGGAAATAGTCAAAAACTAAAATTATTCAATTTGAAACCAATATCAGAAACCAATTGTTGAATTGAAGTATTTTCTAAAACAAATTCATAAGCAAAGTTGATTTTTTTTCTTTTCCAAACCCACATAAAATCAAACTAGGGATTGGGGAACATATGATATGCAAATAACATTAAACATAGCAATTAACCCAAACAACAAATCAATATATTTGGCTTCCATGCGCAGTCAATACAGTCACGTAGTGAGCCAGAAAAATAGGGGAAAATAAGGAATCACCTACAGCCATTCGAGTCACTAACGGAGGGCTACTTTTCGGCGGCGCACACACGACCAAATAAGAAACGACTGAAGGACCAATTCGATCAGAAAAGGTGACCAGATGATCGATCGTGAGAAGGCAACAGACGATCGACCATGTGAGAGAGGAAAGAGAAAGAGTGATAGAGGAGAGAGAGGGCCGATTTGACTGTGAACGGGTGAGGAGTAGAGTAGAGGAGAAGAGAGAATGGGTGATTGAGAGCTGATTTTCATAAAAAAAAATTGATTTGGGGGAAATATTTTTGATATGATCTTTATAATTGGGGGAAATTTGGGAGGGATTTGTACGCGCCAAACTAATTGCTCCCGATGCTCGCTATTATGCTCCCAAAAATTCTCTCTACCGACGGCCAACGTAGGACCCTCGCAATAAATTACCATTAAAGTCCTATACCGACGGTCACACCATGACCGTTGCTATTGACACACTATAACGATATTTCCGCCCCAACCGTTGTCGACGTCGAGATTTTTATTTGTCCCTTTTCGTTACTTATTTTTTTGTGTTCTCATGTTTTGTGAGATTTGTCTGAAAAAATAAGTGAAAAAGGTCCGACATGTCTAATGTCAACGATGGACTGTTAAGAGTCGCTAGTTGGTTTTTTATATGGTTGTACCAACACAACCGAGAAAAGGTTTGCACATTAACCCAGTGATGTGACACTACAAAACGGGTCTGTGAAACCGAGATTCATTAGGGTCCGGGGACTTGCTTATGCGGAGGGAAGGTATTAGGCATCCCCGACATCCGCGTTGCCACGGTGACCGCCACTTTTCAAGAAACTGTTATATGAATGTGTGTGTGTGGGGGGGGGTCAATGTGCTATTATTTAGAAGTAGTGCAAGGCATCTTTCGCACCTATATACACAGGGTTTGAATTTATGTAAAAATTCAGTTTTAAACAAGATATAGCAGTGATTTTTTGTAAAAGAGGTTTTTCAAACCCTTATGCTTAATAGTAATTGAGACCTTTTACACTTTCATTTTATTATTAAATGTTCAGCTTGATTGCTTTTATTTTCGAGATGCGAAGTATCTTTCCAAAAAATAATATACAAAGTAGTGCCGAATTCCTCATGGGTATGAAAACCATCGGAGGACATCCGAACACTATGAATAAATTTACAAGCTGCTTACAGCCAAAAAAGGTCCATCACGGGAACCGAATCAAGATTCAGTGGACTGAACTTGTGATCACATGATTCATAGGCTCACATGATGCCGCAAATGATATAAACGCAGCAAGCAGGTATATATATATATATATATATATATATATATATATATATATATATATATATATATATTTACAGCTTTTATATATATATACAGACATGATCAACCACCACGAAGCACCTCCATGAGGGATCAGAAATGTAAATAAAGCTGTAAAAGCGATCAACCGCCACGGAAGAAACTCTAGGCAGGACGAAATGTACAGAAAGATATAAAAACGGTCAACCGCCAGGAAGTAAACTCTAAGCGGGACGAAATGTAAATGTAAATATATATATATATATATATATATATATATATATATATATATATATATATATAAAATCCAGGCTCATTGAACAAAGTCCGACAACAGTTCAAATATATAAGTATATATCTATTAAAGTAATAAATGCACCGGATGTAAAATCCAGGCTCATCGAATAGAGTTCGACACATAGTTCAAATATATACGAAAGCAATTAAACGCACCAGACGTAAGTCTAGGCTCATCGAACAGAGTTCGACACATAGTTCATATATATAAGTATATATATACGAAAGCAATTAAGCTATACCAGGCTTAATTGCTTTCGTATATATCCAGGCTCATCGAATAGACCATTTGTTTACAGTTTCAAATTACTACATCCACAAAATCTATACCAAACTATCCATAAGCACTGATGTGCCATATACTGCAGCAACAGAACTGCAGTTATACTCAAAGTTCAAATTAAAATATAGCCACACCTAACCAATAAAGCAGAAATAGGAAAGAGAAATACTCAAAGTTCAATCTAATTTGTGTGCCATTTTTTTTGCTGATTTTGAGCAGTCCCAACCTGGATGCCATCAATGTATACTTCAACAGTTGCTAAATGGAACCAACAATTGATTCAACAATGGAACCAGGGATTGAGTCAACAATGTCACTTAGACCTTTTAGTGCTTTGCAATCACCCAAGCCAAAGGAATTGAATCCTTGCTTTAAAAATTCGTTTTGAACCTCCTTCACGAAGTCCCGAATCTGACAAAGAAAGCAAAGATGAAAATACAAGCACAACTTGCTTGACATAGCAGTAAAGCAAAACATGGTCAGACTAATAATTACAGTCCCCCTCCACTTAAAAGAGTTTCAGAAACTAACAACCTACCTCTCAATGTACCAGTTGTATTTATTTTCCTACAAATTGCATGCCTTAACAAGCATTAGACTAACCAATATCAGTTATGTGATGATGATCCCTAATAGAGCTTATGAGAGTAATAAATTACTAATAATTGTTTACAAAGACAAGGCAATCTTATTTTCATGTCTTCCTTGTAGCAATAAAAGCTAAAAATATTACAACTTATTCCTTGAAAGGATATTACTAACTTACCTGTAGTCATTTTCTGATGTGCCCAGTCGCTGCATACCAGGTTCTCCACTTCACTGGAAAAGACTGTGGTCGCAATGCAACTGCATCTCATTCACTTGATTCCACCAACTTTCCTAAAAATAATAATTTGAACAGAAGACTTGTTTACGTACCCTTCCTTAACAAGAGGCAAGATAGAAGTGAAGTAATATTCATTGTAGGAAAGGATAAGAAAAAATAATGTGAAGGTAGGAAAAAAAGAAAAAAAAAACCACTTTTCCTTTCTTATCTTTGAGACATAATCGCAAGACCTGATGAAAGAGCTACTCAGACAAGCAAATCAGTTTAATAGCCATTGCTAGAAATGGGAACTCAATAGTGCATCAAGGAGTTTTAAAATTTAAATCAGTAGAGAACTAAGTATTAGGATTGGGGGCATGTATTTTCATATAGATTTACAATCATGACTTGTCCATCATCATATTAGAATGACGACCATATCATACTAGAGGGTACCACTTAGAATTGGTAGAATGAACTACCATCGGTATGTTGTTAGAGTTTATGCCCTAGAGGCCAATTATTTGATGTAATTGCTTAACATTTGATATTATTGTTGATTGAATAAATAAATGATTTTATTATGGTTTTAATTACTGCGTAATATAATTGTTAACATAATAAAATTCCTTAGAATAGTGATACAAATTATATAGTTTCAAGTATGTGACTTGAACATGAGATTATATAATTATAATTAGTATCATTGTTCTTAAATGTCCCTAGTCGAGTATCATTGTTGATGGGACAACAATGATGCATTGAGACTAGTATGTGGATTGACTGATGACCAAATCTCATTGGTCATAAATATATGAGATATTAAGTCAATGCATAGGTACATGTTAGAGAACAATGTACTGGACAGACCCACCATGAGAATTCTATATGGAGCATTATGCGAAGTGTCATTAGTAATTCTCATAGTGACAATGATGTAATGGTCCTCCGACCTGAAACCGCTATATTACTACACGAGAATTTATGTACTTTGATATCATCAAATGTCACCTTTAATAGGGTGGACTATAAAGGTGATTATTGGGTTCATTATGAATCGTGTGAGTAATATGAGTGATCTAGATGGAATTTAACCATCCTATATTTTATAGGTGATATCCATGGGCCTCTTGATTGAGTAGGACTATGAAATGCATGGCCATGCTCAAATAGTGATTTGTTTCATATAGTCTACTCATTGATCAAGAAAACTCAGATTAAATTATGAAGAGTATGACACATTCCATGACTCGAGTTTAATCTAGGATATTAAGGTTAAAAGGATTAAATTACATTGAAACATTGGTCACGAAAAGGTTGCATCGAATCATCGATCTTATTATTACTTGGGTAGCAGTGATGCATTACTAGATGCCGCTCACTGTTTATAACTTTATAATATGATTTTAAGGTTATTGCCAACGTAATAATAACCTATAGGGTCACACACAAAGAACGTAATTAAAAGGAAATTAATTTAAATTGTAAAGATTTAAATATGTCAATATGATTGATATAATTTTAAATTACGAATTTGAATTAATAGGATAATTTATATATATGCATATTAATTAAGTAAGACTTAATTAAGATATATATAAATTCGGATTTTAATAATATTAGGTTTTGATTAATTCCTCCTGACTGCTATATATATGATGTATATCAGACTTTAGGTTTTTACGTCAAAACAAAACCCTAGCCGCTCTTAGAGAGAGACTAGAGAAAACAGTTCCGAAATCCTCATCCTTGGTGGCTAGTACCGCGATTCCTTCTTCTGCAGATCGTAAGACGATTCGCGGAGCGTTCGTGTGGATACCGTAGAGACGCAGTCGGTTTGTATTGCGTTGGAGATTCGAGGCGCAGTCGATTTCAGACTCTCGTTTTCATATTCGGTATAATCTCTAAACCTCTTAATTAATTGATTTTTCGCATGGATCCTGTTATAGGGTTTCGGAAATTGCTTTAAAATTTTAATTTCCGCTGTGCGTTTCTGTGCCGAAACCCTACATATGTTTCATGTCATAATTAAATCAAAACAAGTGATGGCATTCAGTTTATAGAGTATATATGCTAAGTGCCTAGGCCACAAGATACTGCTTGTCCACACAGAACTGACATGAGATGCTCTATAATTTATTGAAACATGCCTGAACAGTCAATTTGCACAAGCAGACAAAACATTATTCTAAATGACTCACCAGTTGTTTCTCTCTCTTCAGAAAGTGCTTTATCCATCTGATCAAATAGCGCACTCCATCTGGTTTTGTGCGTGGCAGCTGTTGCATTATCCGAAGAACCATTAACAGAAAATTTAATAACATATGGATCATTCTCCTGATTAGAAGAGAATTCTCTACACATTAAGAAAGGCAATTCCGTCTGAATTACAGCTTGCACTCTTTTCTTACTACGTCGCAATGCTGCAAGAATAGAACAGCTGCATTATCAGGCTGACACAAAAATTGCCTACCCTCAACAGTATGCAGTAATGCTTTAAAGTTGAGCATACCTGCAAGATCAGTAATTTGCTTATCATTTAACCTTTTGGTGTATCTCTGATCCTCCACGATCTTGCAAACCTGGAAACTCGATGGCATTAGATAACCATAAAAATTAAGGGAAGGAAATCTAAATGAATCCATCAGTTGGAACTGAAAAGTTTATTACAACTGCTTTCAACCTCCAATGAGTATGCTAAATCGTGAAGCCGTACATCTCTTGAAAGTATGCAACATCTGACTTTGTGGGTCCACCCTCAGGTTTCTCCTCAACAACAAACGAGTGCTCAAAATCGTAACCGTCAAGTAAAATCGTCTCCTCCGGGGGACGATTGGACCAGTTAGGGATAAGAATTGCAACCTCTAGAAAGATATTGGTATAAGTTGGAAAAGTTGGTTCCAATGTTATGCAGTCTATTTTAATGTCTTGTATGAGCAAAAAACTGAAATAAAGGGAGGCACGAATCAGGCCACAAAATAACACAAAACATATACAATACCGTTGCGCTGTTGTAATCAAAACGATGAATTGATGGTGCAGTTTTTGAGGGCTGGCAAATTAGCAATAAATTCAGGCCACTACAAAACATTCATATGAAACAAAACATAGGAAAGAATGAAACTACTCTAGGAAAGTAGTACTTTATTAGTAACTTATCCATAAACAGGTTAGTAATGCTAAAACTTTGAGAAAGAAAGAATGAAAATTATAAAAATCAGAGAGATAATGACATTTTTCATGATGCTTTCTTTGATTATGTAAGGATAAAGTGGGAACCCCTGAAATGACTAAGATTCCTAGAAACAGAGTTTCTAACTGGCATATAATTACTTTCCGAACAAGCAGATATTTTATATTTTAGTTGATAATATATAGAAAGCTAAATTTGTTTATAGTGTCTAAAGTACAAAGAAGATATTAGTTATGTTCAAATCCTTACAGTTCTACAAGATAAGGAATAAGCATTTAGTGTCAACTTTTTCCTAATTTCTCATCTTATGATACAATTTAATATGCGATACACGTGATAAAGCAAAATTCAGAGATAGGTTCGACTACAGATGAAACTAGAAAAAGATAATATCATTGAAGAAAAAAAATTCTAAAGTGGTAAAGCATTTGAAAAAAAACTGTTTATCATTATTGCTGAGAAATTAGAAAAATCGAATCTATACATCCAAAGTGCTCAAGAATCTAATCTTGCCAACCCAAAGATTTAATCGTTACCTTGTGAATTAATCCATCATAAAAAATTGAACTACTTAACATCTTAAACAACTCAAATAATGCCTCCACTTCATTCATAGTAACTGCAGTATAACAAAACAAAACAAAAAACACAAGTGTCAAAATCAGCAATTTTGGAAGTAAAAATAAAACAAAAACCAAACAAAATTATATAATTATAATTTACATTGAGATTCAATGGAAAGTCGAGAGATCTCAGGGTACCCAAATCGTAATTTTTTACGACGGTGTAAGCTTTTCCAATCAAATGAACCACAAACATCTAAATTCAAAACTTCAATTATGGCTATTAGTGGAATGCATGCACCACATAGTTTCTCTCTAATGGTTAATGAGCTCGATCTTTGTTTTTAAAATTAACCAAACAATTCCCCAAACAAATAAACATTCTAAACAGTTCAACACTAGATTAACTAAACAAAATCAAATTTATATCAAATACATAAATTGAGAGGGAGAGATTGGCTCGAATTACCGAGGAATTGTCTGTTGAATCCATGGCAGAAGTCAGTCACATTTAAATGTTTAAACAGTTCAGTCACTTTAGTTAGCACTCTTCAAAAGTCCATATGCCATTCACCAGAACGATTATTCCACGCATAATTTACAACAAGAGAGACCCCTGAGATAAATTTTAAATTGAAATAGATATTGAGTAGACAAGACAAGAAAATTTTTTTTAAGTTACATTCTAACTTACTTCACATCAAATGGCCTATTTATGCATCAAAAGAAGTATAATAAAAGTAGTTAATATCAAAAGCAGAGATATATGAACAAAAATGTTTAAACTTTAAATAGTACTTCATAAAATTAAGTACATACCTAAGTTGCACAGCATGGGGCCCCGCAACTGGTGGCACAAGACCAAAGCTATAGTTTGGGCCTGGTTGTAGAAATGGGAAATGAGGTCCAGAGGGCAGTCGTGCCGGCAGCGACCCCCCACATGACGACCACCTGAATGAACAAGTGACCGATCTTCATTCAGCAGCTTTCGCACCTGTGGAGGGCCCAAACTAAACTTTTTAGCAGCCACCAGAAGACCATTAAGAAGGGATTTAGGAATCGAAGGATTTGATTCAAGAATACTCAGAGGTAAGGGTTTTACCGTCGTTCGAATTGGCTTCTCCAGAGATTGGGTACCGATTTTGAGGTTTCTTCTCAACGCATGAAACATAGAGGTGACAACGAGATCCTTCTTCCCTTTGAACTGGTTGAAGAGATCGGGACGGATTTGGGAGTGAGAGAGAAGAGAGGCTAGGGTTTTGGGCTAAAAGAAAGTGATGGTGTTTTATTTTAATTACAAATTCACTTTATCATTTTTTTGAAGCTCCGTGTTTTTTTAGATATATAACGTTTTAAAAAAAACGTTATCTAGTTAAAACAAAAAAATACCCTTTTAAAATAGATAACGTTTTTTTATATATATTTACAACGTTCTGTTAAAAAATTTTGTGTTTTATAAAAACGTTGTGGTTTAAGTGTTGTCTATTTACTACTTTGTACTAGTGAGTACGTGCACGCGTGCAATGTAATATCCACTTGAACTTTTAGAATTGCAATCCGGGCATCTGACTGAGGTATGTAAGACCTATTTTGGACCGCCGTTGTCGAGAGTTACACAATGACATGGAATTAGAGGTTGTACGAAGTTAGGAAGATGGGACGATGCCCTCCGGTCTTCAAACTTCAAATTCTATCCGTTATCCTGCGTAATAGTCACTCGAGATTGGACTTCTTTGGTTCTTATGAGACATTTCTGTGTAGAAATGTATGTATGAAATGTTGAGACGGCGTGATGTGGCGTCTAGGTGGCAAGATGACGACTTTGCCCCTTACCGGGGTTATCTCCAGTTTGGGCTGATAAAGCAGACGTTGCACAGGGTTATCTCTGAGATTGGACTGCTGCAAGTGTTAAAGGTCCTTAGTGTCATCTCTGAGGTGTGCCTATCTTCCTGGTGTTATTGCCAGGTCTTGTACTGAGTGCCTCGGTGTAAGCGCCGAGGTTGAAGCTGATTGCATACATTTAAAATAAGCATTTCTGGGGTTGTCTCCGGAACTGCAACTGCCTTCCTTGGGGTTATCTCCAAGGTTAGAATCTACTATTTCCAGTGTTGGGACTGAGACAGAATATCTCAGGGTTATCTCCGGGATAAATCGATCTTCTCCGGTGGTATTTCTGGTATTAAAATTGCAGGCCTCGGGATTATCGCTGAGGTTCCCGGTGTGTGTTCTGGGGTTGAGACTGAGCTTTCGATAATATCCGGACTGGATGTGAGCTGTCTTTCAAGGTTATGTCTGAAAGACGAATCTGTCCTCCTGTAATGTCAGTAACAGGTGTACAAAAAATTTTGAGTGTCTACAGATGCCTCTCTTTATCATATTCATGCAATGCAATGACATGGATAGGATAAAGAATCCTAGACACTTGAAATGCAATAAATAAACATGATGCTATGTGGAGCAACATGATGCAAATGTATGATGCATATGGATGATGCATATGGATTGATTTTCCATATGTTGGGGATGATTGTCATCTCCCCGTTGCTTCTACCGATGATGGTAATGACGACAAGCTTGTGTGATCCAAACTTATTAGGATGTTGACGTTGGGGTTATCACCAAAGTCCTTAATTCTGAATACAGACTTTACTCCAAAGATGTGCCTCTACTGTGCAAGAGATCTGTGAGGATAAAACTTCATCTATTTGAGGATGTGTATAACATATTCCATCATCGATCCTCCCTGATGATGTTGATCCTCCCTGGTTTGTATTGCCAGGACATATCAATGTTATGTTGGATTTACTGCCAACAGTATGTGTTGTCAGGGCTGCTCGACCTTCATTGACGTATGAACCAACGGTTGACCACGCGTTGTAACCCCCGTCGGGGATCCATTTAATCCTCTGCTGACATGTATATCAACGGATGAACTCCCTGCTGGGGATAAATGCCAAGGCTGCTTGACCTTTGTTGATGTGTGTATCAACTGATGAACTCATCGGATGGTTTTTGATGCGATGTTGGGTTTACTTATCGACGGCTGAACTGACGTCAAGGTTGCTTAACCTTCGTTGACATGTGCATCAACAGAAAATATGCATTGTAACTCCCGCCAGGGATCTCTTGGATCATCGTTGATGTGTGTATTAGCGAAACATGCGTTGTAACCCCCATCGGGGATCTGTTTGTGGAAAGATGACCATGCATTATAACCCCCACCAGGGATATGTGTTGGATTATCGCTGATGTGTGTATCAGCAGAACATGCGTTGTAACCTCCACTGGGGATCTGTTTGTGGACAGATAACCATGTCTTCTTCGACAGTCAGCCGCATAGATTACACCCCACCATTATTGGTAGCATCCCATCTGAGATATTGGTATGATAGTATGTCACCCCCAGATAGGGTGACCGTAGATCAGCTGTTGCAGCATACCATGACCCTATTGATGTTTCAGGTTCCAACAGGATTTGTGGAGGGCATGCTAGAGCACTGGGTACCGAAGAGGTAGGTTTTTCTGTTTGGGACCCAAGAGTTGACTTTGACTTTAGAGGAGTATGCACGTTTGACGATGCTGCCACTTGACAGACCTTGCGTGCATATGACCATTGGTGACATGAGCCGGCAGTTTTTGACTCTCACCGGGCTGAGGCGGAGAGTTGTACAGGATGAGATCACATCTGGCCACGTGATATCCCAGCATTTTTTTATTGATAAATTTGGCTATGAGGACAACAATGGTCGGTATTCTGGGGATTTTACCATACCAGAGGTCCAGTGGCATTTGGCCAGAGTGGACACATTGATGCTGTATGCATTATCATACGTGTACATGCCACGATACATGGACGAGTTAGACATCACCGTTATTATGGCAGTGAGAGCTCTCAGGGAGGGTCGTACCATTATTTCGATGATCATGGCAGAGACACTGAGGTCGGCCATGTTTTGTAGTACTTACCCTACAGGGGTATTCACAGGCAGTTCGGTCATGCTGTACATGTGGTTTAGGTCACACTTGAGACCGATCGGCACATTCAGACGACACGAGTATTGTTTCACCCGTGAGATAGCCATGTCGTATTCCTTTTAGCCTACGAAGTGTACAGATCCTGCATCTTGGTCCGTTTTCTTTGCCGAGATTGTAGATCCGTTTACTATCTTATCGTGTTCAGGGCTCAGTTTGCCATTTAGTTTCATTATTCGTGCTCCGGGCATGGATTATCTCCCTCTGGCTGGTTTGAGGGGCATGACTACCTATCACCCACTGGCCGTGATGTCGCAGTTTGACCAGTTCCAGGACTTTCATCCTTTTGATGGGGTGTTAGGTCAGCGCTTAGCTTCTCACCATCTATTAGCAGAGAACCAATCCCGTGTGTATGCTTGTTGAGATTAGTGTGAGATAGCTGCTTTTTCTGTTAGCCATCCGGGTTATTCTGCAGAGTATTCTATGTGGATGGAGACAGAGACTTCATCAGCTGTGGTAGTATCCACAGTGCCAAGCATTGCTTCAGATAGTGGAGAGCCCATTGAGGAGATTGATTCTCAGACCGGGGAGGAGCCATTTACTGGGTTGCCAGCAGCTCTCTTAGATGCTTCCAGTACTAGCACTGTCATTATTCAGCATTAAGCACAGTACTTTGAGTAGAGTCTTCATCTAATGACCTTTGTTAGAGAGAGACGAGGCATTAGCTCGCAGAGATGCCGCTGTTGTTGAGCAGGACGAGGCCAGATCAGCCAGGGATGAAGTGATAGTTGAGCGGGACAGTGCCATATCTGCCCGGGATGTAGCCATCACAGATAGTACTACAGTGAGGTCCCTTACCACTGGGATGCTTGCCAAGATGAGTGCATATATTGATGAGCATTGCGTCACCATGCAGATGGCCTCAGACTTGTTGACTCGTGTGGATATCCTTGTACAGGAGACCACAACGTTACCTCTTTCTTCGGAGAGAGATGCTATATTAGATCTGCTAGCTCGCCTGCATACCGATCTGTAGATAGCTTGTATTTCCCTGCACAGACTAGCTTAGCCATTTTGTCATGTAATGTTTACATTGTGTATATCAAACAATATTATATATTGCAGGGAAATATATTTTTGATCACTTCCCTTTTAGATATGCTTGAATACTATCTTGATATTTTCCTGCTTCTTCAGGACTTGTGATTTTGATGTATTCTGAATTCCTCCTTGCTGGATGGACATTGAGTTGTCTTTGGATAGTTCAGAATAGATCATGGATATGTGTGTATCCCTACCATCTTTGGTGTCTTGGGACTGGTTTCTGTATGAAAATATGGAGAGGAGTGTGGCTTTCCTCTTTGAGATTGACCGCAACACAGATGGTCGCCAGTACTCCTATTTAAGAGGAGCCTAGTTAATTCCATCTCTTATGGATTGGTGTTGCTCTTTGAGGTACAACCGTAGCTTAGATGGTTGCCGAATCTCCTATTTAGGAGGAGTTTAGGTAATTCCATCCCTTTGGTTTGAAGGCAAATGAAATGTGATGGATTGAAGTTTGATCCCAGTACCGTTGACAAGTATTTGTGTTTTGGTAGGGGGTTAGACCAAACCATGAATGACTGCCTACGTACTCCTATTGAAGAGGAGATCAGGTATGTGTAGTTCGAACCTGGTGTAAGAGGTTCAACGCTGTATGTGGCAAAAAGGGTGTAGGAATGTTTTTGTTATTTTTATTTTTGTAAGGAAAAGGGTGTAGAAGTGTTTTTGTTATTTTTGTTTTATTGCTATCGGGCCATATAAAATGGTTGCCTACGTACTCCCGTGTATCAGGGAGATCGGGTCGATGTAGTTCGCCCCTTAGGGCGAGTTGAAAAGCATGATCCCATGTGCAGGGTCAGACTGCGGGGAAGAAAGGTTAATCCCATGTACAGGTCAAACTGTGGGGAAGAAAGTTTAATCCTAGGTTGAGGATAAACTGCAAGGGTGAAAAGTTTGATCCCATATTTGGGGGGACAAACTGTAAACGCAAGAGGTTCAATCCCTAGTGGGATGACCAAAGTTGTAAGAGCATAGTGAAGTCAGGCTGCTGGCTTAAAGAGTATGTTTCCCTAAGGGGCAAAGTGTGGAAAAGAGTTGTATGTGGTAAAGGGTTAAAGAACCGGAGTGACTGGTGATCTGATGATCCAACACCAGGATGTTTGCTTGATGGTAACTTCAGGCATAGTACCATTTCACGGTGTCTGAGTTGATTAGTTATGGAAATTCATCGCCGTCCATTTCCTGCAATCTGAGAGCACCTCCTGTCAATACCTCCTTGACAATAAATGGGCCTTCCCATTTAGGAGCGAATTTTCCCTTAGACTGATCTTGGTTATCGATGATTTTCTTCAAAACCAAATCATGTTGTTTAAATTGTCGTAGCCGGACTTTTCTGTTGTAGGATCTGGCGATCCTTTGTTGATATAACTGACCATGGAAGATAGTCGTGGTTCACCTTTCACCTATTAGAGACAATTGGTGATGCATGTCTTGTACCCATTGATCTTCATCCAACTGAGCGTCTATCAACACTCTGAGGGATTCCATTTCTACTTCTATGGGGAGTACTGCTACCATCCCATAGGTTAATGCGTAGGGGGTTGCCCCAGTAGAAGTACACATTAATGTTCCGTAGGCTAACAGAGTAAGAGGCAATAGGTCATGCCATCCTTTATGGTTGGCGGATATCTTTTGCATGATCTTCTTGATGTTTTTGTTAGCCGCTTCAACAGCACCATTCATCTTTGGACGGTAGATGACGGAGTTAGGGTGTTTGATGTGGAATTTACTGCATAACTCCTCCATCATTTTGTTGTTGAGATTCTTAGCATTGTCTGATTCAATTACCTCTGTTTGTCCGTATCGACAAATGATATTGTTTCTGATGAAAGCAATTGTGAAACCCCAGATTTTATGAATAAAGATTTAATTTTTTAGAAATATTTTTTTAAATATTATAGTGTGAATTTGAGATAATGTTATAGTTGTGGGTAGTATTTATAAATTTTGCAAAGTATGCAAGTTGTTGTATTATAATCGATTGGTCGGGGAATATTATTTTTGTCGGGAATATTCGTACGACGAAACAATTATTGGTGGACCCCACAACAGAATTATTGTCGGATTGAGAAAATCACAAAAATATTTTATTAAAAATAACGGCGGAAGTTTTACCGTTGATACTGTTGAACTACTCGGTAGTAAAAGTACAGTAATACGTGTGGTTGCATAGTAGCACACGATATTGATTATTAATGTTTATGTGAGAAGTCACTCAGTTTGATTCAATTATTGTCAATTAATAATATGAATTATTTAGCGATAATGAAGTTTTGTTTTATTCGTATTATTAACGTAATAAAACAGAAATATCTTTTTATATAAAACAGAATACTTTATTAAAGTTATTCTATAAATAGAATATATTATATTTTATTTAAAAGATTTTTCTTTAAATATGGACCGTCAGATTAAAGTAAATTAATCTGGACCGTTCATGGATTAGTTACGATGCATTCCATTTTCCTATAAATAGAAGCTCATTCCTTCATTATTTTCTTACGAATTCACTGAACTCTAGAGAGAGAAACTATAGAGAGAAAGAAGAAAAGTATTCTGCTACTTAACTACTTCTTTATTTCAGTTCTTTTTTAAAACGGTAAGGGATATTATTTGTTGTACCCGTAAGGGGTGTTATTTTTTTTGTATTCATGAAGAGAACTTCTGTTATTCCATTTTTATTATTCTGTTGGAATAACCTGTTTATGCGAAGTACCGCATACATGGTGAAATTCTTCTATTATTCTGTTCTTTATTATTCTGTCGAAATATCCTGTCTGTGTGTTTTACGCCGGACCTGGTTCCATTATTTATTATTCTGTCGAAATATCCTGTCTGTGCGTTTTACGTCGGACCTGGTTCCGTCTTTATTATTCTGTTGGAA
This sequence comes from Panax notoginseng, assembly GCA_016801055.1. Classification (NCBI taxonomy): domain Eukaryota; kingdom Viridiplantae; phylum Streptophyta; class Magnoliopsida; order Apiales; family Araliaceae; genus Panax; species Panax notoginseng. Next base: position 236,027,654 of record CM029013.1, on the reverse strand, counting down.
CATCCTGTCGGCGTGAATTTCACCTGACTTGGTTCCGTTATTATTATTCTGTTAGAATAACCTGTCTATGCGAAGTACCTCATGCATGGTGATTTCTTTTGTTATTTCATTCTTTATTATACTCAGTTCATTAAAGTTTTGACTTCTATACTCCATGAAATTAGTAGAATATCCTTGATATTTGCACTTCATCCAGTATCTTTTCATGGAAATATTCTTCTGAGCATTCCTAAATTTTACTCTACACAAAAGTATCAGATTGACAATTTGGACGTTATTGGTTCCTGGACAAATTAATTCTTGAACTTATTTTATTGAATTCTTATATCATTGTCATCATCCTCATGTTTATATTATGTTGAACGTCATCTGTGGCCTATAGTGCATAGATGGACTTGGTATGATTATGACCAGGGATTATTCGGTGTAATCATGACCGTAATGTTACAAATGATGTGGAAAAAGTCATCATTGGCCCGTAGTGCATTGATGGAAAGTTTTTGGTATGATTATGGCTATGGATTCTCTTTAGCCGAAGTGCAAAGATGAATTGTTTTATGGCATGATAAGGACCGTTGATGAAAACACGATTATCTTTGGCCCGTAGTGCATGAATAATTCGTGGTCGTGATACTAAAGAATATCCTTAGCCGTAGTGCAGGGGTGATTCGATGATGTGGATTATTTATTAAGCTGAGTCTCAGCGATAAAAGTCATGAAAAACCTTTTAAATCATAAAAGACAGTAGATTTTATTCTCTACTTGACTCTATTAATGGATTGCTTATTCTGCTGCAGTTAAACTTGATGTCTATTGTATTTTATCAATTTAACATTGTTGAAGACTAATGATAATTTATTCTGCATTATCTTAGTCATAATATTTCTTACTGGGCTAGTTGAGGTCACCTTTTATTTCACTGTTCTCTTCAGGAAATGAGAATATAGTTGGGACGAGTCGGGAAACAGAGTGATGGACCAGATGATAGCATTAATAGTCCTCACTATTCTATGTAATAGTGTGATAATAATTGTAATGAGGACTCCTTTTGAGTATGGATACTCTCTAAAAGACAATATTTGTATTCAAACTCACAGCATATGTTCTGTCGTATTGTACACGACAGTTGTATTATTAAGTTGTACTTGTATTCTGTACCATGTATCTGGCGACCCAAGATGGGTGATGTATACCTAATTTTGGGGGCGTCACAGTTGGTATCAGAGCTTAGGGATATGATCCCTGGCTAGGATGTGAGAATAGAACTAGGAGGGGAGAGACGGAGAATTCCTTCGCTAGTATGACCTACCTAAGTTTACTTGTTAATTAATTGGTCGGTCAGAGTATAGAGATAATATGTGATATGTTAATTAACCCTTATTTTGTAACAATATTTGAAAATGGCATCTGAAAATGTTGAGATAAGCAATGGAGCACAGGAGACCGTTGAGTCTCCACAGATCAATAATCAGGACAATGTGCAACAAGATGGCGATAATCCTCCTGTAAACAACAACACTGATCAATTGACGAACGACGGTACATTTAAGAGCTTTTTAGAATTCATGCAACATCAGGCGAAGGCGGCTCCTGTTCATAATGCATGAGGAAACAATGGCAACCCATGGTTGGTCACCGCTAAGTAATTCAAGGAGCTGGGACCACCAGAGTTTTTGGGAAAGCCAGAACCACTTAAGGTGGAGACGTGGTTAAAGCAGATCACCAAGATATTTGATGTCTTGGGATGCTCCGAGGAGCAAAAGGTTTCCTTTGCCACCTTTATGTTGCGTGAAGAGGCAGATCACTGGTGGGAATCTATTAAACGTACCCAGCCTGACGCACTCAAGATGTCTTGGGAGAAGTTCCAAGAGCTGTTCAATGACAAGTACTTTTTCGAAAGTATTCGTCACATGAAAGAGGTGTAATTTATCAAGTTGGAGCAAAACAACATGACCGTGTCGCAGTACGAAGCCAAGTTTTCCGAGTTGTCCCAATTTGCATCCCACTTGGTTGATAATGAAGAGAGAATGACGCGGATGTTTTTAAGAGGTTTGAAGCCTGAGATACGTCAATATCTTATTTCTCATAAACTGTGTTTGTATTCAGATGTTGTTAATAGGGCTCAGTTATTGGAGCGCGATAACGAGTCAACCTAACTAAAAGAGAGCAGCCGACAAAATGATAACACCGGTGATAATAGTCATCAAAGAGGTGACAATAAGCATGAAGGGAATCAACATGCCAGAAATGGTAACCACTTCGGTGGTGATCATGGCCAAAACAATAAGAATGGATATTTCAAGAAGAGAAGGTTCAACAATGACGTGAAGACGTCGGTACCAGCACCCGTTGCAAAGGAAGAAGAACGACCACTGGTCGTATGTTTCAAATGCGGACAGGAGGGACACATCCATCCAAACTGTACGCAGCAATCCAAAGCGTGTTTTAATTGCGGAAGAGAAGGTCACCTAGCTCGATTTTGTCATATTGTGAAGTCAAGTCCAGCTTGGATAGTGATGCCAAAGGAGGTCCCAGATAAGCCAAAGCCGGTAGTTTAAGAGAGAGCATTTTTTTTTCGTGATGAGGAACCTGAATAAAATTATCACGGGTATGTTAGTCATAAACTCTTTTGAAGTCTGTACCGTGTTAGATATCAGTTCTACTCACTCTTTTATTCCACCTAGTTGTGTTCAATGTTTGAACTTAACTCCGGAGAAGTTAGACATTGATTTATCTGTTGAAATTCCGTTGGGAGAAACCTTCGTTACCTCCACTATTTATAAATCTTGTTTGATTCAAATCAACACTTTCACGTTACCTGTCGATCGTATCTCTTTGAAAATACTTGTCTTTGATGTGATTTAAGGAATCGATTGGTTAACTACTCATCGTGCTTTTCGTAAGGTTGTTAGCTTTCATACTCCTAACCAACCTGTTATACGAATTCAAAGTAACCAAACCACTAAAGCCAATCATTGTCATATCAAGCCATAAATAAAGAGTCCCGATCCTTTCGTTGTTGACTTTCTTGTGTGGAATGCACCGAAGCCAGACTTTCTGTAGGCAACATTGTGAATGACGATGGCAAGTTGATAGGCATCAATGTGACGTACTATCCAAGTCTTAGATGAGAGTCACAGTTTTGAATGATATTTTTATTGTTAATAAATTTCCTGACGTATTCGTGAAAACTTCTTAGCCTACCCAGAGCGTGAAATCGAATTTTGTATTGACCCCAGTACAAAACCCATTTCTTAAACCCTTAAATATTTCTTCAACTAAAACGAACGTATTATGCGCCAAAGACGTTGGCTCGAGCTGTTGAATATTACGATAGTACTATTCAATACTATCGTGGAAAAGCAAACGTGGTAGTTGACGCATTGAGTAGAAGATCGTATGCGAGTGAGATGTTGTTAACACAAAGACCCATTTCGTATAACCTACAAATGATGAAGATAGAGTTAAAGACTCTAGGGACCCACGTGAAGATAACGAATATACGATTAGAATCGACTTTAATCGATAAAGTTAAAGCCGTGCAAGCTATGGACCCAGAGCTGATGAATACTAAGAAGAAGGTTCAAGAGGGCGTTATTTTAAAAGCAAGAGTTGCTGAAGAAAGGAAATCTCAACCCTATCTTTAATTGGCCCATTTAAAATCCTCGATCGAGTAGGAACTGTGGCTTATAGACTAGTTTTACCGCCAAGTATGTCGCGTGCTCATAACGTTTTTAACGTATTGATGTTACGACCCGAACCACATTATTGATTTAGAACTGGACGAGATAGCGGATAATTTAACATATGAAGATGTACCTGTTAAAATCCTGGAATGTATTCAACACTCAAAGGTTATACCTCAAGAGTTAGAATCTGACGAAGTGTCCTCATCTGTTCGGCATACCAGGTACGTACGAAAGTTTCGAGGGCGAAATTTCATAAGGAGGAGAGATTGTGAAACCCCATAATTTATGAATAAAGAATTAATTTTTTCGAAATATTTTTTTAAATATTATGGTGTGAATTTGAGATAATGTTATAATTGTGGGTAGTATTTATAAATTTTGCAAAGTATGCAAGTTGTTGTATTATATTCGATTGGTCGGGGAATATTATTTTTGTCGGAGAATATTCGTACGACGACACAATTATTGGTGGACCCCACGACGGAATTATTATCGGATTGAGAAAACGACAAAAATATTTTATTAAAAATAACGGCGAAAGTTTTACCGTTGATACTGTTGAACAACTCGGTAGTAAAAGTACAGTAATACGTGTGGTTGCATAGTAGCACACGATATTGATTATTAATGCTTATGTGAGAAGTCACTCAGTTTGATTCAATTATTGTCAATTAATAATATGAATTATTTAGCGATAATGAAATTTTGTTTTATTCATATTATTAACGTAATAAAACAGAAACATCTTTTTATATAAAACAGAATAATTTATTAAAGTTATTCTATAAATAGAATATATTATATTTTATTTAAAAGATTTTTCTTTAAATATGGACCGTCAGATTAAAATAAATCAATCTGGACCGTTCATGGATTAGTTACTATGCATTCTATTTTCCTATAAATAGAAGCTCATTCCTTCATTATTTTCTTACGAATTCACTGAACTCTAGAGAGAGAGAAATTATAGAGAGAAAGAAGAAAAGTATTCTGCTACTTAACTACTTCTTTATTTCAGTTCTTCTTTAAACGGTAAGGGATATTATTTGTTGTACCCGTAAGGGGTTTTATTTCTTTTGTATTCATGAAGAGAACTTCTGTTATTCCATTTTTATTATTCTGTTGGAATAACCTGTTTATGCGAAGTACCGCATACATGGTGAAATTCTTCTATTATTCTGTTCTTTATTATTCTGTCGGAATATTATGTCTGTGCGTTTACGCCGGACCTGGTTCCATTATTTATTATTCTGTCAGAATATTCTGTCTGTGTGTTTTACGCTGGACCTGGTTCCATTATTTATTATTATGTTGGAATATCCTGTCTGTGCATTTTACGCCGGACCTGGTTCCGTCTTTATTATTCCGTTAGAACATCCTGTCAGTGTGAATTTCACCTGACCTGGTTCCGTTATTATTATTCTGTTAGAATAACCTGTCTATGCGAAATACCGCATGCATGGTGATTTCTTTTGTTATTTCATTCTTTATTATACTCAGTTGGTTAAAGTTTTGACTTCTATACTCCATGAAATTAGTAGAATATCCTTGATATTTGCACTTCATCCAGTATCTTTTCATGGAAATATTCTTCTGAGCATTCTTAAATTTTACTCCACACAAAAGTATCAGGTTGACAATTTGGACGTTATTGGTTCCTGGACAAATTAATTCTTGAACTTGTTTTATTGAATTCTTATATCATTGTCATCATCCTCATGTTTCTATTATGTTGAAAGTCATCTGTGGCCTGTAGTGCATAGATGGACTTGGTATGATTATGACTAGGGATTATTCGGTGTAATAATGACCGTAATGTTACGAATGATGTGAAAAAAGTCCTCATTGGCCCGTAGTGCATTGATGGACAGTTTTTGTTATGATTATGGCTATGGATTCTCTTTAGCCGTAGTGCAAAGATGAATTATTTTATGGCATGATCAGGACCGTTGATGAAAACACGATTATCTTTGGCCCTTAGTGCATGGATAATTCGTGGTCGTGATACTAAAGAATATCCTTAGCCATAGTGCAGGGGTGATTCGATAATGTGAATTATTTATTAAGATGAGTCTCATCGATAAAAGTCATGAAAAACCTTTTAAATCATAAAAGATAGTAGATTTTATTCTCTACTTGACTCTTTTAATGGATTGCTTGTTCCGCTGCAGTTAAACTTGATGTCTATTGTATTTTATCAGTTTAACATTGTTGAAGACTAATGATAATTTATTCTGCATTATCTTAGTCATAATATTTCTTACTGGACTAGTTGAGCTCACCCTTTCTTTCACTGTTTTCTTCAGGAAATGAGAATATAGTTGGGACGAGTCGGGAAACGGAGTGATGGACCAGATGATAGCATTAGTAGTCCTCACTATTCTATATAATAGTGTGATAATAATTGTAATGAGGACTCCGTTTGAGTATGGATACTCTCTTGAAGATAATATTTTTATTCAAACTCACAGTTTATGTTCTGTCGTGTTGTACACGACAGTTATATTATTAAGTTGTACTTGAATTCTGAACCATGTATCTGGCGACTCAAGATGGGTGATGTATACCTAATTTTGGGGGTGTCATAACAATGATGACTTCTTTGGTAACCCTGGGGAAGGAGACTGCTTCTCCTCACTTGGTAAAGTAGTCGATCATGGTGAAGATAAAGTGATGTCCATTATTGGCTTTAGGCTCAATGGGCCCGATCACGTCCATTCCCCACATTGAGAAGGGCCAAGGTGAACTCATATTGTGGAGCTCCCGTGGAGGGGCGTGGATAGCATTCCCATAAATTTGGCACTGATAGCATCTCTTGACGTGGTCATTGCAGTCAGCCTTGAGAGAAAGCCAATAATGTCCTGTTCTTAGGATCTTCTTTACAAGTAAAGGGCCGCTCGTGTGTGGGCCACGTACTCCACCATGGATCTCATCCATGAGTCTCTGAGCTTGATCCTTGTCCAAACATCTGAGGAGACCTAGTCCTGCATCTCTCTTGTAAAGTGCATCTTCGCTCAGGTATAATTTCATAGCTAGTCGATGAATCCGCCTTTGTTCAGTCAGGCTTACCTCAGCGGGTGTAGATCCATCTAGCAAGTACTCCTTGATATGCTGATACCAAGATTGTTGGATGGGAGGTAGCTCATCCGATACTTCTCCCATATAGTTCCCATAGGCTGGTGCCTTTTACAGGGCTAATGTGATGCTTGGCATGTGTTCCTTGTCAGGTAGGTGAATCAAGGAGGCCAAAGTTGCTAATGCGTCTGTGAAGTCATTCCTATTACGAGGAATATGTAGAAAGGAGATCTCTTCGAACTCCGAAGCCATCTGTAAAACTTGCCGATGGTAAGGCAGTAAATGTAGATCTTTGGTTTGATAGATTCCCGTGGATTGTTTGATTACCAACTCTAAATCCCCAAAGACAGTTAACCGCCTGATGCCCATTGAACGGGCAAGTTTTAGCCCCATGATACAGCCTTCATACTCAGTTGTGTTGTTGGTGCTGACAAACTGCAATTTGACGGCGACGGGATACTGCTCCCCCGTACCGGATACTAGAACTGCTCCAGCTCCAAAACCTTCCATATTAATAGTTCCATCAAAATATATGTTCCGTATTTGATGTGTATCGTACTGATGGTGTTGCTGAATTGTCATTACCCCTTCATCGGGGAAGTATGTTTCCAAGGGTTTGAAATCCCCTGAAGGTGCAGCGGCCAGTTGATCCGTGATTCCTTGACCTTTAATGGACTTTTGCGTTACGTAAACATTATAAAATTGTTGCAGAATCAACTGCCATCTGGACAATCGACAATTCAGTATGGGCTTACTGAACACATATTTGAGAGGATCCACGCGGGATATGAGATGGGTTGTGTGCCCATGGAGGTAATGTTGTAACCTCATGGCAGCCCATGCTAAAGCACAACAAGTCTTCTCAATCAGAGTGTAATTGTGTTCACTGATGCTGAATCTTTTGCTAAGGTAATAGATAGCTCGTTCTCGGCCTTTATCGTCTTTCTGACCCAACATGCAACCCATGACATTGTCACTTATGGATAGGTACATGAACAGGGGAACATCATCCCTGGGTGGTACCAAAATAGGAGCTTTGGCTAGCCGATCTTTGATTGTAAGGAAAGCCTTTTGGAACTCATCATTCCATTTCATGGAGGAGTTCTTCCTTAACTGCTTGAAGATAGGCTCACAGGTTCTTGTGAGTTGAGAAATGAACCTACTAATGAAATTGGCTCTTCCCAAAAACCCCTATATTTCCTTCTTTGTCTGAGGAATGGGCATTTCCGTAATGGCCTGAATTTTGGTGGGATCCAGCTCAATCCCTTTATGGCTGACTAGGAATCCTAGTAACTTTCCTAATTTAACGCCAAAGGCGCACTTGGCTGGATTCAACTTCAAGTTGTACTTACGTAACCTGTTGAAAAGTTTTTAAAGATGGTCTAGGTGGTCTTCCTCCCTTTGAGACTTGACGATGATGTCATCCACATAGATCTCTATCTCTTTGTGCATTAAGTCGTGGAAAAGAGCCATCATAGCTATCTGATAGGTAGCTCCGGCATTGATGAGGCCGAAAGACAACCGTCTATAGCAAAAGGTTCCCCAAGGCGTGATGAAAGTAGTTTTCTCACGATCCTCATCAGCGACCATGATCTGATGGTACCCCGCAAAGCAATCGGCGAAGGAGTACATGCCGTATTGAGAAGTATTGTCAATGAGAATGTGGATAAATGGCACGGGAAAGCTATCTTTAAGGCAAGCTTTATTTATATCCCGATAATCCACGCAAACTCGCACCTTTCCTCCAGGCTTAGGCACTGGAACGATGTTAGATATCCATTCAGGATATGTGGACACCATGATAATACCAGCTTGAAATTGTTTCACAATTTCTTCTTTCTTCTTTAAACTCCACTCAGGTTTCAATCGCCTGAGTTTCTGCTTGACTGGTTTGAATCCCTCTTTGATGGGAAGGCGATGAAGGACAATGTCAGTGGACAAACCCACCATGTCCTCATGAGACCATGCAAACACATCCTGGAATTGGGTTAGTAGCGTAACCATGTCATTCCTCTGGTTTGGGGTAAGGTCTGAACCAATCTAGATTAACTTAGGGTTTTCTAAGGTTCCGAGATTGAAAGAGGTGGTTTGATCAAGGTTGGGTTTAGGTTTGTCTTCGACCCATTCTTTGATCTCCGAAGGCACCTTAATGTCCTCTTGTATTTCCATCAAGTCGGCGTTCAACTTTTCATCAAAGTTACAATCCTTGTGAAGAAGAGGCATCTTATTAGCAAGTACAGGCACATCTAAGTTCAGAGTCCTGAAACAAAATATGCTTTCACTTAATATATATGAAACTATTTAATCATACAAAGTGTTAGCATGTACGAATAAAACAACTGCTAATACTGTACAAAAAAGTAAGCAGTTATGATATCTACAGGGCAAAAAGAAGTCCTGCCCATTTTACCCTTGTCGACCAATACAAGGAGTGCTGCTCCAATTGGCAAGGGCAAAGTCTTGGGGGACTACAGTAATGGAGGGGCTGTTATCGTCCTCTTTCTCCCGAATGATGACCATTATGTCTGGGCAAACATCGTCTGGGGTGTATCTATTTGTATGTTCATCATGGACAATGATGCGTATGCCTGACATCATTCTGACAATATCCTGCTTGATTCTCTATTCCTCTTCTTCCACCTTGGGATCTGGAACAAAGACTTCCTTCTCTTTTACCGGTATTGGTTTAGGAAATAATATAGTCATTACATTGGATGGAACCTTTACCGGAGATTGTGTGGACTCTAGATTTACAGGTGGAGATAATAGTCGTGTGGCTGACGTTGAAGGAATCTGCTTATGCTTATGTGGATTCCTGTACCTGGAACTGGCAAAAAAGCCTAGTCCTGCTGTCCAGCTTGACTGGACACATGAATCGGGTGCATAATACCAAAATGATTTTTACTTAGCCCTTGTCCCGGCTGGTGTCCCAATGACATCATTTCTTGAGTAGCTACAATTACTTTGGCAGAAACCTTGGGTATGGGAAATGGCGTCCCAATAGAATGGTATTGAGTGTTGCTTACTTCCAAAATGAAACCTGACCAGCTCAACATCAGAATTGACATTGATGAGTGGAAGGTCACCATGTTGAGGATATTCTGGTTCAGCGTTGACTGTGACTAGGCTATTGTTGATAATGTATTTAAGTTGCTGATGAAGAGTGGAGGGGACTGCCCCGGCCATATGAATCCACGGTCTTTCTAGAAGCAGGTTGTATCCTGTATCTATTTTGAGCACATGAAAAGATACACAGAATGTATGGGGACCAATCTCAATTGGCAGCTCAATCTCTCCGACTGAATTTTGGCAAGATCCATCAAAAGCTTTGATGATTGTATGGCTACTTCGGATTCGCTTGAGATTGACATTCATCTTCAGTAATGTAGCATAAGGGCAGATATTCAGAGATGAACCTCCATCTATCAAGACTTCAGCTAACATGTATCCAGAGGATAAAACTGCAATGTGTAACATCTTGCAATGATCGGTCCCTTCGGGCGGTTTGTTATCATCAGTGAAAGAGATCACATTGTTGTTGAAAATGTGATCAACCAGGTGTCTGGATCTCTTGTGAGATGGGCGACATCATGACTTTTGTTGGTTATATCCAACTGCAGTTCAGGTACTGTAATGGCTTTATCAGAACCTTGGGTTCCTCCTTGTGTAGAGGATTCAGCATGTACGGGTATCTTCGTCCCCTGAGTAGATTGATGTAGTTCTTTAAGTAGAACAACTAAATCTATAATTTGTTTACTTAATCCGTCAAATTATTCGCGAGAAACTAGATTAGACTGGTTAGATGAAGACATAATTGGATGTAGGCTTGCGGCCTTTTTGGACTTTGACCGGGTAATAGGTCCGAATGCTTCCCTGCGATAAAACTTGCATAGTTTAGTTTTAGGGATTGTGTAAATGTTTACATGCTATGTGATATGTCCGTTTTAGGATTATGATCCTGCAAAACGGATGTTAGCTGTTTGTAATACAGGATAGCATGTTAATTTAAATATGTATATGCACATATTTCTTCATATTTCTCATTACATGGAGATGAATATGGAATGTAAATTACAAGTAATTGACTTTACAAGTAATTTGAAATGAGAAAGCATGAAGAGACTTTCCTCCGCGTTTGGTTTATCAGAGGCTGACCTATCTTAGGTTGCTCTCGCGGCTTTTTGGTATTAAGGTTCCCAAATCATCTCAATTTACTCAATGGGAAGTAAATTCGGTCTTTCAACTGGAGCGAATTTGGGTGGTGCCTTTCCTGAGCCTCGTTGGAATTAGTCTTCCTACGAGTCCAGTAATCAAACACCGACAGGGATAGCCTCCTGGTGGAGGAACCACACAGCATACATTCACATACAACGTGTCTCACCGTTTATGAAAATGATGACATGTGCGAAGCACTAATATCACAGATAGATATATCGCAGTGCAGTAAAAAAAATACATTCGTACACATTCATCATAGATGTAAATGCAACTTTCACACACAAGCATATAACAGATTTGAAAAAGGTTGTAATAGCGACTTAAGTCCTCTTATTGGTGGTCCCCAGCAGAGTCACCACCTGTCGACGTCGGGATTTTTATTTGTCCCTTTTCGTTATCTGTTCTTCTGTGTTCTCATGTTATGTGAGATTTGTCTGAAAAAACAAGTGAAAAAGGTCCGACATTTCTAATGTCGACGATGGACTGTTAAGAGTCGCCGGTTGATTTTTTATATAGTTGTACCAACACAATCGAGAAAAGGTTTGCACATTGACCCAGTGATGTGACACTGCTAAATGGGTCTGTGCAACTGAGATTCATTAGGGTCCGGGGACTTGCTTATGCGGAGGGAAGGTGTTAGGCACCCCCCGACATCCATGTTACCACGGTGACCACCACTTTTCAAGAAACTGTTATACGAATGTATGTGTGTGTGTTTGTGGGTCAATGTGATGTTATTTAGAAGTAGTACAAGGCCTCGTTCGCACCTATATACACATGGTTTGAATTTATGTAAAAATTTAGTTTTAAACAAGATATAGCAGTGATTTTTTGTAAAAGAGGTTTTTCAAACCCTTATGCTCAATAGTAATTGAGACCTTTTACACTTCCATTTTATTATTAAATGTTCGGCTTGATTGCTTTTATTTTCGAGATGCGAAGCATCTTTCCAGAAAATAATATACAAAGCAGTGTCGAATTCCTCATGGGTATGAAAACCATCGGAGGACATTCGAATACCGTGAATAAATTTACAAGCTGCTTACAGTTGAAAAAGTTCCATCAGGGGAACCGAATCAAGATTCAGTGGACTGAACCTGTGATCACATGATGCCGCAATTGATATAAATACAGTAAGTAAGTATATATATATATATATATATATATATATATATATATATAAGCTATAAATATATATACAAACATGATCAACCACCACGAAGCACCTCCATGGGGGATCAGAAATGTAAATAAAGCTGTAAAAGCAATCAACCGCTACGGAGGAAACTCCAGGCGGGAGGAAATGTATAGAAAGCTATAAAAAGGTCAACCGCCACGAAGTAAACTCCAGACGGGACGAAATGTAAATATATATATATATATATATATATATATATATAAATATATGTATGTATGTATATATAAACGTGTAAACGCACCGGATATAAAATCTAGGCTCTTCAGACAAAGTCCTACAACAGTTCATGTATATAAGTATATATATATATATATATATATATATATATATATATATATATATATATATATATATATATATACAATTAAACGCATCAGATGTAAGTCTAGGCTCATCGAACAGAGTTCGATACACAATTCATATATATAAGTATATATATATACGAAAGCAATTAAGCTCTCCAAACATAAGTCTAGCCTCAATCGAGGCATAACTCGATAATGGTAGTCCATATATGATATATATATATATATATATATATATATATATATATATATATATATATATATATATATATAAGTATATATATATTCAAACTGAAATGAAACCACGGACCGAAGTCCGGGCCTACACATGCAATACGACTCTGAACATGAAGAATAGTGTATGCAAAGATGAAGAGAAAGGCTTTAAAGTATGTAAGAAGGCTTACAGTGGGCTGCCAAAGAAGACTTCAATAATTTAAAATGGCTGAACACTCGGCTCCCGCCGGTAAAAAGTAGCTATATATGAGCTTACAAGTGTTTAAAATGAGAAAGCACTTAATTTGGGGTGTGTACAGAGCAAATTGGATAGGGCTTCCTCGCCTTTTTCTCTTTTAAAATGGCCACCCCAATCCCTCTATTTATAGAGGGGGGACCTGCGGCTAGGCCGCAGGTGTACCTGCGGCTGCCCGGGGTGCCTCGAGCTTCGCGGATCCTGCCGTCTCGAAGTACGTGCATGTGTGTAACGTGATGTCTGCTCGAACTTTTAGAATTGCAATCCGGGCATCCGACTGAGGTTTGTAAGACCTATTTTGCACCGCCGTTGTCGAGAGTTATGCAATGACATGGGATTAGAGGTTGTACGAAGTCAGGAAGATGGGACGATGCCCTTCGGTCTTCAAGCTTTAAATTCTATCTGTTACCCTGCGTAATAGTCACTCGGGATTGGACTTCCTTGGTTATTGTGGGACATTGCTGTGTAGAAATGTATGTATGAAATGTTGAGACAGCGTGATGTGGCGTCAAGGTGGCAAGATGATGACTTCGCCCCTCACTGGGGTTATCTCCAGTTTGGGCTGATAAAGCAGACGTTGCTCAGGGTTATCTCTGAGATTAGACTGCTGTAAGTGTTAAAGGTCCTCAGTGTCATCTCTGAGGTGTGCCTATCTTCCTGGTGTTATTGTCAGGTCTTGTACTGAGTGCCTCGGTGTAAGCGCCGAGGTTGAAGCTGATTGCATGCATTTGAAACAAGCATTTCTAGGGTTATCTCCGGAACTGCAACTGCCTTCCTTGGGGTTATCTCAAATGTAGGAATATGCTATTCCCAGTGTTGGGACTGAGACAGAATATCTCGGGGTTATATCCGGGATAATCGGTCTTCTCCGGTGGAATTTTTGGTATTAAAACTGCAGGCTTCGAAGTTATCGCTGAGGTTCCCGGTGTGTGTTTCGGGGTTGAGACTGAGCTTCCGGTAGTATCCGGACTAGATGTGAGCTGTCTTCTAGGGTTATGTCTGAAAGACGAATCTTCCCTCTTCTAATGTCAGTAACAGGTGTGCAAAAAATTTTTAGTGTCTACAATCGTCGCTATAGGTCGTCGCCTTTTCTTGATTTTCTAGTAATGATCCCATTTAGTAGATAATTAGGAGCGAATGAGACGAATGTTTCTGTGAGGTTTGAAGCCTGAAATTCGCCAATACCTAATTTTTCACAAACTTTATTTGTATTCAGATTCTGTGAATATGCCTTAGTTATTGGAGCGCGATTATGAGTCAGCTCAACCAAAAGCAAACGACAACCAACACGATAATAGTTGTACCAGTCGTAACGGCCATCGAAACAATGATAACCATCGTGGAGGAAATTATCATGCCAGAAATGGTAACCACTTCGGTGGTAATCAAGGCCAAGATAATAGGAGAGGTGAACTAAGTGGGAAAAACTTTAAGAAGGGAAGATTCTATAATAACAACGTAAAGCCATCGGCAGCAATACCATCACTCATTTTCAATGAAGGAGAACGACCACCAGTCATATGCAACAAATGCAAACAGAAGGGACACATCAGTCCAAACTGTACGCAGCAACTCAAAGTGTGTTTCAATTATGAAAAGGAATGTCATTTAGCTCTATTTTGTCATAAAGTGAAGTTAACTCCAGTTGGGATGGCGACATCGAATGCGGTTCCAGATAAGTCAAAGTCGGTAGTTTAAGGGAGAGCGTTTTGTCGTAATTTCTCAAAAAGCGAGGAGCTCGAATGAAGTTATTACAGGTAAGCTAATTATAAACTCTTACGAAGTCTATACCTTATTAGATACCGATTCTACCCATTCTTTTATTTCACCTGCTTGTGCTCAATGTTTAAACTTGACTCCAGAAAAATTAGACTTTGACTTATCGGTTAAAACTCCGTTGGGAGAAACCTTCATTGCATCCACCATTTATAAATTTTGTTTGATTCAAATCAATACCCTCACATTACCTGTTGATCTCATCTCTTTGAAAATACTTGTATTTGATGTGATTTTAGGGATTGATTGGTTAACTACTCATCATGCTAAAATTAATTATTTTCGTAAGGTCGTTAGCTTTCATATTCCTAACCAACCTGTTATGCTAATTCAAGCAACCAAACCACTAAAGTCAATCACTGTCATATCAAGTCATAAAGCCATTCGTTTATTAAAAAATGGATGACAAGCTTTCTTAGCCTATGTCACCGATTTAAACAAAAATACGTTAGATTTGAATGATATTTCTATTGTTAATAAATTTCTTGACGTATTTTCTGAAAAACTTCCTAACCTACCCCTAGAGTGTGAAATCGAATTTTTTATTGACCTTGAACCCGGTATAAAATCAATTTCCAAGCCCCATATCAAATGACTCCTATTGAACTTTAGGAGTTAAAAACCCAATTGCAGGAATTGTTAGATAGCGATTTCATTCGTCCTAGTACATCGTCCTGGGGTACTCCTGTTTTATTCGTAAAGAAGAAAGATGGGAGTATGTAACTTTGCATTGACTATCGAGAGTTGAACCATGTCACCATAAAAAATAGGTATCCGTTACCTCACATTGATAACCTGTTTGACCAGTTACAAGGTGTTAAATTCTTCCCAAAGATCGATCTTCGTTCTGAATATCATCATTTAAAGAATAAAACTAATGACATTCGAAAGACTGTCTTTAAAACTCGAGATGAGCATTACGAATTTCTAGTTATATTTTTTAGATTGACCAATGCCCATGCTGCCTTCATGGACATGATGGACCAAATATTCAACGAATATTTGGATTATTTTGTGGTTGTCTTTATTGATGACATCCTAATATACTCCAAAAGCCTCAAATATTTCTTCACCTAGAACGAACTTAACATGCGCCAAAGGCGTTGGCTCGAGCTGTTGAAAGATTACGACCATACCGTTTAATACCATCATGGAAAAAGCGAATGTGGTAGCTAACGCGTTGAGTAGAAGATCGTATGTAGGTACGAGTGCGATGTTGTTAACATAAAAAATCCATTTTGTATGACTTACAAAGGATGGAGATAGAATTAAAGATTTCAAGGACCCACGTGAAAATGACAAATATACGAGTAGAACCGACTTTAATCAATATAGTTAAAGTTGTGTTAGTTCCTAGAGGGCACACAATAGATCTATAAAGGGGAGTTGAATAGATCCTTTTTAATTTCAAAAATCTTTTCCATTTTAGTTTGTATTGCTGAGTAAATAGCAGATGACAAACTTAGGAATTATTTTAAACATAGCGGAATAAGTTAAAGTTTCCCTTCATAGATGTTATGTTAACCGTTTATCTAGAGTTAGTTTAGTTGTAAGTAGTTATCATGTTGATAGTAGTTATAATAGTTATAACCATTATAATGTAAATAACAGAATGTAAAAGACACAAGGAATTTAAAGTGGTTCAGAGACTCTAGCTCCTTATCCACTCTTTTGCTTTAACGAGTAGGGATTCCACTAAGAAAGTCTTTACATCACTGAATCGCTAAGATTACTTCAAGGCCAATAGCCTTGGAACTTTAGTTCACTAAGAAATCTTCAAGTCCAGCAGACTTGGAACTCTAGTTCACCAAGAACTCTTTAAGGCCTGTAGCCTTGGAACTCAGTTTAGTCCCTTGGACAAGGATGCTTCTGGCCCTAGCTTCTTATTTGTTATTGTTGTTGGTTCTGAGATGCCAAGATGACTTTAAGCTTTTTCATCCTTGATTCTTGGTAGCTTGTTGTGATCCTCTTTGGATTCTGCATCGAGACTGGATCACCATTGGTCATACTGCTAAGTTGTTTATAAAGTTCGATCTCTTTGAGTACTTAGCAATTTGTCACTTCTTCCTTGGTGCAAATGATCTTGTGGTTGGTCCTTTTCTGATCTCAATTTGCACTTCTTCACCACATGAGGTTTGCTAAGTCTTTGTATCTTTGGTAGGCTTCGTCTGGCACTTAGCATCCTCTGAACCTTGGTTCCCTTGTGTAGAGATTTGGTTCTGTATCTATTCTTCTTTAGCTCTTGGTGGTTCGTGGTGATTCGTAGACTGACTCTTTGAATCTTCTTCTTGATCTGCTAATCTCTTGAATGCCATTAACTTGGCCTTCTCGGCTCTCAGCTTGGCTGTCATTCTTAATGGCATTCGAGTGAAGCCTTTTTATATTAAAGTTCTTCTCTTAACTTACTTCATTTCTACTTTTGTAGTCTCACTGCCACTAAGACAATTTCTATTTAGCTTTGTAGAACTCGTAGAGTCAACAACCTTACTTTAACCCACATCTTATCCTTTTGAGCTTCTGTTGTTAAATAACCTTTCATAAGCTTCCCGTTGGAGTCGTTGTGAGTTATTTGAATTAATTCGCAAATCTCGAGTTATTTAGTGTAAACTGTAGATGTGACATGACAACCCCTTTTTAACTTTTATGACACTACAATCTACTATTTCACCTACCCCATCAGAATTGCCACTTTAGTGTGTCAGGCAGGTAGTCACCTTTATTTTTTCTTTCTGATTCTTCGATCAGAACATCAGGAGTTGTCCTTCTATATCGATGCTTTCAATATCCAACGTTTGAATGTCAGTCTTTGCATTTAGACGTTACCAAGGTTTCAATACTCAGATGTCTGAACTCTACAATTCTGATGCAGATGACCTTGAACTTGATCGTAGTCAGTCTGTTGAATATTTCTCGTTAATAGATTGAGAAAACACTACGATTATAAGATTGTTCTTTGGATTTGAAATGTAGAACCTCTTTTACTTCACTCGTGCAGTGCTTCATCACTTTTGCTTGCTTTGACTTACATTGGGTACTAATCACTTGTCTGATTACTCTAGCCCTCCTTAACTTCAAGACTTGTCAAATTTGTCATGCTCAGTCTGTTTCTCCTTGTGATCTCCCGTTCACATATCATCAATGGTCTGACCCATGTTTAATCTTCTATGTCTATTCGGTATAGGTTGGACAGTGTCTCTGTTATAGACCCCATCAGTTTTGGCTTCTAACCTGGCAAGCACTACGATCATAGTTATACCCAAGATAGTTATCTTTTGTTTGTCTTGACAACTACTACATTGCTGACTTCCTTTAGTCATTCAATCATCTGAAGTCTTTTTACTATTGCTTGTGGAAGACTTCCCTTAAATGGCTTTACTACTCAATCAGGATTCTAATTGAATTGGTGCTTTGATCTTCTGTTTGCTTGAAAGCCATTAGGTGAATGCCCTCTGGCTTCATTGAGGTAGATTGCATCTTTATAGTTCTGCCAAGAGGCTTTAATCTTTAAATGCTTTGGGAGTGCTCATGTGTTGATAATCATGTTAACACTACGATTCTTCCTTGGCGTTGTCAGTATTTATAAACTTTGTCGAAGACTTTGCTCTGCAGACTACGATCTAGCTGTGGTTCTGCAGACACTATGACTCCAAGTGTAGATTATACATCAGACTACGATTTCTGCCTTAACACTTGTTGTTCTTGTCTGATTTAGTTCGACTATGATTTCTGCCTCTGATATTATCGATAGACTCTACGACTTCACGTGTGATCTACGATTCTTAAAATAGCTTGGCAGATACTTGGATCAACTCTACAATCCTGAGTGAGGCCCTCCAAGGCAGACTACGATCGATAGCCACTTTCTTGATACTCTACGATTCTTCCTTGGCTTATGCAATCCCTCAGCTGGCTAGATGAACTACGATTCTACCTTGATAGTCTCTGAGTTCTTTGTTTCTCCTAGTAGTCTTCTAAGGCTTGTGAAATACTCGACGATCAGGCAGGCCTATCTATTATATCATATAAGATCAATCTAACAAGCTTGATCTTTCTATATTTAGTCCTTGTACATCATAATCTTTTTAAGGACTTTACATAAGCTGTTTTGTTCATGTAGAATAAACCTAACATATTTGATCATTTTAGTCCAAGTCCTTGTACATATATTCTTGTTGTCTATTCAAGGACTTTATAGCTTATTTCAATGCAGACATATTTGCATATTCATTCATTAAGATCATAATCAAATCTTATATAAATAAGAATATCATTCACATGTTTATTCCTAATAATCTCCCCCTATTTGATTATGACAAAAATAATAAATGCATATGTATGAGATGAATGAATCTTAAGATACAGTGAGCTACTGTATTGCTAGAGCAGGTAATATGAATGATATATTAAAAAGCATTTGATTACAGCTGAATAGTAAACCTAAATTTTGGATCCGGAGTTAACTATTACATATAGAGATGTACCTTCTTCTTCATATGTGTCTCCTTGATCTCCTCTGTTGTTGCTACTCATCTGCCTGATTTTCTTGCTCCTGTTCCCCCTGTGATGGTGACTTCATTTCTTCTTGATCTCCTGGTTCCTGCTCCCCCTGAGATGCATTCTCCATTTCTTTATCTTCATGATGCTCTGACTCAGATGCATGCTCTTCTTCTTTGTTTTCTGCATTGCTTTTCAGATTTTGCTTTGGCTCCCCCTTAGATGATGGTATACTTGCTGCGATGGTGACTTGCTTCTTCTTCTTCTTCTCTTTCTTTACTTCAGCCTTCATTCTTCTCTCCTTGCTCTTTCTTGAAACCTTTTTTTCTCCCTCTTTTTGTCATGAATCATTTAAGAAAGCTGTTGAACATTTGTCAGAAGCTGCTCTGTCCGATAGGATGAGTTGCTAACTTCAATCTTGAGTTCTTGTTAACTTAGCTCCAACTGTAGAGATAGAGACTGCTTGAGGAGGTCAATCTTGTCATCGAGGGACATGATTTGATCTATGTTGTCCTTCTGAGCTTGTAGAGCTTCTTCCTTCTGATCATTGATAAACTTCAAATAGATTTGATCTCTCTCTCTTTGATTTTAAGAGATATATATGATATTGTGGCTTGAAGTCTATTTTGAAACCCACTATCTCTTTCTTCTAACAACATCTGTGCTTCTTTGGTAATGAGAGATATCTTCTCAACCAAATCGTCAGAATTTTTCAGTAACTCTTGCTCCTTAGGAGTTTGGTCATTTGGTTGAGCAGACTTCTGCTGAACACCAGATTGGACTCCACGATATTCATTCTTAGACAGTTTTTCTAATGTAGTGAGAATCTGATAGATCGTTGAGTGCCAATCACTGTTGGAGGATGAGGGAATATCAGACAATTCTACTTGAGTAGAATAAGGCTTCTCAATTTGAGCTTGATCATCTTCAGTGGTAGAGTGAATGAACTCTATGATCATACTCTTGGGTATAATCCTTCTGCCATCTGAACCTACTCTATAATCGTAGGGAATGAAGTGGTTACTAGCATGTCGATAGACCTTAAAGTGAGACTAGTCTTTGATCTGCTTTGTTACAAATCTCTTTACTCTTGGAAAGTTTTGAGACACCGGCTCTAAGCATGAAAAATATGATTAACACCAGCTGAATAACTTTAATCTTTACCAGTATATGCCTTTAGCCAGGGCATCTATGGGTAGAACCATTTCATCAGGATATCATCAGGGTTGTACAGTATTATAGTACAGTCTAAATCCATCCCTTTCCAGTTGTTAAAAAAAATCTTCTATTTACATCCTTACTACTTTGAGTCATTCTTTTCCATGGTTTATCTATCTTTCTGGTGGTACATCTGCTGGTTCATCAAAGACTTCCATTACTAATCTTCAGCGGACTCTTACTGGAGAGGGAACATGATAGTCTGCTGAATCTTGATCTGCAGAACTGGAGTCTGTCTCCATCTCTTCATTTTCTGACTTTGAGCTTGAATCATGCTGGATCATTTCATCTAATTCATTAGTGAATCCTTCTTGCTGATTTTCATCACTTATTCCTTCTTCAGTACCTTTAGCATTTTCTCCCCTGAATTAAGACTTATCATCACTTAATTCAATGATTGCAGTAGAAGATTCTCCTTTCTTCTTTAGGACAAATTTAGCAAGAAATTTATTGCTCTTTCTTCTCCTTAGAGATTCAGCTATAGGAGATTCAGTCCTTTCTTCATCTTCAGATTTTGAAGCCTTTGAAACATCAGATGAGCTTCTTTGGGATTCAACCATAGGAACAAATGATTCTTCTTCAGACCCTAAGTCCTCTAAAGTAGCAAAAGAACTCCTTAAGACTTCAATAGTAGGAGATCTAATTTATTCAGACTTAGACACTTCCTTATCAGCAGTTTGGCTACTTGAGAATTCATTCATAGAGTCTTTAGTTTTCTTTTCTTCTTTTGAGTCTACTCTCTTCTCTTCAGCAGACATACTTATTTGATGAACTGATATTGACTTCTTCATCACCTTTACTTTCTTCTTGGATGGCCTTTGGAGCAATCTGTTACTCTTTCTCCTTTTTGGGGTTGCTGCAGTTAATGCTTTTACTTTTCCTGCTCCATGCCTCTTTTTGTCAGTGGAGAGACTGCTTGGTGGAACCTCTATATTCTTCACAATCTTAGTTTTCTTCTTTACTAGAGTGGCTGCTACAGGTACGGAGTCATCAGATTGAGACAACTTGCTTTCCATTTCTTTGCCTTCCTCTTCTTTGCAAAGACCTAGCTGCTGCTGCCAGATGTCATTGGATTTTTATTTTCAATGCGATTTTTCTTCCAGCTTTTAAACAGCTGTGGGGACATCACTTTATGAACATTCAACGGTTCTCCCTCATCATCCTTTATCTTACTCTTTAGTTTCTTCTTCAGTGTGATGCTTAAGAGTCTTCCATGAAAAACTTTTATGAGGGGTTAATCTGTAGACTTCTTCATCTCAGCTTTTTCCAGCCATTTGGACAACCAATCAATTAGAATGGCTTCAAAATTCATCTGCTATTTCATGATGCTTGCAGACATAACTCTCAGTTACAGATCACTATCAGTATCATGTGTAATGTCCTTGCACAAGTTGCATTTTCTCGTAATCTCAGCCAAGAATTCAAACTCTTCAGGAAACTCCTTCTTCTTCATATCTTTCAGATTTACATTCCTCTTGTAGCACATTAATTTCTTGCCTTCTTTGATGTTGACATCCTCGAGGTTTATCAGACCTTGGTTAGGAAACCCTAGACATTGGTTGATGTCTGCTGCTTTTATCTTCAGGCTTACTCCTTTGACCTTTGTGGACAGAAGCCCAGCGTCTATCGTTGCATTTAAGCAGAATTGCTTCACTAGATCGGTATAGACTAGAGTGCTAGCTTCCAAACATGCTGAGAACCCAACATTCTTTACAAGCTCAAGTATATCCTTGAACTTCTTTTCTGATCCTTCGAACTTCTTGTAGCCGAGTTGGATTCCAGATATAACACGCCACTCTTCCATTTTGAGAGTTTGGAGTATATGGGTATTTAATTTCAGTAATCTTATGAGGGATAGTTTTATGCAATTGGGGCAAAGCTCGAGGTTTGATGGATTCAGGCCTTGAAGAGGATTTTAGGGTTTAAAAAAGAGAGGGTGAGAAAGTCGATAACTTTTGATAACTATTTGGAGATTTTGAATTTATCTTTAAGATAATTTCATCTTACTCTACATAAGCTATGATGTGTCAAACAACCATTGGTTGCACGATACCCAGTAAGAAACTGTAACTCCCCATAAACTAATTAGTTTTTTAGTTTTAATTTTTCTTTTAAGAAAATAAGCAATACTGACGTAGGCTGACTGTTGACTTCTTCAGTACGTAGAGTAGCTTGTTGAGATAGCTATAGACTCTACGATTTTCTTTGTCAACTCAACAATTATCTTCAGAGAGATGCTTCAGTGACAGATTGGCACTAATCCTTATCTTGGAGTTGCATGATTTAACCACTAATGCGCCCCAATAGAGTTCCGGCACTTAAATTCTGAGGTGAATTTTAATGCCTTTTCAAAACTGTATTTATAACTTCCCTCCACATGATCTGAATAGTGGGGTACGTGTCGAGTTCTACTGAGCTCCATGATTTTAAATGGTGTGGAAAATACTGATCTGCCCTTAGCTCCCCCCTGAGCCAGTGTTTCCTTTGGGAAGACTACGATCGTCGAGGCTGCTCTTTGATTGTTGAGTTTACTACTGATTGATGTGTGGGTTTTATACCCATTAATTGAGTGCATTTGAGCTTAATCTTTTGGAATTTTTTAAGTGTTTGTGTCTATTTATGCATATGTTATGTTGTTTTGTAGGAATTGGGACAAAAGTTATTTGGATCGACGTTTGGGGTTGCTAGATTCGCATTTTTGGCTTGTCATTTACATAACAGTCACTTTAGAGCCAATTGCAGAATTGCTCTAGTCCTTATTTCGAAAAACTCAAAAAATAAAAGTTGTAGATCTACGTCTCCTCTTTCCGGAACATCTTGAATCATCAAAATCGAAGTTCATACGAAGAAGTTATGGACAATTTCCCAAAGGACGTCAGAACAGAAAATTTCCAAAAAAGGTTGTCCGCCGGGGTGGACATTTTACATATAAAAGTCTGTCGGGGCGGAGGTACAAGCCCAAAAATAGAATCCTAGCCTATCGGGGGAGGCCTTTCAGTTCAAAAAAGTCCGTCGAGGTGGGGGTACGCGCAGAAAAAGTAGTTTTTGTCAGAATTTGAGTTCAAGAAGGATTGGTTTGAACTAATTGATTCAAGGACTACCAGGAGGACTTAAAGACATATAAAGAGGCATATAAAAGGAGGAGAATCATCAGGATTAGAGGGGGGGGGAGGATTCCATTAGATTAGATTAGGAAAAAACCTTAGTTTTTTAGGAGATTTAGAGATTGAAGCAACTTGGAGACCATTGAAGATCAAGAGTAGGAGCTTGAGGAAGATGGAGATTTGATGACAACAGATTTATTCTTCCCTCTACTCTTATTTATGTCTTTTAATACTTATTCAATTATGGATTCTTGGTTTTAATTCATTAATCATGAACTAAATCTTTTGTTTAAGATTACAATGAAGCTTATTGTATAGTTTATTTTAGTATGCTTCTCTATTAATTATAGTGATTATTCTTGGATTGTCTATTATGGTTTGTGTTTATTGCTTAATTGCCTAGCTAACAATTACCGTGATAATCTGTATGAATTCGAGAGATGAAGTATAGAATTAGATCTGATCATAATAACATATGATTGTGTTTTTTGCATGGCGTTGGAATATATAATTTATGCCTAGGATAGAGATATACCTAACATTGCATGTAATTAGATAAAGAACTTGTGCTTCAAATCCCTTTTAATTGTAATTCACATAGAGATATCGTGAATTAGTTAATTAGGGTGTTCTTCTTAATTCTATCATCTGTAGATTTAAGTTTATTTGAGTATGATGCATTGAGAGATGATCATATTTACTTATGTGCTCTTGATTAACAATTCAGAATAGTGAGCATAATTGATAAGAAGTGTATTAATTTAAGTGAAGCAATAAGTGAAGTTGTGATCTTAAATCTCCATAATCTGATTTTTAATTAGTGGTAATTAGAATTAGTTTAATTAAATAATTTAATTCATAATCTTAAATTGATTGTTTAAATAAAATTAGTTTGATTAAGAGTTAGTATTTGGTAATCTGTAATAATAATTCCTCGTGGAAATGATAATCTACTTTCACTTTATTACTTGTTGACCACGTATACTTGCGTGTTGTGCCTAATTAGATTTATTTAATTCTCTTCCTATTTTTATGTCTTTTCAGGTACCATGGATGGATGCAATTATCAATGGCCATATACGAATATGACTCCACCAAGAGACACATGAATTGATGAACCCAATACATTTTTTACATTGTCAGCACAAATTGAAACACTTTCAAAAAGGTTGGATGTTATTGCAGCCCAACGTATTCGAAAGATCACAGTAGATTGTAATTATTGTGCTGGCAATCATCTGAGTCATCAGTGCATTATCAGATTTGGATCAATACAATATGGGAGTGATTACCTCAACAACTATTCTTATCCTAGTTATCATCAAGTTTGGGGGTGTCACCCAGAAGCACCATGGAGCTATAACTATCAAGACCTGTGACACCCCCAAATCCTGGTACTTCATTACCTCAAGATTTGATGTTCACGTAATCAAAACATTCATTTCTAACTACCCAATCATAATAGAATAGAATAATAAAAGAAAACCTGCCCATACAGGATTAAACTTAAATAAAAATCTCCCAGGTTATCTAACCTTTACAAACATTCATTCATTCATGCGGAATAATTAAAATAACATTCATTACAATTTTTAAACAAATCTGAAAATAAACTATTCAATCTATTACAGGTCTTCAGCATTGTTTCATCTTTCCTTTCCCTTTACTGGTGCTAGGTACATCACCAGTTTCAACCTTAGCTGTAAGAAATTTTACAGGCAAGAGTGAGCAAACAAAGCCCACTTGAAATAATAGTAGATAAATCATTTAACTTTACATCATGTACCGACGTTAGGTTTAATAGAACTGAACAATAAATTCTATTACTTTCTAAAAACTTTAATCAATTACTGAGGGTCTAAAGACCACGAATCATGTCCACAGTTATAAGTAATTTTTCAACTTAAAACTTTAACAGTCATAGACTATAAGGACTTCACGTACTTAGGGGGATCAACCCTTCGTACAATGTATTGTGCACAATCATTTCAACGCTAAGCGTAACCTCTTATAAAAGAGTTGTTCTTCTCAGTATTTAGAATACAAGTCCGTACCAAAGTGAGTTTGGTTTGGATACATCACGGGGTAATTTAGAATTCGTCGGTAATCAACTAAGGGTTAGTTGATTACAAACAACATAACTGTATACTATGGAATAATCATAGTTGAATTGATATTTATAAACTAACATCATGCTTTAGGAATAATTTAATAGCATAATCATGGAATAATCATAACATGCATCCTCATAAACCAATAGATACACGAGCTTAACCAACAATAAACAATCTAACTCTACGAAAGTGTAAAGTTAGCAATTTGTACAATTGAAATAGAATTAAAGCGATAATGTGTTTAACGAATTCAAACTTGCACAATGAAGTTTTGAGTTAGAGAACTTGCATAAGTATAACATAACAGTGAAAAGTAATCTTGCTGAATAATAAAGTAGCAAAGGTTAGGGAACTTGCCTCGCGTGTAGGTTAAACAATTACTATTCACGTTCACCCCAAGTCCTACACATACCATATGCATTGATAATACACATTAGCTACACTAACATTACCTTTATGAGTTCCTTTATTACTCTTAGTATAGCTACTAACTAAGTTTAAGTTTAAACACAGCACATCTTTCATGAACATTACATTTTAGCTTTATTACAACTACTTAAATGATCATGCCATTACACCACGTGTACATTAACAACTTGATATAACATCCTAATACATGTCCAACATGTTATCATTAAGTTATACTAATATCCAAAGGGTTGCACTTGCATTCGTGCATCCCGACGCCCTCCGATTGGCTCTAAATACACAATAGTCATAAAGATGACCATTTTGACTACTGTTACAGACCTCAAATAAAAAAACTTAAAGAATGAAAGTTGTAGGTCTACTCGTCCTCTTTCCGAATCATCTTGAATTACCTAAATCGGAGTTCGTATGAAAAAGTTATGGCCGTTTTACTACATGAGGCCAAAACTGCCCAACTAGGCCACTTTTCCGGCGCCGGGGCGCGGGACACGGTGCTGGGGCACGGCCACGGTGCTGGGGCGCGGGCCTCGGCGCTGGGGCGTGGGCCTCGGTGCTGGGGCGCGAGCCTCGCGCTGGGGCGCGAGCCTCGGCGCTGGGGCGCCAGCAATGAACTGCTGGGTCGTGCCGCGGCGCGAACTGTCAGCGTCGACTGACAGCTTCGGCAGCCATGAAAGAAAAACCAACTTGGCCAAAAAGCTCGAATCTAATAGACTAGTTACACTCTATTTTGCACATAAACTTCATACAAACACATTGTGACAATTCCTAACGTGTTTCTATTCATAATTTGTCTAAACATCAACTATAAAACACCTAATTTCAAGGTTTTTGGCAAAACTCCATTATTGATATTATTTCATAAAAAATCAACACTGTGATTTTGTTATTCAACCAACACAGAAATTTCAAAGCATTATAATTATGTTTTTACATACTCTATCAATTCTAACAATTAATTTATCCATTTAACAACAATTAAAACCTTAATTTCTATTTTAAAATAGCCATATTCATACATATTGTCATATGAACACTCTGTAAAATATTTTCTTCCACAAAACACATATATACATGAACTAATTTCTCTATAATCATATATAAGTTCATAGAACAACCATATAATCATGCCAAACTATAACATAACATCACTTTATAAAAATCACAGAGAACTTTTTAGGAGAAAAAAACTTTTAGAGCTTACAAAAGAAAAGATGGCCTACCTTGGATTATGAAGAAGATGATGGTCCTAACTCTTTGATTGTCAAGCTTTTCTCCAAAACCTGTTAATAATCTCTCAATTCTCTCTAGAATTCTCTCACTTTTCTTCTTTTCTTCTTCTTCTTCCTCTGAGTCTTTCTATTTTTCTCTCCTTTCTCTCTCTTCTATCTTACTTACTAAAATCTAACGCATACAATATAATGTAATATATTAATAATATAATATAAGTACTGATAAATATATCAGTTATAGGAGTTTTGAAATTTAAAAGCCATAAGGCTTGTTTGGCTAGTCTAAGTAAAATAACCCCTTAATCCTTACTCCTTGTTTGGTAAAATACTAATAGATTAAAGACTTATTATGCAATAAGGCATGTTTGGCAAACTAAAATAAACTCTTTTAATTTATTTTAATAACTCTTTTATAGCAAGACTATTAGTCACACTTTATTTAACTAAATAAATCAAATAAAAACATTACTCTATTAAATTACTTTAACACATAAACAATTATAATTCTTTTTACAATTATAATTTCATTTAATCAAGTAATATTTCAAACTACAATTTCTCATTTAAATATTATTATTTATTTAAAATCATTATAAGCTCTCTAGCTTATTAAATTAAACTCCATTATTATAAAATCTCATAATAATTAATTTATTTAGCTCCTTAATTATTTACTCAACAATTAATTAATTAAATCACATCAACTCAAATTGCCATATAATTCAATAAATATTTAATATTGCCAATAAATATTTAATATTTAATATTTAATTATTTATTCAACAAATAATTAAATAAACCACATCACTCAAATTGAACAATTATTTATTCAACAATAAACATATCCACTAAATATTTATATAAATCAATAAATATTTATAACTTACATTTAAAAATTCTGGAATGTTACATCATTCCCTCCTTACAAGGATTCTGTCCTCAGAATCACAATTCAAACAAATTATTCGCTACATTCTTCCCTACTTACAAAGATTCTGTCCCCAGAATCGAAGACACAGATTAAACAAATAACTCAGGATAATCTTTCAATATTTTCTCTTCGAGTTCCCACGTTGCTTCTTCAGCGTTGTGGTTCCTCCAAATCACCTTCACAGAAGGTATCACTTTATTCCTGAGCACTTGTTCTTTCCTGTCGACTATCTGGATAGGAATCTCTTCATAAGACAAATTTTTCTCGAACTGCAATGGTTCGTACTCGATTACGTGTTTGTAATCGGGTTTATATGGTCGTAACACCGAAATGTGAAAAATATTATGAATGTTTTCCAACTCTGGAGGTAGAGCTACCTCATAAGCTACCTCTCCAACTTTTCGCAGCACTTCAAAGGGTCCAATAAACCTCGGGCTTAGTTTTCCCTTTTTACCGAAACGAATTTTCCCCTTCCAAGGAGAAACTTTTAGGAATACATAGCTTCCTACGTCAAATGCACGATCTTGCCTGTGTTGATCAGCATACTTCTTCTGTCGGTCTTGAGCTGCTACTAATCTTATCCTGATGAGTTTGATAACCTCAGCAGTTTGTTGCACCAATTCTGGTCCTAACAGTTGACGTTCACCAACTTCATCCCAGTACAGTGGAGTTCTGCACTTTCTGCTGTATAACGCTTCGTAAGGTGGCATGCCGATGCTCGCGTGATAACTATTATTGTAGGCGAATTCCACCAACGGTAATTGCTCTTCCCAGCTTCCTTTGAAATCCATGACGCATGCTCTCAACATATCTTCCAATGTCTGGATCGTTCGTTCGCTTTGGCCATCTGTTTGCGGATGATATGCCGTACTCATTCGTAACTGTGTTCCCATACATTCTTGTAGTCTCTTCCAGAAGTTTGATGTGAACCTTGGATCTCTGTCTGACACAATTGACACTGGAACTCCATGTCTTGCAACGATCTCTTTAATATATAGTTTTGCCAGCTGATCAAGATTGAATCTAATCTTTATTGGTAAAAAGTGTGCAGATTTTGTCAGTCTGTCTACTATTACCCAAATTGCATCGTATCCTTTCTGAGTAGTTGGAAGACCCACCAAAAAATCCATCGTGATATGCTCCCATTTCCATTCCGGTATTTCCAACGGTTGAAGCAATCCGCTAGGTCTTTGATGTTCGGCTTTTACTCTCTGACATGTTAAGCACTTCGCTACACATTCTGCGACGCCCCTTTTCATATTTGGCCACCAAAAATGTCGGCGCAAATCTTGATACATTTTCGTGCCCCCTGGATGAATTGAATATTTTGAGCTATGAGCTTCGATCAAAATTTCTTCTTTCAGTTCTGGTGCTGCTGGAACCCAGATCCTTCCCTCAAATCGTAGTAACCCTTCGGTGTCGATCTTGTATTTTACATCACCGCCTTCAATCAAATTCTCTTTGATTTTCGCACACTCTTCGTCTTGTAGTTGGGCACTCTTCACTTTGTCCATTAAAGTTGGACCAGCTTCTATCTGAAATAATTGTTCGTCGGATTCCTGTGGAAATTTGATTTCCAGTTCTAACTTTGTCATTACTAAAATGAGCTCCTCCTGAGTTGTTAGCAGCATTAATTTCTCCCGACCTTTCCTGCTTAAAGCATCTGCAACCACATTCGCTTTGCCCGGATGATAAAAGATCCACCTTCTCTGACGCAGGTTCAAATCTTTCTGAGTGAAAATATACTTCAGACTTTTGTGGTCTGTGTAGATCTCACATTTCTCTCCATAAAGATAGTGTCTCCATATCTTGAGAGCAAATACCACTGCAGCCAATTCCAAATCATGAGTCGGATACCCTTTCTCATAATCTTTCAATTGTCTTGATGCATAGGCAATAACTTTGCCGTTTTGCATAAGAACACAACCCAATCCTTTGTGTGAGGCATCACTATACACCACAAAATTTCCTGTATTATCTGTTAGGGTTAACACAGGTGCCATACTTAGCTTCTTCTTCAAATCTTGGAAGCTCTCTTCACACTTTTCCGTCCAAACGAATTTCACAGCTTTTCGTGTCAAATTTGTTAATGGAGTGGCTATCTTAGAAAAATCTTGTATAAATCTTCTATAATAACCGGCCAGTCCCAAGAAACTCCTCACCTCCGAAGGTGTTCTTGGTTGTTCCCAATTGATTACAGCTTCCACTTTCGATGGATCTACTGAAATCTCATCTTTGTCAATCACATGACCCAAAAATTGTACACGGTCGAGCCAAAATTCACACTTAGTGAATTTCGCGTACAACTTTTCCTTTCTTAGTGTCTCCAATGTCAGACGTAAATGTTCCACGTGTTCTTCTTGAGTTTTGGAATACACCAGAATGTCGTCGATAAACACCACTACGAACTTGTCTAAAAATGGTTTAAATACCCTGTTCATCAAATCCATGAACGCGGCAGGGGCATTTGTTAAACCAAAAGACATCACCAGAAACTCGTAATGTCCATACCGAGTTCTGAATGCCGTTCGTGGTATATCCTCCTTCCTCACTTTCAACTGGTGATACCCACTTCTCAAATCAATTTTCGAAAAGTATTTAGCACCCTTCAACTGGTCAAACAAGTCATCTATTCTTGGCAACGGGTATTTGTTTTTAATAGTGACTTTGTTTAACTCCCTGTAATCAATGCAAAGACGCATTGACCCGTCCTTCTTCTTCACGAATAAAACTGGCGCTCCCCACGGCGATACACTTGGTTGAATATACTTCTTGTCTAGCAGTTCTTGCAACTGTACCATCAGTTCCTTCATTTCTACCGGAGCCATTCTGTACGGAGCCTTTGATATTGGTGCTGTTCCCGGCACTAAGTCGATCACGAATTCAATTTCTCTGTCCGGCGGAAGTCCTGGCAAATCTTCTGGAAACACGTCTTCGAATTCTCTCACTACCGGTATTTCTTCTAATTTCACACCTTTCTTCTGAGTATCGACTATGTAAGCTAAATAGCCCACACAACCTTGACTCAACAACTTCTTGGCCTGCATAGTCGTCAGACACTTCATTTGTCTTGGCGACTTGCTACCATAAAATACTACCTTTGACGGAGTCATAAGGTTTACACACTTCTTTTGGCAGTCAATTACTGCTCCATAATTGAACAACCAATCCATTCCCAAAATTACATCAAATTCCCCGAGTCTAATTGGAATCAAATCTACTAACAAGATATTCCCCTTAATGTTTACCCTAAAGTTCTTGTAAACGAACCTAACAGGGATTATTTCCTTATTCGCAATTTCTATGTTCATTGGAAAATTCAGTTCTTCTCTAGGCAATTCTAACCTCTTGGCAAATTCATCAGATATAAACGAGCAAGTAGCACCCGAATCAAATAATACATATGCATTAATATCATTGATTGAGATAATACCTGACACCACATCTTTTGATTGCACAGCATCTTGCACAGTCATGTTGAAGGTTCTGGCTGTGGGTTTGTTTGATGCTGCAGGTCCTGTAATAGCCCACGTACCTCCATTGTTACCTCCTCCATTGTTTCTGGTTGTCCCTCCCTCCTTCTTCTTAGGGCATTCACGAGCAAAATGATCCTTGGATCCGCACGTGAAGCACGCCTTCTTCTTTGGTTGAGTGCAATTCGGGGCGATGTGACCCTCCTGGCCACAATTGTAGCAAACTCGTTTCCCCATCAAGCACGCACCCTTGTGAAATTTCCCGCATGTCGCACATGCTTCAAACTTTTTGTTTTGCTGGTTACCCTGCTGGTTTCCAGCTCCCCCGTTCCCATTCCACTTCCTCTTCAAGCTGTTGTTGTTGTTGTTGTTGTTGTTATTTCCACTGCTGCCACCTCCATTCTTCATTTCATTCTCATTCTTTTTCTTCTTTTGTTCCTGGTTGAATTTGGTCACCGCCTCTCCTCCACCTTCAGCGAGTATTGCTTTCTCCATTACTGCTACAAATGTCTTCAACTGGAATAGGGAAACCCTACTGTACAGCCAGGGCTTCAGTCCCTGTTCAAACCTCTTCGCTTTGCGTTCGTCTGTGCTAACCTGATATGGCGCAAACCTCGCCAACTCGTTGAATTTTGCGGCATACTCGGATACCGACATTGTCCCTTGCTTCAGCTCCAGAAACTGTACTTCCAGCTGACTCTTTGAACTCTCCGGGAAATAGGTCTCGAAGAACAGTTCCTTGAACCTATCTCAGGTCATCACTCCTGGCCCTTCCCGAGTTTTATTGGCTTGCCACCAATAACTAGCTTCTGCTTTCAACATGAAAGTTGCGAAAGCAGTCTTCTGGTCATCCCCTACCCTAGCGACATCGACACCTTCTCTATCTCCATAATCCAGGTTTGAGCTTCAACTGGATTCATGGACCCACGGAATTCAGGTGGTCCAACAGCCTTAAACTCCTTAAACGTTGTGCCTTGGTTTTGAGGTTGATTCTGCAACGCTCCTGTCAATAGTGCCACTAGTTGTTGAACGGGATTCGCATCAACATTGTCATTAGCTTCTTCGGTGGTTCTCTGTCGTGTTGCTTGATGTCTGGGAGGCATTTTCTGTTTAAAATAAAACATCTATTAGACCATTACTCAACTTCTTTAAGTATTTCTAATTAACTTGCCTCTACCAAAGAAATAACCACATAGCACATAACACTTTGAATAAAATAATAACTTTTATTTATTCATAAACTTTTTGAAAACATAACACAATAGCATCTCTGCTATCTACATTACTTTCCTGAACTACAAAAGTTTCAGGGCAACATCATCATTCTCATATCCCATGGTTACTTAACACTCGGGACTTACACATTATTTAACACTTATTACTTGCAAAACAGACAAATTTCCTACGATGATCTATTAAGATAATCATTCGCCTTTTGACGCTCTTCTTCCATAACACGGAACATGGTTCGGCGATCTAACACGTATGATGGTAGAGTCTCGAACTGAATTGGATAACCCATGACCCGATCTTGAGCTCGATTGATCACGGTATTGAATACTTTATCCATCTCTTCCATCTTCATCCTCTTTGCTTGTGCGTCCCTTACTGTTCTTCCAGTTTGTTGATAAGCTTCCTCATACACATCTTCGGCTCTTATCCTCTTAGCCGCTTCTTCTCTCAGCCTGCCCTTCAGTTCAACAACCATCTCGATCAATTGTTCCTTCTCTCCTTCAGTCTGTGTTAGTTTCTCCTCGGCGTTTGTCAATCGTTCATCACGATCCTGGATCTCGCCGTCTTTTTGTGTAATTGTAGTCTGTTGTTCAGCTACTATCTCCTACAACTCCTCCACTGTATCTTGAAGTTCCACGTTACGGTCATGCACCTCATCGTATACACGGCCAGCTATCGAGTTAAGCGGAATCCTTTCCTCCTCATCCTCGTCATCCTCATCCTCCTGTGGTAACTCCACGGGATCCTCCTCGTCTGTCTCCACATCATCATCCTCATCCTCAACTACTGTGACCAACGGGGCTGACTCCCGTGGCAGTAGTTGTTCCCAAACTACCTGAATATCGCGAGGCTCCTCCTCTATAGGCATTTGAGGTCCCTCCTCCCTAGTCTGACTAGATTCTCCGACATTAGTCATCCTGACAACAAAATTTTAAAGTTTTAGTTATTAATCATTCTACTTGACACTCGCGAGCACATAAGTTATAAACACATAAGCACATAAGTGTTTTATTACTTCTTTCTTAAAACTCGATAAGAGTTAACTCCACTATCTTTTCAAAAGGTTACTTCCTAAGGCTTTTTCCCCCACCTAAGGTTCATAACCTAAAGCTTTGATACCAACCTGTGACACCCCCAAATCCTGGTACTTCATTACCTCAAGATTTGATGTTCACGTAATCAAAACATTCATTTCTAACTACCCAATCATAATAGAATAGAATAATAAAAGAAAACCTACCCATACAGGATTAAACTTAAATAAAAATCTCCCAGGTTATCTAACCTTTACAAACATTCATTCATTCATGCGGAATAATTAAAATAACATTCATTACAATCTTTAAACAAATCTGAAAATAAACTATTCAATCTATTACAGGCCTTCAGCATTGTTTCATCTTTCCTTTCCCTTTACTGGTGCTAGGTACATCACCAGTTTCAACCTTAGCTGTAAGAAATTTTACAGGCAAGAGTGAGCAAACAAAGCCCACTTGAAATAATAGTAGATAAATCATTTAACTTTACATCATGTACCGACGTTAGGTTTAATAGAACTGAACAATAAATTCTATTACTTTCTAAAAACTTTAATCAATTACTGAGGGTCTAAAGACCACGAATCATGTCCACAGTTATAAGTAATTTTTCAACTTAAAACTTTAACAGTCATAGACTATAAGGACTTCACGTACTTAGGGGGATCAACCCTTCGTACAATGTATTGTGCACAATCATTTCAACGCTAAGCGTAACCTCTTATAAAAGAGTTGTTCTTCTCAGTATTTAGAATACAAGTCCGTACCAAAGTGAGTTTGGTTTGGATACATCACGGGGTAATTTAGAATTCATCGGTAATCAACTAAGGGTTAGTTGATTACAAACAACATAACTGTATACTATGGAATAATCATAGTTGAATTGATATTTATAAACTAACATCATGCTTTAGGAATAATTTAATAGCATAATCATGGAATAATCATAACATGCATCCTCATAAACCAATAGATACACGAGCTTAACCAACAATAAACAATCTAACTCTACGAAAGTGTAAAGTTAGCAATTTGTACAATTGAAATGGAATTAAAGCGATAATGTGTTTAACGAATTCAAACTTGCACAATGAAGTTTTGAGTTAGAGAACTTGCATAAGTATAACATAACAGTGAAAAGTAATCTTGCTGAAT
The DNA here is from genome assembly GCA_016801055.1 of Panax notoginseng. NCBI lineage: Eukaryota > Viridiplantae > Streptophyta > Magnoliopsida > Apiales > Araliaceae > Panax > Panax notoginseng. Next base: position 235,992,504 of record CM029013.1, on the reverse strand, counting down.
AATAAAGTAGCAAAGGTTAGGGAACTTGCCTCGCGTGTAGGTTAAACAATTACTATTCACGTTCACCCCAAGTCCTACACATACCATATGCATTGATAATACACATTAGCTACACTAACATTACCTTTATGAGTTCCTTTATTACTCTTAGTATAGCTACTAACTAAGTTTAAGTTTAAACACAGCACATCTTTCATGAACATTACATTTTAGCTTTATTACAACTACTTAAATGATCATGCCATTACACCACGTGTACATTAACAACTTGATATAACATCCTAATACATGTCCAACATGTTATCATTAAGTTATACTAATATCCAAAGGGTTGCACTTGCATTCGTGCATCCCGACGCCCTCCGATTGGCTCCAAATACACAACAGTCATAAAGATGACCATTTTGACTACTGTTACAGACCTCAAATAAAAAAACTTAAAGAATGAAAGTTGTAGGTCTACTCGTCCTCTTTCCGAATCATCTTGAATTACCTAAATCGGAGTTCGTATGAAAAAGTTATGGCCGTTTTACTACATGAGGCCAAAACTGCCCAACTAGGCCACTTTTCCGGCGCCGGGGCGCGGGACACGGTGCTGGGGCACGGCCACGGCGCTGGGGCGCGGGCCATGGCGCTGGGGCGCGGGCCTCGGCTCTGGGGCGCGGGCCTCGGCGCTGGGGCGCGGGCCACGGCGCTGGGGCGCGAGCCTCGCGCTGGGGTGCGAGCCTCGGCGCTGGGGCGCCAGCAATGAACTGCTGGGCCGTGCCGCGGCGCGCGAACTGTCAGCGTCGACTGACAGCTTCGGCAGCCATGAAAGAAAAACCAACTTGGCCAAAAAGCTCGAATCTAATAGACTAGTTACACTCTATTTTGCACATAAACTTCATACAAACACATTGTGACAATTCCTAACGTGTTTCTATTCATAATTTGTCTAAACATCAACTATAAAACACCTAATTTCAAGGTTTTTGGCAAAACTCCATTATTGATATTATTTCATAAAAAATCAACACTGTGATTTTGTTATTCAACCAACACAGAAATTTCAAAGCATTATAATTATGTTTTTACATACTCTATCAATTCTAACAATTAATTTATCCATTTAACGATAATTAAAACCTTAATTTCTATTTTAAAATAGCCATATTCATACATATTGTCATATGAACACTCTGTAAAATATTTTCTTCCACAAAACACATATATACATGAACTAATTTCTCTATAATCATATATAAGTTCATAGAACAACCATATAATCAATAACCACGCCAAACTATAACATAACATCACTTTATAAAAATCACAGAGAACTTTTTAGGAGAAAAAAACTTTTAGAGCTTACAAAAGAAAAGATGGCTTACCTTGGATTATGAAGAAGATGATGGTCCTAACTCTTTGATTGTCAAGCTTTTCTCCAAAACCTGTTAATAATCTCTCAATTCTCTCTAGAATTCTCTCACTTTTCTTCTTTTCTTCTTCTTCTTCCTCTGAGTCTTTCTATTTTTCTCTCATTTCTCTCTCTTCTATCTTACTTACTAAAATCTAACGCATACAATATAACGTAATATATTAATAATATAATATAAGTACTGATAAATATATCAGTTATAGGAGTTTTGAAATTTAAAAGCCATAAGGCTTGTTTGGCTAGTCTAAGTAAAATAACCCCTTAATCCTTACTCCTTGTTTGGTAAAATACTAATAGATTAAAGACTTATTATGCAATAAGGCATGTTTGGCAAACTAAAATAAACTCTTTTAATTTATTTTAATAACTCTTTTATAGCAAGACTATTAGTCACACTTTATTTAACTAAATAAATCAAATAAAAACATTACTCTATTAAATTACTTTAACACATAAACAATTATAATTCTTTTTACAATTATAATTTCATTTAATCAAGTAATATTTCAAATTACAATTTCTCATTTAAATATTATTATTTATTTAAAATCATTATAAGCTCTCTAGCTTATTAAATTAAACTCCATTATTATAAAATCTCATAATAATTAATTTATTTAGCTCCTTAATTATTTACTCAACAATTAATTAATTAAATCACATCAACTCAAATTGCCATATAATTCAATAAATATTTAATATTGCCAATAAATATTTAATATTTAATTATTTATTCAACAAATAATTAAATAAACCACATCACTCAAATTGAACAATTATTTATTCAACAATAAACATATCCACTAAATATTTATATAAATCAATAAATATTTATAACTTACATTTAAAAATTCTGGAATGTTACAAGACCAATACTTTGCTCCAAATCTAACATACACTTCAGAGTTCTCATGTCAACTTCCTTGCAAGAAGAAAATTCAAATTTAGAGGAATTCATGTCGAAGCTCATATCAAACCAATAGGAGAGGATGATGAGTCAAGAAATATCGAGCCATAATTTTCACCAACAGATGGAACAACTCATCACCATTTCAACCCATGGTCCTCAATACATGGATTCCAAAACTGAGACAGATAATTTAGGGGTGGTGGAATTGTTGTCCAAATTCATAGCATCAAATAAGGAGAGGAGGATTAATCAAGAACGGTCAATTCAGAATCTTCAGAATAAGATAGATCAAATGTTCAAAGCCTTGAACAACTGTCCTCAATATAATTGGTGTTATGACATGGATTCCGAGATTGACGAATTACCCGAACTAAATCTACAACTAGATGAGACACGAGATGTTGAAAAAGAGGAGACAAGTGGGGATAATGAAAATAAGGTCGGTGAATAACTAACTATGAGTACCAACGAGGATGAGCAGATGTTATTAGTACTCCAAGTTCCTTCTCCGCCAAAGATCAAGGGTCCAGTTGGATTTGCAAAATCGTGCCCGCTTGGTAGTCATGTCATCGGCAAGGCTCTTTATGACATGAGAGCTAGTACAAATGTGAAGCCATGGTGGGATGAGGAGGAGAAGATAGAAGAAGAGCCCGTTGTGCTTGCCAAGCCTCAAAGCCCCAATCGAATCATAGGCTCAACGGACAAAAAAGCACCTAGTTATTCAACATTCTCAATTGGGCACTTATCTAAACAAAACATGTTAGGTGACTTTAATGCAATGGTTATCACTCTGGGGAACTTGTCCAAAGTTACATTATTTTCGATGGATGGAGGGTTCCTCAACTATCGAATAGGAATTGGATAGCATTGACCAGACAAATTCAGGCTGAAAGACTGTAATTCAAGCGCTAACTAGGAGGCAACCCATAAATTTTTATATTTATATGCTTTACTAGTTTATTTAGTAGATAGGAATTAATTTGCTTATTAAGTTCTCTAATAAATCCAAAGTGCTATTCTAATCTATGTTGTCTCTCTTCATTACAGGTATTGGTGGCTCAATAAATAAGCAAAAGATTATGGAAATGGAAGCCACCAACCTGATCCCATGCCACAGTATCCTCCTTTAGATCCCGATGTGGAGGAGTTTTCAGTCTTTGTTCCACAACGACCACCACCACAAGCTTAACAAATCAAGAAAGTCCTTAACTCTTCAATTCTTTTTATTTAAATAATGAGAACATTGTTCACTTTGAGTTTGGGGGTGGATCATATTGTATTACATAATTGTTTAGTTCACATATATTGCATTGGTTAGTATGTTTATTTTTGCATATTGTAGGCATGTTTCAATTTTAAAAAAATATTTTCTTTTGTATTGAGTGTTTGTATATAGAATGTTTGCATGAATCTAGGTAATGGATTGATTTGAATTTAGCTCAGCCTATGATAAGATTGGTTTTGTTTGTTAACTTGAACAGTGTTGATAATTGATGATGAGTTCTAATTTTAATCATGATTATAATTTGAGTTTGTTTGAAACTTATGTAACCGGTTAGCACGTAAAGTTTAACTGTTTTAATCCACTTGGTTCAAGGGTTTCATAATTTTGTTTTTGGGAGAAAATCTTGTTTAAAATTTAAGGAAATTAGTGAACTGACAGTAAAGGTTAAAATGAAGTAAAAACTTGAGTTTGGGAGAATCTATGGGGTATATATATTACAAAAGAAAAGAAAAGAGAAAAATGATGAAAAAAAATAGAAAATCCAGAAAAAAAAAATTTAATAAACACCGTGGCATACCTGTCTAGTTTTGTGGCCTTTGTTACTTGAGTAAGTAAGCCCGAGGGGATTGTCTTTACACCTAGCGCCCTAAGGTCATAATGGCTTGGGAGTCATTGGTCGAAAGCTCATTAAGGTAGCATTGAAAAGCCTAAGGAAATAAGACATTGCACAACCATGAGAAAAATAAAAAAAAATGAATAAAACACGGGAAAGGGCAAAAAATGCCCACGTGATTGAATAAAAGTAGAAATAAATCCTGTATTTACCCTTAGACTTGGTAATTGCTTAGTTTTAACCAGAGTTGTCATGTTCATAAAAGTAATTGAATTGGAGCCAAAAAATTTCCTTCTAAGAAGTTTGTTATGTGATTTTCTTGAACTATGGTTATAACGCCCCGAAATCCGATCTACCTTCAGACCCAGACTCCGTACGTCACGGTCTCACTTCTTACCAATCATACGCCATTATATAGTTAAATATAACAACATACATTCTCAAATCCCAGGTTCTCAAAACCTTAAAACCTCTTTCATTACAAATAATGATAATTACATTATTCTTTACATCTTGCACAAGTGACTTTCATCCGCCACCAAAGGATACACAAACGTTCATTAAACTATTCTATAGTTCAATTCATCTTTCTACATTACAAGTCCTCACTTGATCCTCACACACATTCACATACAGAATGGCACTTCTTCTGGATATCGCTCAGCTTGATCTTTACGGGATCCTTAAGTTCTTTATAACATCATTCGCTGAAAATGTTTTTCATTTAAAGCAAGTGTGAGCATTCAATTGCCCAGCAAGTCATAACAGTTGAACAAACAACTTCAAGAGTTTAAACATTCTTCAGAACTTTGATAACCGAACAAAGGTTATGAAGCAGCTTGAATAATAGGAATAGTCTCGATTCCTATCATATTACAACATTCATCACTACTCTTCACACTACTTTCATTCTTCTACCTTTTTCCATACATATCATGTCTGGCTAGAATCATTAGCACAGACTTAACAATAACGGTTCATGTATAAGCAGAACATACTTGTATTGAACAGTTCAATCACAGAACAGTTCAATCATAGAGACACCGAAGTGTTCATAATGTGGCTCAAGGCCTCATACATTCTACCACCTTGTACATATCTCGCACATATGCACATAGACACGACATCTCAAGTTCAACATCTGAGAAGTCTAAGAAACTAGCATTCATATATTATGAATGAAGTTAGGAAACTTGCCTTACGCACAGCTACAACTTATAGTTTACGCTGAACTGCTCATTCCAATTCCTATATAGCACATAAGAAAATAGCACGTATACCAATTAGTCATATACTTGACTTACACATTGGTTTACTTAACTTTACTTCTTAAGGTTCGCGTTCTTGCAATATAAGCTTACGCGACTAACTTCCTTTACTACCGGTTTACGGCTTCATGACATACGGAGATGTCTTACACAAAACGTTCATCATCATTAATGATTTACATTCTTATCTTCTTCTTATAACTCTCCTAGGACTCAGTACACATCGTGTCTCTGCTAGTAGTCCATATGGTACTCTGAGTGGTTTCCCATAAACAACCAACAAACAAGTTCCCGTCTCATCTACACTGCCCACACAGTGAGTTAGATCGGTTGCCAGTTTTGTATATACCTTCACTCTCTGAAGGAATTGTTTATCCCAGCTCCCATATGTCAACCATCAAAGGTTACGATTGTACCACAACCTAACTTCTCTTAACATATCCGAACCATTAAACTATAATGTTCGTTAAGTCAAATTCATATTCCTTAATGGCTTTCTGGCAACTAAATGTCATACCTCAGGATTCATTCTTTATCGTCTAAGTCATACAGTCCTTCGTAAACTTTGAGTGATCATTCAATTTCAATACTATGAGGTCATAGCGTGAAACATTTTACAATCCCTTATTCTTATCTTACTACATCCAATTCACTCAACTCGGAATGTTTATCCAAGTTAAAACTACTAACTTGGCTTCTTAACGTTATACGTTATTGTCTTCCAATCATTTTCTTCACCGTTCACGGTTAAATCTTAGTCTTCATTACCTTACGGTCAAACCATACACGGAGTGTAGGTCCTGCCCGTTTAATATTCACGTACACTCAACCCTTACGTTGGTTAAAGTCTTTAACGCTTACTTCATTTCAACATTCTTTATCCGACTCACCCTCGGAATTTCATTAATCTCATTACCGTTCGCTATGGCTTTCTTACGATAATTCATATCTTACTTACTACTTTTGTCAACGTCCAAGCTATACAACCATTGTACACTTAGAACGTTCGTCCGACGCAATTACGATTCACGAGGATCGCTTACGTATTCCGCATTTACGTTGCTCGTCTTTTAATCTCTCATTCAACCTTCAATCAAGGTTTTAATTGCTCTACATCGTTATCCATCACATGAACCCCATGTTCATTATTCTTTCATAATGTCGAAGCCATACCGTTCATTGTATGCTAAGACCGATCGTTCATCGCAACAACGTTGCATTCACAGCGTCTATACGCTTTACACTTATCTCCCTTTACCATGACATAACATCGGAATGTTATTCATTACCTTCATCACTCAACGTCTAAGGAGTCACAATCATAGCAGTCCCTCATGTTCGTTCATTACGACTACGGTCCCCAGATATCGGTTACGTAATCTAGCGCTTACATTCTTCATCTCTTAATCTCGTTTAATCTTTTCGTTCAACCTTTAATAAAGGGTTAGAACACTTGATTAAGAGTTGCATTACGTGAACTAGATGTTCATAATTCTTTCTTGCACATCCCCTAGTAATTGAGCACATAAAGTTTCATTTTTGGGCCTTGCCCTGCACCGGCGCTGCGGCGCCGTGCTCCTTCCTTTCTCTCGCGCTGCGGCGCGACCTACTTCTTTATCTTCTCTTTTGGCCTGGCGCTGCGGCGCCAAATCCTTTGTTAACACTTGCGCTGCGGCGTCAACTAATAGAACCTGAGGCCCGAGCACGCACTGAGGTGCCACTTCTGCAAGCTTAGCCGGCGCTGCGGCGCCGAGCTAAAACCCTAGAAAATTTTCTAAGTCTTGCACCAAGTTTGAGACGCGTACTTCCTGATCTCATAACTTCTTTGTTCTAACTTGGAACGAGATCGTTCCAAAGCCATTCCCTTCCTTATCTTACGTACTTCCACACCCCTCAGACAGAACTTCGTTCTGAATCCGTTAACTTGCCATTCGATTGGCTTAATCTTCACCCTTCGGTCATTTTTTACGCTTTTAACATTCTTCGCTCGTTCGTCCGTAATTCGGTCATCCAAACTCGGAACTCATTCGTTCTTGAGTCTACAACTTGTGTTTTCTACGTTCTCTTACTTCCTTATAAAACCCTACACGTTCGGGTTCATTTACTAACTTCTAATTCTCGTTCGTCTTTTATAAAATTTCACCATAACTTCGTTATAGCTACGTTTTAGTCCTTTCTTCATGAACGTTTCTACCGTTCCTAACCAAGCAATATGCAACTAACTTAAATGCGATGGTTTTAAGCTTGTCCATCAACAACAATTATCCTACGATGGTTTTAAACTTGTTCATCAATAACGTTCTTCGTGTTCTTCGCGTTCTTCGTTCGTTCTTCATTTTAATCGATATTTTGGATTACGATTCTACTTTTTCTTGGAATTTGATGTTATAGAAATCATTCCTTACTTATTTCACCTACTCATTCATAATATTCGTTCGAATCGCTCAAAATCCTCACGAATCTTATACTTCCTTAAGAAATTTATAAACTAAATTTCTAAGTTCTTATTTCTTCTTTTCTCATGATTTCAACCATATGAAATCATTTCTAACATTATCTTTTCTCTATTCTCGTTAAGCTATGTTTTTGAACATAAAAACTTAAAGAAAAATATTAGAAGAACTAGGGTTCCGATTACCGTTCTTCTTTATTCTTCTTCCGTCGGACAAAGCGTGCACTCGGGAAAGCCTTTCCTCTTCCTCTATCTCTTCTTCTCCCATCCGAACTCTCTCTCTCTATCTCTTAAAGTGTAGGATTTTAAAAAGCTCAAAATAATGAACTTAAGCTTTCTATTTATAGAAAACCAAGGCTTAGGGCAATTTGGTCATTTCGCCCCCTAACCTCCTTACTATTCCCACCCCCTCCAACCCTTAGCCACCAAGTTTACTTGGCCACCACCCTTACTTGGTGGCCAAGTAGCCTCCCCACATGCCCATGGGTTAGCCCATGGGCTGCCCCATGGGTTATTACCCATCCGTTTACCCATCGGTTCAATCCGCAGTTTCTTTTCTTGGTTTGAGCCTTAACCCTAATTCTTATTGGGCCTAACTTGGGTTTGATTTCACAAATCATTGGGCTTGACATAATCCAAGTCCAATTGGATTCTACAAAGTCCATGAACTCAAAGTCCATTAAGACTAATCGTATTCTACCCATTCCATTCTCGTATTCTCTTCGTATATTATTCGTACAATATTCGTATTATACGTCGTACTAATCTTCGTACTATACTCGTATAATAACTAGTATTATACTCGTATCTCTCACGCATAATAACCCTAGTTATTATACGTACTCATTAAAATTATCAGAAATTACTTTTTCTAACACTTAGGTTTTACGTCCGCAGGCGAAAACTTCATTTTGGCATAACTGAAATATTATTGAATATTCCATCACGTCTCAATATTTTACGTAATCATTAACTTCTCGGAATTTCAAAATAAAACTCCAAGCAGAAATTGATGAATAGTGCTTATTTCGTCTTTTTTTCCGAAAATATTTTTGTTCCCAAAAAATTTTCATTTTCGTCTTGAAAATTCTTACTCGTTCAATCTAGCTCATAGCCAGAATGCTCCCGACTTATAATCATCATAGGCTATAGAAAGATTAATAAACACATAGCACATAATAGTATTAATAAAAATTTATTTTATTAATAACTAATTCTTTAAACTTAAATTCTGGACAAACCGAATTTTCGGGTTATCACATTCTTCCCTCCTTATAAAAATTCCGTCCTCGGAATTTCTTAAAACCAAACCCTTACCCGGGCTCTCACATTCTTCCCTTCTTCACAGAATTTCGTCCTCAAAATTTTAGCTTACACTTCTTCTCAACTTCTCTTCAAAGAAGTTCTTATTTTTTCATCATTCCAACCTCCATAACCTATCAAGAATCATGAAGGAGGAGGAATAGCAAGGAATATAAAATTTCTTTTAAAATATCTCATACTTTTGCTGAGGGGTCAAATTGACCATGAGCTCTTTACTAGGTTAAATAGCCTTTCGTCGTAAACCTTTCTTTCCACGGTAAGTTTACAAAGTAAACCACCTCTTTCCATACGCAGGTAATCAACCTATCGTTTATCCCCATTTCGAGGTATGTTCATCTCGCACTTAATCATTAGATTTCGCACCAAAACAATTTAGCTTGACATAACTTTTTCAAAGAAAGCTCGATTTTCTTATAACATGACATACCATTTGTCTTAGCCAAATCAAGTAGCTTAGACCATACCAATAAATTGGACATCAACTTGAAACATTCGTCTAGTCAGCTCAATTGACATCGACTACTTCTTTAAATTCTTTTCACAATACATCAAAACGTTTTATGACGTCATGATACCATACTCGTCACAGTATGTTGAGGACTTCGTCGATTTATGACTTCGTCATTATATATCTTACTACAGCGGTTTGTTGATCCTAAGATCACATCCCACCAGGTTCAATTGCATTAACAACTCCATCTTTTTACCATCCTTGCATCAAATGCACGGATGATATAAAATTCATTTTGATATTTATATCAATTTCTGTCTAGCTGAAGAAATTGGCATAGACATAAAAAGTATAGCTCTTTTAAAATCCATTGGTTCAAAAAGTTGAACCAATTCTTTCTTTTTTAAAAATGTACATTTCAGCACGATTTGAATAAACTTCGAAATCTAGCATAGCTAGAGGATTTGGAATATCCTATTCTCCATCTTCTTTCTTTGTCTTACTGCGACAATACTTAATATTCTCTAGCACCTTCAATGCTAACTCTACTGAAAATACTTCGTTTTCAGTCAAAACATCTCTATACTTTAGTACAATCCATCAACTTACCACACATTATGAGTTCAGGAACTTTCCACAATAGTATGAGTTTAAGAACATCCAGACAGACCTTAGGTGTCCATTCGCTGAGATGTTCGAAAACATACCATATTATTATGAGTCACGAACTTACCATAAGTATGAGTTTCAAGAACTCGCACCTACCTTATCGTTCTCTACCTATCAACTATATACATGAGAAAAGATTCACCTTCTCGTCATATACATCTTAATAGCACAACCAATTCCAATGATTATCACTGTAATAAACTGAGCAGTTGTTACACCAAGCACAAACCTCTGCCCATACAAAGGTTCATATAACTCAGCCATCACATGAGTCCTCAATTGAAATTTTACAACTTCTAACTTTCTCTTTACTTAATACAAATTTTCTTTAATTCGTATGCTATCCTTCTCAACTCAATCTGAGTTCTTCTTCCCTGTACTACTTCGTAGTACCATTCATTCATAGCATTAGCTATAAATCATTCATCGTTTAACAGCTCATCTGTTACTATGATTTACTATGATCACGTGCTGATCTTCTTCCTTAATCGTTTAACTCAATGATTTTTTTATCCTTCTCTCTACGATTATAGTCTTAGGTACTCTTACCTAAGAGTTATAACCTATAGCTCTGATACCACTTTGTAACGCCTCGAAATCCTGTCTACCTTCAGACCCGGACTCCGTGCATCACGGTCCCACTTCTTACCAATCATACGTCATTATATAGTTAAATATAAGAACATACATTCTCAAATCCCAGGTTCTGAAAACCTTAAAACCTCTTTCATTACAAATAATGATAATTACATTATTCTTTACATCTTGCACAAGTGACTTTCATCCGCCACCAAGGATACATAAATGTTCATTAAACTATTCATAGTTCAATTCATCTTTCTACATTACAAGTCCTCACTTAATCTTCACACACATTCACATACATAATGACACTTCTTCTGGATACCGCTCAGCTTGATCTTTACGGGATCCTTAAGTTCTTTATAACATCATTCGCTGAAAATGTTTTTCATTTAAAGCAAGTGTGAGCATTCAATTGCCCAGCAAGTCATAACAGTTGAACAAACAACTTCAAGAGTTTAAACATTCTTCAGAACTTTGATAACCGAACAAAGGTTATGAAGCAGCTTGAATAATAGGAATAGTCTCGATTCCTATCATATTACAACATTCATCACTACTCTTCACACTACTTTCATTCTTCTACCTTTTTCCATACATATCATGTCTGGCTAGAATCATTAGCACAGACTTAACAATAACGGTTCATGTATAAATAGAACATACTTGTATTGAACAGTTCAATCACAGAATAGTTCAATCATAGAAACACCGAAGTGTTCACATTGTGGCTCAAGGCCTCATACAATCTACCACCTTGTACATATCTCGCACATATGCACATAGACACGACATCTCAAGTTTAACATCTGAGAAGTCTAAGAAACTAGCATTCATATATTATGAATGAAGTTAGGAAACTTGCCTTACGCACAGCTACAGCTTATAGTTTACGCTGAACTGATCATTCCAATTCCCATGTAGCACATAAGAAAATAGCATGTATACCAATTAGTCATATACTTGACTTATGCATTGGTTTACTTAACTTTACTTCTTAAGGTTCGCGTTCATGCAATATAAGCTTACGTGACTAACTTCCTTTACTACCGGTTTACGGCTTCATGCATATGGAGATGTCTTACTCAAAACGTTCATCATCATTAATGATTTACATTTTTATCTTCTTCTTATAACTCTCCTAGGACTCAGCACACATCGTGTCTCTGCAAGTAGTTCATATGGTACTCTGAGTGGTTTCCCATAAACAACCAACAAACAAGTTCCCATCTCATCTACACTGCCCACACAATGACTTAGATTGGTTGCCAGTTTTGTATATACCTTCGCTCTCTTAAGGAATTGTTTATCCCAGCTACCATATGTCAACCATCAAAGGTTACGATTGTACCACAACCTAACTTCTCTTAACTTATCCGAACCATTAAACTATAATGTTCGTTAAGTCAAATTCATATTCCTTACGGCTTTCTGGCAACTAAATGCCATACCTCAGGATTCATTCTTTATCGTCTACGTAATACAGTCCTTCGTAAACTCAGAGCGATCATTCAATGTCAATACTACGAGGTCATAGCGTGAAACATTTTAGAATCCCTTATTCTTATATTAATACATCCGATTCACTCGACTCAGAATGTTATCCATGTTTAAACTACTAACGCGGCTTCTTAACGTTATACATTATTGTCTTCCATTCATATTCTTCACCGTTCACGGTTAAATCTTAGTCTTCATTACCATACGGTCAAACCATACATGGAGTGTAGGTCCTGCCCATTTAATATTCACGTACACTCAACCCTTACGTTGGTTAAAGTCTTTAACGCTTACTTCATTTCAACATTCTTTATCCGACTCACCCTCAAAATTTCATTAATCTCATTACCGTTCGCTACGGCTTTCTTACGATAATTCATATCTTACTTACTACTTTCGTCAACGTCCAAGTTATACAACCACTGTACACTTAGAACGTTCGTCCGACGCGATTACGATTCACTAGAATCGCTTACGTATTCCACGTTTACGTTGCTCGTCTCTTAATCTCTCATTCAACCTTTACTCAAGGTTTTAATTGCTCTACATCGTTATCCATCCCATGAACCCTATGTTCATTATTCTTTCTTAATGTCGAAGCCATACCATTCATTGTATGCTAAGACCGATCGTTCATCGCAACAACGTTGCATTCATAGCGTCTGTACGCTTTACACTTATCTCCCCTTACCATGACATAACATCGGAATGTTATTCATTACCTTCATCACTCAACGTCTAAGGAGTCACAATCATAGCAGTCCCTCATGTTCGTTCATTACGACTACGGTCCCCAGATATCGGTTACGTAATCTAGCGCTTACATTCTTCATCTCTTATTCTCGTTAAATATTTTTGTTCAACCTTTAATAAAGGTTTAGAACTCTTGATTAAGTGTTACATTACGTTAACTAGATGTTCATAATTCTTTCTTGCACATCCCCCAGTAATTGAGCACATAAAGTCTCATTTTTGGGCCTTTCCCTGCACCGGCGTTGCGGCGCCGTGCCCCTTCCTTTCTCTCGCACTGCGGCGCGACCTACTTCTCTATCTTCTCTTTTGGCCTGGCGCTGCGGCGCCAAGTCCTTTGTTAACACGCACACTGCGGCGCCAACTAACAGAACCTGAGGCCCGAGTTCGCGCTACGGCGCCACTTCTACAAGCTTAGGCGGCGCTGCGGCGCCAAGCCAAAACCCTAGAAAATTTTCTAAGTCTTCCACCAAGTTTGAGACGCGTACTTCCTGATCTCATAACTTCTTCGTTCTAACTCAGAACGAGATTGTTCCAAAGCCATTCTCTTTCTTAACTTACGTACTTCCATACCCCTTAGACAGAACTTTGTTCTGAATCCGTTAACTTGCCATTCGATTGGCTTAATCTTCACCCTTCGATCATTTTTTATGCTTTTAACGTTCTTCGCTCGTTCGTCCGTAATTCGGTTATCTGAACTCGAAACTCATTCGTTCTTCAGTCTACGACTCACGTTTTCTACGTTCTCTTACTTCCTTATAAAACCCTACACATTCGGGTTCGTTTACTAACTTCTAATTCTCGTTCGTCTTTTACAAAATTTTACCATAACTTCGTTATAGCTACGTTTTAACCCGTTCTTCATGAACGTTTCTACCGTTCCTAACCAAGGAATATGCAACTAACTTATACGCGATGGTTTTAAGTTTTTCCATCAACAACAATTATCCTACGATGGTTTTAAACTTGTCCATCAACAACGTTCTTCGTGTTCTTCATTCGTTCTTCATTTTAATCGATATTTTGGATTACGATTCTATTTTTTCTTGGAATTTGATGTTATATAACATCATTCCTTACTTATTTCACCTACTCGTTCATAATATTCGTTCGGATAGCTCAAAACCCTCACGAATCTTATACTTCCTTAAGAAATTTATAAAGTAAATTTCTAAGTTCTTATTTCTTCTTTTCTCATGATTTCAACCATATGAAATCATTTCTAACATTATCTTCTCTCTATTCTCGTTAAGCTATGTTTTTGAACATAAAAACGTAAAGAAAAATATTAGAAGAACTAGGGTTCAGATTATCGTTCTTCTTTATTCTTCTTCCATCGGACAAAGCGTGCACTAGGGCAAGCCTTTCCTCTTCCTCTATCTCTTCTTCTCCCATCCGAACTTTCTCTCTCTATCTCTCAAAGTGTAGGATTTTCAAAGCTCAAAATAATGAACTTACACTTTCTATTTATAGAAAACCAAGGCTTAGGGGAATTTGGTCATTTCGCCCCCTAACCTCCTTAATATTCCCACCTCCTCCAACCCTTAGCCACCAAGTTTACTTGGCCACTACCCTTACTTGGTGGCCAAGTAGCCGCCCCACATGCCCATGGGTCACCTCATGGGTTGCCCCATTGGTTATTACCCATCGGTTAGATCTGCAGTTTCTTTTCTTAGTTTGGGCCTTAACCCTAATTCTTATTGGGCCTAACTTGGGTTTGATTTCAAAATTCATTGGGCTTGACATAATCCAAGTCCAATTGGATTCTACAAAGTCCATGAACTCAAAGTCCATTAAGACTAATCGTATTCTACATTCTATTCTCGTATTCTCTTCGTATATTATTCGTACGATATTCGTATTATACGTCGTACTAATCTTCGTAATATACTCGTATAATAACTAGTATTATACTCGTATCTCTCACGCATAATAACCCAAGTTATTATACGTACTCATTAAAATTATCGGAAATTACTTTTCCTAACCCTTAGGTTTTACGTCCGCAGGCGAAAACTTCGTTTTTGCCATAACTATTATTGAATATTTCATCACGTCTCAACATTTTATGTAATCGTTAACTTCTCGGAATTTCAAAATAAAACTCCGAGCAGAAACTGATGAATAGTGCTTATTTCGTCTTTTTCCCCGAAAATATTTTTGTTACCGAAAAATTTTCATTTTCATCTTGAAAATTGTTACTAGTTCAATTTAGCTCATAGCCAGAATACTCCCGACTTATAATCATCCTAGGTTATTGAACGATTAATAAACACATAGCATAGAAAGTATTAATAAAAATTCATTTTATTAATAACTAATTCTTTAAACTTCAATTCTGGACAAACCGAATTTTCAGGTTGTCACAATGGTTGGTTATAATGGTTAACAAGCACACACGCACAACATGGGTGATGACAAGTTTGGATTGACTAACTGGTTAGAGTTATAGACTTTGACTTGAATGGATATATTATTTAAGTATCATTGGTATCTTTGAGACCTGTTGTTATATATCATACTAATTTATTATTGGGTTCGTAGGTATATTAGGAAGTAGATCATGCATATGCAGTTATGTAGTTGAGTTAGGTTGTTTATTTTTAGTTCTTTTGTGTTTTTGCTAGAGGACAAGCAAAGGTTTAAGTTTGGGAGTATTTGATGAGTGGGTTTTATACCCATTAATTGTGTGCATTTGAACTTAATTTTTTGGAAGTTTTTAAGTGTTTGTGTCTATTCATGTATATGTTATGTTTGTTGGTAGGAATTGGGATAAAAGATACTTGGATCGACGTTTGGGGTTGCTAGATTTGTATTTTCGGCTTTCCATTTATATAACAGCCACTCTAGAGTCAATTTCAGAATTGATCCAATCCTTATTTTGAAAAACTCAAAGAATGAAAGTTGTAGATCTACGTCGACTCTATCTGGAACATCTTGAATCATTAAAATCGGAGTTCAGACAAAGAAGTTATGTCCATTTTCCCAAAGGACATCAGAGTAGAAAATTTCCAAAAAAGGATGTCTGTCGGGGTGAACATTTTACATACAAAAGTCCGCCGAGGCAGGGGTACAAGCCCAAAAACAGAAGCCTAGCCCGTCGGGGCGGACCTATCAGTGCAAAAATGTCCGCCTGGGCGGGGGTACGCGTAAAAAAAGTAGTTTTTGTCAGTATTTGAGTTCAAGAAGGATTGGTTTGAGCTAATTGATTCAAGGACTTCTAGGAGGGCTTAAAGACATATAAGAGGCATATAAAAGGAGAAGAATCATCAGGATTAGAGGGGGGGAGGATTCCATTAGATTAGATTAGAGTAGATTAGGAAAAACCTTAGTTTTTTAGGAGATTTGAAGATTGAAGCAACTTGGAGACCATTGAAGATCAAGAGTAGGAGCTTGAGGAAGATGGAGATTTGCTAACAACAGATTTATTCTTTTCTCTACTATTATTTTTTTCTTTTAATGTTTATTCAATTGTGGATTCTTAGTTTTAATTAATTAATCATGAACTAAATCTTTTGTTTAAGATTACAATGGAGCTTATTGTATAGTTTATTTTAGTTTACTACTCTATTAATTATTGTGATTATTCTTGAATTGTCTATTATGGTTTGTGTTTATTGCTTAATTTCTTAGCTAACAATTACCGTGATAATCTATATGAACTCGAGAGATGAAGTATAGATTTAGATCTGATTATAATAGCATGTGATTGTGTTTTCTGCATGGCGTTGGAATATATAATTTATGTTTTGGATAGAGATATACCTAACATTGTATGTAATTAGATAAAAAAACTTGTGCTTAAAATCATTTTTAATTGTAATTCACATAGAGATATAGTGAATTAGTTAATTAGGGTGTTCTTCTTAATTCTATCATCTGTGGATTTAAGTTGATTTGAGTATGATGCATTGAGAGATAGCCATTCTTCGGAGTGGCAAGATAGTAAATAAAACTTGAGGAGAAACCATAATAGTGCAACAGGAAGTGATTGTAGAGGAATGTAATGTGGAGCTAATTTGTGATAAGTCTGGGGGAGAAGAGAATGTACATGATGAGCCTACAACACCAACCCCTACTGTTAGCAAGCCCAGTTCGGTTGTCCAACAGTTACCATTTCTCTAGTGCCTTCAAAAACAAAGGCTCGATAAATAATTCTCAAAGTTCTTAGAAGTTTTCAAGAAGCTTCATATCAATATCCCATTTGAAGAGGCGTTGGAACAAATTCCAAGCTATGTGAAATTTATGAAGGACATCTTGTCCAAGATGAGGAAAATGGGGGACTATAAGACAGTGGCACTTACGGAGGAATGTAGTGCAATTTTATAGAACAAGCTTCCACCAAAGTTGAAAGATCCTGGGAGTTTCACTAGACTGTGCACTATAGGGGATAAGTTCATCAGAAAAGCCCTGTGCGATTTAGGAGCTAGTATTAATATGATGCCCCTATCTATCTACAAGAAGTTGGGGTTAAATGAGGCCAAGCCTACTAGTGTGACCCTGGAATTGGCCGATAGATCTCTCATTTACCCGAAGGGGATTGTGGAAGATGTGCTCGTCAAGGTGGACAAGTTCATCTTCCCCGCTAATTTTGTTGTCCTGGACTTCAAAGAGGATAAGGAGGTCTCTATTATCTTAGGCATACCATTTCTAGCAACGGGTAGGACATTGATAGATGTGCAGAAGGGGGAACTCATAATGAGAGTACATGACCAGAAGGTAACTTTTAATGTCTTCAGGTCAATGAAGTACTCCAGTGCCTCTGAAGATTGCTTTCGAATCAATGTGATTGAGGAATCTGTGCGGGAAGTATTCTCTAAAAACTGCATGTTTGACTTACTTGAGGCTACTTTGACTGGTGCTAGTAATATGGAAGAGCCTACTTATCTCGAGTATGCTAAGTGGTTGGATGCACCGAGAGATCAAAACAGTCACAACCCTAAATTATAGAACCACTTATCCTTGATCTAAAGCCTTTACCAAGCTACTTCATGTTCTCAAACAGTATAAAATAGCCTTGGGGTGGTCTATCGCAGATATAAAAGGTATCAGTCCATCTTTCTGCATGCATAAAATCCTACTCAAGGAGGGGTCTAAGCCCTCTATTGAACATCAGAGGCGATTGAACCCCGATCTCTGACAGTCCTTAGGTTTGTCCTATTCAATGTGTACCAAAGAAGGGCGACATGACAGTGGTGTCTAATGAGAACAATAAGCTTATTCCCACATGAACAATGACTGGATGGAGGGTATATATGAACTATAAGAAATTAAACAAGTCCACCTGCAAGGATCACTTCCCTCTACCCTTCATTGACCAAATGCTCGATAGACTCGCCGGGCATGAATTCTACTGTCTTTTGGATGGATACTCGGGGTATATACAAATTGCTATAACGCCTAAAGACTAGGAGAAAACAACATTTACATGTCTATATGGGACCTTTGCCTTCCGAAAAATGTCTTTCGGGCTATGTAATGCTCCTGCAATATTTCAGCGTTATATGATGTCCATCTTTTTTGATATGGTGGAACAGACCCTCGAAGTATTTATGGATGATTTCTTTGTTTTTGGGAGTTCTTTCGAGGACTGTCTAAAAAATTTGACTGCCGTTCTGAAAAGATGTGTAGAGGCAAACCAGGTATTGAATTAGGAGAAATGCCACTTCATGGTGAGAGAGGGGATTATTCTGGGGCATAGAGTGTCTGCTAGTGGGATTGAAGTAGACAGAGCAAAAATTGATGTTATTAATAATCTTCCACCGCCATCATCAGTAAAAGGAATAAGGTGTTTCCTTGGGAACACAGGGTTTTACAGGCGGTTCATCAAAGACTTCTCAAAAATTACCAAGCCGCTCTATAGCTTATTGGAGAAAGACATGCTTTTCAATTTTAATGAGGCATGCCTAGGAGCATTTAAACTGTTAAAAGAGAGACTCATCTCAGCTCCTATTGTAGTGGCTCTTGACTGGACCTTCCCTTTTGAAATCATATGCGACGCCAGTGATTTTACTATTGGAGCAATGTTGGGACAATAGAGGAATAAGGTGTTTCACACGATATACTACGCCATTAAAACCTTGATAGATGCTCAGCTTCACTACACCACTACTGAGAAAGAGCTTCTGGCAGTAGTATATGCCTTTGATAAGTTCCGCTTATATCTCATCGGAACCAAAGTTATCGTGTATACTGACAATCTCTATATACTAGTTGCTATGAACTATGTATCTAAGTGGGTGGAAGCCGTAGCCTTGCCTACTAACGATGCCAATGTCATGCTTAATTTCTTAAGAAAGAATATCTTTACCCGATTTGGCACACCTCGGGAAATTATTAGTGACGAGGGCTCACATTTATATAATAAGTACTTTGAAGCCCTTCTTTCTAAATATGGGGTATCCCATAAAATTGCCATCGCCTATCATCCGCAAATAAGTGGACAAGCTGATGTATCAAATAGGGAAGTCAAACATTTTCTAGAGAAGATTGTGAACCCTAACAGGAAGGATTGGTCTAAGAAGTTGGATGATGCCTTCTGGGCGTATCGTACTGCCTACAAAACGCCTATCGAAATGTCTCCGTATAGGCTTGTTTATGGTAAGGCATGTCACCTCCCAGTCGAATTGGAGCACAATGCTTATTGGGAAATTCAAAAGCTCAACTTCGATTTAGATGCAGCGAGTGAAAAAAGATTGTTTCAACTGAATGCATCAAACGAGTTTCGGCTCCAAGTGTATGAAAATGCAAAGTTTCACAAGGAGAAGACGAAGTGGAGGCTTGACAAAAAGATAGTGGAGAGAGAGTTTGAACCTAGACAGAAAGTGCTTCTCTTTAACTCCCGATTGAAACTATTTCCCAGGAAATTGAAGTCCCGATGGTCGGGGCCATTCAAAATAGCTATGTTATATCCTCATGGTGTGATTGAGGTTGAAGACCCAAACTCTGATAGAACTTTCAAGGTGAATGGGCAACGCCTTAAACACTACTGGGGCGGCGAGGTCGATCGTCAAAACACTTCCATTACACTGGGTGATCTGGTGTAAGATGGGAGAATAGTCAAGCCGACGACTTTAAAATAAGCGCTTGGTGGAAAGGCAACCCCATCTCAGTATCAAATTCTTTATTTCTCTTTGCTTCTGTCTTATTTTACAGTGCACCTTATCTATATAGTTTGTTAGCATTGATTTCAGTATGTTTATTACTAGTAGTGGTTTATCTAGTAAGTATTGTCGAACTGGTTATTCTTGTTTTTGGTATGATTTTGATATAGGTCGAACCAGTTATGGTGAATTGCATGTTATAGTTGTTTTTCTTATTTTAGTATACTCTATTTTAGTTTTTATATGCATAGTGAATTAGTATGTATAGAGTATTTTGGTGTCTGCAGTAGTATAGGTTAGACTAGTTAAGTATATGGATTTTAATAGTTTTTGTGATGCTTTGTTAGTTGTGATGACTAATACTTGGCTTGGCATGTGTAGGAGAACACTATTTCTTGGGTTGATTCAAGGACGGCGTTGCGGCGCTTGTGTTTAGCCTTGGAACGGTGCTGCAGCACCTACTTTAAAATCCAATTTTGCAAGGTAGCACTGCAGCGCCATCATTTTGCCCGTGTAATATGCTGCAGCGCCACTTAAAAATCCAGTATTAAATACTAGCACTGCAATGCCTCTTCACCAAGGAATCACAGTGCTACAGTGCCAGTAACATGTTTCAATTGATTAAGTAGGGCTAGTCTCGATGTCTTTTGCCATTTCTCCCTAGTTCTCGACAGAACTCCCCCCCTCAAGCTCACTAGCAGATTAGCAAACTACAATACCACTTACCCTAGCCCATCCTCGTTAAAGCTTCGATTACAACACTTTCTGAGGAGTCTCACAAGTTCTTCATCTTCATTCAATCTGAGGTATTTGGGTAATTGGGTTTTCAAGTTTATTTTATAAAATTGGACTTTTGATAAAGACAAAACTGGTATTGCTTGATCTTGGTTTTTAATTGCTCTGGCTTGCTACTGGCACTGCTTTGAGTTATTCTTTAAGACAATTGTGTCTTAGCAAGAATCTAGGCTAGCTCTACAAACCCTAGTTTTAAACTGCGCACACAACGTGTTCGACGAATCACTCTAGTGAGAGTGGATTGGCAAGTTGGAATTGTTTGGCTGTGATAATAGGTGTTTTAGGCAGTGTGTTTGGTTCAGTTGAGATTATTAAGTTTTGGGATTTCATTTTGGTCTATGGTTGTTTCTATTGACTAAAAAATTCTGAAATGGCACCAAAGAAGAAAAAGTTTAACATTGGGGGATCATTTTCATCTACACCACATTGGGATCGTTCACGGTTCATTAACAAGGAGGCTTCTGACAAGTACTATATAGTTTTGTCTAGCAATAGCCTAGTGCCAGACAGAGGTCTCAGGCCTGATACACGACTTGATGGGGAACTTTTTACTATAATCGCTGATAAGAGATGGCCTCATTTCACCCGACAGCTCTTGTCCCCAGTCATAGCCTAAGTGAAGGAGTTCTACGCCAATGCCTCGACTGAGGGGAGTTTGGCAGTGCAAGTCAGGGGTAAGACAGTACTGTTTGACAAGAGAATAATCAATTCCTATTTCCAGATGCCTAACTATGACAGAGATTATCTAGTAGACAGTGTGCACATCTACGACATAGAAGACATATTCAAGAGGTTGTGTAAGCCAGACACAACTTGGAGAATGAATGATTACATGGGCGAGAAGTCCAGTTTCGCACACACAGAGCTCTCGCGCTACGGGAAGGTTTGGTATAGCTTTATCTGCCACAACTAGATGATGACCAGGCATGTCAGTTACGTGACTAGAGAGAGGGCGGTATTGTTGTTCGCTATTATCATCGGGTTGAAGATTGACGTAGGGTCTCTTATTCAGGAATCAATTCTTAAGGATTTGAGAGGCAGAACTTCGGGAGGACTACCATATCCTTCTATCATCACATTTCTCTACCAGATAGATGAGGTACCCGTGACTTCGGATGGGATACTACCACCTCCTATGGCGATTATTGATCATGCCACCATTACTCGGTACATAGTATGGGAAGGTGCATCTTCTCATCCACACAGTGAGGGCTTCCTGCCTTCTTCTCAACCCCCACCTCCTCCTTCAGAGGTCGGCACATTTGTACAGCCTATAGAGCTAGGTTCTTTCACAGCTGGCCAATTAGTGGAGATATTGGCCTCTGTGAACCTCCTGCACTAGAAGGTGGACCGACAGGGTAGGATGATCGATGTTGTATATCAAAGGCAGGATCTTTTCAAGCAATATCACGCAGAGTTCGTCAACATGGTGGAGATTATTTATGTTGCATCTGGTGGGCAAGAAGAAGACTCGATGTCGTTCCAGTTCCAATTATCTATGCCTCATGTATACCCTCCATACCCACCACCATCGCCGACCACGGATGAAGAAGAGGATGATGATGGTGTTGAGTGAGCAGACCTTAGGGAAGCCCTCTCGTATTGATTTATATATGCTTATCAATGAAGGCATTGATCATTTTAATTTTGGGGGTGTTTAATCATTTTTCTTCTATCTATTGCCATGATTAGGTTGCCATTAGTCTTATTTTGTTAATGTTTTAGCAGTATTTTGGGCATTTTGTGTAAGACCCCGAATTTTATGAAATGAATGTATTCAATTTTCTTATAATTATTATTCTATTTAGTAAATGGTTAAATTGATAAAAGGTTAAAGTTAAGGGCGATATGTGAAAATTTTATAAAGTAAGCAAGTTGATATAAAATATTCGTTATGTGGGGAATATTCGTTTGGTTGGAAAATATTCTATTTGTCGGGGAATATTTGTACGACGGCGCAATCATTGGTTGATCGGCCCCAATAATAGAATAACTGTCGGATATAAAAAGCGACAGAAATAACCTTTTCATAAAAATAATGGCAAAATTTTTACCGTTAAACTGTTAAAATACCTAGTGATAAAAGTATAGTAACACACGTTGTTGCATAGTAGCACAATGTATTGTACAATATCTTTGATTATTGATACTTACGTGAGAAGTCACTCAATTTTGTTTAATAATTACCATAGTAGTTGTTACATAATATCTCATATTATTGATTCAATTATTGTCACAGTATCAACTGCACAATATTTTATATTACTAAATCAATAAATGAAACGACAAAGTTATTCATATTATTATTTGCATTATTGACAATGTCTAGAAATTTTTGTCGAGGAAAGGGGTTAGGTCATCTAATTACGCGCCAATAAGGAGAAGTCTTTATCGGAAAGCCCCCTCTTTCATGAGAATAATTTGGTTGTTAATATTGTGAGTTATAATATTAATATTGAATAATTGTTGAAAGATTAAAAATTGTGTTTAGTTAAATGATTTGTGATAAATAAAGGGGTTTGTCATGAAGTATTTATTATAAATTTGGCTTATTACACGGACCCCCACTTATACATTTTTCAAAATCGTCGGTAAAAAGTTATTTCAATTTTTATTTTATATTGCATAGTGTTGCATAGTGTTTGCATAATGTTGTATAGTGTTTGCATAGTGCAACAGAGTAAAATTAGAAAATTTGCTGAATTCGTCCGTGATTTTTTTTCTACTGTTCACCAGTGAAAAATTTTAAATAGTTCCCTGACATTCTCCTATAAATAGGATGCTTAGTTTAGAAATGAAAATCACACCAGAATCAGAGAATTCTTCTTCTATAATATTGCGCGTATTTCTTTTGAGTTTAAGGAAACTTTTTTGTGTTGCAAATAGTGCAAGTTTTCTTCAAGAATATCTCTGTTATACCAGTTAGAATTACTCTCTTTTTAAAGTTAGGGGTATTATTTATTTCATATTCGTAAGAGATTATTTTTCGTATTCGTATAAAATATTATTTTCGTTCAATATTCGTAAGGAATATTATTTTCGTTCAATATTCATAAGGGATATTATCTTCGTTCAATATTCGTAAGGAATACTATTTTCGTTCAATATTCATAAGGGATATTATTTTCATTCAATAATCGTAAGAAATAATATTTTCTTCCATACTCTTTAGTGTGTAAGTAATATTATTTCGTTTCATATTCCTAATTCTACACTTATTTTGATAAGTATTGCTTCTATACTTCTTGAAATTAGTAGAATATCCTTGATTTAGCGCTTCATCTAGTATCGTTCCACTGAAATATTTTTTTGAATATTCTTGTTAAATTTTAATCTTTTCATGCTGTGATACTATTCACGGGATACTATTCATACATACGATACTATTCACGAGGTACTATTCACGAAGTACTATTTACGAGATACTATTCACCCGGGACACTATTCACGACAAAAATTAATTTCTTTTCTATCCAAATTATTTTTGATACATGAATATTATTCTTGAATTTTACTCCACAAAGTAGTTATCATGTTGAAATTTGGACATTCTTGAACTCTGGATAAATTGAATTATAAATATTTAAAATTTATCATTGATCTCACTTGATTGAATTATTATATCATTGTCATCATCCTCGTGTTTATATTATGGTGAAAGTCATCTTTGGCCCGTAGTGCAAAGATGGACTAATGTTACAGACAAATGTGTGGTAAAAGTCATATTTGGCCCGTAGTGCAAAGATGGACTAATGTTATAGACAAATGATGTGGTAAAAGTCATTTTTCGCCAGTAGTGCAAAGATGGACTGATGTTACAAACAAATGATGTGGTAAAAGTCATCTTTAGCTTACGTGCAAAGATGGACAGTTGATTATTAGTTTTACAGTTGTATATCTTTGGCTTACGTGCAAAGATGGACTTTTGATTATTAGTTTTACGGTTGTATATCTTTGGCTTACGTGCAAAGATGAACTGTTGATTATTGGTTTTACAATTGTATATCTTTGGCTTACGTACAAAGATGGACTGTTGATTATTAGTTTTATAGTTGTATATCTTTGGCTTACGTATAAAGATGGACTGTTGATTATTGGTTTTATAGTTGTATATCTTTAGCTTACGTGCAAAGATGGACTGTTGATTATTAGTTTTATAATTGTTTATCTTTGGCTTACGTGCAAAGATGAACCGTTGATTACTGATTTTACAGTTGTACATCTCTGGCTTACGTGCAAAGATGGACTGTTGATTATTAGTTTTACAGTTCTATGTCTTTGGCTCGTAGTGCAAAGATAAACTATTGATTTATATGATTATAAACATGAATTATGAATTTAACTATAATCTTTGGTGGTTCAAGTGAAGACAGGTGATGAAAGTTCTCTTTACATTGGGTACAACAAAGAACTGTTGATGAGTATTACATGAATGAAATATTAATGATGGACTTTTAATTTGGAAGAGATAGTGGACATTATATTCTACTTGACTCTTCTAATGGATTGTTGATTCCACTGCAATTATGGTTAAAAACTTTTATCATCTACCATATGTTCTAAATATTCCATTTATTACTGATGAAGACTATTGATTAGTTTGTTATATTTGGTCATAATAATCTTTACTGGGCTAGTTGAGTTTACCCTTCTTTGTAAAACCCCGACTTTTATAAAATAAAAGTCTAATTTAATTTTTGATTATTATTCTAAAACTGTAAAATATTAAATTGATAAATTGTCAAATGAACAATTAATCGGATAATTGAACAAATAAAAGAGGAGAGTGAATTAATGAAATACTAATAATTGAGAAAGAAGAAATAATGGGGGAACATGTGGGGAAGGGGAAAAAAATAAGGGAAGAAAAAGAGGAGGAAAATGAAAGGATAGCTCACGGGAAGAATAAGATGGGAGAGACAAAATCATGTGGGAAGAAAAGAAAGGAAGGAAGAAAGAGGAAAAAAAAAGAAAGAGAAAAAGAGAGAGAGAAAGAGGAAAAGAAAAGAAAGAGGAGAAGAGAAAGAATTGGCGATTTCCCATTCTCATACTTTCTCCTGTAGCCCAAAATTTTCAGCAAAATAAAAGAGAGAGAGGGAAGAGAAGAAGAAGAAGAAGATGAAGAAGAAGAATGAGTAATAAGACGAAAAAGGCATGTTTAAACTTTTGATTTATTTTTATATTTAAGTTTTCATGAATTTTATACGAGGAGATTTTATTCATACTTGATTTAGATGATTTAAACTTGTATAAACAAGGACCAAATGAGAGAAATCAAGAAATTAAAAGAACAAAATCTGGAAATTTTCAGAAAATTAGTTTACTACTTGATTTTGTAAAATCCATAACTCTTTGTGTATATTAAGTTAGGAGATGAGTAATATATCAAAAGAAAGCCCTGGAAGTAATGTAAATGCAGAAATTTGAATCACTCAAAATTTCTTTGTGGATTTGTCGTGGTGACAGTTTGAGTGAAACTGGTTCGAAAGACTTATAGTCCAAAAAAATTAGTTTTATTAAGCTCTATTGCGCGAGTTATAATTTTTAATCCGACCGTTGGATCGTTGTGATTTTTGGATATGTTATACATATATAAGTTGAGTATATGTCCATAAATTTTTAACCTTTAAAGATTACCATATGATTTGTTATGAATTTTGTGAGGTGGCTGGTTCGGAAATCTTACAACAGAATTTTTCGGCAAGAATATCTATTTATGTTAGAGTAAGAATTTGAAAAAACTTTCTTCTACAAAATTGCAGAGAATTAAAATTTACATGGAAAGGACATAAGATCTGTATTTTTCTGATAAAAGTGCTAATTATTATGAATTATTGAAATTTCTGAATATTGGAGTTTATAATTAATTTATCATAAAAATTATTTGGTCTGAAATATTTTTACAGAATGCTTATAATATCATCTTAGAATTTCTGTAAAATTTGATGAATTATTAAAAAGCAGAAGTAATTATTATATTTTTAAACTATTTATAGTTAGTTTGAAAATAGAAGAAATTCATAGAAAAGTCTATGAATGATGAAAAATTACAAATTTGGTGAAAAATCTTACAATATTATTTTATAATTTTTTGAAATTTTTGATAAATTATTAAATAACAAAAATATTTATTGTATTTTTAAGCTATTTATGGTTAGTTTAAAAATAGAAGAAATTCATAAAAAATTCTATGAATAGTGGAAAATTATGAATTTTACTGAAAAATATTATAATAATATAAAATTAATATTGATGATGTTTTAAGATATATAAGTATGTGAAGTTAGTATTTCTATTTTAAAGCTATTAAATGATAGTTTTTATAAATAGAAATAATTATTAAAAATTGTTGGATAATCTGAAAAATATGAAAATTGTTTAGAAAGTTCAGAATACTATTTTTTTAAAATATTTTAGAAGTGTCAGTGAGCTCATGAGATGTCGGGATGTAAACGCACAAGTAACGAATGAGTTATGATAAAAATAAAAATAATATTTTTGTTAAAGTAAAAATGGTGATAATATCAGAATAGTGGATTGTCATATATGAGGTTTTAGATTTCTCAAGTTTTATTATTCACTTCTAATGTTTTGAAATATGAATAATGATTTTATGTGATAAATAAAGACAACTTGAATGAATAATGAATTGTTGATTGATTTATATGTTATTTCGAGATAAATATGAATTGGTGTTGATCCCTACTTTAAATATAATTTAAATTGTTTATAGTAAGGCATTGATTTGATTCTTACATAAGAAGTCACCATGTATTACATTCAATAATTGTCACAGTAATTATGGCACAGTGATTCATATTATTAATTCTTAATTACATAAGAAGTCACTCAGTCTTTTATTCAATAATTATCACAGTAGTTATTGTACAGTAACTCATATTATCTGATATGGTATAATTATACCAGTTGGAAGTATTGTGAGTCTATATTAATAATTGTTGAACGATTGAAAATGTGTAAATAATTGATGAATAAAAGGTGTTGATTAAAGATAAGTGTAACGACCCAAAAAAAAAACCATACAATTTAAATCTCAACTTCGGTCGTTAACCATACATTAATTCTCTAATTTTACATAATTATTAGATATTAAAAACACTAAAATTGCGGAATATTTAAAACTTTTATACATTATACATTACACAATATTCCCAAGGTCGAGAACCTTCATATACTACCTAAATCAATATCCTATCAGACATACAAGATTATTATTCTACATTACTATTACAAACTTATCTGCACACATAATTCAAAGTTGACTTGTCTTTTGACTTTTCCTGTATCCGATGTATTCATCCTAATTTGCAATGTTTATCATGATATAGCAAGGATGAACAATAATTTTGCCCAGCAAGTATAAGTTCAATTAAGGATATATCATGATTAAAAGAATTGAACAATAAGCTAGTTAACTTTCTACAATATATACATTGTAAAAGAGCATGAATAAATTTTCATAGCTGAACGAATAATGAACATGAATAAATCAACTGAACCAAATGGTAATGAAGGTGATCAACCTTTCATACCTGATAAATAAATGCAATGTGCACAGAGTGCAAATCAATAATTCATAGACATGGTATAATCAGTAATGATTAACCTCAAGCATATTTCAAAAATATCAACTCGAGATCGAGTTAGAGAACTTGCATGACAATAAATCGTTAAACAAGTGATTAGAAATAGAAAACTTGCACAAGTATAACATAACAGTGAAAAATAACCCTGCTGAATAATAAAGTAGCAATGGTTAGGGAACTTGCCTTGAGCACAAGCTAAACCTTACAACTTGAATCTCAATACCCTATATATATATGTCATCATGACATAATTAGTCTTTACCAAAAAGTATATACATCATGTAGGTTTGATTTTTAATTCACATAATCGAATTACAAACAAGTTAATTGCTAATAACATGCTCATTCATGGTATAGAAATACTGAAATTATAATTTAACAGTCCTACTATTAGCACATAACAATTCCTTCAAATTTTGAGTACAAAAAGTACACTGTCAGACCATTCTGCTAACCCACGCTGTGGCGCCACAATTTATACCGTGGGTTGCGCTGCGGCCCGAAGATGGCGCTGCGGCTCGAGAATAAAGCTACAAGGCCGCGCTGCGGCGTGGTACCGGCGCTGCGGCGCCACTAACATATGGCTGGGCCGCGCCGCGGCTCGAAACTGCAGTTTCGACTGACAGCTTCGGCAACAGTACAAGAAAAAGTCAATTTGGCCTACAAGCTCCAATATAATAGACTAATTAACATGAAATTCATATAGAGACTTCATGTAAACATATTCTGAAGACTTCTAACATGATTCTACCCATAAAATATCATAAACATCAAATTTACAACACCTAATTTCAATGTCTTTGGCAAAAACTCCACTTTTGATGTTTTCAATGAAAATCAACACTGTGATTTTGTTTTTCAACCAAAACAGTTAATTCAAAATACCATGATTATGATTATACATACTCTATCAAATTCGATAGTCAATTTATATATATTAACAATTAATCAAACCTTAATTTCATTTTAAACTTAGTCATACTCATATATTTTTCATATGAACACTCTATAATATTTTCTTCATAAATTGTATACATACCTCACTTAATTTCTCTATAATCACATACAAACTCATGAAACAACCTTATAACTACTAATCATACAAAACTATATACATATCAACAATTCATCTTATACAAATATTTTACAGAGACTTTTTGGGAAGAGGAAAACTAAACTTTTAAAGAAAGAGATTGAGCTCCTACCTTTGATTAAAAAGATGATATCCTAGAGTCAGATTATCCTTTTGATTATCAAGCTTCTTCTCCCCCAATTCCTTTCTCAATTTCTCTAGCCTTCCTTCCTCTCTGTAAACTTCAACTGAGTCTTCTTCTCTAACACACGTACTAACAATATAACATATATAGTAATAATATATATTAATGATATAATATAAATATAGATATAATTATATCAGTTATGTTTTATTTGAAAATCAAAAGCCATAAAGCTTGTTTGGCTAATCAAAATAAAATAACCCATTAACCCTTACACCTTGTTTGGTAAACTTAATTAAAATAAATGGATTAATCATTATACCTTATTTGATAAAACATCATTAGATTAAAGACTTATTATGCATTAAGACATGTTTGGCAAAAACTAAAATTAAACTCTTTTAATTTATTTTAATAACTCCTTTATAGCAAGGTTATTTGTCACACTTCTATTTAAATTAAATAATCGATTTAATCAATTAAATATTAATCTATTAAATTACTTTAACACATAAATCATTATCTCATAATTATATTTTCCTTTGTAATCATAACTTTATTTAATCCACTAACACATCCTTTTAATTTACAAATTCAAATTAATTTATTTAATCAAAATTCTCTAACTTAATAATTAAATTAAATTAAATTAGCAAAAATAATTAATTTCCTTAATTATTTATTTAACAAATAGTTAACCAAATTGAATCAAATTTGAACAATTATTTATTTAACAATAAACACATCCTTTAAATACTTATATAATTTAATAAATATTTAACATTATAATTTAAAATTATGGAATGTTACAATAAGTATGATGTGACACTACTACAACACAGTAAATAGACAACACTTAAACCACAATATTTTTTATAAAAACGTTGCGGTATTTTTTTCCACAACGTTTTTAAAAAAAACGTTGTAGATATATATGAAAAAACGTTATCTACTTAAAAGGGTATTTTTTTAGTTTTAACTAAATAACGTTTTTTTTAAAAACGTTGTCTATCTAATAAAACACGGAGCTCACTTAAAATTAAAAGACTTAAGTCTTTTTCTCTCCGAGTCTCGATCGTCTCATTCTTTTATCTCCGTGCTCGTCGTTCTCCATGCAGATCGAGCTTCAGTCCTTCTCCCAAGTCCTTGTAGAGGTTCGTTCCTTCTCTCTTAGTTTCGTTCCTTCTCTGTGTAGAGCTTACTTTCGTTCCATCTCCTTGCAGAGCTTACTTTCGTTCCTTCTCTCTTTAGAGCTTCAGTTTCAGTTTCGTCTTTCAATTTTCTTCTCTCGTTATGCCCTGTTGCCTTACGTTCGGTGATTAGGTGTACCTTCTCTCTTAGGCTGAAATCTGAGTTTGAAGATAAGCTGTTTTGGGGCTAGGGTTTCATCGTAAGTTCTTCATCTCTTTGGATTTGTTCTTCATAACCCGGTGGAGAAGATTTTGAGCGACGTCAGAGCGGATGATGTCCCGTTAAGAATACATCTTTCAGTGACTTCGTAGTCGTCGCCACCGGCCGAACTGCCTGGCATGTCCGTAACATCGCTCAAGCCCTAATTTACAAGGTAGCCTCTTCTCTCTCTCTTTCTTCCTTATACATATTTGTTCCAATGAGCTTATTTTTGGAGAAGAAATGTAATGGATTATTTGTTTAGTGGGCTGATTAAAGATTTCTGTTTTCCTAATTATTTGTTTAGTGGACCAAGTTCTTCTGGCAGCGATTTTCTTCATAATCTTCTTGGTGTTGATTTGTCATCTGGTTCATCACTAACAGTTTAGCTTCAGATTCAGTATGGTATGGTTATATTATTATCACACACATAACTCTATTTTGTGTAATAATGTTTCCTGAACTTATAGTTCTTCAAAAAATAAAAAAAGATTTCCTGCATTTATTTATGAGTTCATGAATGTATACATATAGAGGATTTCAAGTTGAAACAAATATTTATGTGTTCATTTAAAATCAATAAGGTGCTACTGCAAGATTATTTTAACTGCAAGATTATTTTTACTGCATGATCAAGTATGTAAATGTTGATGTATCAGTTTGAAACAACTCAATTCTATCTAGAAAAAGTAAAAAACAAGGTTCTGTCTATCACCTATATGAGCCTAAAACTAGCCAAATCAAAATTAACCAAACACTCTGTCTTCGGTTCTAATGATACATTTATGCGTCATAAGTCACGACTTCTACCAGTTCATTTATCTATTGTAAAAGGTCACTCTCACCGCATGCTCTCATATGAGCAGTCACTTGAGGATGATGTTCAACTTCTCAAAGCAACCTGGAAACTTACAAGTAACATTTATTGAGGCAATTTTTTTGAACAAGTCATCCGATGTTTATACAAATTTTATTTTTCAAGCAGCAGTCCCAAAGGTAATACCCGAAAGTAGTAAATTTCTCAACTTCTCTTCTTTATATTCTCTTACTTACAAGTTTATGTATCACTGGACTTGCCTTACAAGTTTATTATCCCATCCATATATTGTGAAACCATTACATGATAATTCTCCCTTTATAGTTTCCGAGAGGAATTAGGGATAAACGAATATGCTGCACTCTAAATCTTCCTTGTGCTGCTTTAAATGTTTCTGGCAAGCTCCTTCAATAATCAATATAGTTGTGTATACTATATAATTGTTCAATAAAGCATTCGATTTTGTTTTTTGTTTTTTGTTTTTATCTTCGCGTGGTCTGTTTCTTTTTACTGCTTATCGTCAGCATTTCGATTGAGGTTTTTTGACCAACCCTGTTAGCTTATGGTAGTGTTATTTTTTGTTAATATCATTATGGGCATACCTCTTCTGATAATACACATTGATTGTATTCAAGATGACTAATTTTCTGGTATACTATATGTCAATATATGTGCATATAATCTATTTCAGCTTGGTGGAAGCCATATCTTTCTGTGTTTTATGTAGATCATGAGTCATGACAGAGGTTAAATAGTGACCTTAACACCAGACTACCCGAGCAATGTGGAGTTAATTGCATTCACCCTTAAATATAAAAATTTAAATGTTTGTGAGTAAAACATCGGACTTACATGGGCCAGCTGGGCCTCAATCTATTTATAAGAGTAATTTTTTGTTATTCTGTTAATTGCTTTGTCCTTTAACTTGATTGTAGCAATAGATCTGTAAATAATTGAATATTGTATCTCAGGTGGGTGAGGATGAATTCGGGTACATGTTAGCTAACATTTTGAAACAAAACAAGGTCAACGACTCTGGCAGATCAGTATCTATGTGCTTGTACCTGTGTAATTAATTATATACAAACCATAAATATGTGGCTAGTTTGAGAGTATTAATTCAGTTTAGGAAATGTCATCCATCTATGGGACAAGTGTTTGCGAGAGGAAAGTTAATGGACGGGGGTGCTCAAACATCACTACACTGTCAAGTTATTCACAATTAGTATCCTTTTGGACATCACAAGGGCTTATATGTTTTTGTGTGAATGTCACTACGAAGTTGAATTATTCACTAGCTGGCGTGTATACTGTTTTGTTGGTGACAAGAAAAAATGGCGTATAATCTAATTGAATCTTTATAAACTCATAGTAACATAGGCATATAATATGTTTCAAGTTTAATGTACAAAACTTCATGGGTTTGGTTAAGTTATACTTAAATTAAATAATATTAGGAATTAAGATTTCCAATATCACTGCTTTAACAATGTCTTGCTCTTTTTACTTTCTGTTTCTAGTGCCTAGATCACTCGTTTGGCGTACAAGGAATATGCTATTGGGTTCTGCTTTTTTGTTTCCCTTTGGAATATTCAGCTGATTTTTATGTTTCCTCCACTAGCTAAGGCTTGGATCAGTTCATCACTAAAAATGGTTGGCTTGGATAAGTTCATCACTAAAAATGCTACTCTTTAGTGCAAACCGCTGGGAGAAGAGGTATGTTTTGTTATTGTATTGCATCATGATATGCCACAATTTGTTCGAACTGCATACAGGGACTATAGTTCAGTGTAACATGCAATTTTCATTTTTATAGACCAGCAGTTGGTTAGTTTAGTTATATGTGTTCTAAATAATCTGTATGCGATACTGCTGGTTAAGAGAGATATCATAGCTTAGCTCCAATGTACTATAGAGGAGCTGCAGCTGCAATTATTGTGTATAATATAACAAACCAAGTAAGTTCTAACATCTTTTTTGTGTTATTGCTTATTCTATTTTTTGTGTTATTGCTTATTATATTTTTCCTGATAACAAACTAAGCTAGTTTGATTCAGAGGCAAGGAAACAACAAAAGAAGTGAACAACTCTATAAACAAATGAGGGGAGAAAATTGTTCATCTTCACTCATCTTCATTATTTCTTTTTCTTCGTTTGTACTGATATTCTCTGATTACTGCCCTTATATTAGTCTGCTCTGTTAGGTTGCAGCTGAATAAACAAATTCAAGAACTTGAGACTCAAATGAAGTTTAATCTAGATACATCCTTCTCCATGACACTCAAATGAAGTTTAATCTAAAGATCGATTTTACCTGCTAAGTACCATGAATGCATCGCGAGACTACCAAAAGACATGATATTAGCAAGAGGGGATAATCCATGGATCATCCTAAACTTCTTGTTAATGGCAGCAAGTTTAGGATTCTTCTTTGTAACTTCTTGGTTCTTAGTCCATCCAACTTCCTCTCCAATGTTTGATTCTCTCTCCACCTTGTGCCTTTGCTTCATCATCTACACCCACAAAATAAAAAATAAAAGTACTCAGATTAAGCCAAAACCCAATAAAGATAACAGAACACACAACAAGACTTGGGATGAAGAAGAAAATAATATTGTTTTTTCATAGTCACCGACATTTGAATACAGAAGGGACCAAAACCTTTTTACACATGAGCAGGAAGTGCCAATGCTATTATTTGTAAATATAAATGAGCTAAACATAAATAAACTATCATTAGTCATTAACCAAATTGGAAAATCAACTAATCACTACCACACACGTAGTAAAACATGTATGAACATATACTTCAAACTTTTGATTTAACTCATTCGCTTGCAGATCTAGGAGAACTATCTTTTGAATGGGGAATGATGTAGCTGAAATTTGGAACACACTTTCAACTCCTCGTGCTTTGAAGGTAGTCCTGCTGTAAACTTTTTGATAAAGTTCTTTTCCTATTACAGTTGGCATGTACACCAAGCCCGTATCTGGAGTTCTGGACCATTATCTGACATTTCATTTTACTTCCCAGGGACTGTGCATATATATGTATTTATAATCTGTTGTATTTTATCATTGATATCTGACACATGAAGATTGACATGTGTATGTACATAGGATGATATGTATACCAGAAGTAGGCCACATAAACCTATCATGCTTAAATCTTCTTTAAAAGAAGAGGAAATGATGTGTGTCCTGTATGGTACTTTGGTCTATTTATGAGTAGTAGAGTATATTACAAACTAAAGAAATGTCTTTAGAAGTTCCATGAATGGGTGATCATGTCCTCAAATTGATATGAAAAGGTGTAGTCTTGTATGCCTTAGGATGGCCAAAAGATTTGGTTTCATGTCAAAGGTTATTAAATTTTTCTAGAGGAGGTCTATGCTTGAAAATTACATATTAATATTTCAAGTAGTATTAGTTCTTAATAAGTATTTCAGATTGCTATAATGCTACTGCTATTTGTCTAGAATTTTTTATAATGGTTTTGTAAGATAAAAGTATCTCACAAGTTAAACTTATAAAAAGAAAAACTCTGAAGTTATAGTCCATTACAGGTGCATCGTCAGATGTGTACAGAGCTTCTAAAATTGGTTGAAGCTGTTGCTAAAATATTTCCAAAAATAGAAGCAGCACGGCCTGGATGCTCGTCAGGAGATCAAGCACTTTGCATGTTAAACAATGCAATTGAGAAAGCCAAGTTACTAATTCAGGACTGTGTTGAGTCCAGTAAGCTCTACTTGGTATGTATCTTATAACAGTTTGACATAACGGATCATATTCGTATGATACTTTTTATCTGGATTGAAACTTATAACTTATAACAGTTTGACATAACTTATATATTGTTCATGCATAAATGTCAAGATGCTAGACTGCTAGGAGACGGCAAATATGTAATTTACAAGATTCATGTCTACAAAATTTGTTGTTCTTTTATTTCAGTGGGATAAGGCATGTGGATTAACATACACACAAGAACAAATTGACGAAGTACGGGATGAGTGGGCAATGTATGTGAGCAGCTACATGTAGAGCCTCGAGTTAATGGTGAATATGTTAGATGAATGTACGTATTTTGGGAGAACTATGCTTTTTTGGACATGCTTAGGTAATAGCTTAATTTTATGGATAATTTGCTTTATTTTGTGGATGCATGTAATCAAATTCATAATTCAATATAGTAGTAATTTTTATTGAAAAGTGAATTTAAGATGCATATATGGATTGTTTGGCATATATTTTGTGGATGTAGTAATTTGAAACTGTAAACGAATAGTATTATTGGAATGTATTTTGAATGGTTGATACATTTTGGCTTTAAATTTAAATGAGAATTTAGACCTTTTAGCTATATATCATGGCATTAGCATATTGCAGGTGCATTGGTAATATAGGTAAACCGCATCTTTTTTTTTTTTCTTGTTTTTATCTAAAACATTAAAAAAAAGTTGTCTGATATACTAAACAACAACATTTTTATCCAAAAAACGTTGTGGAATCATACCTTCTACAACGTTTTTAAGCATTTGCTAATTTTTGAAAAATAAATCTACAACGTTTTTTCCTAAAAAAATGTTGTGTATTGTGCTTAACAACAACGTTTTAAAAATCTTGTGTAAGGGTGTCAAATAGATAACACCCTTAACCACGACGTTTTTTGACTGAAAGCACAACGTTTTTTCCGCATTATCTATTTACTGCTTTGTAGTAGTGTGAACATGTTTGTTAAATTATTTTCTTTTTTTACAAAAGTAAGTTTGGCAGGACTTACCGACACTCTACTTTCTCTAAAGTAGTATGGACCACAACTCTATTATTAAACAAATTTTGTTAAAACGGGTACAAGTTGGTTTATTTTTCTCTGTGGAACCATAAATTCCACTACCTTTATTATATACCTCATTTGGATATTTTGTCAAAGTGGGTGTGCTAGTTGTTTACTAAATTTTCAGTATAAATAGGTTACTCGGTTGAGTAACTAAAGACACACCATCACTACACTAAAAATATAGAATTCTTTTACTACAATATTGTGAGTAGATAAGGAATGCAAGCATTGTTTAAGTTGATCAATTTCACATAAAGAAAAATCAAGTCACATGCTAAGGTAAGGGATATCATTATTGTGGTAAGATGGTATCATTTTTATGGTAAAAAGAATATCATTTTCTTTCATACTCCATATTATGGTAAGATGTTATTATTCGTTTATTTAGTTTATCATTAAATGGTGAAAAGTCCTAAAAGGATTAAAATATCCTTAATAGTTTGTGCTTCATCTAATATTATGTTATCAATTTGGACTCTGGATAATTAAGTTGAAAATCACTAAGATCTATATATTCTTATTATTCTGATTATTTATGTTTATTCATTATATATATCATTGTCATCATCCTCATGCTTATATTGTGATAAAAGTCATATTTGGCCGTAGTGCATAGATGGACTTGGTATGATTATGACCAGGGATTATTCGGTATAACCATGACCGTAATGTTACACATGATGTGGTAAAAGTCATCTTTGGCCCGTAGTGCATAGATGGACTTGGTATGATTATGACCAGGGATTATTCGGTATAATCATGACCGTAATGTTACAAATGATGTGGTAAAAGTCATCTTTGGCCCGTAGTGTATGATTATGACTAGGGATTGTTCGGTATAATTATGACTGTAATGTTACAAATGATGTGGTAAAAGGTGTCTTTAGCTTAAGTGCAAAGATGGACTGTTGATTGGCATGATTATGACCAGGGATTATTTGGTATAATCATGACCATTGGTAAAAACACGAATATCCTTGGCCCGTAGTGCACGGATAATCCGTGGTTGTGATACTATTGAGCTGAGTCTCAGCATTATTAATTTTACAGTTGTATGTCTTAGGCTTGTATTGTAAAGATGGACTATTAATTTACCTGATTATAAATATGAATTGTGATTTAATTATAATCTGTGGTGGTTCAGGTGAAGACAGGTGATGAGAGTTTTCTTTGTCTTGGGTATAATAAGAACTGTTGATGAGTATTACAAGAATGAAATATTAACGATAGACTTTTAATCTAGAAGAGATAATAGACATTATGTTCTACTTAACTCTTTTAATGGATTGTTGATTCCGCTGCTATTATGGTTGAAAACTTTTATCTTCTACCATATGTTCTAAATATCTGAATTATTATTGATGAAGGATATTGATAATTTAATTATCTTGAGTCATGATATTCTTTACTGGGCTATTTGTGCTCACCCTTTTACTTCACCACCACTTTCAGGTAATAAAAGTGTAGTTAGGACTAGCAAAGAGAACATGGGTATAAAGTGGTGATACGAATTAGTCACAATCCTAATCATATTATGAAACGGTATGGCATAATAATTGTATTGAGAACTTAAAATGTTGGTGTCATATTTTATTCGCCATTTAATATTTAATTTTGGTGAACCAAATGGGGTGATGCGAACTCGACTTTGAAAGAGTCAAAAATGCACTCCATTAAAATGAGGAGGACATAAATCTCTCGTATTTCTTTGGGGACTTGAAATATTTGTTGCTGTACTTTAGATGACATTGTAATAATTTGAGTATGAATATTGTCGTATTATATACGTTACAATATTTGTATTGAAACTCACAGTATATGTGTTGTCGTGTTTTGCACGACAGTTGTATAAATGGAGTTGTCAATAGAGTATTTTCTGGCGACCCAAGATGGGTGATGTATACCTATTTTGGGGTCGTCACATTCTTCCTTCACAATTCCTTTCAGGTAGTAAGAGTGTAGCTAGGTCAAGCGGGGATAATAGGGGAATAGTGTGATGGTCCGAGACTGTGGAAGTTTCTCAATACATTATAGAACAGCATGACATGCAATATATAATTATATTGAGGACTTAGGATGGGTGTGTCCTATTTTATATGGCACTTAATAATTGATTTTGGTGAACAACAATAGGGTGATGAGAACTCGACTTTGGAAGCGTAAAAAATGCTCCATTAAAATGAGGAGGACATAAATGTACTAAGAGCTTAAAGGGTGTGTTTTCACTATCATACATGATGTCTGACCACATACAAACTCGTGTTATCATAAGATATGGTTGTGCACATCCACTTGCTGACTATATCTATGATCATTATTTATATAATCTTGGCGTATGGTTGGAATATAATTCTCAGTTTGAGATAATGGAGATAATTATACGGCAAGAGGATACCCACTATTGGAATGAACAAGATATTAATCCTCTAATTCTTCTTTGGGATCTTTTGTGTCAACCATGGTTAATGCTCAAGTCCTATGATATCTATTATAACTTAGATGCATGGCCTCCCATGCATGAAGGCTTCCTTGACCATTTTTCAAAGATTTTAATTCCTAAAATAGTTATCGACTGTATATTTATGTAAAATATCATTGGTTTGGAGTATGAGTATTGTTACTTGTATCGAAACTCACACCTTATGTGTTGTTGTATTTTGCACGACGGTTGTATAAATGATGTTTGTATTTGAATTATGTACCATGTATTTGGCGACTCAGAATGGGTTGTGTATACCTATTTTGGGGGCGTCACACTTTGTGTTTGTATTGCAGTCATGTATGAATTGCGAATGACATCTTTTGGGTTGTTGTAGCCTTAGACTTATGTTTACTTTTTTATTATGTTTGGATGCATGAACAGATTTTTATTATTCCATGGCTTTATTTAGCATTGTATGGATGCATGAGCGGCTTTTAGTATTAGCATGTTTTGTTTATAGCCATCTTTTTGGATTTGCACATATTGGTATATTTGATTCCATGTTAGGCTTTACCCTATTTTGAGCTGATTTTAGTGCAAGGGTTTACATCATCGCTTATCTTGTCATGCTATGGTTTTTGATTAACCCTATCTTGAACTATTTATATGATGGGAATGGGTTATATTGATTATATATTTTTTATTATGGCTAATGATAAACATGTTGGTTATTATGACTATTTCTAAGAGTTTATGTCAAGCATGTGTGGATGATGGGTTAGTTTAATTGATAAGTTGAGACTATTATTGATCCGTTCTTCTTAGCGAGCACCGACCAACTGTTATAGCTAGTTATAGTTCTGATATAGTTTGTGTGGTTATTGTTTTGAAAATGCATTAACTATGTTGAACTTAAATGCATACAAGGTAATAAAAGACTTAGACGCTTTTGCAGATTCTGATCTTGGGTTCTAGCATGTAGCTTTAAAAAAATGAATGGTAGGAAGAATAATAAGAACCTTAGTTGACTTAGTTTGATTATGTGGCCTTCGTTGCTCAAGCCACTAGATCCTTAGGGGTGTTCTACACCTACTGCCCTAAAACCATCTAGCTTGGGAGTCATTGATCAACAGCTCATTAATGGATAACTCTGAATAACCTAAGGTAATTAAGCATTGCATGATCATCCTAAAGGTTTTGTTTGTTAATGTGTTTAGAATAAAAGTCTAATTTGGTATGTTTGATTATGTGGCCTTTGTTGCTCGAGTATTAGATCCATAGGGGTGTTCTACACCTAGAGTGCCCTAAAGCCATCTAGCTTAGGAGTCATTGATCAAAAGCTCATTAATGGGTAACTCTGAATAGCCTAAGGTAATTAAGCATTGCATAAGTTAGATTTTGATGTCTTCATGCTAGTGCTTTTTGATCCTTTCTTGCATCTGCATCTTGTTCTTAATGCTTGTTGATTGCTTGAGTTTGTAGAGTTAACATATTAGTTATTACAATCGATTGTGTGAGTTTATTTTGTGCTATGATTAGCTAGGATGGTTGGCCTCCACACACACACATAGAAGGGATCGAATACAGTCTTATGCTTGAAATTTATTGAACCCTTATTCATAATTGTGTTTGTCCTATTCTCTGAGAGTAGGGGCTTTCCGATAAGAACTTCTCCTTATTGGCACATAATTAAATAATCTAACTCCTTTCCTCGACAGAACTTTCTAGACATTGTCAATAATGCAAATAATAATATGAATAATTGTGTCCTCTCAATTATTGATTTAATAATATTAAATATTGTGCAGATAATACTGTGACAATAATTGAATAAAATTGAGTGACTTCTTTCGTAAGCATCAATAATCAAAGATATTGTACAATACAGTGTGCTACTGTGCAACCACGCCTATTACTGTACTTTTATCACCGGGTATTTCAACAATTTAACTGTAAAAGTCTTGCTGTTATTTGTAACGGGACGAATTGTTTGAGTTATGATTCTGAGGACAGAATCCTTTTAAGAGGGGAAAGATGTGACAACCGAGATTTAGTAATTAATTTTAATATTTATTGGATTGAATAAATATTTATCGATAAATTAATTATTAGATTAAATAATTAATTGATAAAATTGTGGTAGATTAATTTAATTATATGTGTTATATTTATTAAATTAATGTGGAGAATTTTTGTTATTCGAAGTATGTCATTATGTGAGCTTATTGTATTAAAAAAAATATTTAATAAGCCTAATATTATTTTAATTAATTTATTTATTAATTAGAGATTTAATAATTTGACATTATTATTAAAGGAAAAATTTAAGTATGTGATTATGTGAATTAATGAGAAATTATTATATTTTATTTAAAATAAATTAAATAAGATATTGATTTATTTTATAAAGGGTGTACCATTATTTAAACTATATGATAAAAGAGTTTATTAAATTAATTGAGTATAATCCTTTTAAGGCTAGCCAAACATGGCACTAGTGGAGGTTGGGAGCAGTTAACCCATGATGGGTAACTGACCTCCACAACGCATCAGTTTATTTGAATACGACGTCTTCTTTTATTTTCAGTTGATTGCTAAGTCTAGAAAATAAGCAGAGCAAAATTGTGAGTTTACAAATGGTAAATTGAGAAGTTTGAGAGGAATTATGAGTGGGTAATCATCAATCATTTGTGTAAGGATCATCATTGATCATCTCTTCTAAATCTATACTCTGGGTAAATTCTCCAAACCCAATTTTTTTTTCGTCATTAAGTTTGCATAAAAAATGGCTTTCAAGTTTTTGTTTAAACCTTTGTATTTGGGAAAGGAGTAATGTCTATGAGTTTGTATATGTGTTAAATGTTATCAAATTGTGTCTAATTATATATTATGTAAGTTATCATGTCATCAGTTTCATGAAAATACATCGTATATGTTGCTCAAAACTTACAGAGTATGAGTTTTGGCCATATGGCTCTTATACGTAAATTTAATGTGTCAAACATAAATGGTTTTGTAAAAATTATACTCGTATATTATTATGCAAGTTAATATGAAGTAACCAAATTTTAAATGAACATATTCGGTGTTATAACGAATCCGTAGTGTTAAATTTTATGTTTTTGTTCAAAACCTTTAGGAACACAAAGAACAATGAAAATTTCATGTTTTAATCCTGTTATTTATGCGTTTTAACATGTTAAAATCATGCTAGAAGGGTTAAGTAGTGATTATATGTGTATTATTATGAATGGGTATGATTAAATTCGTGTAGTAATAATTTAATTGGGGTTTTTGGCTGTGTTCTGTAATTTTTTGCGAATTGCAGAACAGTTTTTGGATCGCCGCGCCGCGGCGCCAGTCTCGTGCCTTAACATCCGCGCCGCAGCGCCACGGTGCCGTAGCGCCAAGAGTCCCACTGCAGCGCCGAGTACCAGTACAACAGTGGCGCCGCAACGCCACTCTCCAAAATGTTCAGAAATGAACTATTTTTAAATGTCAAGTCTAGCAATGTGTTAGTAACTTAATGTAATGAACATAAAAATATGTTAGAAATATACTAAGATGTTAAAATAGATGCTTAACATGTAAATAACAAAATTACATGTGGATTGAATTATTGAATGCATAGTTAGCTTATTGTTCGTAAAGTCTTAATTTTGACTATAAGTGTATTAATTGACTAATTATAGTCATGAATTCGAGTTAGACAAAAGAATAAACTTGTGATGACTAGTATGTTATAATTGACTGGTATTATGAATGTAAATAATATGTAGGATTTAAATCAAGGAACGAGTTTAATTAAAGTGTAATCTACGCACGAGGCAAGTTTCCTAACCCTACTCGTTATCATTATATAAATTATAAGTTGTCACTTTACATCGAGCAAGTTCTCGTTATATTTTTTGATTAAGCCCATGTGGTTATATCAATAGGATATCAATCTTTCAAAACATGATGTTGTTATACATTAATTATTCTATTGTATATCTCTTGGAATTGTTATTCGATTTATATCAGTTATTGTGAATCTTGTTAGACTAGCGAACCCTTTATGATTCGACTAGTCCATAGTTGATGAGCGTTCTAAATTTCAGAACCCTTGATGAATTATCCAAACCAAACTTTCTTTGGTGCGGACTCGAATGTCAAACTGAGATGAACAACCCTGTATAGGGGATTACTTATGCGTTAGCAATAAGATATTGTGCACAGTATGGTACTAAGGGCTGATCCCCCTAAGTACGAGAAGAAGAGTTTATAGTCTTATGACTGTTAAAGGTTTCAAGTATAACCTTTGATAACCTAGGACATAGTTCAAGGTCTTATGACCCTCAAATTTCTTTTGATTCTTGTTATTCATTCTTGATTCAAAAGTTGAGCTTTATTTTAGAAGTCTTTGATTCACTCGCATGTTATTATATTGTTACTTTCATTATTATACTTGTGGGCAATCGTACTCACTCTTGCGTAATAATAACATTGCAGTTAAGAACGAAAGAGCAGAC
Source organism: Panax notoginseng (assembly GCA_016801055.1). Classification (NCBI taxonomy): domain Eukaryota; kingdom Viridiplantae; phylum Streptophyta; class Magnoliopsida; order Apiales; family Araliaceae; genus Panax; species Panax notoginseng. The sequence goes on along the minus strand of CM029013.1, from coordinate 235,948,643 downwards.
GAACCTTCCACTAGTAAAGGCAAGGGCAAGCTTAGCAAGTAATGAAGATTGATTATTTATGTGGTTATGTAATGGTAAGTAGAATTAATGTTACTTAGGACTTATTTGTTTATGTTTCCGCACAGATGATTTAAAGTTAGAGTAACCAGGGATTTATTTATTATGTAGTTGATGTAACCTCATAAGGGGAGATTTATTTTTATTTCTATCTATTGCATGGTTTGCATTTATTTATGGATAGATAGATGGATGATGTTTGTACAGTGAACACCAAATCCTGTGGAAATGGAAGTACCAGATTTGGGGGTGTCACAGGTTGGTATCAGAGCTATAGGTTATGAGCCTTAGGTGGGGGAAAACCTTAGGTAATAGCCTTATAGGAAGAACATAGTGAAGGAAAACTCTTATCGAGTTCTAAGAGATGAATTTCTTAATTCATTGAAGATAATAAAAGACTTTATGTGTTTATGTGTGAAATTATGTGCTCACTAGTACGACTTAGTAACTAAAACTTAAAACTATATTGTCAGGATGTCAGATGTTGGAGGAGCTAGTTGAGCTAGGGAGGAGGAACCCCGAGTGCCTACTGAAGAGGAACCCCGAGTGCCTACTGAGGAGGAGCCCCGAGACATTCATGTTGTCAGGGAGAAGTTGATTCAGAGAGAGCCATCTCCGTTGATCACAGTTGTTGGTCAGGAGCATGAGCCTGAGACTGAACCAGAGGAGGATCCTGAGGAGGAAGAGGAAGAGGAAGAAGAGGAGTTCCCACCGAACTCCATTGGTGCTGAGATGTACGACGCGTTATATGATCGTAACGTAGAATTACGAGACACTGTTCAGGATTTGACTGAGCGGCCGATTATTCAGCAGATTACTCTCGAGCAGAAGGAGAGGGAGGTTGAGACTCTTCACACATGACTGGGAAATGTAGAATGGGATTTGGTCCACGAGAAGGGTCAAACCGAGGAGAAGTCCGAAGAAATAGAAAAGTTAAAGAAGGAACTGAAGGAAAGCTCAAAGAGGCTGATCATAGCAGAGGAGGGCTGGGTAAGAGAAATACGTCGTGCTGATCTTGCAGAAAGGGATTGTCGTGTAAAGAAGGCTAAGCTTGGAGAAACATACTCTACACTTATTAATGCAATGGATGAAGCCCAAGATCGAATTTTGGGGTATCCAATCCAGTTTGATGGTCTACCATCGTACATGCTGGATCGCAGAACGATGTCTCGCATTATGGAAGAGAAACGTAGCAAGGCTATTCGGTGCCTTAACAGGCACTGATAGTATTAGTTTAATTATGTGAAAACTATTTGGTGGTTAATGATGTAAATTCCGATGTGGTTATAAACAAAGGAATATTTTGATATTTTAAATCCTGTAGATTCTTTATCTCGAGATAGTTGATGTAAATAGTAGTGACGCTATCTTATGATGTTAAAACTTTTGAATTGAATGAAATATCAAAGTTTAATTAAATTAATGTGTTAAGTGAATTAAGATTAAATGTTCTAGCTAAGCCTTAAATGTTTGAGGAATTGAATAAAGACCTAATAAGCGATTATTCTTAACAGAAATATGCCGCCTAGCTAGAAGAAGACAAAACCATCAGCAAGAGCAAGAAAAGTCAGTGAATAACAACATAGATGCCAATGCTAACCCTGTTCAGCAATTGGTGAACCTTTTAGCAGGAGCACTTAACAATCAACCACAAGCTCCACTAAATACCTCGTTTAAGGACTTCAAGGCAGTGGGACCGCCAGAGTTTAAAGGCTCCATGAACCCGATCGAAGCTCAAACTTGGGTTATGGAGATGGAGAAGGTTTTTGAGGTCGCAAGAGTCAGAGAGGACTAGAAGACCGCATTTGCAACGTTTATGCTGAAATATGAAGCCAGTTTTTGGTGGCAAGCAAACAAAGTTCGTGGAGTAGAATGTATGATTACCTGGGAGAGGTTCAAGGAGATGTTTTTCAAGATGTATTTCCCGACTACCTCACAAAACCAATTGGAGGTTAAGTTTCTGGAATTGAAGCAAGGGAATATGTTTGTATCAAATTATGCAGCTAGATTTAACGAATTGGCAAGGTTCGCCACATTTCAAGTGCATTCCGATGAGAGAAAAGCAAGAAGGTTCGTACAAGGACTGAAGTCGTGGTTGTATAGTAAGGTGTCGATGTTTCAGTTGAAGACATTCGCCGGGGTACTAGAGAAGGCCATACTCGCTGAGGGTGGAAGCGATGCAGTAACGAAGTATAATCAAGAGCAGAAGAAGAAGAAGAAGAGTGAGAATAAAGGTAATAACAAGACTGGTGGGAGTAACACTAGGGGTAGTCATAATCCGAAGAGGAAGTGGACGGATAACTCGTCAGCTGGAAGTCAACAAGGAGGGCAGAAGAAGAAGATCGAAGCGTGCTCAAGCTGCAGAAAAGCTCATTTGGGAGTTTGCATGAAAGGGAAGCGAGTGTGCTACAATTGTGGTCAGGAAGGCCACATAGCACCAAACTGTCCAAACCCAAAGAAAGGTGCATGCTTCACTTGTGGTTCAAAGGATCATCTTGCAAGGGATTGTCCTAAGAAAGGATCTGGGGGAACGAGTTTAGGAGGAAATAGAGGAAATACCGGTGGAAGCAGTCTAACTATCGCAGCACCAACTGCAACCAACCGACCGACTGCCAGAACATTCAACATGACAGTACAGGATGCAGTGCAGTCTCGCGATGTGGTGTCATGTATCATTCCGATCAATAAAATTAATGCGTACGTATTATTTGATTCGGGTGCTACTTGTTCATTTATATCCGATGACTTTGCTAAGAACTTAGAATTGCTTAAGGACGAGTTATAATACCCCATGAACATAGAAATTGTGAATAGAGAAATAATCCCTGTTAAGTACGTGCATAAGAACTGTAAAGTGGATATTTAGGGTAATATCATGAACGTAGATCTTATCCCTATTCGACTTGGGAAATTTGACGTTATTTTAGGTATGGATTGGTTATCCAATTATGGGGCAGTAATTGACTGCCAGAAGAAGCGTATTAACCTTATGACTCCGTCAAAGGTTATGTTTTATGGTAGCAATTCGCCTAGACAAGCGAGTTGTCTGACGATGATGCAGGCCAGGAGGTTGTTAAGGCAAGGCTGTGTAGGATATCTAGCTTACATAGTCGATAATCGTAAAGAGAATTCGAAAATAGATGAGATACCGGTAGTGAGAGATTTTGCAAACGTATTTTCGGATGATTTGTCGGAACTTCCTCCAGATAGAGCAGTTGAATTTGTGATCAATTTCGCTCCAGGAACGACTCCAATATCAAAGGCACCGTATCGAATGGCACCGATAGAGATGAAAGAACTGATGGTCCAACTACAAGAATTACTGGACAAGACGTATATCCAACCAAGTGTATCACCGTGGGGAGCGCCGATTTTATTTGTGAAGAAGAAGGATGGGACAATGCGGCTCTACATTGACTATAGAGAACTGAATAAGGTCACAATTAAGAATAGATATCAATTACCGAGAATCGATGATCTGTTTGATCAATTGAGGGGAGCAAAATACTTTTCCAAGATAGATTTGAGGAGTTGTTATCATCAACTGAAGGTGAGACCAGAGGATGTACCGAAGACATCGTTCAGAACACGATATGGTCACTACAAATTTTTAGTAATGTCGTTTGGTTTAACGAATACTCCTGCATCATTAATGGGACTAATGAATGGTGTGTTCAAGCCGGTTTTGGACAAGTTCGTAGTGGTATTTATAGATGATATTTTGGTATATTCGAAAACCAAGGAAGAACATGAAGAGAATTTAAGATTAATGTTGGAAGTGTTGAGAAGAGAGAAGTTGTATGCTAAGTTTTTAAAATGCGAATTCTAGATCGAGCGGGTACAATTTTTTGGACATGTGATCGATAGGGAAGGAATTTCGGTGGATCCCTCCAAGGTTGAAGCTGTGATTAACTGGGATCAGCTGAAGATGCCTCCGGAAGTAAGAAGTTTTCTTGGATTGGCAGGTTATTACAGAAGGTTCATTCAAGACTTTTCCAAGATCGCAACTCCGTTAACGAATTTGACTCAAAAAGCTGTGAAATTTGTTTGGACGGAGAAGTGTGAGGAAAGCTTTCAAGAATTAAAGAAGAGGTTGAGTACAACACCTGTGTTGTCTCTTCCGGACGATACAGGAAATTTTGTGGTTTATAGTGATGCGTCGCATAAGAGACTTGGCTATGTGCTTATGCAGAACGGTAGAGTCATTGCGTATGCGTCACGACAAGTAAAAGATTATGAGAAGGGGTATCCGACCCACAACTTGGAGTTAGCTGCAGTGGTTTTCTCTTTGAAAATCTGGAGGCACTATCTCTACGGGGAGAAGTGTGAAATATATACAGACCACAAGAGTCTGAAATATATTTTTACACAGAAAGAACTGAATATGCGCCAAAGAAGGTGGTTGGAATTAGTTAAGGACTACGATTGTGAAATTTTATACCATCCGGGTAAGGCAAACGTGGTTGCCGACGCTTTAATTAGAAAAGGTCAGGAGAAATTGATGATGTTGACCGCACAGAAGGAATTGATTTCAGCAATGGAGAAGTTGGAGTTAGAAGTGAAGTATCTTATGGAAATTGATGAGAAACTGTTTCAGATGCAATCTGGTACAACCCTACTAGATAAAGTTAAAGAGGCTCAACTTCAGGACAATGACTGCAAAAAGGTGATAATAAAGATATCTGAAAGAACTGAACCAAGATTTAAGATGGATAAGGAAGGAATACTGAGATTCGAGAACAGAATTTGGATACTGCCAGTACTAGAGATTAAGTAAGACATTTTGAGCGAGGCTCATAGCTCACGATATTCGATTCACCCTAGTAGTACCAAGATGTACCAAGATCTTCGACAATATTTTTGTTGGCCTAATCTGAAATGAGATGTTGCAGAGTGTGTTGCCACATGTGTAACCTGTTAGAAAGTGAAAGCAGAACATCAGAGACCGAGTGGGTTGCTACAACTGCTAGAGATCCTAGAATGGAAGTGGGAACATATTACAATGGACTTCGTGGTTGGCCTTCCGACGACTCAGAAAGGCTACGACGCAGTATGGGTTATCGTTGACCGACTGACGAAATCCGCACACTTCCTTCCGATCAAAATCAGATTCAACTTAGATCAGTTGGCAAGGTTATATGTGAAAGAGATTGTTTCGAGGCACGGAGTTTCGGTGTTAATTGTTTCCGATAGAGATCCACGCTTTACATCAAATTTCTGAAAACGTCTACAAGAATGCATGGGTACACAGTTGTGAATGAGTACGGCATATCACCCTCAGACAGATGGAAAGAGTGAAAGAACAATTCAGACATTGAAAGATATGTTAAGAGCTTGTATAATGGACTTTAAAGGAAATTGCGATGATCATCTACCGCTCGTAGAGTTCGGTTACAACAATAGTTACCACGCTAGTATTGGAATGCCACGTTATGAGGCGTTATACGACAGAAAGTGCAGAACTCCACTATACTGGGATGAAGTTGGCGAAAGATAGTTGCTAGGGCCAGAATTAGTACAACAAACAACAGAAATAGTCAAAGTGATCCGAACAAGACTGATAGCAGCCCAAGATAGCCATAAGAAATACGCCGATTCACACCGTAAGAATGTTGAGTTTGAACCAGGTAGTTATATGTTCTTAAAGGTCTCTCCCTGGATGGAAAAGATCAAGTTCAGAAAGAAAGGGAAGTTAAGCCCAAGATTCATTGGACCCTTTGAAGTTCTGAGAAGGATCGGAGAAGTTGCGTATGAGGTAGCGTTACCTCCAGCACTCGAGAATGTCCACAATGTGTTCCATGTTTCAGTTTTATGACCCTACAAACCCGATTACAAGCACGTCATTGAATATGAACCCCTACATTTCGACAAAGACTTATCTTACGAAGAAATTCTCGTTCAAATTGTCGACCGAAAAGAACAAGTTCTGAGAAATAAAGTAATACATTTTGTTAAGGTAATGTGGAGGAACCACAATGCTGAAGAAGCTACGTGGGAACTCGAAGAGAATATGATGAAAAATTATCCTCATTTATTTACCTAAATGGTTATAAGTGATTCTGGGGACACAATCTTTGTAAGGGGGGAGAATGTAACGGGACGAATTGTTTGAGTTGTGATTCTGAGGACAGAATCCTTTAAAGAGGGGAAAGATGTGACAACCGAGATTTTGTAATTAATTTTAATATTTATTGGATTGAATAAATATTTCTCGATGAATTAATTATTAGATTAAATAATTAATTGATGAAATTATGGTAGATTAATTTAATTATATGTGTTATATTTATTAAATTAATGTGGAGAATTTTTGTTATTTAAAGTATGTCATTATGTGAGCTTATTGTATTAAAAGAAATATTTAATAAGCCTAATGTTATTTGAATTAATTTATTTATTAATTAGAGATTTAATAATTTGACATTATTATTAAAGGAAAAATTTAAGTATGTGACTATGTGAATTAATGAGAAATTATTATATTTTATTTAAAATAAATTAAATAAGATATTGATTTATTTTATAAATGGTGTAACATTATTTAAACTATATGACAAAAGAGTTTATTAAATTAATTGAGTATAAGCCTTTTAAGGCTAGCCAAACATGGCACTAGTGGAGGTTTGGAGTAGTTAACCCATGATGGGTAACTGACCTCCACAACGCATTAGTTTATTTGAATACGACGTCTTCTTTTCTTTTCAGTTGATTGCTAAGTCTAGAAAATAAGCAGAGTAAAATTATGAGTTCACAGAGGGAAAATTGAGAAGTTTGAGAGGAATTGTGAGTGGGTAATCATCAATCATTTGTGTAAGGATCATCATTGATCATCTCTTCTAAATCTATACTCTGGGTAAATTCTCCAAACCCAATTTCTTTTTTTTTCGTCATTAAGTTTGCATAAAAAATTGGCTTTCAAAGTTTTTGTTTAAACCTCTGTATTTGGGAAAGGAGTAATGTCTATGAGTTTGTATATGTGTTAAATGTTATCAAATCATATCTAATTATATATTATGTAAGTTATCATGTCATCGATTTTATGAAAATACGTCGTATATGTTGCTCAAAACTTACAGAGTATGGGTTTTAGCCATATGACCCTTATACGTAAATTTAATGTGTCAAACATAAATGGTTTTGTAAAAATTATACTCGTATATTATTATGCAAGTTAATACGAAGAGACCAAATTTTAAATGAACAGATTCGGTGTTATAACGAATTCGTAGTGTTAAATTTTATGTTTTTGTTCAAAACCTTAAAAACACAAAGAACAGTGAAAATCTCATGTTTTAATCCTGTTAATTATGTGTTTTAACATGTTAAAATCATGCTAGAAGGGTTAAGTAGTGATTATATGTGTGTTATTATGAATGGGTATGATTAAATTCGTGTAGTAATAATTTAATTGGGGTTTTTGGTTGTGTTCTGCAATTTTTCGCGAATTGCAGAACAGTTTCTGGTTCGCCGCACCGCGGTGCCAGTTTCGTGCCTTAACATCCGCGCCGCAGCGCCAAGAGTCCAGCCGCAGCGCCGAGTACCAGTACAACAGTGGCGCTGCAGCGCCACTCTCCAGAATGTTCAGAAATGAACTATTTTTAAATGTCAAGTTTAGCAATGTGTTAGTAACTTAATGTGATGAACATAGAAATATGTTAGAAGTATAATAAGATGTTAAAATAGATGCTTAACATGTAAATAACATAATTACATGTTGATTGAATTATTGAATGCATAGTTAGCTTATTATTTGTGAAGTCTTAATTTTGACTATAAGTGTAGTAATTGACTAATTATAGTCATGAATTCGAGTTAGACAAAAGAATAAACTTGTGATGACTAGTACGTTATAATTGACTGGTATTATGAATGTAAATAATATGTAGGATTTAAATCAAGGAACGAGTTTAATTAAAGTGTAATCTACGCACGAGGAAAGTTTCCTAACCCTACTCGTTATCATTATATAAATTATAAGTTGTCTCTTTACATCGAGCAAGTTCTCGTTATTTTTTTTTGATTAAGCCCATGTGGTTATATCAATAGTATATTAATCTTTCAAAGCATGATGTTGTTATACAATAATTATTCTATTGTATATCTCTTGGAATTGTTATTCGATTTATATCATTTATTGTGAATCTTGTTAGACTAGCAAACCCTTTATGATTCGACTAGTCCATAGTTGATGAGCGTTCTAAATTTCAGAACCTTTGATGAATTATCCAAACCCAACTTCCTTTGGTGCGGACTCGAATGTCAAACTGAGATGAACAACCCTGTATAGGGGATTACTTATGTGTTAGCGTTAAGATATTGTGCACAGTATGGTACTACGGGCTGATCTCCCTAAGTACGAGAAGAAGAGTCCATAGTCTTATGACTGTTAAAGGTTTCAAGTATAACCCTTGATAACCTAGGATATAGTTCAAGGTCTTATAACCCTCAGATTTCTTTTGATTCTTGTTATTCATTCTTGATTCAAAAGTTGAGCTTTATTTCAGAAGTATTTAATTCACTCACATGTTATTACATTGTTACTTTCATTATTATACTTGTGGGCAATCGTGCTCACTCTTGCGTAATAATAACATTGCAGTTAAGAACAAAAGAGCAGATGAACCTTCCACTAGTAAAGGCAAGGGCAAGCTTAGCAAGTAATGAAGATTGATTATTTATGTGGTTATGTATTGATAAGTAGAATTGATGTTACTTAAGACTTATTTGTTTATGTTTCCGCACAGATGATTTAAGGTTAGAGTAACCTGGGATTTATTTATTATGTAGTTGATGTAACCTTATAAGGGGAGATTTATTTTATTTCTATCTATTGCATGATTTGCATTTATTTATGGGTAGATAGATGGATGATGTTTGTACAGTGAATACCAAATCCTATGGAAATGGAAGTACCGGATTTGGGGGTGTCACATTATTTTTTATAAAAATGTTATTTTCGTCGCTTTCTATATCCGACAATTATTTTGTTGTGCACCAATGATTATGCCGTCGTATGAACATTCCTGACAAAAAGAATATTCTCCGACTAAACGAATATTTTATGACAACTTGCTTACTTTGCAAAATTTGTACTTATCACCCATAACTATACCATTATATCAAATCAATAGCTTATTGTTCAAAATAATATTTAGAGAAAATTAAATTTTTATTCGTAAAAGTTGGAGTCTTACATTAATAACTTTTCCTTTTACATTATTACATAATATCTTTCCCTATTTAATTAACATAAATTTTAAAGGTATCATAATACCTTATTCTTAATATACCTCCAAGTATAATTCCATTTTAGGTTTTGAATTTTGTAACCCATATTTTCTCATTTCTCTTTCAAATAATGAACCATATAGGTTCTTCTTAAATTTTTTTAATAAATCCTCCATTTTCACTCTAGGTTTTAAACTTTAACCTTTAATTTAATCATTCAAGATCTTTTAAATCTTTGGGTTGTCACACTTATACTCTTTTTCATACATCATGTCTAGTTAAAATCATTAGCATAGACTTAACATTAACAGTTCATGAATGAGCAAAACTCTTTCACATTGAACAATTCATTCACAGATCATTTCGTCTTACAGAAACACATAAGTGTTGAAAATATCGCACATGGCCTTATACATAATAACACTTTGCACAAACATAACACATTTGCACATAGGTAAAACTTTTTCAAGTATAACATTTGAGGAAGTTTAAAGAAACTAGCATTCATTTTAAATATGAATGAAGTCAGGAAACTTTCCTTAAGCACAACTTATTGTTTACGTTGTACAGCTTGACGAAATCCCTATATATCACATAAGGAATAACACATACCAATTTGTCATATACTTGACTTATACATTGGTTTACACTAATTTTAGTTCTTAAGGTTCGCGCTTTATAACCTAAGTTCACGCAACCAAACTTTAAACTCTTCTTTCAACGTTACAGCCTACGGAGATTTCTTAAGTCTTACCATCATCCTTTACAATAGATTTACATTACCTTTTCCTTCTTCATAACTTAACTTGTCTGAATCATTAAAACTGTAATGTTCGTTAAGTTAACTATCGTTCATTACGGCTTCTTGATAATTTAATGTCATACCTTATGATTACACTTTAATGGCTCAGTCATACAATCTTTCTTATGCCAAAAGCGAACATTCAATGCTAATACTATGTGTTCATAGCTTTTAAGCATTTTACATTACTTTTTTCATATCTTACCATGTCCGGTTCAATTTACTCAGAACATCCTTCAAGTTATTATAATGTTCATGGTACTTACAACCATAGCATTTTACAATGGTATTCATTATCTTGTCACTGATTTACTCGGTATCCCCTACTGAGAGTCTGGCTTCAGTGCATTCTCAATTAGAGACGTCACCAGTGAGAGGCTAGGAATTCTTCATGCATCACATGTCATTTATTAATATTCATTACCTTACGTTCAATCCATACACGAGTGTGTATGTTAAGCACGTTTAATTTACGCAAACACGAATTGCCTTCGTTGGTTTAAATGTTTTAACACTTAAATTCTCATTTAAACTTTCCTTCAACCTTTACTTAAGGTTTAAATCACTTCTTTAAGTGTCACATTACATGAACTTTACGTTCATTATCATTTTGTACACATCCCCTAAGAATTGAGTAGTTAAATGCTCATTTCTGGGCTTACCCTCCACCGGCGTTGCAGCACTTTTTCCCATTTGTTAAACTGGCGCTGCAGCACCAGTTAACAGTATGGAGTTTTCATTGAAATTCCATTGATTTTTTTTGCAGTTTTCTGCATTTTTCTTTTACTTACGAATCGCCTACTTTGCAATCTCGTAACTTCTTCGTCATAAGTTAGATCGAGTTCGTTCCAAATCCATTTTCTTACTTTCATTACGAACTACAATTTCCCTTAGACAAAATATTTTTTTGAATCCGTTAACATGCCTTTCAATTGGCTCAAATTTCTTCGTTCGTTTACTCTACGTTCTTAACGTTCTTCGTTCGTTCATCCGTAACTTACTCATCCACACCCGGAATGTGTTCGTTCTTGATTCTACGACTCACGTTTTCAATGTTTTCCCACATTCTTATGAAACCTCAGTTATTTAGGTTCATTAACCTACTTTCTATATTCGTTCAAAAATCATAATGGACTATGATTTTAATGGTTAACTTCCTTTACGAAATTTCATCATAACTTCATTATACGTTATTTTTAATCAGTTCCACATTAACAGTTCTTTTAATTTTACATCTCCTAAACAAACATATATCAAAAAATATATTTATAATGGTTTTAAACTTGTCCATCAACAACAAGCTCTAATTAGATGGTTTTAAATTTGTCTACCAACAACGTTCTTCGTGTTCTTTATTTGTTACGATTCTCTTATTATGCATTAATTAACGTTAAAATTTCGCTAATTCTTCTTTATTCCATTGGACCACTTAAAGGATTCACCCGAATCGTCCATTAATATCAAGTGATTCATACTTCATATGAAAGCTTTTAAAAGAAAAAGATGAGGTAAATTCTCAAGTTCTTATTACTTCATTTTCTTATGGTTAAACCATAACAAAATCGTTTCTTAACATCTTTTACTTCCATATTCATTAAACTATGTATTCTGACATATGAAACTTAAAGAAAAATTTATTAAAGTTAGGTTTAAAAACCTTTCACTTTGTTTTTCTTCTTTATTCTTCATCCTCTTGACAAAGCTTGCAATTTACTAGCGTACAATTTGCTAGCTTTCCTCTGTCTTCTTCTTCTTCAATCCTAGCTCTCTAGCTCGCTACCTCTCAATATTACTCTATCTTCTCTTTAAAATGTGTTATTTGATCAAAATCAAATAACACATGAAATGGTTGCCTTATATAGAAAACCAAGAGTGAGGACACTTTGGTCATTAAGTTAACTTTCAATAACTTACAATTTGGTCACTTCACTTTCGGTCTTGTATAGTTCAAACCCTTAGGTTTGCAAAACTTATAAAACACCCTCTATTTTCACTATTCACACATCTTCTTTAACAAACATCAACCAAGCTTCTCAAGGAAGCTTGGTGACCCATGACCCACTGATGACCCATGACCCATGGTTTGACCCACGAGTTTGGTTCTTGGTTTGGGCTTAACTTTAATTCAAATTGGGCCAAACTTTAGGCTTGGATTTAACATTCTTTTGGGCCTTGATTTATTTATCATTGAACCTCCTAACGTTACCTTATTGGGCTTACCAAAGTCAAAGCCCAATGGCTTAATAACCCATCTTGACTTTTATTGACTTTGCCTTCTCATATTCCTACCATATAATAATTCATATTATACGGGTATTTTTCTCGTATTATATTCGTATAATAATTCATATTATACTCATATTCTTATTAATTAAATCTATTTAATTATCACACAATTGAAAAATTATGTTTATCGGTTTCCAAATCTATTTGGACATTCTGTCTTTCTTCGTCATTCTAACGTTAACGCGTTCTTCGAAAATTTGAAAAAATGAAAAACATATTTCGATGAATAGTGTTTTCCTAAAATATAGCTAAACGATCAAAAAATACATAACAATATTTTTTGTTATTTTTATTTCGTCCGATATCTGCACGTTTTTCAAGAAAAACTTTTATCGCCTAACATAACTTTTCATGGCATATTACTCTCAAATCATAAAACAGAATGTCATTATAACATACCAATCTCTCTACACGACCTAGGTTATTCATCAAATGAATAGTGCTTATTTCGTCTTTTTCTCAAAAAAATTACTTCATCTGAAAAATTTCATTTTCGTCTTTAAAATTCTTACGCAGTTATTCTAGCACATAACCAGAATCCTCCCGTTTTATAATCATCATATGTTATAGAACAACTAATAAACATATAACACAAACTATTATTAATAAAAATTCATTTTATTAAATAATAATCCTTACATCATAATTAACATGACTATCCGATTTTCCAGATTGTCAAATAAAGGTATTTAATCCTAGCTTTAATCCATATTTCTTTAGGTTTCATATGTAAAAATCATATAACTTAAGAATATGGATGTTTAAGATGTTAATGAATGATGTTAATATGGTTTAGCAATATAAATATGTATGTTCAAATGTGTTATATTTGTACACGATGTTTATGATGTATGAGGCTATGCGTTATTTCTATGCACTTATGTGCTTTCGAAAGATGAACTGTTCTGTGTTAGAATTGTTCAAATGTAAAGAGTTCTGTTTAATCATGAATTGTGATAAGATTCAGTCTATGCTAATTATTTCAGTTAGACAGAATGAGAAGATGTTAATGTGTTTTGTATTGATGTTTTAAAATGATAGGAATCAGAATGTATTCCTGTTATTCGGGTTGTTACATAACTATTTTTAGTTATTGAAGTTTTATACGTAAAGAATATTTGATTCTAAATTTTGTTGTTATTTAACTTCTAAAACTTGCTGAGTAATTAAATTATCACATTTGCTTAAAATAAAAACATTTTCATCGAAACTAAAAAGAACTAAAGGATCCTGTGAAGATCAATAATATCGGTATCCTGATGAAGTGTTATTCATTATATAGATAAGCGTGAAGATGAAAGAGAAGATCAAGTTGAGACTTGTAGAATAGTTTAATAAACTATTATGTATTTGTAATGGCGGATGAAAGTCACACATGTAATGAAGTAAAAAATAATGTAATTACCACTATTTGTATGTATGAAGATTTTAAGGTAGTAGAATCTGGGATTTGAAGAATATGTTGTTATACTTAATGATTTAATGATGTATGTAAAGAATGAGAAGTACTCGTGACGTACCAAATTCGGGTTTGAAGATAGACCGGATTTGGGGGCGCTACAAGTTGGTATCAGAGCGGATAGGTTATAAATCTTAGAAGGAAATACCTTAGGCTATAATCTTATAGAAGAGTAAGAAGATTGTAAAATAAAGTGATCATATAGTAAGAAAATCGTAACGTAAAATTATTATAGAATATGATCACAACATGATCATATTGAATAAGTGAGATAACAAATATTCTGTGAAATGATTGAAAATTTATAGCTAAACGCTATAAAGAAATGGTACTTTGAAGTAGTACGAGAAGAAGAACTCAGAAGAGTTAAAAAGGGATAAAATACGAATTAAAGAAAATTCGTATGAGGTAAAGAGGAAGTTAGAATGTTGTGAAATTTCAATTAAGGGCTCATGTGGTAGCTAAGTTGTACAACCTTTGAATGGAAAGAGGTTATGCTTGGTTTAACAACTACTTAGTCTATTACAATGATAATCATTGAAATATTCATGTCGCACGATCAATATGTATATGGCGAGAAGGTGAATCTTTTCTCATGTGTATATTGGATAGTTAGAAAGTGTCAAGATAGGTGCGGGTTCTTGAAACTCGTGCTTAGAAAAGTTTGTGACTCATAGTTATATGTTATTTTTTTGAGCCTCTAAGTATATGGAAATTCCTTGATTAATTCTTGGATTACATATTGCTAAGACAAGTTCCTAAACACATATTATTGTGAAAAGTTTCTAAACACATAAAGTGTGGTAAGTTTGATGAACTATACTACGGTATAGGAATATGTAGACTGAAAGTAAATTATTTTTAGTGTATTGAGCATTAAAGGTGCTATAGAAAGATAGAATTATCGCAAGTAAGACAATGAAGGAGGTTGAAATTGATGAAAAAAATGATAATTTAAATCTTCTAGGTATGCTAGATTTCAAAATTTATTGACATCGTGCTGATGTGTACGTTTTTGGAAAGAAAAATATTGGATCAGATTTTTGAACTAATGGATTTTAAAAGAACTATTCTTTGTATGTCTATGCTAATTATTTCGGCTAGAAAGAAGTTGATTTGGAAATATCGAAATGTATTTTATATCATCAACGCATTTGATGCAGAGATGATAAAAAGTTGGAGTTATCAATGAATTTGAACCTAGTGTTGGATGTGGTCGTATGATCATTAACCCGCTATGGCGTGATGTAGTATGACAAAGTCATAAAATGATGAAGTCCTCAATGTACTATGAAGCAGTGCGGTATCATGACATAATAAAAAAAATTGAAATAATTTGAAAGAATTAAAGAGTAGTCTATGCCAATTGATTTGGCTAGACGAATGTTTCGATTGATGTCCAATTTATTGGTACAGTCTTAGCTATTTGATTTGACTAGACAAATGTTAAGTCATGTTTAAAGAAATCGAGTTTTCTTTGAGAAGTAATGTCAAACCAAATTATTTTGGTGTGGAATCTGATGAATAAGTCTTAGGTGAAAAAACCCCGGGATTTGGGGTTGTACAATAGGTTGATCATCTAATGTACGATAATAGGTAATTTACTTTCTTTGTGATTGTAAATATACCACAACGGAATGTGTAAAGATGGTTTGCGGTTAAATACTGTTAAATCTAGTTAATAGTTCATGGTCTATATGACCCCTCAGTAAGGTATGAAATGTTTTAAGGGAATCTTTTGTATTTCCTAATTATTCATTCTACTTCATAATTATTGTATAATTGTGAAGATTCTTGAATATTTGGAAGATGAGAACTTCTTTAAAGAGAAGTTGTAGTAATATGTCATTCTCATAAGAGAAGAAAGTAAGAAACTCAATTAATTGAGAAAATTTGTATGTTAAAATTTTGAGGAAGAAATTTCTAGAAGAAGGGGTGAATGTGATATCCCGAATGATTGAAAGTATAGTTAGAATGATGTTTAATTAATGACGATTATTTCAGACGATGATCCTTGGAAAAGGAAGCGATGAATTAAGGAAATGAATAATTAGGTAATAACTGATTGAAATAGAATGTTGATGTTATTCAATAAGAAAGAGAAGAAGGAAAGAAGTACAAGTAAGGAAAAGAGCAATGATAAATCAACACTTGCTAAATATATACTCTAGATAAAAGTTGTAAGAAGAAAACAGTTATGTATGTATGTAATCTTGTTATGGTGATTCCAGAGAAGAAATTCTTATAAGGAGGGGAAAATATGACAACCCGAAAAATCGGATAGTCCTATAAGTTAAGTTTAAAGAACTATTATTTAATAAAATAAATTTTTATTAATATTCTGTGTTATGTGTTTATTAGTCATTCTATAACCTAGGATGATTATAAAACGGTAGGATTCTGGCTATGTGCTAGAATAAATGTGTCAGAATTTGTAAGACGAAAATAAAAATTATCTGAAATAATAAATTTTTTCGAGAAAAAGACAAAATATGCATTATTCATCCCGATGAAACCTAAGAGTTTAGTGTTTGAATAACCTAAGTCTTTTTGAGAGATTGGTATGTCGTAAGGACATTTTGTTTCAAGATTTTGATGGTAATATGTCATGAAAAGTTATGTTAGCCGATAAAAGTTTTTCACGAAAACGTGCAAAAATCTAACGAAATAAAAACGACAAAAAATATTGTTATGTACTTTTTGATCGTTTAGCTATCTTTTGGGAAAACGTCGTGGAAAATACTATTCACCAAAATATGTTTTTTAGTTTTTCAATATTTCGAAGAACACATAAACGATAGAATGGCGAGGAAAGATGGAATGTCCAATAAAATTTTGAAGCCGAGAAACATAGTTTTTCAACTATGTTATAATTAAAGAGATTTAAGGGAAAAGAATTCAAGTATAATGTTAATTATTATACGAGAAGAATATGAGGAGAATGTAAGTATAATACGAATTATTATACGGTAGGAATACGAGAAGTCAAAGTCAATAAAAGTCAAGATGGGTTATTAAGCAATTGGGTTTTGACTTTGGTAAGCCAAATAAGGTAATGTTTGGAGGTCCAATGATATTTAAATCAAGGCCCAAAAGAAATGTTAAATTCCAGCCCAAAGTTTGGCCCAAATTGAATTCGAACCAAGCCTAAACTAGGATCGGTTAAAGATGGGTCGAAACATGGATCAATGGGTGGGTAAAGATGATGGGGTAACACATGTGGGTCACTAAGCTTCCTTGAGAAGCTTGGTTTGATATTTGTAAGTAAGGAGGTGTGAATAGTGAAAGTAGAGGGTGGTTTGCAAGTTTTACAAACCTAAAGGTTTAGACTATACAAGACCATAAGTTAAGTTACCAAATTGTAAGTTAATGAAAGTTAATATAATGAACTTAGTGCCCTCACTCTTGGTTTTTTATATAAGGTAAGCCATTTTCCTCTTCAAAGTGTTAGATTATTTCACCAACACCTTGAAGAGCAAAGTGTAATATTGAGAGAGAGAGAGAGAGAGAGAGAGAGAGAGCTTGATGGCTCGGATGGAAGAAGAAGAAGAAGGAAGAAATAGAAAAGCTAGCAAATTACAAGTTTTGTCAAGAGGAAGACGAATAAGGAAGAAAAACAAAGAGAAATGTATTTAATCCTAGCTTTAATCCATATTTCTTTAGGTTTCATATGTTAAAATCATATAACTTAAGAATATGGAAGTATAAGATGTTAACGAATGATATTAACATAGTTTAACCATATAAATATGTAAGTAGTGAGAATTTGAAATTTATTTCATCTAACTTCTTTTAAAAGCTTTCATATTGAGTATCAATTGCTTGTTGTTGTTGGACGATTCGGATGAGTCATATGAAAGATCCAGAGAAATAAGGAAGAATTAGTGGATTCAAAACACTAATATGCATGAAAAAGTAAATCATAATCACAATAACGATTAAAAATGAAGAGCGATTTAAGAACACGAAGAACGAGTTGTTGGTGGACAAATTTAAAACTATCTAATTAGAGCTTGTTCATGATGGACAAATTTAAAACCATCATATATATATATATATATATATATATATATATATATATTTGTTGATATATGTTTGGTTAGGAAATGTATAATTGAAAGAAATGTTCCTTTGGAACGGATTAAAAACAACCTATAACGATGTTATGGCTAAATTTTTATAAAATAAGTAACTGTTAAAATTATATGTTAATATGATTTTCGAAAGAATTTAGAAAGTAGTTTAATGAACCTAAATAATTGAATGTCAAATAACATTGAAAACGTGAGTCATGGACTTAAGAACGAATTAATTCCAGGTTCGGATGAGTAAGTTACGGACGAACGAGCGAAGACTGTTAAAAACGTAAAATGAATGAACGATGAAATTTCAGCCACTTAAAAGGCTTGTTAACAGATTCAAAAAAATATTATGTCTAGGGGAAAATGTAGTATGTTATGAAAGTAAGAAAATGGCTTTGGAATGGATTCGTTCCGAGTTATAACAAAGAAGTTACGAGATCGCAAAGTAGCGTCTCAACCATAGAAGAAAAACTGTAGAAAAACTGCAATATTTTTTTAATGAAATAGGACCGGCGCCGTAGCACCGGCAAAGCCTTGCAAGGAGTTGCCACAACTTTTTGCTGATAGCCAATTACTACTAATGGCACCACGGCGTAACAAAAAAATTAGGGCGCCGGAGCGCCGGTGCAGTGCAAAGCCCAGTGATGAGCTTTTAACTGCTCAAAACTTGGGGAAGAATATGGAATGATAATGAACATAAAGTTCACGTAATGTAACACTTAAAGAAGTGATTGAAACCTTAAGTAAAGGTTGAATGGAAGTTTAAAGGATGACCATTATAAGCGCAAAACACTTAACCCAACGAAAGCATTTAGTGTATGCATAAGTTAAATGTGCTTAGCATACACAACCGTGTATGGTTTGCACGTAAGATAATAAAGAATAATGAGGAACGTGCAAATGTTGAAAAGCCGAGTTAATTATAATAACTTGAATAATGTTCCAAGATAAATAAACCGAACAATGTAAGAGAGGAAATGAAGGTAATGTAAAATGGTTAAAATGAACGCATAGTATTAGCATCGAATGTTCGCTCTTGGCATACAAAAGATTGTATGACTTAGAAGTTAAAGATTAATCATAAGGTATGGAATTTGATTATCAAGAAAGCTGTAATGAAAGATATTGAACTTAATGAACATTATAGTCTTAATGGTTCAAATAAGTTATGCTAGAAAGAAGGAAAATGTAATGTAAATCAATCTTAAATGATAATAATAAGGATTATGACATCTTCGTATATTGTAACATTGAAGATCAGTTGCGTGAACATAGGTTATAAAACGCTAACCATAAAAACTAAAGTTAATGTAAACCAATGTGTAAGCCAAATATATGACTAATTGGTATGTGGTATCCTTACGTGAATTATAGGGATTTCAAAGAGCAGTATAACGTAAGTTGTTTACAGCGCTTGAGCCAAGTTTCCTAACTTCATTCCTATTATGAATTGATTGTGAGTTTCTTTAAGCTTGCTCAGATGTTGTAAATGAACGAGTTTAATCTATGTGCATGTTGTCCGATTTATTTAATGACAAATACGCGCAAGTGCACACGTTCAATCAAGTAATAAAGAAGTAAAAAGAGTGTCGAACCCACAGGGAACAATTGCTAACAATTAATCTAATTATCAAGCTTCTACCAATTTAACCCACTTAAACAGTCACTCCAATTAATTTGTGAAAGTTGATTAAAATAAAGTAATTAAGAACTAATTAAATTGACAAATACTGATTACCAGATGATTAACACATAGGAATACAATTTCCCCAATTGCTTTGCAATAATCGCTTTACTATTTCCACTTATTTAATTTAATGAGTTGCTAACTAGGATTGCCTATCAATTTATTAATATTTGCCAATGATTACTAAAAAGACATTTTTCAGTTATTTTACTACTTTCGTGCAAGACACTTAAAACAAATTCATTAAGCACAAATTCCTAACACAGTTACACATAGCATATAAGTACTTTCATCTCATATACTGTTATGTTATCCTTAAGAAGAATCAACAAATTCATGCATTATTATATTCAGATATAATCTAAGATTTCCTCTTTCAATTCCATCAAAGATATCAGGTTAATTGTTGGCCAAACAATTATTTAATCAAGCAAAAAATATAATAATCAACTCAATAAGATCAATAAGTGAGAATAAATACAATTTAGTTATTGCATCGCAAAAAGTTTCCATTATATCCCTAATTAATAAATTAGTTCCTCATCATAATTGAAACTAACAAATAAAAACTGAAAAACATTTTGAGTACAAAAAATAAATTAAGAGGAAAAAGAAAAACTCTATCGATGATCTTCAATCTTACCCTCTAAAATATGTCTCTTAAAGTCTCTAATTCGATATCTAAAAGCTCCAAACATGAAGCCCCCAATAATTGCCAGTCAAATCATATCCCCCAAAACAATCCCCAAAAGAAAGTATTTAAAGCCCTTAACAAACCCTATTACATAAGGTAATAGCCAAATACTGTTTTAAATCAACTTCTACGCAAATAAGTAATAAAATCTACATAACACGTCAAAGCGGTGCGCCCCACGCTATAACTGTTTGATAAGCTGCACGGCCCATGCCACGCTAGCAGAAACTCCACTCAGCCCCAGCGCGCCAAGCGCCATATTCAACTTATTTGAGGCGCGGCCCGCGCCTCCCTGTCAGTCTATCCCAAACTTCCATCTTTTCTTTCTTTTCAGATCCTTAGTCTCATTCACACTCTATTCCTGCAAAGAACACCAAAACTATCAAAAGTAACATGTATTACTCAAAAAATAACAATATAATAAGCTAAGGAATATTAGACTC
The DNA here is from genome assembly GCA_016801055.1 of Panax notoginseng. Lineage (NCBI taxonomy): Eukaryota > Viridiplantae > Streptophyta > Magnoliopsida > Apiales > Araliaceae > Panax > Panax notoginseng. Next base: position 235,927,905 of record CM029013.1, on the reverse strand, counting down.
GTAGTTTTTCTACCCACTCATCAAATATCCCCAAACTTAAGTCCTTGCTTGTCCTCAAGAAATTTACACAACTACCCTAACACAAACTAAACAGAATGAATGCAACTAATGAGATCGAGCAATAACCATGGTAGTTATTTAATATATATGCCTCAGAGATTGTTATGCATGTTGAAATCATGAAATGTTAAAGTCAATATATGACTGCATTGTTTTGGCTAAGTAATGATGATTGAGTAAGGAAATCAATCTTTATATTTGCTATTTGAATTAAAAGCATGTATGCCATGTTACTTTAATGAGATGTATATCGAGCATGTTATTATGTGCTATGTGATGCATGAAAATTGTTAAATTTTGCTGGGCTGTCGAGCTCACTCTTGCAAATAACCACTTTTGCAGGTCAAGATTTAAGGTAAAGATATGTGCTAAGTGAGTTATAGAGATCTATATTCACGAAGATTACTTATTTTTTATGAGAAATGTATTTCATATTTTGAACGTAATATGTTGTTGAATTGTAAGTTGAGCTATCCGATATATATGGATATGTAGTTATGAGGTAAGACTTTGTATAGTCATTTTGTTGTAACGATTCATGATATAAAATTGAATCAAAGAGATGTAATGTAAAGGTTGCGATTCAGGGCAAGAAAGTAAGAAATGTATAAACGTTTTAAATATTCTGCAATTTTAGTGTTTTTAATATCGAATAATGATGTAAAATTAGAGATTTAAATTGTATGGATTTTGGGGTCGTTACAGTTGGTATCAGAGCTGTAGGTTATAAACCTTAGGTAGGAGTACCGTAGGCTATAACCTTAGAGAAGAGAGGTGAAGATAATGAAAGAATAAGCTCAAATAGAGTTTGAACAATAAGAAGTAATTTAAGAAATTTATAAAGAAAGGATTTAAACTTACGTGAAAGGATTCAAAGAAGAATCTCGTAGAGTTATAAAGAATATGAATGTGGGGTTACCCAACTCCAATAATGAGAATGTAAGGTGATAATAAATAGACAATGTCTATAAAAAGAGAGTGATAAAGAAGTTAAGAATAGAGAGTTATATTCAAGTTTGGTGCAATTGTAACGACCCCAAAATCTATACAATTTAAATCTCGACTTCGGTCGTTAACCATACATTCAACCTCTAAATAATACATCATTATTCTATGTTAAACTTAATAAAATTGCGAAATATTTAAAACTTTTATATATTTCCTTCTTTCATGCCCTGAATCGCAACCTTTACATTACATCTCTTTGATTCAATCTTATATCATGAATCGTTACAACAAAATGACTATACAAAGTCTTATATCATAACTAAATATCCATATACATTGGATAGCTCAACTTACAATTCAACATGTTACGTTCAAAATATGAAATACATTTCTCATAAAATATAAGTAATCTTCGTGAATATAGATCTCTCTAACTCACTTAGCACATATCTTTACCTTAAAATTTGTACCTGCAAAAGTGGTTATTTGCAAGAGTGAGCTCGACAGCCCAGCAAAGTCTAACAGTTTTCATGCATCACATAGCACATAATAACATGCTCGACATACATCTCATTAAAGTAACATGGCATACATGCTTTTAATTCACATAACAAATATAAAGATTGAGTTCCTTACTCAATCATCATTACTTAGCCAAAATAATGCAGTCATATATTGACTTTAACATTTCATGATTTCAACATGCATAACACATCATGCAATTTAAAACAGTTCATCAAGTCCACGTAGAAAATAGGAACCGAAAGACTTGCCTTGATCGTTGTTTACCAATAATAGCTTAACAGCTTACAGTTATCCGCACTTCACGTGCCCTACACAATTATATAATCATACACATCAACTATTAGTCACATAACAACACATAACAATTATAATGTAAACTCTACTCCACATCTCATAATCTTTTCTATTAATAAATACACAATGGTCAATTAGATTGTGTTAACTTTTCGACATATGACTCACTATATTTCTTCTTAGTCAAACTAGAAGTTCAAGTGCTTAAGTCTTGCTAGGACTACTTATTGGTTTTATATTAAACTCATTCCATATCTTATAATATTCATTTCAATGGAATTGAAACACTTTTTAAGTTCATTAACACTTGGCACGGCGTTTCGACGTTCAATCGTCACACGCTCAATTTGCCTCTCTTGTGTATGCTTACTATGCTTTTATAACTCATTTAATACATCATATATTAATGTTAAACATCATTATATTTACTAACATTCATTTTTTATAACTTAGGATATCATCTTTTATAGTCTGGAGCACTACACATGAATATGTGCATGCCCGACACCCTCCGATTGCCTCCGAAAACACAATAGTCATAAAGATAACCATTTTGACCCAACCTAATGACCTCAAATTGAAAAACTTAAAGAACAAAAGTTGTAGGTCTACTCGTCCTCGTTCCAGATCATCTTGAATCACCTCAATCGGAGTTCGTATGAGGAAGTTATGGCCATTTTACTATAAGAGGTCAAAACTGTCCAAGTCAGACTTCTGTCCCCGCGCTGGGGCGCGAGGACTAATCCAACAAGTGGCACTGGGGCGCGAATTTCAGCGCTGGAGCACCAACTTCTGGCGCTGGGACGCGAATTTTGGCGCCGGGGCGCGATTTTTGGCGTTGGGGCTCAAATTTTGGCGCTGGGGCGCCGAAACTTGCAGAACCCAACCACGAAGAACAGAACAAAGCTACTGTCTTTATTTTTAATAGCAATTAACCCCAATTAACATGTATAACCTAAGCCAATTACACATATACACATTACCCAACATGTATATACTAATTACCAACGACTAAACCATGATTCTAAAAATCTTAAATCATTGAAAGCATTATTTTAAAAACCAAACTCCATAACTGACGTTTATACACTGTCATACCAATTTGATTTTAATTACTTCAAACTACGATTCTCTGTAGTTTATACCCAATTAACCATTCGCAGTTCAATTTCACAATTTTACAATTTCACAATTAACATATACTAATTTTGATATTTCTACAAATCACGTTCATACGTGAATGTTTACTGTAAAACCAATTCTTTTCTCTCTGTGAATGCTATCATACTTCTCATATATACATACATGTGCTAATATAATAATTACAGTTAAAAATACACATAATATCATACATAATTATAAAAACATGATTTCCATACAATTTTTGTAAAACTTTATAACATACACAGTGATATTCAATAAAATTATACCGTAATATGTTTTAGGTTTTATATAACATACCTTCACTTGCTTTTAGAAAAACCATTCACCGAGAATCGCTACTCTGAACTAACTTTTGAAATCTCAGTCCTTTGTCAAATGCTCTCTCTGAAATTTCTCAGACTCTTTTCTTTCCTTAAACACTTCCCTTTTTCCTTTCTTAGACTTAACCAATACAATATACGTAACACAACATAAAACTAATGCAGACGTTTTTTTTAAAAACTGACATTATAATAATTGACCCTAATCAATTATCAGTTATAAAATTATTATATATATTATTTATTTTATTTATATTTAATAAATCAAATTTAAAAATCCAAAAGCCATAAGGCTCCGTTTGGCAAAACTCTTTAAAATTAAAGACTTAATATATTTAAGCCTTGTTTGGCAAAATAAATTAAAACTACTTTAATTTATTTTAATAACCACTTATAATATAGTTATTTGTCACACTTCTAATTAATTAAGTTTTCATACTTAATTTAATTAATTCTAATAACAATTCATTGCATAATATAATAATCTATTTAATCATTATAAACTCTCTAGCTTAATTATTAAATTAAATTAGATTACTATTTCAAAATAATTACTTTCCTTAACTCATTAATTATTTATTAAACAAATAAATAATGAAATCACATCAAATCAATTAAATAAATATTTATTCAACGATAAACACAACCATTAAATATTTATATAATTCAATAAATATTTAAATATTTAATTAAAAATCTGGATTGTTACATCATTCACTCCTTACAAGGATTCTGTCCTCAGAATCACAACTCAAACCACTCATTCGTTATAATCTTCCCTACTTACAAAGATTCTGTCCCCGGAATCGAAGACACAAATTAAACAAATAACTTAGAGAAATCTTTCATCATTTTATCTAAATATAGATTTTATATTTCCTACTACATTCATTACCTAACAAATTCTAGGTTTCATTTCATAACTTTCATTTGAACTCAATTATATTTTGAGTATTATATATCTTTTAACCCATTCATTTCCTTTTCTAAGGATCATTATCATAAACACTCGGGAATCGCTATCATAAACACTCGGGATATTACATTCACCCTTTCTTCTAAGAATTTCGTCCTCAAAATTTTATTAATTAATATTTATTCATTCCATCTATCAAAGTAGATTTTACGTTAATACTATATTCATTCCTTAGGTTCTATAACCACTTCTTCCACAAAGATCATTCTACAATTATTAACTTTTCTATTAAAAGTTTCACAAATTTCTTTGATAACTCATCCCCTTCTCATTTTAAAATTTCTTTTCTCACTTAATCAACACATTCATCATTCAGTGTTGCATTCTACGACTTACTTCTTTCTAAGGAATATTTTCCTTTTTCACTTCCATCTTGCAGAATAACAAAAATCTTCCACAATTATTCAATAATTGGGAAGTAGTTTGAATAACTCAGGAATTTAAAAGATTCCAAATCATGCTGAGGGTCATAAGACCACGAACTATGTCCACAGTTGCAAGTAATCTTTCAACTTCAACTTTAACAGTCATAAGACTATAAGGACCCCCGTACTTAGGGTGTTAAGCCCTTTGTACGATGTATTGTGCATAAACATTTAAACGCTATGCATATGTCCATAGTTATAAGTAATCTTTCAACTTAAAATTTAATAGTCATAAGACTATAGGGACTCCTCGTACTTAGGGTGATCAGCCCTTCGTACAATATATTGTGCACAAACATCTCAACGCCTCCGCGTAATCCCCTATAAAAGGGTTGTTCATCTCAGCTTTTCAACATCTGAATCCGTACCAAAATAATTTGGTTTGGCATAACTTCTCAAGAAACTCTTGAATTTCATGAACATATTTCAATATTTGTCTAGCTGAATCAAATAGCATAGACCTCTACAACAATTCGAACATCAACCGAAATATACATATACATACATACATACATACATATGTATTCTCATATCTTAAAGAAATCTCAAAAATCTTTTTACGACGTCATGATACCGCACTGTATTTACAGTCCGTTGAGGATTCCGTCATTTGGTGACTTTATCATACTACATCATACCATGATGGGCTGACGATCCTTAGATCACATCCAACACTAGGTAATACTGCATTGATGACTCCATCGTTTTTATCATCTTTGCACCAGGTTACATGATGCATTAATGATATAAAATACATTTTGATATATTGCAAATCATTTTTGTCTAGCCGAAGTAATTAGCATAGACATACGAATAACAGTATTGTTGTTAAAACTCATTGGTTCCATCATTCGATCCAATGTTTTTCAAGAAAATAAAAGTGTAAACATCAGCACGAAGTCAATAAATTTCGAAATTCTAGCATAGCTAGTAGATTTAGAATACCCATGCTTTCACCATCAACTCCACTTTCTAATAATGATCCATTGCTTAATAGGTCTATCTATTCCTATCATCCTCAATACTCCATTCACACTTAATTATACCCTAGTTCATCAAACTTACCACACGTTATGAGTTCAGGAACTTGCCACAATCATATGAGTTTAAGAACTTATCCTAGTCAGACCATAGGCGTCCATTCGCTGAGGGGTTCAAAAATATACCATATAATTATGAGTCACGAACCTACCATAAGTATGAGTTTTAAGAACTCGCACTTACCTTATAATATTCTCTAACTATACTCTACCTATCTGTTATACACATGAGAAAAGAATCACCTTCTCAACATGCATATAGCAAATAGCGCGACACCAACATTCCAATGATTATCATTTTGATAAACTGAGTGCAAGCACAAAACCCTCGCCCATACAAAGGTTTGTATAACTCAGCCATCACATGAGTTCTCAATTCAAATCCCACCTAACTCTATCTTCTTTTTTTTACTTGCTCTTTGCTCGATACGAATTCCTCGTATCACATCATCTATAACTTCTCATGAGTTATCTCGTACTATTTCATAGTACACCATCTTCATAGCATTAAGCTATAATCATTCAAACATTACAAACCATCTTTCTTTTATAACTTAAACAGACCACGTCGTGACCTTATTCTATAATCATCTCCCTTAAAATTCTTTTGTTAACTTGTGATCGTTTTGTTTTACGATCCTCATTCTTTCTCTTTTTCATCATTTACGACATTATTCGTTATCTTGGCTATTGGAGTTAGGAAACTCCCATTTCTTATCTTTATATCTCTTCAAGATTCTTCTTTGAATCTTCTTGTTTATAAAACAATTCTTCCTTTAAGAATTTCTAACTTCATTTACATCGCTTAACATTTCATTCGAGTTCTACACTTTCATCATACACATCCATTCTCTACACTTGGTACACATCGAGTCTCTAACAGTTTTAGTATGGTACGTTGAGTGGTTTCCCACAAACAACCAACAAACTAGGTTTCGAGTTGCTAGTTCGTATATACCTCCGCTCCATGAAGGAATCGTTTAGCCCAGATACCATACATCAACTACTAAAGAGTACAATTGTACCACACTTAGACATAACTCTCTATTCATAACTTCTTTACCATTCACTTTTTATAGACATTGTCTATTTATTATCACCTTACATTCTTATTATTGGAGTTGGGTAACCCCACTTTTATATTCCTTATAACTCTGCGAGATTCTTCTTTGAATCCTTTCACGCAAGTTTTAATCCCTTATTGTTCAAACTCTATTTGAGCTTATTCGTTCATTATCTTCACCTCTCTTCTCTAAGGTTATAGCCTACGGTACTCCTACCTAAGGTTTATAACCTACAGCTTTGATACCAACTGTAACGACCCCAAAATTTATACAATTTAAATCTCGACTTCGGTCGTTAACCATACATTCAACCTCTAAATAATACATCATTATTCTATGTTAAACTTAATAAAATTGTGGAATATTTAAAACTTTTACACATTTCCTTCTTTCATGCCCTGAATCGCAACCTTTACATTACATCTCTTTGATTCAATCTTATATCATGAATCGTTACAACAAAATGACTATACAAAGTCTTATATCATAACTAAATATCCATATACATTGGATAGCTCAACTTATAATTCAACATGTTACGTTCAAAATATGAAATACATTTCTCATAAAATATAAGTAATCTTCGTGAATATTGATCTCTCTAACTCACTTAGCACATATCTTTACCTTAAAATTTGTACCTGCAAAAGTGGTTATTTGCAAGAGTGAACTCGACAGCCCAGCAAAGTCTAACAGTTTTCATGCATCACATAGCACATAATAACATGCTCGACATACATCTCATTAAAGTAACATGGCATACATGCTTTTAATTCACATAACAAATATAAAGATTGAGTTCCTTACTCAATCATCATTACTTAGCCAAAACAATGCAGTCATATATTGACTTTAACATTTCATGATTTCAACATGCATAACACATCATGCAATTTAAAATAGTTCATCAAGTCCATGTAGAAAATAGGAACCGAAAGACTTGCCTTGATCGTTGTTTACCAATAATAGCTTAACAGCTTACAGTTATCCGCACTTCACGTGCCCTACACAATTATATAATCATACACATCAACTAATAAGTACACAATGGTCAATTAGATTGTGTTAACTTTTCGACATATGACTCACTATATTTCTTCTTAGTCAAACTAGAAGTTCAAGTGCTTAAGTCTTGCTAGGACTACTTATTGGTTTTATATTAAACTCATTCCATATCTTATAATATTCATTTCAATGGAATTGAAACACTTTTTAAGTTCATTAACACTTGGCACGGCGTTTCGACGTTCAATCGTCACACGCCAATTTGCCTCTCTTGTGTATGCTTACTATGCTTTTATAACTCATTTAATACATCATATATTAATGTTAAACATCATTATATTTACTAACATTCATTTTTTATAACTTAGGATATCATCTTTTATGGTCTGGAGCACTACACATGAATATGTGCATGCCCGACACCCTCCGATTGCCTCCGAAAACACAATAGTCCTAAAGATAACCATTTTGACCCAACCTAATGACCTCAAATTGAAAAACTTAAAGAACAAAAGTTGTAGGTCTACTCGTCCTCGTTCCGGATCATCTTGAATCACCTCAATCGGAGTTCGTATGAGGAAGTTATGGCCATTTTACTATAGGAGGTCAAAACTGTCCAAGTCAGACTTCTGTCCCCGCGCTGGGGCGCGAGGACTAAGCCAACAAGTGGCACTGGGGCGCGAGATTGGCGCTGGGGCACGAATTTCAGCGCTGGAGCGCCAACTTCTGGCGCTGGGGCGCGAATTTTGGCGTCGGGTCGCGATTTTTGGCGCTGGGGCTCAAATTTTGGCGCTGGGGCGCCGAAACTTGGAGAACCCAACCACGAAGAACAGAACAAAGCTACTGTCTTTATTTTTAACAGCAATTAACCCCAATTAACATGTATAACCTAAGCCAATTACACATATACACATTACCCAACATATATATGCTAATTACCAACGACTAAACCATGATTCTAGAAATCTTAAATCATTGAAAGCATTATTTTAAAAACCAAACTTCATAACTGACGTTTATACACTGTCATACCAATTTGATTTTAATTACTTCAAACTACGATTCTCTGTAGTTTATACCCGATTAACCATTCGCAGTTCAATTTCACAATTTCACAATTAACATATACTAATTTTGATATTTCTACAAACCACGTTCATACGTGAATGTTTACTGTAAAACCAATTCTTTTCTCTCTGTGAATGCTAGCATACTTCTCATATATACATATATGTGCTAATATAACAATTACAGTTACAAATACACATAATATCATACATAATTATAAAAACATGATTTCCATACAATTTTTGTAAAACTTTATAACATACACAGTGATATTCAATAAAATTATACCGTAATATGTTTTAGGTTTTATATAACATACCTTCATTTGCTTTTAGAAAAACCATTCACTGAGAATCGCTACTCTGAACTAACTTTTGAAATCTAAGTCCTTTGTCAAATGCTCTCTCTGAAATTTCTCAGACTCTTTTCTTTCCTTAAACACTTCCCTTTTTCCTTTCTCAGACTTAACCAATACAATATACGTAACACAACATAAAACTAATGCAGACGTTTTTTTTTAAAAACTGACATTATAATAATTGACCCTAATCAATTATCAGTTATAAAATTATTATATATATTATTTATATTTTATTTATTTAATTTATATTTAGTAAATCAAATTTAAAAATTCAAAAGCCATAAGGCTCCGTTTGGCAAAACTCTTTAAAATTAAAGACTTAATATATTTAAGCCTTGTTTGGCAAAATAAATTAAAACTACTTTAATTTATTTTAATAACCACTTATAATATAGTTATTTGTCACACTTCTAATTAATTAAGTTTTCATACTTAATTTAATTAATTCTAATAATAATTCATTGCATAATATAATAATCTATTTAATCATTATAAACTCTCTAGCTTAATTATTAAATTAAATTAGATTACTATTTCAAAATAATTACTTTCCTTAACTCATTAATTATTTATTAAACAAATAAATAATCAAATCACATCAAATCAATTAAACAAATATTTATTCAACGATAAACACAACCATTAAATATTTATATAATTCAATAAATATTTAAATATTTAATTAAAAATCTGGATTGTTACATCAATTGTACTATTTAGTAGTTGATGTATGGTATCTGGGCTAAACGATTCCTTCATGGAGCGGAGGTATATACGAACTAATAACTCGGAACCTAGTTTGTTGGTTGTTTGTGGGAAACCACTCATCGTACCATATTGAAACTGTTAGAGAGTTGATGTGTACCAAGTGTAGAAATGGACACGTATGATGAGAGTTTAGAACTCGAATGAAATTTTGAGCGATATAAATGAAGTTAGAATTCTTAAAGAAAGAATTTTTTTCAAAGGAGAATCTAAGAGATATAAAGATAAGAAATGAGAGTTTCCTAACTCCAATAGCCAAGATAACGAATAATGTCGTAAATGATGAAAAGGGAGAGAAAGAGGATTGTAAAACAAAACGATCACGAGTTAAGAAAAGAATTTTAAGAGAGATGATTATAGAATAAGATCACGACGCGATCAGATTAAGTTATAAAAGGAAGATAGTTTGTAATGTTTGAATGATTATAGCTTGATTGTAACATTCTATAATTTTAAATTATTATAATAAATATTTATTGATTTATATAAATATTTAATGGATAGGTTTATTGATTGAATAATTAATTGTTTAATTTGAGTGATGTAGTTTATTTAATTATTTGTTGAATAAATAATTAAATAGTAGATATTAAATATTTATTGGCAATATTAAATATTTATCGAATTATGACAATTGGAATTGATGTGACTTAATTAATTATTTGTTGTGTAATTAATTAAGGAGCTAAATAAATTAGTTGTTATGAGATTTATAATAATTAATTTAATTAATAAGCTAGAGAGCTTATAGTGGTTTTAAATAAATAATAATATTTTAAATGAGAAATTGTAGTTTAAAATATTAGTTGGTTAAATGAAATTATAATTATAAAAGAAATTATAATTGTTTATGTGTTAAAGTAATTTAATAGATTAATGTTTAATTGATTTATTAATTAATAAAGTGTGACTAATAACCTTGCTATAAAGGAGTTATTAAAATAAATTAAAAATGGTTTAATTTAGTTTTGTCAAACAAGGCTTAATGCATAATAAGTCTTTAATCTAATAGGATTTTAGCAAACAAGGTATAAGGATTAATCTATTATATTTTAATTCAATTTACCAAACAAGGAGTAAGGATTAATAGGTTATTTTTATTAAGCTTAACCAAACAAGCCTTATGGCTTTTGATTTTTAAAATAAAAAAATAACTGATGTCAGTTATGTGAGAGTTATATTATATATTTAATATATGCATTATATCTTATACGTTATATTATAATACGTAAGATAGAGGAGAGAGGTTAGAGAGAAAGAAAGAAAAACTCAGAGGAAGAAGAGAGAAGAAGAAGAAGAACACAGAGAGAAAATTGAGAGTAAGTGAGTGTTTTAACAGGTTTTGGAGAAAAGAATTTGGAGAAAAAGATAGTTATCATCTTCCTAATCCAAGGTAGGAGCTCAATCTCTTTCTCTAAAAGTTTCATGCTTTTCTTCTTCCCAAAAAGTTCTCTGTAAAATATTTTATGGGATGAATTGTTGATATACATGTATAACTTAGTATGGTACTTGATTATATAGTTATTTTATGAGTTTATGCATGATTATAGATATTTTTAATTCATGTATATATGTGTTTTGTGAAAGAAATATATCACAGTGTTCATATGAAATATATGTATGAATATGGCTTTAGTTAAAATAGAAATTAAGGTCTAATTGGTTGTGGTATTGATAAATTGACTGTTAGAATTGCTAGAGTATGTAGAATCATAATCATGATGTGTAGAAATTTCTATTTTGATTTAATAACAAAGTCACAGTGTTAATTTTCATGGAAAATATCAAAATATGGAGTTTTGCCAAAAACAATGAAATTGGATGTTGTATAATTGATGTTTATGCTAATTGATGGATAGAAACATGTTAGGAGTACTCACAATATGTTTATATGATGTCTATATGCAATTTTCATGATAATCAGTCTATTAGATTCGAGCTTTTTGGCCAATTTGACTTTTTCTTTCATGGTTGCCGAAGCTGTCAGTCGATGCAGACAGTTCGCGCCGCGGCGCGGCCCAGCAGTTCATTGCTGGCGCCGCAGCGCCATCACCATGACGTAAGCGACCTGTTGCACAATCACTGCGCCGCAGCGCCGGCTCGTCGTATAATCGCTAAGCCGCAGCGCCGACTCAGCGCCGCAGCGCGAGCCACAGTACAAATTGTGGCACCGCGGCGCGGCTTGGCAGAACTGTCTGACAGTTTTGTTTAAATGTACAAAACTTGAAAATAAATGTTATGTATTTATGTTAAATGATAATTTCAGTATTATTAGACTATGAAATATCATGTTATTAAGTATTATCTACTTGAAATATAATTGATTATGTGAATGGGTAATTCAACCCATATGCTGAATGTAATTGTTTATATAAATGTACAATGTTGGTTAGGACTAATTATGTCAATATGACATATGTTTAGGATATCAATTCAAGTGGTAAAAGTGTAGCTTGTGCTAAAGGCAAGTTTCCTAAACCTACATTTTACATTGAGCAAGTTTCTAAGTCTTAACTTTTGATATTTAGCAAGTTCCTTATTGTATAAGTTTTCTAATCATTGGTGTTTTCGAACTAATTATTGTTTCAATTTCGATTATCATATAATGGTGTAAATTTATTTGGAGCAAGTTATTCTTGTACTTAACTTGTGGTTTAGCATGTACAATTATATACATGTTGTGGATGTTTATTATTCAATTAACCTTGTCTTATTATTATTCAAGCAAGGTAGGTTATAATTATTCAAATTGTATGCTATTAGATTATCCCTAAAGCATGATGTCAATCTATAAACATCAATTAAACTATGATTATTCCATAGTATACAGTTATGTCGTTTGCAATCAACTAAACCCTAGTTGATTACCGTTGAATTCTAAATTACCCCATGATGTATCCAAACCAAACTCACTTTGGTATGGACTTGTACTCTAAATACTGAGAAGAACAACTCTTTTATAAGAGGTTACGCTTAGCGTTGAAATGATTGTGCACAATACATTGTACGAAGGGTTGATCCCCCTAAGTACGTGAAGTCCTTATAGTCTTATGACTGTTAAAGTTTAAGTTGAAAAATTACTTATAATTGTGGACATGATTCGTGGTCATTAGACCCTCAGTAAAGGTTAAAGCTTTCCAAAAGTTAATAGAATATATTGTTAAATTCTATTGAGCTTAATGTTGACAAATGATGTAACAGTTTAATGATTTAATTATTGTTATTTCAAGTGGGCCTTGTTTGCTCACTCTTGCCTGTAAAATTTCTTACAGCTAAGGTTGAAAATGGTGATGTACCTAGCACCAGTAAAGGGAAAGGAAAGATGAAACAATGCTGAAGACCTGTAATAGATTGAATAGTTTATTTTCAGACTTGTTTAAAGATTGTAATGAATGTTATTTTAATTTTCCACATGAATGAATGAATGTTTGTAAAGGTTAGATAACCTGGGAGATTTATTTAAATTTAGTCCTGTATGGGCAGGTTTTATTTATTCAATTTTATTATAATTGGGTAGTTAGAAATGAATGTTTTGATTGCGTGAACCCCAAATCTTGAGGAAATGGAGTACCAGGATTTGGGGTTGTCACAGGTTGGTATCAAAGCCTTAGGTTATGAACCTTAGGTGGGGGAAAAAGCCTTAGGAAGTAACCTTTGAAAAGATAGTAGAGATAACTCTTATCGAGTTTTAAGAAAGAAGTAATAAAACACTTATGTGCTTATGTGTTTATAACTTATGTGCTCGCGAGTGTCGGGTAGAATGATTAATAACTAAAACTTTAAAATTTTGTTGTCAGGATGACTAATGTCGGAGAATCCAGTCAGGTTAGGGAGGAGGGACCTCAAATGCCTATAGAGGAGGAGCCTCGCGACATTCAGGTAGTTTGGGAACAACTACTGCCACGGGAGTTACCATTGGTCACAGTAGTTGAAGATGAGGAGAATGATGTGGAGACAGATGAGGAGGATGAGAAAGAAAGGATTCCACTTAACTCGATAGCAGGCCGTATTTACGATGAGGTGCATGACCGCAACGTGGAACTTCAGGATACAGTTGAGGAGTTGCAGGAGATAGTAGCTGAACAACAGACTACAATTACACAAAAAGACGGTGAGATCCTGGATCGTGATGAACGACTGACAAACGCCGAGGAGAAACTAACACAGACTGAAGGAGAGAAGGAACAATTAATCGAGATGGTTGCTGAACTGAAGAGCAGGCTGAGAGAAGAAGCGGCTAAGAGGGCAAGAGCTGAAGATGCATACGAGGAAGCTTATCAACGAATTGGAAGAGCAGCAAGGAGCTCACAGGAAAAAAGGATGAAGATGGAAGAAATGGACAAGGTATTCGACACCGCAATTAATCGAGCTCAAGATCGGGTTATGGGATATCCGATTCAGTTCGAGACGCTGCCATCATTTGTGTTAGATCGAAGAACGATGTTTCGAGTCATGGAGGAAGAACGTGATAGGGCTAAGAAGTATCTTAATAGATCATCGTAGAAAGTGTGCTTATAATGCACGTAATATGTATTAAATAATGTGTAAATCCCTAGTGTTAAGTAACCATGGGATATGATAATAATGGTGTTGTCCTGAAACTTTTGTAGTTCAGGAAAGGAATGTAGATAGCAGAGATGCTATTGTGTTATGTTTTCAGAAAATTTATGAATAAATAAAAGTTATTTTATTCAAAGTGTTATGTGCTATGTGGTTATTTCTTTTGTTGAGGCAAGTTAATTAGAAATACTTAAAGAAGTTGAGTAATGGTCTAATAGGTGTTTTATTTTAACAGAAAATGCCTCCCAGACGTCAGCCAACACGACAGAGAACCACTGAAGGAACTAACAATAACGACAATGTTGGTGCGAATCCCGTTCAACAACTAGTAACACTACTGACAGGAGCGTTGCAGAATCAACCTCAAAACCATGGTACAACGTTTAAGGAGTTTAAGGCGGTTGGACCACCTGAATTCCGTGGGTCCATGAATCCAGTTGAAGCTCAAACCTGGATTATGGAGATAGAGAAGGTGTTCGATGTCGCTAGGGTAGGGGATGACCAGAAGATTGCTTTTGCAACTTTCATGTTGAAAGCAGAAGCCAGTTATTGGTGGCAGGCTAATAAAACTCGTGAAGGGCCAGGAGTGATGACTTGGGATAGGTTCAAGGAGTTGTTTTTCGAGACCTATTTCCCGGAGAGTTCGAAGAGTCAGCTGGAAGTACAGTTTCTAGAACTGAAGCAAGGGACGATGTCGGTATCTGAGTATGCTGCAAAATTCAATGAATTGGCGAGGTTTGCGCCATATCAGGTTAGCACAGATGAGCGTAAGGCGAAGAGGTTTGAACAGGGACTGAAGCCATGGTTGTACAGTAGGGTTTCCCTGTTCCAATTGAAGATGTTTGCAGCAATGATGGAGAAAGCAGTACTCGCTGAAGGTGGAGGCGAGGCGGTGACAAAATTTAACCAAGAACAAAAGAAGAAGAAGAATGAGAATGAGGTGAAGAATGGTGGTAGTAGCAGTGGAAACAACAACAATAACAACAACAACAAGAGGAAGTGGAATGAGAGTATGGGTATTGGAAACCAGCAGGGTAACCAGCAGAATAAGAAGTTTGAAGCATGTGCGACATGTGGAAAGTTTCACAAGGGTGCGTGCTTGATGGGAAAACGAGTTTGCTACAATTGTGGCCAGGAGGGTCACGTCGCTCCAAATTGCACTCAATCAAAGAAGAATGCGTGCTTCACGTGCGGATCCAAGGATCACTTTGCTCGTGAATGTCCTAAGAAGAAGGAGGGAGTGACAACCAGAAGCAAAGGAGATAACAATGGAGGTGCGTGGGCTGTTACAGGACCTGTAGCATCAATCAAACCCATAGCCAGAACCTTTAACATGACTGTGCAGGATGCTGTGCAATCAAAGGATGTAGTTTCAGGTATTATCCCAATCAATGATATTGATGCATATGTATTATTTGATTCGGGTGCTACTTGCTCGTTTATATCTGATGAATTTGCTAAGAGGTTAGAATTGCCTAGAGAAGAACTGAATTTTCCTTTGAACATAGAAATTGCGAATAAGGAAATAATCCCTGTTAGATTCATATACAAGAACTGTAGGGTGAACATTAAGGAGAATGTCTTGATGGTAGATTTGATTCCGATTAGACTGGGGGAATTTGATGTAATTTTGGGAATGGATTGGTTGTTCAAATACGGAGCGGTAATTGACTGCCAAAAGAAGTGTGTAAACCTTATGACTCCGTCAAAGGTAGTATTTTATGGAAGCAAGTCGCCTAGACAAATGAAATGTCTGACGACCATGCAGGCCAAGAAATTGTTGAGTCAAGGTTGTGTGGGCTATTTAGCTTACATAGTCGATACTCAAAAGAAGGGGGTAAAGCTGGAAGAAATACCAGTAGTGAGGGAATTCGAAGACGTTTTTCCAGAGGATTTGTCAGGACTTCCGCCTGACAGAGAAATTGAGTTCGTGATCGACTTAGTACCGGGAACAGCACCGATATCGAAGGCCCCGTACAGAATGGCGCCCCGTACAGAATGGCTCCGGTAGAAATGAAGGAACTAATGGTTCAGTTGCAAAAGCTGCTGGACAAGAAATATATTCAACCAAGCGTATCGCCATGGAGAGCGCCAGTTTTATTTGTGAAGAAGAAGGACGGGTCAATGCGTATTTGCATTGATTATAGGGAGTTAAACAAAGTCACTATTAAAAACAAATACCCGTTGCCAAGAATAGATGACTTGTTTGATCAACTGAAGGGTGCTAAGTACTTTTCGAAAATAGATTTGAGAAGTGGTTATCACCAATTGAAGGTAAGAAAGGAGGATATACCACGAACGACATTCAGAACTCGGTATGGACATTACGAGTTTCTGGTGATGTCTTTTGGTTTAACCAATGCACCTGCTGCGTTCATGGATTTGATGAACAGGGTGTTTAAACCATTCCTAGACAAGTTTGTAGTGGTATTCATTGATGACATTCTAGTGTATTCCAAAACTCAAGAAGAACACGTGGAACACTTACGTCTGACATTGGAGACACTAAGAAAGGAAAAACTATACGCGAAGTTCTCTAAGTGCAAATTTTGGCTCGATCGTGTACAATTTTTGGGGCATGTGATTGACAAAGATGGGATCTCAGTGGATCCGTCGAAAGTGGAAGCAATAATCAATTGGGAACAACCAAAAACACCATCGGAAGTGAGGAGTTTCTTGGGACTGGCTGGTTATTATAGAAGATTTATTCAAGATTTTTCTAAGATAGCCACTCCGCTAACAAATTTGACAAGAAAAATTATAAAATTCGTTTGGACGGAGAAGTGCGAAGAGAGTTTCCAAGATTTGAAGAAGAAGTTAAGTGTGGCACCTGTATTGACTTTGCCAGATAATACAAGAAATTTTGTGGTATATAGTGATGCCTCACATAAAGGGTTGGGTTGTGTTCTTATGCAGAACGACAAAGTTATTGCCTATGCATCAAGACAATTGAAGGATTATGAGAAGGGGTATCCGACTCATGATTTGGAATTGGCTGCAGTTGTGTTTGCTCTGAAGATATGGAGACACTATCTTTATGGAGAGAAATGTGAGATCTACACAGACCACAAAAGTCTGAAGTATATTTTCACTCAGAAAGATTTGAACATGCGTCAGAGAAGGTGGATTGAACTGATAAAAGATTACGATTGTGAGATCTTTTATCATCCGGGCAAAGCGAATGTGGTAGCTGATGCTTTAAGCAGGAAAGGTAGGGAGAAGTTGATGCTGATTACTACTCATGAGGAGCTCATTTCAGCAATGACAAAACTGGAGTTGGAGATCAAATTTCCAAAGGAATCTGACGAACAATTATTTCAGATAGAAGCTGGTCCAACTTTAATGGACAAAGTGAAGAGTGCCCAACTACAAGACGAAGAGTGTGCGAAAATCAAAGAGAATTTGATTGAAGGCGGTGATGTAAAATACAAGATCGACACCGAAGGGTTACTACGGTTTGAGGGAAGGATCTGGGTTCCAGCAACACCAGAACTGAAAGAAGAAATTTTGATCGAAGCTCATAGCTCAAAATATTCAATTCATCCAGGGAGCACGAAAATGTATCAAGATTTGCGCCGACATTTTTGGTGGCCAAATATGAAAAGGGACGTCGCAGAATGTGTAACGAAGTGCTTAACATGTCAGAGAGTAAAGGCCGAACATCAAAGACCCAGCGGGTTACTTCAACCGTTGGAAATACCAGAATGGAAGTGGGAACACATCACGATGGATTTTGTGGTGGGTCTTCCAACTACTCAGAGAGGATGTGATACGATTTGGGTGATAGTGGACAGACTGACGAAGTCAACGCACTTTTTACCAATAAAGATTAGATTCAATCTTGATCAGCTGGCAAGATTGTACATTAAGGAGATCGTTTCGAGGCACGGAGTGCCAGTATCAATTGTGTCTGATAGAAATCCGCGGTTTACATCGAATTTCTGGAAGAGACTATAAGAATGTATGGGAACACAGTTGCGAATGAGTTCGGCTTATCATCCACAAACAGATGGCCAAAGCGAACGAACAATTCAGACATTGGAAGATATGCTGAGAGCATGTGTCATGGATTTTAAAGGAAGCTGGGAAGATCAACTACCATTGGTGGAATTTGCTTACAACAACAGTTATCACGCGAGCATCGGCATGCCACCTTACGAAGCATTGTACGGCAGAAAGTGCAGAACTCCACTGTGCTGGGATGAAGTCGGTGAACGCCAACTGTTAGGACCAGAACTGGTACAACAAACTGCTGAAGTTATCAAACTCATCAGAACAAGGTTGGTAGCAGCTCAAGACAGACAGAAAAAGTATGCTGATCAACACAGACAAGATTGTGTATTTGACGTAGGAACTTTTGTATTCCTAAAAGTTTCTCCCTGGAAGGGAAAAATTCGTTTCGGTAAGAAGGAAAAACTAAGCCCGAGGTTTATTGGACCATTTGAAGTGCTGCGAAGAGTGGGAGAAGTGGCTTACGAGGTAGCTCTACCTCCAGGGTTGGAAAACATTCATAATGTTTTTCACATTTCTGTGTTACGACAATATAAACCCGACTACAAGCATGTGATCGAGTATGAACCGTTGCAGTTCGAGAAAGATTTATCTTATGAAGAGATTCCTATCCAGATAGTAGACAGGAAAGAACAAGTACTCAGAAATAAGGTGATACCTTCTGCGAAGGTGATTTGGAGGAACCACAACGCTGAAGAGGCTACGTGGGAACTCGAAGAGAAAATGATGAAAGATTACCCTGAGTTATTTGTTTAATCCGTGTCTTCGATTCTGGGGACAGAATCTTTGTAAGTAGGAAAAAATGTAACGAATGATTTGTTTGAATTGTGATTCTGAGGACAGAATCCTTGTAAGGAGGGAATGATGTAACATTCTATAATTTTAAATTATTATAATAAATATTTATTGATTTATATAAATATTTAATGGATAGGTTTATTGATTGAATAATTAATTGTTTAATTTGAGTGATGTAGTTTATTTAATTATTTGTTGAATAAATAATTAAATAGTAGATATTAAATATTTATTGGCAATATTAAATATTTATCGAATTATGGCAATTGGAATTGATGTGACGTAATTAATTATTTGTTGTGTAATTAATTAAGGAGCTAAATAAATTAGTTGTTATGAGATTTATAATAATTAATTTAATTAATAAGCTAGAGAGCTTATAGTGGTTTTAAATAAATAATAATATTTTAAATGAGAAATTGTAGTTTAAAATATTAGTTGGTTAAATGAAATTATAATTATAAAAGAAATTATAATTGTTTATGTGTTAAAGTAATTTAATAGATTAATGTTTAATTGATTTATTAATTAGTGTGACTAATAACCTTGCTATAAAGGAGTTATTAAAATAAATTAAAAATGGTTTAATTTAGTTTTGTCAAACAAGGCTTAATGCATAATAAGTCTTTAATCTAATAGGATTTTAGCAAACAAGGTATAAGGATTAATCTATTATATTTTAATTCAATTTACCAAACAAGGAGTAAGGATTAATAGGTTATTTTTATTAAGCTTAACCAAACAAGCCTTATGGCTTTTGATTTTTAAAATAAAAAAATAACTGATGTCAGTTATGTGAGAGTTATATTATATATTTAATATATGCATTATATCTTATACGTTATATTATAATACGTAAGATAGAGGAGAGAGGTTAGAGAGAAAGAAAGAAAAACTCAGAGGAAGAAGAGAGAAGAAGAAGAAGAACACAGAGAGAAAATTGAGAGTAAGTGAGTGTTTTAACAGGTTTTGGAGAAAAGAATTTGGAGAAAAAGATAGTTATCATCTTCCTAATCCAAGGTAGGAGCTCAATCTCTTTCTCTAAAAGTTTCATGCTTTTCTTCTTCCCAAAAAGTTCTCTGTAAAATATTTTATGGGATGAATTGTTGATATACATGTATAACTTAGTATGGTACTTGATTATATAGTTATTTTATGAGTTTATGCATGATTATAGATATTTTTAATTCATGTATATATGTGTTTTGTGAAAGAAATATATCACAGTGTTCATATGAAATATATGTATGAATATGGCTTTAGTTAAAATAGAAATTAAGGTCTAATTGGTTGTGGTATTGATAAATTGACTGTTAGAATTGCTAGAGTATGTAGAATCATAATCATGATGTGTAGAAATTTCTATTTTGATTTAATAACAAAGTCACAGTGTTAATTTTCATGGAAAATATCAAAATATGGAGTTTTGCCAAAAACAATGAAATTGGATGTTGTATAATTGATGTTTATGCTAATTGATGGATAGAAACATGTTAGGAGTACTCACAATATGTTTATATGATGTCTATATGCAATTTTCATGATAATCAGTCTATTAGATTCGAGCTTTTTGGCCAATTTGACTTTTTCTTTCATGGTTGCCGAAGCTGTCAGTCGATGCAGACAGTTCGCGCCGCGGCGCGGCCCAGCAGTTCATTGCTGGCGCCGCAGCGCCATCACCATGACGTAAGCGACCTGTTGCACAATCACTGCGCCGCAGCGCCGGCTCGTCGTATAATCGCTAAGCCGCAGCGCCGACTCAGCGCCGCAGCGCGAGCCACAGTACAAATTGTGGCACCGCGGCGCGGCTTGGCAGAACTGTCTGACAGTTTTGTTTAAATGTACAAAACTTGAAAATAAATGTTATGTATTTATGTTAAATGATAATTTCAGTATTATTAGACTATGAAATATCATGTTATTAAGTATTATCTACTTGAAATATAATTGATTATGTGAATGGGTAATTCAACCCATATGCTGAATGTAATTGTTTATATAAATGTACAATGTTGGTTAGGACTAATTATGTCAATATGACATATGTTTAGGATATCAATTCAAGTGGTAAAAGTGTAGCTTGTGCTAAAGGCAAGTTTCCTAAACCTACATTTTACATTGAGCAAGTTTCTAAGTCTTAACTTTTGATATTTAGCAAGTTCCTTATTGTATAAGTTTTCTAATCATTGGTGTTTTCGAACTAATTATTGTTTCAATTTCGATTATCATATAATGGTGTAAATTTATTTGGAGCAAGTTATTCTTGTACTTAACTTGTGGTTTAGCATGTACAATTATATACATGTTGTGGATGTTTATTATTCAATTAACCTTGTCTTATTATTATTCAAGCAAGGTAGGTTATAATTATTCAAATTGTATGCTATTAGATTATCCCTAAAGCATGATGTCAATCTATAAACATCAATTAAACTATGATTATTCCATAGTATACAGTTATGTCGTTTGTAATCAACTAAACCCTAGTTGATTACCGTTGAATTCTAAATTACCCCATGATGTATCCAAACCAAACTCACTTTGGTACGGACTTGTACTCTAAATACTGAGAAGAACAACTCTTTTATAAGTGGTTACGCTTAGCGTTGAAATGATTGTGCACAATACATTGTACGAAGGGTTGATCCCCCTAAGTACGTGAAGTCCTTATAGTCTTATGACTGTTAAAGTTTAAGTTGAAAAATTACTTATAATTGTGGACATGATTCGTGGTCATTAGACCCTCAGTAAAGGTTAAAGCTTTCCAAAAGTTAATAGAATATATTGTTAAATTCTATTGAGCTTAATGTTGACAAATGATGTAACAGTTTAATGATTTAATTATTGTTATTTCAAGTGGGCCTTGTTTGCTCACTCTTGCCTGTAAAATTTCTTACATCTAAGGTTGAAAATGGTGATGTACCTAGCACCAGTAAAGGGAAAGGAAAGATGAAACAATGCTGAAGACCTATAATAGATTGAATAGTTTATTTTCAGACTTGTTTAAAGATTGTAATGAATGTTATTTTAATTTTCCGCATGAATGAATGAATGTTTGTAAAGGTTAGATAACCTGAGAGATTTATTTAAATTTTGTCCTGTATGGGCATGTTTTATTTATTCAATTTTATTATAATTGGGTAGTTAGAAATGAATGTTTTGATTGCGTGAATACCAAATCTTGAGGAAATGGAGTACCAGGATTTGGGGTTGTCACATTGATGCTATGAAGATGATGTACTATGATATAGTAAGAGATAACTCATGAGGAGTTGTAGATGATGTGATACGAGAAATTCGTATCGAGCAAAGAGCAAGTTATGAGCAAGATAGAGTTAGGTGGGATTTCAATTGAGGACTCATGTGATGGCAGAGTTGTACAAATCTTTGTATGGGCGAGGTTTTTGTGCTTGCACTCAGTTTATCACATTGATAATCATTGGAATGTTTGTGTCACGCTATTTGCTAAATGCCTGTTGAGAAGGTGATTCTTTTCTCATGTGTACAACAGATAGGTAGAGTATAGTTAGAGAATATTATAAGGTTAAGTGCGAGTTCTTAAAACTCATACTTATGGTAGGTTCGTGACTCATAATTATATTGTATATTTTTGAACCCCTCAACGAATGGACGCCTATGGCCTGACTAGGATAAGTTCTTAAACTCGTATGATTGTGGTAAGTTCCTGAACTCATAATGGTTTGACGAACTGGGTATAGATAAGTGTAAATAGAGTATTGAGGATGATAGGAATAGATAGACATATTAAGCAATGGATCATTATAGGAAGTGGACTTGATGGTGGAAGCATAAGTATTCTAAATCGACTAGCTATGCTAGACTTTCAAAATTTATTGACTTCGTGCTGATGTTTACACTTTTATTTTCTGGAAAAACATTGGATCAAATGATGGAACCAATGAGTTTTAACAACAATACTATTATTCATATGTCTATGCTAATTACTTCGGCTAGACAAAAATGCTTTGCAATATATCAAAATATATTTTATATCATTAATGCATCATGTAACCTGGTGCAAAGATGATAAAAATGATGGAGTCGTCAATGCAGTATTACCTAGTGTTGGATGTGATCTAAAGATCGTCAGCCCACTATGGTATAATGTAGTATGATAAAATCACTAAATGACGGAATCCTCAACGGACTGTAAATACAGTGCGGTATCATGACGTCATAAAAAGAATTTTGAGATTTCTTTAAGATATGAGAATATATATATATATATATATATATATATATATATATATATATATATGTATATGTATATTTCGATTAATGTCCGAATTGTTGTAGAAGTCTATACTATTTGATTCAGGTAGATGAATATTGAAAGATGTTCATGAAATGCATGCGTTTGTTGAGAAGTTATGCCAAACCAAATTATTTTGGTGTGGATTCAGATGTTGAAAAGCTGAGATGAACAACCCTTTTATAGGGGATTACGCGGAGGCGTTGAGATGTTTGTGCACAATACATTGTACAAAGGGCTGATCACCCTAAGTACGAGTAGTCCCTATAGTCTTATGACTGTTAAAGTTTAAGTTGAAAGATTACTTATAACTATGGACATACGCATAGCGTTTAAATGTTTGTGCACAATACATCGTACGAAGGGCTTAACACCCTAAGTACGGGGGTCCTTATAGTCTTATGACTGTTAAAGTTGAAGTTGAAAGATTACTTGCAACTGTGGACATAGTTCGTGGTCTTATGACCCTCAGCATGATTTGGAATCTTTTAAATTCCTGTTATTCATATCGCTCCCAATTATTGAGCAATTGTGGAAGATTCTTGATATTCTATAAGGTGAATGTGGAAAGGAAAGTATTCCTTAGAAAGAAGTGAGTCGTAGAATGAGACACTGAATGATGAATATGTTGAATAAGTGAGAAAAGAGATTTTAAAGTGAGAAGGATATGAGTTATCAAAGAAAAATGTAAAACTTTTAATAGAAAAGTTTATAATTGTAGAATGATCTTTATGGAAAGAAAGTGGTTATAGAAACCAATGAATGAATGAAGTAGTGACATAAAAATCTACCATGATAGATTGAATGAATAAAGATTAATAAATAAAATTTTGAGGACAAAATTTTTAGAAAAAAGGGTGAATGTAATATCCCGAGTGTTTATGATAACGATCCTTAGAAAAGGAAATGAATGGGTTAAGATATATAATATTCAGAATATAATTGAGTTCAAGTGAAGGTTATGAAATGAAACCTAGAATTTGTTTAAGTAATGAATGTAGTAGGAAATATAAAATCTATATTTAGATAAAATGATGAAAGATTACTCTAAGTTATTTGTTTAATTTCTGTCTTCGATTCTGGGGACATAATCTTTGTAAGTAAGGAAGATTGTAACTAATGAGTGGTTTGAGTTGTGATTCTGAGGACAGAATCCTTGTAAGGAAGAAATGATGTAACAATCCAGATTTTTTTAATTAAATAGTTAAATATTTATTAAATTATATAAATATTTAATGGATGTGTTTATCGTCGAATAAGTATTTGTGTAATTGATTTGATTTGGTGTGATTTGATTATTTATTTGTTTAATAAATAATTAATGAGTTAAGGAAAGTAATTATTTTGAAATAGTAATATAATTTAATTTAATAATTAAGTTAGAGAGTTTATAATGATTAAATAAATTATTATATTATGTAATGAATTGTTATTAGAATTAATTAAATTAAGTATGAAAACTTAATTAATTAGAAATGTGACAAATAACTATATTATAAGTGGTTATTAAAATAAATTAATGTAGTTGTAATTTATTTTGCCAAACAAGGCTTAAATATATTAAGTCTTTAAATTTAAATAATTTTGCCAAACAAAGCCCTATGGCTTTTGGATTTTTAAACAAAATATAAATTTATTAGTATATAATATAATATATATATTATTTTGGTAACTGATAATTTATTAGTATATTAAGTATAGCGTCGGTTTAGACGTTTTAAAAATCGTACGTTGTTTGTGTTTTTATTTTACGTATATTCTATTTGGCTAAAGCCTAAGTAAAAAAAGAGAAGAAGTTTTGTTAGAGAAAAACTTAAAGATAGGAGACTTTTGAGAGAGTCTGAGAAAGAGAAGCAAGAAGAGCAGAGCTCTTCAAGCTATTATAAGAGTTTAACACGAATTTCTTAATAACAAAAAGGTATGTATTATAATCTTAACATATATCTTTTATAGTATAATTCCTTAGTCTCTGTGTTTTTGAAATTCACTGTGTTTTATAGTATAAAGTTCGGTAATTCATATATTATAGTTGAGTATGAAATTATGAAGTTGTAATAGTATAAATATCCTATATATACATATAGGTGATTGTATGAAGAGGATATACATGTATGTGATTATGTGAATTACGATCAAAAAAAGAAAGAAAAGAGTTTTTACAATAAAAACATATGAGTATGAACATGTTTTGTAGGATAACAAAATTAGTAATTGATTGTATTCTAATTGTAGAATTGAAAGTCGGGTATGTTAATTGGATATGAACTACAGAGAATTGTAGTTTAAAAGTAATCAAATTGGTGGTTATTAGAGATTACAGTGTTCACTGTGTTTAACAAATGTCAAAGATGAAGTTTGTTTTAAAATATGGTTTTCAAGGAATTTAGTTTTCTGTGATTATTGTTTAGTAATTTAAACTAGTATATGCATGTTGGGTAGTGTGTATATGTGTAATTTATATAAGTTATACATATTAATTAGTGTTAGAAACTAAGTTATAGACAGAAATTTAGTTGTTCTATTCTTCGTGGGCTGCGTTCTGCAAGTTTCGGCGCCCCAGCACCAAAAATGGAGCCCCAGCGCTGAAATTCGCGCCCCAGCGCTGAAATTCGCACCCCAGCGCCAAAACTAGGCCAGAAGTTCGCACCCCAGCACTGAAATTCGCGCCCCAGCGCCACTGTCTCGCGCCCCAGCGCGGGAATTGTGATCTGGGTAGGACAGTTTTGACCTCTTGTAGTAAAATGGCCATAACTTTCTCATACGAACTCCGATTGAGTTGATTCAAGATGATCCGGAACGAGGACGAGTAGACCTGCAACTTTTGTGCTTTAAGTTTTTCAATTTGAGGTCTTTAACAGCAGTCAAAATGTTTATCTTTAGGACTATTGTGTTTTTGGAAGCAATCGAAGGGCGTCGAGCATGTACATATGCATGTGTAGTGCTCCTGACGATAAATGATGATGTCCTAAGTTACAAAACATATATGTTAGTAAATATAATGATGCTTAACATTAATAAATGATGTATTAGGTAAGTTATTGAAGCATAATAAGCATACACAAGAGAGGCAAATCGAGCGTGTGACGAATGAACGTCGAAACGCCGTGCCAAGTGTTAACGAACTTAAAAAGTGTTTCAATTCAATTGAAATGAATATTATAGGATATAAAATGGGTTTAACATAAAACCAATAAGTAGTCCTAGCAAGACTTAAGTATTTGAATGAACTGCGAATATGAAATAAAGTGAGATATAAGTTAAAAGTTAACATAATCAAATTGAACATTGTGTAAAGATTATGAGATGTGGAGTAGAGTTTACATTACAATTACTATATGTTATTATGTGACTAATAGTTGTTGTGTATGATTATAGAATTGTATAGGGCACGTGAAATGCAAATAACTGTAAGATGTTAATCTATTATTGGTAAACAACGATCAAGACAAGTCTTTCGGTTCCTATTTTCTACGTGGACTTGATGAACTATTTTAAATTGCATGATATGTTATGAATGTTGAAATCATGAAATGTTAAAGTCAATATATGACTGCATTATTTTGGCTAAGTAATGATGATTGAGTAAGGAACTCAATCTTTATATTTGCTATGTGAATTAAAAACATGTATGCCATGTTACTTTAATGAGATGTATATCGAGCATGTTATTATGTGCTATGTGATGGATGCAAACTGTTAGACTTTGCTGGGCTGTCGAGCTCACTCTTGCAAATAACCACTTTTGCAGGTCAAGATTTTAAGGTAAAGATATGTGCTAAGTGAGTTATAGAGATCTATATTCACGAAGATTACTTATGTTTTATGAGAAATGTATTTCATATTTTGAACGTAATATGTTGTTGAATTATAAGTTGAGCTATCCAATGTATATGGATATGTAGTTACGATGTAAGACTTTGTATAGTCATTTTGTTGTATCGATTCATGATATAAAATTGAATCAAAGAGATGTAATGTAAAGGTTACAATTCAGGGCAAGAAAGTAAGAAATGTATAAACGTTTTAAATATTCCGCAATTTTAGTGTTTTTAATATCGAATAATGATGTAAAATTAGAGATTTAAATTGTATGGATTTTGGGGTCGTTATAGAGATAAACACCCTACTTGCATTCAATATCACATCATGTATATTCTTGACTTCTCACATTCCCACCTCTCTAACACAACTCTAACCTCCTTGTGTGTGTGTACCCAACATTGTATCAGTAATTTCAAAATCATTTATGTAATCAAATTCATGGACACACTCACCCTTCTACACAGTTTCAACTAAACATGACATCCATATAAGCACGAGGGAAATTAGGTTAATAAGAAATAGAATATAAAGCTTTAAATTTTTATACATTGCGGGTGCATTTTAATTCTCCATCCCACTTGTTATTTCTCATGTCTGACTTGTGCAATGTCCAACTTCGTTAGGCTTTATAATGTTACTTGTGTAGTGGAATTTTGACCTATGACTCCTAAACCCGAAGGCTTTAGGGCGCTGGGTGTAAAGACATCTCCTAGGGCGTACTCGTCCGAAAAATAAAGGCCACGAAGTTAAACTAAGCCAGTTTTTATTTCACATATAACTATTTTTCTCGGTTTTTTTTCATGTTTTCTTGTCTTTTTTTTCTTATATATATAAACCAAAATCCCCCAAACTTTTGCATTAGCCAACGATTAATTTTAAACAATGATTTAGTGAATGCCCATGGTTTATCTTACATAAATTCCCTTATCGCTACTGATAGTCAGTTGTTGTGCTCTAAATTGAAAAAAAACCCAGAATTTATGCTATGAGGTTCCTATTTTCAAAACCAATCAACACATGATAGTCAATTATATACACGTATAGGGTAAACCAGTCTCATCATCAGCCATTACCTACATACCAAGGCATCCATGCTCAATCTCAATGCAAGATGCTCTAGGCATACTTCTACTAACACAAATTCTATATGAATACCAAATGATTATATGTGTGTTTGTGTGTGTGTGTGTGTATATATATATATATATGTGTGTGTGTGTGTGTATGTGTGTGTGTGTGTGAACCATATATGCGAATGAATGAAAATTAACAACTACTAATGCATCCTACTATGCAGCCACATATTATGAATTCACAAGCAAACTAACTATTAAAACTACTAAACCCCCCAAAACTTAATCCAAGTAATGTCCTCATTACATGAAAAGAAAATAAATTAAGCATAAGAACTTCCCTGAGGGACAAGTCAAAGCTCGTCGTGGGGACTTTCTTCATCCGAAGGGGGTATGCAGGAAGAAGAGGAGGAACATACAACCGAACTGAATCTAAATGTGGATTAAAGCGAGAGAAAGCTTCTACCAGTGCAGTAAAGGCGCTAATATTGTACTGATGCATTGTTTCTTGGCGTTAAGCAAGCCACACATTATGTTTTGACTTTATCCTTGAAACCTCATAGATGACTAGGCCACGGTCCTTTTAAACATTTGCTCACCAATGACTGGCGGGGATGGGGGTTGTATCATGATATACCCTTCTCCTCTCGGATGTGATAATGCCCCATCCCATGCTCTATATTTGTCAATTGTGGCATGCTCGATGATTGTCATAGGGTGCTAAATTTGTTTGGATGAATGCCATTGCACCCCGACTTTATGGCATAAATTGGTGATAAGAAATCCGTGTAGAAGTCCACCTATGGTACCACCCCTTAACGACCTTTCTATTGAATCTTGAATGCATGATTCCACATCAACATCTCATATGATAACTTCATTTCTCAGGCCAAGATGGTGATGTACGATCTCATAGAGAAGTCGAGTGCGATCCTTAGTTACTTCATTCTGATGACGTGTTATCATTAACCTTGCGCAAATGAATGTGTACCATGCTTTGCCGTATTTACTAAGTGCGGCGTGTGGAAAATTAACTTTTAAACCCGTTCCCGCCTTGATTGTCCATTGTGTTTCGGGCTTGCACAACTGCACAATAAGCTCATCCAAGTCGGGAAGTCGATCTTCATACTGAACACCATTAGGCGTCTCTAACCCAAAATAGTCATTGATAGCAGATGCGTGAAACAAAATTGGCCTACCCCGTACCATCACCATATGACCCATATGCTCAATCACATTGGCGTAGAATTCCTTGACAATGCTGATTACGGCCGATTGTGGTTACTCCACAAATTGAAACCAGCCGCGTTCAGCGATCATGAGTGCCATATTGCCATTAATATTGGCATCTGGTTTCAATCCTCACTCTAAAACCAAAGTCTTTTTATCAATCACCATTTTGAATCGTGTTTCGGTGACCTCACTGTCAAACTTTGATCTATCGAATTATGGGTGGGTGCTAGATGTAGAGTCCCTTTGCCTTTTAGCTGACATCGTGTATCGAATGTTGCTTAGCGTTATATGAATAAGGGTCAGATTTGGTTGAGGCAATTCAGCAAGCACCTAGTGGGCAACCTTTTTTCTCCCCAAACTAACTTTTCTTTGCACCACTCAAGTTCCCCCATATATAGAACGATGAAATATCAACCTTGGGCCATTAGTAACCCAAGTGTTCCCAAGAATATAGCAGTAGAATTCAAAGAAATTGTCACACAATACCCAATATTATCAAGTACACTTTCAACCAAATTAACCTTGTTTCCTCTGATGGTTTCCCAATAGGAAAGCATTATCGGTCAATGGAGGCTGATGATTAGACTGCAAAGAACCCTCCTTATTTCAATGCTAGATTTGGGGCTGATTTAGCCGTCTTTTCTCTTTGAGAAGGGATGAGATTGTTGGAGTAAGGATCGAATGATTTGGGGAAGGTGGTGTCAGTGATGTAGATCGTAGATTGAAGTTTGAATGGGTTGGAATGGTGTAGGTTTTACTGGATGGGAGATGAATTGGGTGTGAATCCAATTTACAGTAGGTAGGGGGAGAGTGGAGTTAAGGTTGAAGTAAAATAGGAGATGGAGAGGTGAGAAAATGAATGAAACCCTATTTTAAAAACAATCCCAGCCGAATAGCGTGGCCCACGCCTGATTTGGACACGACGAAGCACGCCCCACGCCTGTGATGCAGAAACTCTGGACTGATAGCGCGCCCCGCGCCTTAGGTGGCACACCCTGTGCGTGTCTGGTGAGTTTTTCTTGGAGTTACTATAGATGTAGCGCGCCCTGCGCATTGTTGGCGTAGTTGTTGGCTCGGCCCGCAACTCCCTGTTGGAATGATCACTTTGTTCAAGGCCTTCTTCCCTTTGCTCCATTGAGATCATTACCTGATTAAACATTTAACGATAATCTCATTAAACTAGAAAATTGACTGAAATAAAATCTAAAATTAAACTAAATGAAATGAAATAGAAACTAAATAAGGCTCTAGAAATTGGGTTGCCTCCCGACACATCGTTTGGTTTAAAGTTGTCAGCCCGGCGTGATTTGTTGGCTCAGTTTGCCTCCTCGATAGTGATCGAGGTCTTTTGGCAATCTATTCATCTGCCCAAACAGTGCCTTAGTCTCTGTCCATTAACCTTGAATGTATGTTGGTTGTCGGGATCCTGAACCTCAATTGTTCCATATGATAAGACCTTGGTGATTGTGAATGGACCAGACCACCTTGACTTTAGCTTGCCCAAAAATAGTTTGAGCCTTGAGTTAAAAAGTAAAACTATTTGACCAGACTCAAAGGATCGTTGGACAATTTGTTTATCGTTCCATCTTTTGGTCTTTTCTTTGTAGAGCTTGGTGTCTTCATATGTGTGCACTCAGAATTCGTCAAGTTCGTTCAATTGTAGGAGTCGCTTTTCACCGGCGGCTTCAAGATCTAGATTTAGCTTCTTTATCACCAATAAGCTTTATGTTCCAATTCGACAGGTAAGTGACAAGCTTTACCGATTACCAGTCGATAGGGAGACATGCCGATTGAGGTTTTGTAAGGTATGCGATACGCCCACAATGCTTCATTTTGCTTGCTCGCCTAATCTTTTCGTGTTGGATTAACAATCATTTTCAGATTCTTCTTCACTTTTGTTGGGTAAAATTTAGTTACGCACAACATGCAAGTATACGTGGTCAACAAGTAATAAAGTGATAAGTAGAGTATCGTTTCCACAGAGAAAAATATTGAATTTTATCCTAACAATTACCAATCTTTCATTATCTCAATTTTATTAAACTAATGACTTAATGTTGAAATTTATGAAAATTACTAAATAAAGAAAAATAACTAACTACCAAAAATATTAATTAGATATTGAAGAATTAGGCCTACAATTTCACTTAATGCTTCACTTAGATTTACACACTTCTTTTTAATTCACATTAACTATTCCAGTTCGTTAATCAAGAATGCGAAAGCAGATATAACCATCTCTCGATGCACTATACACATACCAACTTAAATTCACTATATGATAGAATTAAGCAGAACATCTTAATTAACTAATTCACTATATCTCTATGTGAATTACAATTAAAGAAGGTTTTTATCACAAGTTCTCATAAGATTACGTGCGATGTATAGGTATATCTCTATTCTAGACATAAATTATGAATCCCAATAATATGCAAAAATAATAATCACACGTTACTATGATTAGGTCTAAATCCATACTTCATCTCTCGAGTTCATATAGGTTCAGAAAGAATTAGTGATCAAGCAACTCATAATTTAAACATAAACCATACTAGACAAAACTGAAAATAGCATCAATGAATTAAAATAGAAGCACGACAACCTTCACTACATAAAAAGATCCATTGTAAGCTTAAAAAGTAATTTAGTTCATAACGAATGAATTAAAAACTGAAATCCACAAATAAACTAGCATCCTGAATACAAAGATGAAATTGAAGAACAAAAACAGTAAAAAGAACCACTACTCTTCTTCAATCCCTTATGCAATCTTCGTGGTCCAACTTCCTCGCTTCAATCCTCCAAAATCTACGATCCAAAGTTAGGGTTGCTAATTGTCTTGATTGATGATGATTATGATCAATTGTTCATTCTTCTCTGCCACTGAATAAGCATTTTATCATCTTCTAATCACTTCCTAAATCCACCAGCTTCACATCTCCAGAGTTAGAATTACATCAGAATTCTTCATAACCTGCTGCGCACCCCCGCCCCGATGGGCATCAAATTTACTTGATGACGTGTACCCCTCCCCCAGCAGGTATTTTTGCTTAGGAAATGCCCGCCTCGGTGGGTATATACTCTGGAAATTCACAGCTTTTACACTTCTTTTGCAGGTTTGCCATTCATTTCCTACCTGAGCCATCTCAACCTGACCCTACAATACAAATAAAACATAACACTCAAAACAATAATAAAACATAAGGATTAGCAACTGTTTAGGTTTGAAAAATATCAAATTCGTAGGTATAAAACCCACTCATTAAATTCCCCTAAACTTAGACAGTGCTTGTCCTCAAACACAACACAATGCAATGCAAACTACCTATATGCCTACGAATCCAACTATCAAACAATATAAAGTTTAACAATATTTCCTCAGAGAAATCACAGTAGACATGAACAGTAAATCTCACCAAGACACATTAATAACCTCATATCAATCTTTAAATCAATATCTATTATCACTGACGTAGTGTGTGTGTGCTCAACAACCATGAAAACTGACTGTAAATAAAATAATCACATAATACGTTTCTTTAAAGGAAATTACAAGTTAACATAAAGAAATCATTAAACAAGCAAAGATCAGCCTACAACTTAGCAAATACCAAAGTAGAAATCAATATCGTATATTTTTGCTTTCTTTATTCAATTACGGGGGCTTTTCACTCTTTTTTCCGTATTTTTACTTTACTCATGACTGTGCAATGTCTAGTCCTCTTAGGCTTTTTAGTGCTACCGATTAGTGAGCTTTCGACCAACGACTCCCAAACTAGATGGCTTTAGGGTGCTGGGTGTAGAGACATCCCCTAGGGCATACTTACTCAAGTAACAAAGGCCACATAACTAAACTAGTCACAGTGTTTATTCATTCTTTTTTTATTTTTCCTTTTCTTTTTCTTTAGATTTTTTTCTTTTTCACGCAGTTAGATCCCGTATCTTCCCCCAAACTCAGGTCTTTGCATAATCCTAGCCTTCACCACTAGTTCACTAAATTTCTTTTATTAAATCTTAACCTCCCTTAAGAAGTCAATTATGTGTATATTTAAACTAAATCAGTCAACATGATCACTCAATTGTGCTATCATGTTACATCAGTTTCAAACAGGCAAAGACTTAGGTAATGATATGAAATCACTTCTATGCCCTAGCTATCAATACCAATCCTTGTCTAAGCAACTCTAGTCTTATCATCGACCAAATTAACTTTAACTAACTAACAAGCTGGAATCATGCAAAAACGCACTAACTATATGCAACACATTAACATTTAACTTTACCTACTATTTTTGTGATTTTCCATTTTTTAAGTTTTTTTTAACAAATAAATAAAAACAAAGAGTATTTACAAAAGCTACATGAAAACTACACTAAATATGATCTAAACATGCAAAACTAAAAAAGCAAATGTAAACTGTAGACACTCGAAAATTTTGCATTCCTGTTACTAACCTTGCAGGAGGGCAAAATTGTCTTCCAGAGATAACCCTGGAAGTCAAAGTAGTCCCGTCCCGAAGACAACTCTGGGATTCTCAGTGTCGTCCCGGAGATAACCCTGGGATACTCAGTTTACCATATCAGAGACAACCCCGAGATATTCAGTCCAGTCTCGAAGATAACCCCGGGGAATTCAGTTTCAATCTCGGAGACAACCCCGAGGAATGCAGTTCCAGTTTCACAGACAACCCCAGAATCCTCAGTTCCATCTGTTAGGTTTGTAATATTCATGAACGCAATCAAATTTCACAAAGTAAGCGAAAACGTGAAAAATCAGAGTTTTAAAATTTTACAAACCATATACCCGGATCATCCTTTATGCACAATTATTAATTAAACAAAAAGATAAAGAACAAGAATCATACCCTTGAAGATTCGAGCTTCCTCAAGTACAAGTTCAACTCCAAATCCTTTCGCGTTCAACTTGAATCCGCCTGGTTTGGTTCCTTCCTTTGATCAACGTTAACCACCTAAGTGTTTGGCCTCTAGAGGTGATCCACCAAGGAAGAAAAAAGATTCAAGAAGATGAGTATTTTGCAAAACCCTAGTTTTTTTGATCTCTCATAAAAAATGGTGTACTCTCCCAACTATTAGAATTACGTATTCACGTATTTTATGAAAGTGTCAACTAACCTCACTCATAATAAGACTCCTCTTATTTATAAATATCGGCAGCCCTCCTTAATAATTAAGATATTGGGTTTTATTTTAATTAATTAAACTCATTTAATTAATTAGGCTCCCAATCTTATTAGGAATAATTAATTAGCCTCCTAATCTTATTAGGATATATGAAATTATTTTGATTAATTAATTCCTAAACTCCTTTAGAAATTAAAAAATAATAATAGTAATAATAATAAGACTCCTCTTATTAATTTATATTTAATATTTCCAAAATATTAAATAATAAATATTAAGCTATTTAATTTATTCTATCACCATAGATTAAATTAAATATACTTAACTTATTATTACGATTATGCCACTAACTTCTTAAATAATTATTCTTCCTTTTATTGTGTGACCCTTTAGGTTCTCCATATTAAACCAGTTGTGAATAAATCAATTAGAACAATTCTAATCTTATTTAAATAAATAAATTAAACTATTAATTTATTTAAATAAATAATATTTATTCTACAATAGGGATAAGTCTCCCTAGCGATTAATAACTTTTCAGATAATATAGATTTCAACATTAATCATAAAAGAACCTTTGAGTAAATAGTTACAGTACAATTCAATCCTTTCACCATACAATGTCCCAATTAAATATAAGACATGGAATTACTGTCAAATCTTATTTTATTTAATTATATATTTTTCGATTCTTAAATGCACAACACCAAATAATGTAAATTAGAAACTCTTTTCTAATTTTATTCTGCCTTAGCCAAGGACTACTGGGCTGTGATTTATCGAATCACATAGGACATTTTTCTTCTTTTACTAGAAGTGGTAGATTCTTTATTGATCATACATTATCTCCATGTATAGCTTATTATACCCAAGCATACCCTTTGATATACCCTAAGGGTCTTAAGGAATAAGTCAAAGTATAAATCATCATACACAAGATACTATGATGATCTCAAGTCTAAGGATCACTTGTACTACTATCACTACAGGAATTTCTATTGTCAGGCAAGTAAAACTCCATAAGGTATTCCTTAGTGAGCCACATTCAGTGAACTTATTCTCTAATAAGCACCTACATACTTGCTTTAGTGTCTCCACACAAATGATCATGATATCAATCATCCTCATCCAATGAGCAAGCAACGTGTGTACCAATCTATCCAGATTCACTAATCCCCAATTTAGTAATCTGACGATTGGGAACTATTTTAGTTTTAAGCATTCTAAGAATTTAGATCTCATTAGAATGATCATCATCATTATTCTAAAAGCATTTCTTAAAACTATGGGTTTATCACATATTATAAAACAGCATCATGTAGAGAATTAAAAACCTTTAATAAATTAATATTTTTTATTAATAAATGAATAAGATTGTTACAAAGTATATGCTTTATCATCAAATATGATTGGCTTGTACGCATACTACTTTCACCATCTCAGAGATAACACCGAGATCTTTAGTTTTAATCCCAGAGATAACTCCGGGAGATACAGTTTCAAACCTCAGAGACAACCCCGAGGCATGCAGTTGCAGTTTCGGAGATAACCCCAGAAATGCTTGTTTCAAACCCTGCGATTAGCTTCAACACTCGATGATAGCCCCGAGACACTCATTTCCAAGCCCGGAGATAACCCCGGGAGTACAGGCATACCTCAGAGACAACCCTGAGGACATTCAGCACTTGCAGTAGCCTAATCACAAAGATAACCCTGAGTAACGACTGCTAAATCAGTTTAAACAGGAGATAACCCCGGTGAGGGGCAAAATCTTTATTTTTTCACCTCTATCCCACATGGCGCCAACTCAACAACATTTTAACATACATTACACATAGGAATGTCCTACAAGAACCAAATAGCTACACATGACAGCACACCGGATAGAATTTGAAGACTTGAAGACTCAGGGCGTGGTCCCATCTTCCTGATTTCGTAAAACCTCTAATCCCATGTCATTGTGTAGCTCTCGACAACAGCATGCCGAAAAAGGTCTTATACACCTCGATCGAATGCCCGAATTGAAATTATAAAAGTTCGAGCAGACATCACGTTGCACGCGTGCACGTACTTTGAGACGGCGGGATCCGCGGAGCCCAGGGCACGCCGGGCAGCAACTGGTACATCTGCGGCTGCCACAGGTTCACCTGCGCCTCCCCCCTCTATAAATAGAGGGCTTGGGGTGGCCATTTTGCATAAGAAAACGGTGAGGAAGCCCTGTCCAATTTGCTCTGTACACACTATAAATTGAGTGCTTTCTCATTTTAAACACTTGTGAGCTTATATTTGTCTACTTTTTATCGATGGGAACCGAGTGTTCATCCATTTAAAGCTATTGAAGTCTTCTTTGGCAGTCCACTGTAAGCCTTCTTGCTTTATTTAAAGCCTTTTCTTCACTTCTTGCACACACTATTATTCACGTTGAGAGTCACATGGGTGAGTATGCCCGGACCGTCGGTCCGTGGTTTATTGCTATATATATATATATATGTAAATATATATATATATATATATATATATATATATATATATATATATATATTATCGAGTTATCTCAATTGAGCATGAATATAATATTCGGAGCTTTTATTGCCTTTATTTATATATATAAATACTTATATATATCTCTCCTGTCATCAAACTCTGTTTGATTGAGCCTCGATTTATATCTGGAGCGTTTACTACTTATATATATATATATATATATATATATATATATATATATATATATATATATATATATATATATTTACATTCCTGTCTGGCCTGGAGTTTACTTCGTGGCCTTTTACTGCTTTATTTACATTTCTGTCAGGCCTGGAGTTTACTTCGTGGCCTTTTACAACTTTACTTACACTTTTGTCCCGCCTGGAGTTTACTTCGAGGCAGTTGATCATTCATATATTCATATATATATATATATATATATATATATAATTGTTTACAACTTTCATACAAATTGCTACATCATGTGAGCCTAGGAATCATGTGATCACAGATTCAGTCTACTGAATCTAGATTCGGTTCCCGTGATGGACATTTTCAGATGTACATGACTTGTAAATTATTTACGGTGTTTGAATGCCATTAGATGGCTTTCATGCCCACAAGGAATTCGGCACTGCTTTTTATCTTGTTTTCTTGAAGATGCTTCGAATCTCAAAAAATAAAAGTAACTAAGCTGAATACATAATAAAATAGAAGTATCAAAGGCCTCAATTACTATTGAGCACAAGGGTTTGAAAAATCTCTTTTAGAAAACTTAATTGCTATATCTTGTTAAAACTGAACTTTTATACAAAAATTCAAACCCTCTATATATAGGTGCAAACGAGGCATAGCACTAATTCTAGATAATTGCACATTGACCCACACACACATATATTAATATAACAGTTTAGTTAAAAAGTGGTGGTCACCATGGTAACACGGATGTCTGGGGGTGCCTAACACCTTCCCTCCGCATAATCAAGCCCCCAGACCCTAACGAATCTCGGTTTCACAGGCTAGTCAAATAGTGTCCCATCACTAGCTCAACGTGCAAATCTTTTCTCAGTTGAGTTGGTGCAACCATTTAAAAATGCCAACTGGCGACTCTTATAGTCCAATCGTCGACATATACATGTCGGACCTTTTCACAACTTATTTTTTCAAAAAAATCTCACCTAACATGAGAACACCGAAAAACAAGAACAGAAAAGGGACAAATAAAAATTCTGACGTCGACATGTGGTGACTCTGTTAGGGACATCCAGTAAGAGGGCTTAAGCCACTATTACGAACTTTTCAAAACTATTATCTGCTTGTGTGTGGATGTTGCATTTACATTTGAAAGAATGTGCACGAATGCATTTACTTATTGTACTTAGTGCTTCACATCATATCTTCTTGTGATATTAGTGCTTCGCACATGTCATCATTTTCATATTGTGAGACACGTTGTATGTGAATGTATATTGTGTGGTTCCTCCACCAGGAGGCTATCCTATCGGTATTTGATTACTGGACTCGTAGGAAGACTAATTCCAATGAGGCTCAGGAAAGACACCACCCAAATTCGCTCCAAATGAAAGACTGGATTAACTTCCCCTCAAGTAAATTGCAATGATTTGGGAACCTTCATGCCAAAAATCCGCGAGAGTAGCCTAAGATAGGCCAGCCTCTGATTAACCAAAACGCGGAGGAAAGTATCTTCATGCTTTCACATTTCAATTACTTATAAATTCAATTACTTGTAATTTCATATCAATCTCAATGTAATGGAAAATATAAGGAAAATGTGTACATGCATTCCATTTATATCAAGACTTGACATACTATTTAGTCAAACTGACATCCGTTTCGCAGGACAATACTCCTAAACGGACGCATCATATAATATTTCTATATTCACTAAGACTAAACTACATAAGTCTTTTTGTAGGGATATAATTGGTCCAGTAACCCGTTCCAAATCCAAAAAGGCAACGAGCCTACAGCCAAGCATGGCTTCATCTGGCCAGTCTAGTCCTACTCCTGTCTCTCGTGAGGAGTTTGAAGGACTAAGCAACCAAATTACAGAGTTAGTTGTTCTGCTTAAAGAACTACACAAGTCCACTCAGGGTCCACGAATGTCCAGATAAAGAAATTCTCGCACCTGAGTTGGATACAACTAACAAAAATCTTGAAAACACCAATCTCAGAGAAGATCCAAACACCGATGATATCAGGAAAATGTACTACAAATGGAAGAGACCATTCGGTCTATCAAAGGAGTTGGAACACATTGAAGTGTTTCATATGCAGATCTTTGTATATTCCCTGGTGTACATTATCTAGAGAAATTCAAAACTCCTAACTTTGAAAAGTATGACGGGTTGGGAGATCCATACACACATTTGAAGGTCTTCATTGGAGAACTCTAATCTTATGTCGAGGATTAAAAGGTCAGAATGTAGCTATTTCAGAAAAGTCTAACTGGTGAAGCTAAATCATGGTATACCATATTCGACAATTCAACATATTTGGGAGGAGCTAGCTCATGCTTTCCTCAGCCAGTACAGCTTCCAAACTCAAATTGCTCCTGACCGGTTCCAAAATACCAAAGTCAAGAAACAAGCTAGTGAATCTTTCAGAGAGTATGCCCAAAGGTGGAGGCGCCTAGCTGCTCAAGTTATTCCCTCTATGACTGAGTCTGAGATGGTTATGACCTTCATAGACATTAAAGAGGATCCTTTATATGAGAGAGTTTTAGCTGGCATTGGCAAACCATTCTCTGAAATGATCAAATATGGAGAAATAGCTGAGATGGGATTGAAGTCCGGGAATATTCAAGACCTCGTCGCTCTCAAAGCTGTAGTTGAGCACATCCAGTCTAGAAGTTATGGAAACAACCCCTAGAGGGACTATAAGAAGAAAGAGGAGGGTGTTTCCTTGATACTACAATGGCAATAAGGCAGTCCAAACCAGCCTATTCAGAGGGGAAATTACTCCCCTTTTCTAGTTCAATCTTCAAACCCTCCATTGCCAAAAGGTGGAGAAGTCAGACGCACTCGATTGTTCACACTCTTAGGGGACTCACTCGAGAACATTCTCAATCTTCTGACAACTCAGAATAAAATTACCCATCTTCTTACACCAGCCAACCTGAGTAGGAAGGGTTTTAATGCTAGCCAAAAATGTGCTTATCATGCGGGAGCTCCCGACCATGATACTCAGCATTGCTGGGCCTTGAAGCACAAGATCCAGGATTTGATTGTCAATGGTGAGATCGTGGTGACTAAACCCGACCAACCCCATGTGCAAGACAACCCTCTTCCTCAACATAAAGAAGAAGAGGTTAACATGATTAATTGGAGTAGTGGACAGACGTCACATTCTATTGCTGGATCTTCCCAAACCAGCAAGGATAGTGCTGACAAGTGGGATTATACACAGTTCTAGTTTATGATGGAAAGGAAAATGAAGGCTTTGAGTGGGCAAGTCAACCAATTGGCAGAACTGGTGGTCCATCAGCACCAAGTCACACGTCAATTATTCAGCCAGGAGCATGCTAGCCTCCTTCCTCTTGTTACAAACACTCCACTACGTACTCCAGAAAATGAAACACTGGAGGATAAAATTGGAAAAAGAGCAAATGCTAAAGCCCGTCGGGACTTCGCCACTAAAAGGGAATTTACATACCTAGGTCAACCGATGGAAGAGATATTTTAGATGCTGATCAATGAAGGAAGAATCACAGCTCTGCTACCTCCAATCAGCCCGTGTTCAAGACAGTTTGATTTCAATGGAGTCTGCCAATATCACTCCCATTCTCGCGGTCACAGTGCAGAAGAATGCTGGGCACTCCGCCACCTTATTCAGAACCTAATTGACAACAGTGTCCTACAACTGACAGACGATGACACTGTATTACTGGAAAGTGGGGACGCATTTCCTACAAAGTGGAAAGAAATCGTAGCGGTTATATCTTCTGAGACAGATTCAACTACCCCCTCAAATATAATTCAACCTATTCAACTCAAAGGTGTTAAAAATCCTTTGAAAGTGGCTACGCCAGAGCCCATCATCTTACCATTCAGACCACAATATCCTGTTGTCAGCCTAAAAAAAGTTCCATGGAATTATGGAGAGGTCGAAGGATCCACATCCCACACAACTGCTGCAGTGTCAAAAGAGAATCCACTGTATCTTCCCCGACGGGTGATGAAGCCTACCATCAAATCAAAGGGGAAAATTCTCATGGAGAAGATTGAATAATTCCTCCATACTATGGGACTTAATGAAGCCAAGGTGGTTTTAAGCTTGAAAGAAGCTCCACAATAGGTTTCCATACTGGATTAGATATTCTCCTTACAGGATCACCTGAAGGTATTACTGAGAGTTTTAGAAGAAGCTCATTTACCAAAATCAGTGGATGTCGAAAAGTTCCATCACCTGGTTGATCACATTCTTAACAATAATGTGATATCTTTCACTGATGATGACATACCGCCCGAAGGGACTAGTCATTGCAAGCCGTTGCACATAGTGGTTATGTCCTCCAGATATGTGGTTGTAGGAGTATTGATAGATGGAGGGTCCTCCTTAAATATCTACCCTTATGCCTCCTTGGAGAAGATGAATATCAATCTCAACAGAATTCGAAGAAGCCATACAATTATCGAAGCTTTCGACGGATTCCGTCGAAATGCTATCGGGCAGATTGAACTACATGTGGAGATTGGTCCACATACATTCTGTGTATCCTTTCTTGTGCTCAAAATAGCTACAGGATACAACCTGCTATTGGGAAGACCGTGGACTCATATGGCTGGAGCCGTCCCGTCCACCCTTCATCAGTAGCTTAAATACATCATTAACAACAGCCTAGTCACTGTTAATGCTGAGCCAGAATGTCCTGAAGAAGGTGACATCCCGCTTATCAGTTTCAATTCAG
Source organism: Panax notoginseng (assembly GCA_016801055.1). Taxonomy (NCBI): domain Eukaryota; kingdom Viridiplantae; phylum Streptophyta; class Magnoliopsida; order Apiales; family Araliaceae; genus Panax; species Panax notoginseng. The sequence continues at coordinate 235,885,558 of CM029013.1, read as the reverse complement.
AAGTTGAGCCTGTCAGCTTCCATGCCCTGGAGGTGAGCAACACTCACTACTATCCCATTGGGGCGCCACCTCTGATACCCAGAGTTTCTACCGAAGTAATGTCGGCAAACCATGAAATGTTATCTTTGGGTTATCAACCTGGACAAGGGTTGGGCAAAGATCATCAGGGTGCTAAGCGCCCAATTCAAGTTCCCAGTCAAATTGGGACAGCTGGGCTAGGCTATTCTGCTAGCTCTAGTCACAGGAATCCTCACAAACACAAACAGGTTCCTTCATCTTTAGCCATACGGCGATTACCTGCACCTACAGGAGATGAATCTATACAGACTTCAGTAAAGGTTCATGCACATGTGATGACTATGTTATTTCCTAAGCCGATACCGGTCAAAGGAAAAGAGGTTTTAATACCAGATCTAGAGGCAGAGGAAAAGGACCAGAGGCGTAAGTAGGACATTGCCAGATGCTTATCAAACATACACATCATCGTACATACGGACAATACAAACAGAATCACCCTAAACGATGATTGCCCAGATATTATGGTCATCATTCGGAATAAGGAGGATGACAACAGCCCCTCCGTCAGAGCAGTCTACTAGGACTTCACCCTTGGCAATTGGTGCAGCACTCCTTGCATTTGTCGACGAGGGTAAAAAGGGCAGAAACTCCCTCTGCCCTATAGATAACAATAACTGCTTACTTTTTCTGTACAGTATTAGCAGTTATTTTGTCATTACATGCTGACACTTTGTATAATTGAACAGTTTCATATATTAAGTGAAAGCATTTTATTTTAAGACTCTAAAGTTAGATGTGTTTATACTTGCTAATGAGGTGCCTTTTCTCCACAAGGACTGTAACTTTGTTAAAAAGTTGAACTCAAACTTGATGGAAATACAAGAGGACTATGAGATACCTTAGGAGATCAAAGAATGGGTCGAAGACAAACCCAAGCCAAATCTTGATCAAACAACCTCTTTTAACCTCAGAACCTCAGCAAACCCCAAACAAATCTAGATTGGTACGGACCTCACTCCAAACCCAAGGAATGACATGGTTACTCTATTGACCCAATTCCAGGATGTGTTTGCTTCGTCTCATGATGACATGGTCGGTTGGTCTACTGACATTATTATTCATTGCCTCCCTATCAAAGAGGGATTCAAGCCAGTCCGGCAGAAGCTTAGGCGATTAAAACCTGAGTGGAGTTTAAAAGGTAAAGAAGAAATTGTGAAAAAATTTCAAGTCAGAATCATCATGGTGTCAACATACCCTGAATGACTATCAAACATAGTCCCCGTACATAAACTAGGAAGGAAAGTGTGAGTTTGCGTGGATTATCGGGATCTGAATAAAGCTTACCTCAAAGATAGCTTTCCCGTGCCATTCATCCACATACTAATTGACAATACAGCTCAATATGACATGTACTCCTTTGTTGATTATTTTACGAGGTACCATCAAATCATTGTTGTTGACGAGGATCGTGAGAAAACTACATTCATCACTCATTGGGGAACCTTTTGCTATAGACGGTTGTCATTCGGCCTCATCAATGCCGAAGCTACTTACCAGCAAGCTATGATGGCTCTTTTCCACGATTTGATGCGTAAGGAGATAGAAATCTATGTGGATGACATCATTGTCAAGTCCCAAAGCGAAGAAGGCCACCTAGACCATCTTAGAAAGCTCTTCAACAGGTTGTGTAAGTACAACTTGAAATTGAATCCAGACAAGTGTGCCTTTGGCGTCAGATCAGGCAAGTTGCTAGGTTTCCTAGTTAGCTATACGGGGATTGAGCTGGATCCCACCAAAATCTAGGCCATCACGGAAATGCCCATTCCTCAGACAGAGAAGGAAATACAAAGATTTTTGGGAAGAATCAACTTCATTAGCAGATTCATCTTCCAACTCACAGCAACCTGTGAGCCTATCTTCAAGTTGTTAAGAAAGAACTCCTCCATGAAATGGAATGACGAGTGCTAGAAGGCCTTCCTTACGATCAAAGAGTAGCTAGTCAGAGCTCCTATTTTGGTACCACCTAGGGATGATGTTCCCCTATTTATGTACCTATCCATCAATGATAATGCCATGGGCTGCATGCTGGGATAGAAAGCGATAGAGGCCAAGAGCGAACTATCTATTACCTCAGCAAAAGATTCAGCAGTAGTGAACACAAGTACACTCTGATCGAGAAAACTTGTTGTGCTTTAGCATGGGCTTCCATGAGGTTACATCATTACCTTCATGGTCACACAATCCATCTCATATCCCGCGTGGATCCTCTCAAGTACGTGTTCAGTAAACCCATACTGAATTGCCGACTATCCAGATGACAGTTGATCCTACATCAATTTGACATCGTCTACGTGACGCAAAAGTCTGTCAAAGGTCAAGGAATTGTGGATCAACTGGCCGCCGCACCTTCAGGGGATTTCAAACCCTTGGAAACATACTTCCCCAATGAAGGGGTAATGACAGTTCAGCAACACCATCAGGATGATACACACTAATCGTGGAAGATGTATTTTGATGGAGCTGTAAACATGGCAGGCTCTGGAGCCTGAGCAGTTCTAGTATCCGTTACGGGGGAACAACATCCTATCACCGTCAAATTGCAGTTTGCTAACACCAACGACACAGCTGAGTATGAAGGCTATATCATGGGGCTAAAACTTGCCCAATAAATGGGCATCAGACAGTGAACTGTCTTTGGGAATTCTAAATTGGTAACCATACAAACCAAAAGAATCTATCACACCAAAGAGCTACATTTGTTGCCTTACCATCAGCAGGCTCTACAGATGTCCTCGGAGTTTGAAGAAATATCCTTCCTCCATATTTCTCGGAATAGGAATGACTTTGCAGATGCGCTAGTAACTTTGGCCTCCTTTATCAACAAACTTGACTAGGAAAACATGCCAACCATCACATTTACCCCACAAAAGGCTCCAGCCTATGGGAATTACATTGGAGAAGTATCGAATGAGCTACCTCCCATCCAACACCCTTGGTATCAGCATATCAAGGAGTACTTACAAGATAGATCTACACCCGCTGAGGCTAGCCCGACTGAAAGAAGTCGGATCCATCGACTGGCTACGAAGTTCTACCTGAGCGGAGATACACTCTACAAAAGACATGCAGGACTAGGTCTCCTCAGATGTCTAGACAAGGACCAGGCTTAGAGGCTCATGGATAAAATCCATGTTGGAGTATGTGGCCCACACATTAGCGACCCCCTACTTGTAAAGAAGATCCTAAGAACAGGGCATTACCGGCTCTCTCTCAAAGCTGACTATGATGACCATGTCAAGAGATGTTACCAATGCCAAATTTATGGAAATTCTATCAACGCCCCTCCAAGGGAGCTCCACAATATGAGTTCGCCCTCACCCTTCTCAATGTGGGGAATGGACGTGATCGGGCCCAAAGTCAGTAATAGACATCGATTTATCTTTACCATGATCGACTACTTCACCAAATGGGTAGAAGCTGCCTCCTTCCCTAGTGTCACAAAAGAAGTTATCATTGCTTTCATCAGAAACAATGTCATTTGTCAATATGGACAACCAGAGGTAATTGTATCAGGCAATGCTAAGAACCTCAACAAAAAAAATGATGGAGGAATTATGTAGTAAATTCCGCATCAAACACCTTAACTCCGTCATCTACCGTCCAAAGATGAATGGTGCTATTGAAGCGGCTAGCAAAAACATCAAGAAGATCATGCAAAAGATGTCTGCCAATAATAAAGGATGGTCTAACTTGTTGCCTCTGACTATCTTAACCTACAGAACATCAATACGCACTTCCACTAGGGCTACCCCCTACTCATTAACCTATGGGATGGAAGCAGTGCTCCCCATAGAGGTGGAAATGGAATCCCTCAGAGTGTTGATAGACGCTCAGCTGGATGAGGACCAATGGTTACAAGATAGGTATCACCAATTATCTCTAATTGACGAAAGATAAACCGCTGCTATCTTCCATGGTCAATTATATCAACAAAGGGTAGCCAGATTCTACAACAGAAAAGCCCGACTGTGGTAGTTTAGAAAACATGGCTTGGTTTTGAAGAAGATCCTTGACTTGGTTTTGAAGAAGATCATTGACAACCAAGATCAGTACAAAGGGAAATTCGCCCCGAACTGGGAAGGCCCATTTGTTGTCAAGGAGGTATTGACAGGAGGCACTCTTAGATTGCAGGAGATGGATGTCGATGAATTTATGCAACTCATTAACTCAGATACCATGAAACGGTACTATGTCCGAAGTTACCATCAAGCAAACATCCTGGTTTTGGATCAACAGATCCCCAGTCACTTCAAGTTTTCTAAAACCTCACTATATACAACCTTTCTTCTCACCCATTTGCCCCACCAGGGACAATCACACTTTCTAACTAGTAGCCTGGATCAGCAGATCCTCTACTCAACTTTGATTTCAAAGCATTTCACACTTGCAGTTTTGTTCCACCAAGGATAAAACTTTTTCGTACCTGCAGTTTTGTCCCACCAGGGATAAAACTTTTCACACCAGTAGTTTATCCCACCAGGGATAAAACTTTTCATACCTTCAGTTTATCCTGTATAGGGGATTAAACTTTTTGGCTGCAAACCGTCCTGAACATAGGGCGAACTACACCGACCTGATCTCCTTAATACACGGGAGTACGTAGGAAACCATTTTATATGGTCCGGTCGCAATAAAAGAAAAAAACAACAAAAACATTTCTACACCTTCTCACTACAAAAACAAAAAACATCTCTACACCCCTTTTCCATATACAACATTGAACCTTCACACCAGGTTCGAACTACGCAGACCTGATCTCCTCTTCAATAGGATTACGTAGGCAGCCATTCATGGTTCGGTCTTACCCCCTACCAAAACATAAAAACTTATAAACGGTACTAGGATCATCCTTCAATCCATCACACTTCATCAGCTTCAGACCAAAGGGATGGAATTACCTGACCTCCCCATGTAAATGGGAGAATCAGCGACCATCTAAGTTGCGGTTGATTCCTTAAAGAGAAACACCAATCCATAAGAGATGGAACTAACTGGGCTCCGCAATACAAAGGAGTATCGGTGACCATCTGTGGTGCGGTAAACCTCAGAGAGGAACGCCAAAATCCTCTCCATATATTCATACAAAAACCAGTCCCAAGACACCAAAGATGGTAGGGAATACATACAGATCAACGATCCATTCTGAAAGATCCTGAGACATCTCGATGTCCATCCATCAAGGAAGAGTTCAGAATACATCAAGATCACAAGCCCTGGAGAAATAGGAAAATATCAAGCAAGCAATAAGGCATAACTAAATAGGGAAGTGATCAAAATATGTTTTCATGCTATATATAATGATGTTTGATATATACAATGTGTACTGTACATGACAAAATGGCTAAGCTAGTCTGTGCAGGAAAATATAAGCCCATCTACAAGTCAGTGTGTATACGGGCTATCAAGCCTAAAATGGCATCCCTCTCAGAAAAAGGAGGTAACATTGTGATCTCCTGTCCAAGGGTCTCTACACGAGTCAACAGATCTATAGCCAACTGCATGATGGCACTATGCTCATCAATATACGTGTTTATCTCTATAATGATGCCAGAAGTAAGGGACCTCACTATAGTACTATCTGTAACAGCGATATCTCGGGCATATATAGTGTCGTCCCGCTCCACAATCACTGCATCTCTAAATGATCTGGCCTCATCCTGCTCAGTAATAACACCATCTCTATGAGCTAATGCCTCGTCTCTCTCTGACAGAGCGATGTCTCTCCCATCAAGAGCTGTCAACATCAAGGCCCTAGCCTGATCTCTCTCAAAGGTCATCAGATGAAGACTCTGCTCTAGGTACTGTACAGAATGCTGAATCACAGTAGCACTTGTACTGGGAGAATCTGCAAGAGCCGTTGGCAATCCAGTGAATGGCTACTCCTCGGTGTGAGAATCGATGTCCTCCATGGGTTCTCCACCATTTGAATCAATCTTTGGTACTGTGGATACTACCGCAGCAGATGCAGTCTCTATCTCCATCCACGTAGAACACTTTGTCGAACAACCCGGATGGCTAACAAAAAACTCAGCACTCTCACGCTGATCCCAATAGGCATACACCCTCTATCTATCCTCTACTGACAAATGGCGAGATGACAAACGCTGACCCGACGCCCCCTCAAAAGGATGCACATCCTAAAATTGGTCAAACTGTGACATCATGGCTAGTGGGTGATATGTGGTCATGCCCCTCAAACCAGCCAGAGGGATATAATCCATGCTCAGTGCATGAGTAATAAAACTATAGGGCGAGCTGAGCCCTGTACACGGCAGGATATCAAATGGATCTCTAATCCTTGCCAAGAACACCGACCAGGATGTAGCGTCTACACACCCCGCTAGCTGAAAGGAGTAGGACATGGCTATCTCATGGGAAAAACAATACCCATGCCGTCGAAACGTGCCAATCGGTCTCAAGTGTGACATGAACCACAAGTATAACATAACCGAGCTTCCTATAAACACTCCTGCTGGATAAGTATTACAATATGTGGCTGACCTCAGTGTCTCTGCCACAATCATCGAAATAATGGTGTGACCCTCGCTGAGAGCTCTCACCACCATGACAACACCAATGTCATGTTCATCCATGTATAGTGGCATATACAAATAAGCCACTACACACATCACGAGTACATCTACCCTGGCCACATGCCACTGATCCTCTAGTGTGGTGAAATCTCCAGAGTATCATGTGTAACTGTCCCTGAGCCAAATCTGTCTATCAAATAACGCTTGGATAATACATGACAAGATGTAATCTTATCCTGTACTACTCTATGCCGCAACCCGGTGAGGGTCATGAACTGCCGACGCATATCTCCTACAGCCATCCGAGTGTATGGCCTGTCTAAGGGTAAAGCCGCCAATAACTCATACTCCTCCAAAGTAGGAGTCAACTAATGGGTCCCAAACCGAAAAACCTGCCTCTCATGTACCCAATGCTCTAACATCCCATCTACAAAGCCCAATGGAACCTTGAATGTTAGGAGGGTCATAGAATGTTGTAATAGCTGATCTATAATCACCCTGTCTGAAGGGGTTACACTATCATATCAGGATCTCAGACGGGAGGCCACCAATACTGGTGGGGTATGATCAATACGACTGACTGTCGAAGAAGATATCTGTGTGGGCCGTATCATAAGACCATCCAGGGGTCAATGTTAAACATCTATGGACATACATATGCATGACATAATACGTGCATAACAGATAATAGATGGCAATATGATGTTGGGAATTGAAAATAGTATATACATTCATAAGTACATCATCATCTAAATACATCATCTCTATACAACTGAAAAATATAGGAAAATGGGGCACATACACCCTACGACTAATAGAGGCATATCAAAAGATATAATGAGAATGGGGCACAACCACCTAGTATCTAACAGAGGCCTATCAAAAGATATAATGAGAATACATATCAGAAGAAGACAATGGTGTCTATATCTACATCATCAATACTGTCCACCTGATGTAACTCCTCTTGAATCACTGGATCTTCGCCAAGAGGGATATCAGGCCTATACAAGGGAGGATCAGCACCGACAAAGCCATATGGGGCATTTGAAGGGACAACCCTCGAGTTGGAAGGATCAAAAGTATCCGCCTCTAATGGATCTCTGCCCAAATACCGGATGAAAAAATCTGCCCGGTCCAATTGCCGGGTCAAACTGTCAATCTATGTCAAATGAGTCGGATCTCGGACACAGGTAATCCATTTCATCATCATCACGTATCCAGGAACCATATCCCCCATGAACTAAGTGCCTCAGGTCTGGGCTCCAATGGTACGAGGGGACCACCAGTGGTATAATGCCTCTTAAGTAAACGGACCCTCTAATAAAGTGTAGCCGTCAATGCCCATCAATGGAATGTCATCGACAAGCGACTGTAACACAGGCCAATAACACCTGGCAGGAGGCAAGATCAGTACATGAATCTCTCCTGTGGTGCTCCTAATAGCATGCCCTCCTAAATAGAGCTCCCATCCTCCATATGTGAAAAGAGGAATCTAGCGGGTGGACATCGCATGATCGACACCAGTCGGGTATCCATCCTCAAAGCTGATAGTCAAATGTTCCCCATAATAGGGAACCTAAGTGATGGCATCAGCTATCAATAACTCCAACTATAAACGACAATAGGTGAAACCCTCACCTACATGAACCTCCGCCAATATGGAGTGATGCCATCGTCGTCCTCGTGGATAGGTATCTAAACCTAACACACTAATATGATGCAAACATGGAAGCCTCTCATAGGCCCAAAATTGCCAACATAAAGGCAAACATCTGTTGTCAGTCAACACTCTTAACCTGTACATGGAAAATCAAAAGAGAATACTCACCAGTAGAAACGGGCAAAATCTTAGCCCTGCGAATGCATTCGCATTCCCTTGAGGAAATAGGCAAAGGTATAGGAGCCCCACTCATACTCTCCAATACGATCCACCTCCCGAGTGGCGCTGATCAAAGCGAACGACACCGTGGAAGAGTTGTTTGCTATAAAACAACCCTTGATAATAACCAGGAACAATTGCCAAAGAATGTGATCCCTGACTCTCACATCAGCGGGTATGGGCTCACTCAACAACCCACTCATAGCATCTACGCTCAAAGGACCCGTACGAAAGGTCCTGCCCTTGAGCGTCTCAGCCGAAACTCCTAATAGGGATCTGACGGCAGTCGGGGTAATGTTCACCGTACATGGCACTGGCGGCCCTCCAAACTCTATACTGGTGATAAACCGCTAATCCATCGGCGTCATCATCACCTCACAATCCAATAAATGGAGAGATTGAGTCTGGTAAAACCAGCGCTCAGACAATGCCCTGAGATAACCCCAGCGACAACGCACGGGAGAGAATAAAAATGAACGCCCCGAAGCCCCAATCATGCACAATACCTCGATAATTTGGATGCAGAGTGAAAGTAGTATGCACATAAGCCAATCATGTTTGATGATAAAGCATATACTTTGTGACAATCTTATTCATTTATTAATAAGAAGTATTAATTTATTAAAAGCTTTTAAGTATCTACATGATGCTATTTTATAATATGTGATAAACCCATAGTTTTAAGCAATGCTTTTAGAATAATGATGATGATCATTCTAATGAGATCTAAATTCTTAGAAAGCTTAAAACTAAAATAATTCTCAATCGTTGGATTACTAAATTGGGGATTAGTGAATCCGGATAGATTGGTACATGCGTTGCTTGCTCATTGGATGGGGATGATTGATCTATGATCATTTGTGTGGAGACACTAAACCAAGTATGTAGGTGCTTATTAGAGAATAAGTTCACTGAACGTGGCTCGCTAAGGAATACCTAATAGAGTTTTACTTGCATGTCAATAGGAATTCCTATAGTGATAGTAGTACAAGTGATCCTTGGACTTGAGATCATCATAGTATCTTGTGTATGATGAATTATACTTTGATTTATTCCTTAAGACCCTTAAGGCATATCAAAGGGTATGCTTGGATATAATAAGTTATACATGGAGATAATGTATGATCAATAAAGAATCTACCACTTCTAGTAAAAGAAGAGAAATGTCATATGTGATTCGATAAATCACAACTCAGTAGTCCTTAGCCAATGCAGAATGAAATTAGAAAGGAGTTTCTAATTTGTATTATTTGGTGTTGTGCATTTAAGAATAAAAAAATATATAATTAAATAAAATAAGATTTGACAGTAATTCCATGTCTTATATTTAATTGGGACATTGTATGGTGAAATGATTGAATTGTATGGTAACTATTTACTCAAATATTTTTTTATGATTAATGTTGAAATCTATATTATCTAGAAAGTCATTAATCGCTAGGGAGGCTTATCCCTATTGTAGAATAAATATTATTTATTTAAATAAATTAATAATTTAATTTATTTATTTAAATAAGATTAGAATTGTTCTAATTGATTTATTCACAACCAGTTTAATATAGAGAACCTAAAGGGTCACACCATAAAAGGAAGAATAATTATTTAAGAAATTAATGACATAATCGTAATAATAAGTTAAGTATATTTAATTTAATCTATGGTGATAGAATAAATTAAATAGCTTAATATTTATTATTTAATATTTTGAAAATATTAAATATAAATTAATAAGAGGGGTCTTATTATTATTATTACTATTATTATTTTTTAATTTCTAAAGGAGTTTAGGAATTAATTAATAAAAGTACTCTCACATATCCTAATAAGATTAAGAGGCTAATTAAATAAAAGAGTTTAATTAATTATTCCTAATAAGATTGAGAGCCTAATTAATTAAAGGAGTTTAATTAATTAAAATAAAACCCAATTTCTTAATTGTTAAGGAGGGTTGCCCACATTTATAAATAAGAGGAGTCTTATTATAAGTGAGGTTGGTTGACAGTTTCACAAAATATGTGATTACGTAATATTCCACTAGTTGGGAGAGTACACCCTTTTCTATGAGAGACCGAAAAAACTAGGGTTTTGCCAAATACCCTTCTTCTTGAATCTTTCTTCTTTCTTGGTGGATCACCTTTAGAGGCCAAACACATGGGTGGCTAAAGGTTGATCAAAGAAATGAATCAAACCCGGTGGACTCAAGTTGAACGCAAAAAAGATTTAGAGGTAAACTTGTACCTGAGGAAGCGCGAATCTTTAAGGGTATAATTCTTGTTCTTTATCTTTTCATTTAATTAATAATTATGCATAAAGGATGAGCCGGGTATATGGCTTGTAAAATTGTAAAACTCTAATTTTTTATGTTTTCGCTTAATTTGTGCAATTCGATTGCGTTCATGAATATTACAAATCTAACAGTGGTATCAGAGCCAAATATTTATGTGAATTATTAATTATTTTAATTTGATATGTGTTTAGAACAATTTAGTTGGGCATAATTTATTGTATACAATTATTCTTTAAAAAAAACAATACTATGTTACAGTTCTGTGACTCGCGTGGTATATATATATATATATATATATATATATATATATATATATAAATATAATATATAAAGCAAGCTTAATCCATCTGCGGAAATCAATATGTTGATTTCCTGTTACTTCATCCAAAGGATTCCTTAAGATTATATATATATATATATATATATATATTCTTAATTATTTTATAATTAAAATAAAAGGTTTATTTTAATCTTAAAATAAAAGGTTTATTTTAATTTTAAAATTTAATTTCATACTAACTAATTAGAGTTAAATTGGATTCTATGATAACTAATTGGACTTGAAATTAGATTCCATATTTTTTTAAATAAAGGAGTTTATTTAGATATGGAATAAGATTTCATATTATTTAAAATAAAGGAGTTTATTTGTGAATAGGAAAGAGAATCCGTATTTCCTTAAATAAATGTGTTTATTTAGATATGAAATAAGATTTCATATTATTCAAAATAAAGGAGTTTATTTGTGAATAGGAAAGAGAAACCGTATTTTTTTAAATTTATTTAGATATGAAATAAGATTTCATATTATCCAAAATAAAAGAGTTTATTTTGTCTTGGAATTAGATTCCATAATTAATTAAAATAACTGTGTTTATTTTGATTAAAATAAAATAGTTTATTTTATTCAAAATTAGATAAATTAAAATAAAGATTTTTATTTTAATTTAAATTTGTATTAAAATAAAGGAGTTTATTTTGATTCAAAATTAGATTTTATGCTAACCAAATTTGCCCATTAAATGATATATATATATATATATATATATATATATATATATATATATATATATTGAATATTTTTTATTTATGAGATAAATATTATTTATTGATGCATATGGTGATGTGTATGATAATAAATGAGATTGATTATGGACTATTGAACAATGTGATTGGATTTTATTTTAGTTAGATGCATGAATGTATGAGTTTTATTAAATGGGGTGTGCGTACCTCGTCCTCTCTAAATTTTTTTCTTAATGTAAATTCTAACTCCCTCCTATGTATTTCCCCTTGACTGTTGATCAAAGTTTCTATTTATTTTAAATAGTTTTGTAATAAGAATAGTTAGAATTAATTTTGAAGAATTGAAGATCAAGGGACAAGGAGCTCTTGAAGACCTATTTGTAATGGAGCTCGGGTTTAAATGTAATGGTTATATTTAAATTTAATTCTTGCACCCTAAGTTTGACCTTTAGGTTCACTTGGTGGCTCTAGTGAACCAAACTAGAATAAAGTTCATAATTAATTTGGATATAATATAGTATTCTATATGTGCATGCTTATACTATATATATATATATATATATATATATATATATATATATATATATATATATATATATGTGTGTGTGTGTGTGTGTGTGTGTGTGTGTGTGTGTGTGTGTGTGTGTGTGTGTGTGTGTGTGTGTGTGTGTGTGTGCATGCGCGCTAAACAAGATGAGAAAAATTAATAACAAACCCCTTAAATATTTTATATTACGTTGTAACGTTCAAAGATATTTGGAATATCGAACGTCGCCTTCCAACATGATAAAAATAATAGAGTATTGAATATTTAATATGAGTTTGTTGTGCACACACAAGGCAAATATTAAATATTTAAGATGTTTTTATTATATATGATGTTTATAAGGAATTGAACATTACTGCTTTGTTGTGCACACACAAGGGCTGTAGTTTTCTCTTCACTTATATGAAAATATTGGGTCTGACTTAACTTAGATCATTTTAGTTCGGATGTGCACACACTTGACCATTATGATCTAAGAGGCAAAATACAAGGAGTTTCATAGTTGATGTAATTGACAAGAGTTGTCTACCTATTTATTTATATATATTTTGTTGTGCACACACAAGGCTATATACATTTAAAACGGGGTCCTTATTCTCACTAGCATATCTTTAATTAAATATTGTCGAACTATAAAACCCCAAATTTTAAGAATAAGATTTAATTTTCTTGAAATAAAATTTTTTAATATTATGATGTGGATTTGATATAATGTTATAGTTGTGGGTAGTATTTATAAATGTTGCAAAGTATGCAAGTTGTTATATAATATTCGATTGGTCGGGGAATATTTGTTTTAACAGAAAATATTCGTACGACGACACAATCATTGGTGGACCCCACAACGGAATTATTGTCGGATTGAGAAAACGACAAAAATATTTTTATGAAAATAACGGCGAAAGTTTTACCGTTAAAACTGTTGAACTACTCGGTAGTAAAAGTACAGTAATACACAAGGTTGCATAGTAGCACACGGTATTGAGTATTGATGTTTACGTTAGAAGTCACTCAGTTTTGTTCAATTATTGTTATAATAGTTGCTGCATAGTATCTCACGTTATTTGATTCAATTATTGTTGATTGTATATATATATATATATATATATATATATATATATATATATATATATATATAAGTTTTGTTTTATTAGTATTATTAATGTAATAAAACAGAAAAACTTTTTATATAAAACAGAATACTTTTATAAAGGTATTTCTTTTTATTAGGCTAATAGTAAAATCTTTTTATATAAAACAGAATAATTTTATAAAGTTATCTGTTTTATTAGACAATAATTAGAATATATTATATTTTATTATGCATAGTGTTGCATAGTACTTGCATAGTATTTTGCATAGTAAAATCTTTTTATATAAAACAGAATACTTTTATAAAGTTATTCATTTTATTAGATTATAAATAGAATATATTATATTTTATTTAAAAGATTTTGCTTTAAATATGGACCGTCAGATTAAAAGTAAATCAATCTGGACCGTTCATGAATTAGTTACTATGTAGTCCATTCTTCTACAAAATAGAAGCTCATTCCTTCATTATTTCTTACGAATTCACTAAAACTCTAGAGAGAGAAAATTATAGAGAGAAAGAAGAAGAGAAGTCTGCTACCTTTCTTTTCCTATATTCAATTTTTTTTACGGTAAGGGATATTATTTGTTGTACTTGTAAGGGGTATTATTTCTTTTGTATTCATGAAGAGAACTTCTGTTATTCTATTATTTATTATTCTGTTGGAATAACCTGTATACGTGAGCTGCCCTATACTTGGTGAAATTCTTCTGTTATTCCATTCTTTATTATTCTGTTGGAATATCCTGTCTGTGCATTTTACGCCGGACCTGGTTCCATTATTTATTATTCTGTCGGAACATCCTGTCTGTGCGTTTACGCCGGACCTGGTTCTATTATTTATTATTATGTCGGAATATTCTGTCTGTGCGTTTACGCCGGACCTGGTTTCATTATTTATTATTCTGTCGGAATATCCTGTCGGTGTGTTTACGCATGACCTGGTTCCGTTATTTATTATTCTATTGGAATAACCTGTATGTGCGGTCTATCGCATGCCTGGTGACTTCTTTTGTTATTTCATTCTTTATTATACCCCAGTTGGTTAAAGTTCTTGCTTTTATACTTCATAAAATTAGTGAAATATCCTTGATATTTGCGCTTCATCCAGTATATGTTCATGAAAATATTCTTCTGAGCATTCTTGAATTTTACTCCACAAAGCAGTATCATGTTGACAATTTGTACGTTATTGGTTCCTGAATAAATTAATTCTTGAACTTGTTTTATTGAATTATTATGTCATTGTGATCATCCTCATGTTTATATTATGTTGAAAGTCATTTGTGGCCTGTAGTGCATAGATGAACTTGGTATGATTATAACCAGGGATTATTCGGTATAATCATGACCGTAATGTTACAAATGATGTGAAAAAAGTCCTCATTGGCCCGTAATGCATTGATGGACAATTTTTGGTATGATTATGGCTATGGATTCTCTTCGGCCAAGGGTGCAAAGATGAATTGTTTTATGGCATGATCAGGACCGTTGATGAAAACACGATTATCTTTGGTCCGTAGTGCATGGATAATTCGTGGTCATGATACTAAAGAATATCTTTAGCCTGTAGTGCAGGGATAATTTAATGACGTGGATTATTTATTGTGCTGAGTCTCATCGATAAAAGTGATGGAAAACTTTTTGAACCATAAAAGATAGTAGATTTTATTCTCTACTTGACTCTTTTAATGGATTGCTTGTTCCGCTGCAGTTAAACTTGATGTCTATTGTATTTTATCAGTTTAACATTGTTGAAGACTAATGATAATTTATTTTGCATTATCTTAGTCATAATATTTCTTACTGGGCTAGTTGAGCTCACCCTTTCTTTCATTGTTCTCTTCAGAAAATGAGAACGTAGCCGGGACTAGTCGGGAAACGGAGTGGCGGTCCAAATGATAGTATTAGTAGTCCTCACTATTCTGTTAAATAGTGTGACAATAAATGTAATGAAGACTTATTTTGAGAGTGGATATTGTCTAAAAGACATTATTTGTATTAAAACTCACAGATCTCTTGTTGTATATTAAAGATTATATTTGTATTCTGTACCATGTATTTGGCGACTCAAAATAGGTGATGTATATCTATTCTGGGGGCGTCACAGTTGGTATCAGAGCTTAGGGATACGATCCCTGGTTGAGATGTGAGGCAAAAACTAGGAGGGGAGAGACGGGGGAATTCTTTCGCTAGTATGACCTACCTAAGTTTATTTGGTATTTAATTGGTCGGTCAGAGTATAGGGATAATATATGATATGTTAATTAACCCTTGTTTTGTTACAGTATTTGAAAATGACATTTTAAAATGTTGAGATAAGCAATGGAGCACAAGAGACCGTTGAATCTCCACAAATCAATAATCAGGACAATGTGCAACAGGATGGCGATAATCCTCCTGTAAACAACAACACTGATCAAATGACGAACGACGGTACGTTTAGGAGCTTTTTAGAATTCATACAACATTAGGCGAAGGCGGCTCCTGTTCATAATACAGGAGGAAACAATGGCAACCCACGGTTGGTCACCGCTAAGTAGTTCAAGGAGCTGGGACCACCAGAGTTTTTGAGAAAGCCAGAACCACTTAAGGTAGAGACGTGGTTAAAGTAGATCACCAAGATATTTGATATCTTGGGATGCTCCGAGGAGCAAAAGGTTCCCTTTGCCACCTTTATGTTGCGTGAAGAGGCAGATCACTGGTGGAAATCTGTGACACCCCCACATCCCGGTACTTCATTACCTCAAGATTTGGTATTCACGTAATCAAAACATTCATTTCTAACTACCCAATCATAATAGAATTGAATAATAAAAGAAAACCTGCCCATACAAGATTAAACTTAAATAAAAGAAATCTCCCAGGTTATCCAACCTTTAACAACAATCATTCAAATGCAGAAAATTAAATAACTTCATTACAATCTTTAAATCAAATTCTGAAAGTAAACTATCAAAACTATTACAAGTCTTCAGTATTTATTCATTTTTCCTTTTCCCTTACTGGTGCTAGGTACGTCACCCGTTTCAACTTTAGCTGTAAGAAATTTTACAGGCAAGAGTGAGCAAACAAGGCCCACTTAAAATAACAATAAGTAAATCTTTAAACTTTCACATCAATTGCCAATATTAGGCTCAATAGAACTGAACAATATATTCTATTAACTTTCTGAAAATTATAACATTCACTGAGGGTCTAATGACCACGAATCATGTCCACAGTTATAAGTAATCTTTCAACTTTAACTTTAACAGTCATAAGACTATAAGGACTCCACGTACTTAGGGGGATCAACCCTTCGTACAATGTATTGTGCACAACCATTTTAACGCTAAGCGTAAACCTCTATTAAAAGAGTTGTTCATCTCAGTATTTAGAATACAAGTCCGCACCAAAGTAAGTTTGGTTTGTATAAGTTTTCAATGTAATTTGGAGTTCAACGGACATCAACTAAGGATTAGTTGAATACAAGATAATAACACTATGTTATTGAATGATCATACTGAATAAACATTTCGTTCTAAGTTCATGCTTTAGGAATAATCTAATAGCATACCAATTGAATAACTTATCATACCTTGCTTTGAACAACGTTAAGCTAAGGTTACATCTTAGAATTTAATATCAAGCATGCACAACAAATAATAACTTGAACGATAAACTAAAGGTACTTGCATGCTAATATAACAAGTTTAGAGTTAAGAAAACTTGCACAATTATAAAAGTAGAGTTAGAGAACTTGCATAAGTGTAACATAACAGTGAAAAGTAACCTTGCTGAATAATAAAATAGCAAAGGTTAGGGTACTTGCCTCGTGTGTTGGTTAAACAATTACTATTCACGTTCACCCCAAGTCCTACACATACCATATGCATTGACAATACACATTAGTTACACTAACATTACCTTTATGAGTTCCTTTATTACTCTTAGTATAGCTACTAACTAAGTTTAAGTTTAAACAACATCACATCTTTCATGAACATTACTTTTTAGCTTTATTACAACTACTTAAATGATCATGCCATTGCACCACATGTACATTAACAACTTGATACAACATCCTAATATATGTCCAACATGTTATCATTAAGTTATACTAATCCCCAAAGGGTTGCACTTACATTCGTGCATCCTGACGCCCTCCGATTGGCTCCAAATACATAATAGTCCTAAAGATGGCCATTTTTACTACTGTTACAGACCTCAAATTAAAAAACTTAAAGAATGAAAGTTGTAGGTCTACTCGTCCTCTTTCCGAATCATCTTGAATTTTCTCAATCGGACTTCGTATGAAAAAGTTATAGCCGTTTTACTACATGAGGTCAAAACTGCCCAACTAGGCCACTTTTTCGGCGCCGGGGCACGGAACAGTGGGGCTGGGGCGCGAGCTTCAGCGCTGGGGCGCGAGCTACAGCGCTGGGGCACGAGCTACTAGCCCATTTTGGCGCTGGGGCGCGAAATTTAGCGCTGGGGCGTGAATTTTGACGCTGGGGCGCCGAAACTCACAGAAACCAACCACGAAGAACAGAACAACTAAATTTTCTGTCTATAACTTCAATTCCAACACTAATAGACATGAATAACTAATGCAAATTACACATAAACTTCACCAAGCATACAAATACTAAATTAACACAACTTAAACCATAATTTTAGAAAAATTAAATACTAGAATAACATATTTTAAAACCCAAAAACTCCATTATTGATATTTCTTGACACAGTGAATACTGTAATCATAATGATACACCAATTTGATTCTTTTGAACTAAGTTCTCTGAAATTCTTAACAAACTAACTAATATAGTCACAGTTCAATTTCACACACTAAATTGATCATCATAATTGTTATTTACATAAACTACATAAGAAATACATATACTGACATTATTTCTTCCTACTGTCAAACGAATTTATCATGCAATTCTCGTTTAAGCACTACCTCTAATCATCATAAACTCATATAATCACAAGTAACCCATTGTATAACAACAATTCAACAAATTTGAAATTACAGAGTATATCAAATTTTGCCGTAGGCTAATATATGCATATTCATATAATTAGGGAAAATACCTTCAATTAGCGTAATAATTCCTTGCAAACACCACTGAATTAGCTTTGAAATCCTTGCTAACCTCTGAGAATTGCAACTTCACAGACCCTTTTTTCCTCTCAAATTCTCTAAAACTTTTCTTTTTCTCCTTTTAGCAGACAACTCTAAGATAAAACTGATAGCTAAGCCACATAACAGTATACGTATACTAAAAATAAAAGTAACGCACGCTCTATTTTTCAAACGTTTGGAAACTGACGACTGTATTAAATATACCAATAAGTTTATCAGTTACCAAAAATATATTTATATATATATTATTTATATTTTATTTATTTAATTAATAATTTAAATTCAAAAAATCCAAGGGCCATAGGCTTTGTTTGGCAAATCCCTTTAAAATTTAAATGATTAATATACTTACACCTTGTTTGGCAAAACTAAATTAAAATGACTTTAATTTATTTTAATAACTCTTTATCACAAAGTTATTTGTCACACTTTATGAAATAATAATTTATTAAATAAATCACTTAACCACATAACTCAATCCACATAACACATTAATTATTTAACAAATAAATAATTAATTAAAACAACTCACTCAAATTGAACAATTACTTATTCAATAATAAACACATCCAATAAATATTTATATAAATCAATAAATATTTGTAACTTACATTTAAAAAAAATAGAATGTTACATCATTCCCCTCTTAAAAGGATTCTGTCCTCAGAATCACAACTCAAATAACACATTCGCTACATTCTTCCCTACTTACAAAGATTCTGTCCTCAGAATCGAAGACACAGATTAAACAAATAACTCAGGGTATTCTTTCAACATTTTCTCTTCGAGTTCCCACGTTGCTTCTTCAGCGTTGTGGTTTCTCCATATCACCTTCACAGAAGGTATCACTTTATTCCTGAGCACTTATTCTTTCCTGTCGACTATCTGGATAGAAGCCTCTTCATAAGACAAATCTTTCTCGAACTGCAACGGTTCGTACTCGATTACGTGCTTGTAATCGGGTTTATATGGTCGTAACACCGAAATATGAAAAATATTATGAATATTTTCCAACTCTGGAGGTAGAGCTACCTCATAAGCTACCTCTCCAACTTTTCGCACCACTTCAAAGGGTCCAATAAACCTCGGGCTTAGTTTTCCCTTTTTACCAAAACGAATTTTCCCCTTCCAAGGAGAAACTTTTAGGAATACATAGCTTCCTACGTCAAATGCACGATCTTACCTGTGTTGGTCAGCATACTTTTTTTGTATGTCTTGTGCTGCTACTAATCTTGTCCTGATGAGTTTAACAACGTCAGCAGTTTGTTGCACTAATTCTGGTCCTAACAGTTGACGTTCACCAACTTCATTCCAGTACAGTGGAGTTCTGCACTTTCTGTCGTATAATGCTTCGTAAGGCGGCATGCCGATGCTCGCGTGATAACTATTATTGTAGGTGAATTCCACCAACGGTAATTGCTCTTCCCAGCTTCCTTTGAAATCCATGATGCATGCTCTCAACATATCTTCCAATGTCTGGATCGTTCGTTCGCTTTGGCCATCTGTTTGTGGATGATATGCCGTAGTCATTCGCAACTGTGTTCCCATACATTCTTGTAATCTCTTCCAGAAGTTTGATGTGAACCTCGGATCTCTGTCTGACACAATTGACATTGGAACTCCATGTCTTGCAACGATCTCTTTAATATATAGTTTTGCCAGCTAATCAAGATTGAATCTAATCTTTATTGGCAAAAAGTGTGCAGATTTTGTCAGTCTGTCTACTATTACCCAAATCGCATCGTATCCTTTCTGAGTAGTTGGAAGACCCACCACAAAATCCATCATGATATGCTCCCATTTCCATTCCGGTATTTCCAACGGTTGAAGTAATCCGCTGGGTCTTTGATGTTCAGCTTTTACTCTTTGACATGTCAAACATTTAGCCACGCATTCTGCAACATCCCTTTTCATATTCGGCCACCAAAAATATCGGCGTAAATCTTGATACATTTTCGTGCTTCCTGGATGAATCGAATATCTTGAGCTATGAGCTTCGGTCAGGATTTCATTTTTCAGTTCTGGTGTTGCTGGAACCCAGATTCTTCCCTCGTACCGTAGTAATCCTTCGGTATCGACCTTGTATTTCGTATTGGTTCCATCAACCATATTCTCTTTTATCTTTCCACATTCTTCATCTTGTAACTGAGCGTTTTTCACATTGTCCAGTAAAGTTGGACCTGCTTCTAGATGAAATAGTTGTTCGTCGGATTCTTGTGAAAATTTGATTTCCAGTTCTAACTTTATCATTGCTGAAATGAGCTCCTCCTGAGTTGTTATCAGCATTAATTTCTCCCGACCTTTCCTACTTAAAGCATCCGCAACCACATTCGCTTTGCCCGGATGATAAAAGATCTCACAATCGTAATCCTTTATCAATTCCATCCATCTCCTCTGACGCATGTTCAGGTCCTTCTGATTGAAAATATACTTCAGACTTTTGTGGTCTGTGTAGATCTCACATTTCTCTCCATATAGATAATGTCTCCATATCTTGAGAGAAAATACCACTGCAGCTAATTCTAAATCATGAGTCGGGTAACCTTTCTCGTAATCCTTCAGTTGTCTTGATGCATAGGCAATAACTTTGCCATTTTGCATAAGAACACAACCCAACCCTTTGTGTGAGGCATCACTATACACCACAAAATTTCCTGTATTATCCGGCAAGGTTAACACAGGTGCCATACTTAGCTTCTTCTTCAAATCTTGGAAGCTCTCTTCACATTTCTCCGTCCACACAAATTTTACAGCTTTCCTTGTCAAATTTGTTAGCGGAGTGGCTATCTTAGAAAAATCTTGAATGAATCTTCTATAATAACTGGCCAGCCCCAAGAAACTCCTCACCTCCGAAGGTGTTCTTGGTTGTTCCCAATTGATTACAGCTTCTACTTTCGATGGATCTACTGAAATCCCATCTTTGTCAATATCACATGACCCAAAAATTGTACACGATCGAGCCAAAATTCACACTTAGAGAACTTCGCGTACAACTTTTCCTTTCTTAGTGTCTCCAATGTCAGACGTAAATGTTCCACGTGTTCTTCTTGAGTTTTGGAATACACCAGAATGTCGTCGATAAACACCACTACGAACTTGTCTAAAAATGGTTTAAATACCCTGTTCATTAAATCCATGAACGCGGCAGGGGCATTTGTTAGACCAAAAGACATCACCAGAAACTCGTAATGTCCGTACCGAGTTCTGAATGCCGTTCTAGGTATATCCTCCTTTCTTACCTTCAATTGGTGATACCCACTTCTCAAATCTATTTTTGAGAAGTATTTAGCACCCTTCAACTGATAAAACAAGTTATCTATTCTAGGTAACGGACACCTATTCTTAATAGTGACCTTGTTTAACTCCCTATAATCAATGCAAAGATGCATTGATCCGTCCTTCTTCTTCACAAATAATACCGGCGCTCCCCACGGTGACACGCTTGGTTGAATATACTTCTTGTCCAGTAGTTCTTGCAGTTGCACCATGAGTTCCTTCATTTCTACCGGAGCCATTCTGTACGGGGCCTTCGATATAGGTGTTGTTCTGGGCACTAAATCGATTACGAACTCAATTTCTCGGTCAGGCGAAAGTCCTGGAAAATCCTCTGGAAACACGTCTTCGAATTCTCTCACTACCGATATTTCTTCTAGTTTTACCCCCTTCTTCTGAGTATCGACTATGTAAGCTAAATAGCCCACACAACCTTGACTCAACAATTTCTTGGCCTGCATAGTTGTCAGACATTTCATTTGTCTAGGCGACTTGCTACCATAAAATACTACCTTTGACGGAGTCATAAGGTTTACACACTTCTTTTGGCAGTCAATTACCGCTCCGTATTTGAATAACCAATCCATTCCCAAAATTACATCAAATTTCCCGAGTCTAATCGGAATCAAATCTACCAACAAGATATTCTCCTTAATGTTCACCCTACAGTTCTTGTATACGAATCTAACAGGGATTACTTCCTTATTCGCAATTTCTATGTTCAAAGGAAAATTCAGTTCTTTTCTAGGCAATTCTAACCTCTTGACAAATTCATCAGATATAAACGAGCAAGTAGCACCCGAATCAAATAATACATATGCATTAATATCATTGATTGGGATAATACCTGACACCACATCTTTTGATTTCATGGCATCTTGCACAGTCATGTTGAAGGTTCTGGCTGTGGGTTTGTTTGATGCTGCAGGTCCTGTAATGTCCCATGCACTTCCATTGTTTCATCCATTGCTTCTGGTTGTCCCTCCCTCCTTCTTCTTAGGGCATTCACGAGCAAAATGATCCTTGGATCCGCACGTGAAGCACGCCTTCTTCTTCGGTTGAGTGCAATTTGGGGCGATGTGACCCTCCTGGCCACAATTGTAGCAAACTCGCTTCCCCATCAAGCACGCACCCTTGTGAAATTTCCCGCATGTCGCACATGCTTCAAACTTTTTGTTTTGCTGGTTATCCTGATGGTTTCCAGCACCCATGTTCCCATTCCACTTTCTCTTCAAGCTGTTGTTGTTGTTGTTGTTTCCACTGCTACCACCTCCATTCTTAATCTCATTCTCATTCTTTTTCTTCTTCTGTTCCTGATTGAACTTTTTCACTGCCTCACCTCCACCTTCAGCGAGTACTGCTTTCTCCATCACCGCTGCAAATGTCTTCAACTGGAATAGGGAAACCCTACTATACAGCCAGGGCTTCAGTCCCTGTTCAAATCTCTTCGCCTTACGTTCGTCTGTGCTGACTTGATATGGCGCAAATCTTGCCAATTTGTTGAATTTTGTTGCATACTCAGATACCGTCATCGTTCCTTGTTTTAGTTCCAGAAACTGAACCTCTAACCGACTCTTAGAACTCTCTGGGAAGTAGGTCTCGAAGAATAACTCCTTAAACCTATCCCAAGTCATCACTCCTGGTCCTTCCCGGGTTTTATTAGCCTGCCACCAATAACTAGCTTCTGCTTTCAACATGAATGTTGCAAAAGCAGTCTTATGTTCATCCCCTACCCTAGCAACTTCAAATATCTTCTCAATCTCCATAATCCAGGTCTGTGCCTCGACCGGATTCATTGACCCACGAAATTCAGGTGGTCCGACCGCCTTAAACTCCTTAAACGTTGTGCCTTGGTTTTGAGGTTGATTCTGCAACGCTCCTGTTAGTAATGTCACTAGTTGTTTAACGGGATTATCCTCAACATCGTTATTGTTAGTTCTCGCATTGGTTCTCTGACGGGGTGGTTCAAGTCTGGGAGGCATTTTCTGTTAAAAAAAAACATCTATTAGACTATTACCCAACTTCTTTAAGTATTTTCTAATTAACTTGCCTCCAAAAAAAAATAACCACATAACACTTTTGAATAAAATAATAGCTTTTTATTTATTCATCATAACTTTGAAAAACATAACAATAATAGCATCACTGCCATTTACATTCCTTTCCTGAACTACAAAAGTTATAGGACAACATCATCATTCTCATATCCCATGGTTACATAACACTCGGGATTTACACATTATTTAACACTTATTATTTGCAAAACAGACAAATTTCCTACGATGATCTATTAAGATAATCAGTCGCCTTTTGACGCTCTTCTTCCATAACACGGAACATGGTTCGGTGATCTAACACGTATGATGGCAGAGTCTCAAACTGAATTGGATAACCCATGACCCGATCTTGAGCTCGATTGATCACGGTATTGAATACTTTATCCATCTCTTCCATCTTCATCCTCTTTGCTTGTGCGTCCCTTACTGCTCTTCCAGTTCGTTGATAAGCTTCCTCGTATGCGTCTTCAGCTCTCGCCCTCTTGGTAGCTTCTTCATTCAGCTTTTTCTTCAGTTCCACGACCGTCTCGATCAGTTGTTCCTTTTCTCCTTCAGTCTGCATCAGCTTATCTTCAGCATTAGTTAGACGTTCATCTCGATCCCGGATGTCGTCGTCCTTCTGTGTCATTGCAGTCTGTTGTTCAGTTACTATCTCTTGCAACTCCTCAATTGTGTCCTGAAGTTCCACGTTACGGTCGTAGACCTCATCATACATACGAGAAGCCATCGAGGTTAGTGGAGTCTCCTCTTCCTCGTCCTCGTTATCTTCATCCTCCTGTGGCAACTCCACGGGATCCTCCTCATCCGTCTCCACATCATCATCCTCATCTTCAACCACTGTGACCAACGGGGTTGACTCCCGTGGCAGTAGTTGTTCCCAAACTACCTGAATGTCGCGAGGCTCCTCCTCTATAGGCATTTGAGGTCCCTCCTCCCTAGTCTGACTAGATTCTCCGACATTAGTCATCCTGACAACAAAATTTTAAAGTTTTAGTTATTAATCATTCTACTCGATACTCGCGAGCACATAAGTTATAAACACATAAGCACATAAGTGTTTTATTACATCTTCCTTGAAACTCGATAAGAGTTATCTTCACTATCTTTTTAAAGGTTACTTCCTAAGGCTTTTCCCCCACCTAAGGTTCATAACCTAAAGCTTTGATACCAACCTGTGACACCCCCAAATCCCGGTACTTCATTACCTCAAGATTTGGTGTTCACGTAATCAAAACATTCATTTCTAACTACCCAATCATAATAGAATTGAATAATAAAAGAAAACCTGCCCATACAGGATTAAACTTAAATAAAAGAAATCTCACAGGTTATCCAACCTTTAACAACAATCATTCAAATGCGGAAAATTAAATAACTTCATTATTGTAAGACCCCAATTTTTATAAATAAAGATGAATTTTCTATAAATATCATTTTTGAATATTATGAAGTTAATTTGATATAATGTTATAGTTGTGGGTAATATTTATAAATTTTGCAAAGTAAGTAAGTTGTTATAAAATATTCGTTTGGTCAGGGAATATTCTTTTTGTCGGGGAATATTCGTACGACGGCACAATCATTGGTGGATCCCACAACAGAATTATTGTCGAATTGAGAAAACGACAAAATTATCTTTCTATAAAAATAACAGCCGAGGTATTACGTTAAAACCGTTAAAACTGTTGAACTACTTGGTAGTAAAAGTACAGTAATACGCGTGGTTGCATAGTTGCACACGGTATTGATTATTGATGCTTACGTGAGAAGTCACTCAGCTATACTCAATTATTGCTACAGTAATTGCTGCATCATATCTCTTAAATTATTGTCATAGTATCATCTGTTATATTATTGAGACGTTGTGGTAAGTTTGGTTATTTTATGGGGGGCCATATGTCATCATCTAAGAGTCTCTTCGTCAATAGTAATTACCGTCGTCAATAGTAATTACCGTCGTCAATAGTATTTACCTTGGTCAATAGTAATTACCTTCGTCAATAGTATCTACCTTGGTCAATAGTATTTACCTTGGTCAATAGTAATTACTTTCATCAATAGTAGTTGTCCCTTCAATATTACCAAGAGTCAATTGACCCTTCGTTAAGACCAAGAGTCATTTGACCCTTCGTTAAGACCAAGAGCCACCCTCAGTTTTTCTATAAATAGAGGCCTAGGGCTTCATTATTTTTCACGAATTCATTCAAGCTATAGAGAGAGAAAGTATAGAGAGAATAAGAGAGAGAGAGACTAAAAGTATTCTGCTACATCACTTTTCCAATATCCAGTTCTTTTAAGGTAGGGAATATTATTTCTTTTATATTCATGAAGAGAACTTCTGTTATTCCATTCGTTATTATTCTGTTGGAATAACCAGTATACGCGGTCTACCCTATACTTGGTGACATTCTTCTATTATTCTGTTGGAACATCCTGTCTGTGTGTTTTACACCGGACCTGGTTCCGTTTTTATTATTATTCTGTTGGAACATCCTGTCTGTGTGTTTTACACCGGACCTGGTTCCATTATTTATTATTCTGTCGGAATATCCTGTCTGTGCGTTTACGCCGGACCTGGTTCCATTATTTATTATTCTGTTGGAATAACCTGTCTGTGCGGTTTATCGCATGCATGGTGATTTCTTTTGTTATTCCATTCTTTATTATACTCAGTTGGTTAAGTTTTGACTTCTATACTCCATGAAATTTGTGGAATATCCTTGATAGTTGCGTTTCATCCAGTATCTTTTCAAGAAAATATTCTTCTAAGCATTCTTGAATTTTACTCCACAATGCAGTATCATGTTGACAATTTGGACGTTGTTAATTCCTGGATAAATTAATTCTTGAACTTGTTTTATTGAATTCTTATATCATTGTCATCATCCTCATGTTTATAAAATGTTGAAAGTCATCTGTGGCCTGTAGTGCATAGATGGACTTGGTATGATTATGACCAGGGATTATTCGGTATAATCATGACCGTAATGTTACAAATGATGTGGTAAAAGTCCTCATTGGCCCGTAGTGCATTGATGGACAGTTGTTGGCATGATCATGACCATTAATGAATACACGAATATCCTTGGCCGTAGTGCAGGGGTGATTCGATGATGTGGATTATTTTATTAAGCTGAGTCTTAGCGATTACAGTGTTGAAAAACTTTTTAAATCATAAAAGATAGTAGAGTTTATTTTCTACTTGACTCTTTTAATGGATTGCTTGTTCCGCTACAGTTAAACTTGATGTCTATTATATTTTATCAGTTTAACATTGTTGAAGGCTAATGATAATTTATTCTGCATTATCTTAGTCATAATATTTCTTACTGGGCTAGTTGAGCTCACCCTTTCTTTCACTGTTCTCTTCAGGAAATGAGAACGTAGCTGGGGCAAGTCGGGGAACGGAGTGATGGTCCGAAGAATAGTATTAGTTAGTAGTCCTCACTATTCTATATAATGGTGTGTTAATAAATGTAATGAGGACTCCTTTTGAGTATGAATACTCTCTAGAAGATAATATTTGTATTCAAACTCACAGTTTATGTTTTGTCGTATTGTACACGACAGTTGTATTATTAAGTTGTATTTGTATTCTGTACTATGTATCTGACGACTCAAGATGGGTGATGTATACCTAATTTTGGGGGCGTCACAGTTGGTATCAGAGCTTAGGGATATGATCCCTGGCTAAGATGTGAGAATAGAACTAGGAGGGGAGAGACGGGGAATTCCTTCGCTAGTATGACATACCTAAGTTTATTTGCATGGTATTTAATTGGTCGGTCATAATATAAGGATAATATATGACATATCAATTAATTTTTATTTTGTGGCAGTATCTGAAAATGGCATCTGAGAACGTTGAGAATAGCAATGGAGCACAGACGACTGTTGATTCACCACATATCAATAATCAGGATAATGTGCATCAGGAAGGTGTCAATCCTCATGCAAACAACAACACTGACCAAATGATGAATGATCAAATGTTCAGAGGCTTTATGCAATTCATGCAACAACAGGTGAAAGCGGCTCCTGTCCACAACGTAGGTGGAAATACTGGAAACTCTCAGGCGGTCACCGCTAAACAGTTTAAGGAGCTGGGACCACCGGAGTTTAAGGGAGAACCCAAACCACTTGTAGCTGAAACATGGATAAAGCAGATCACCAAGATATTTGATGTCTTGGTTTGCTCCGAGGAGCAAAAGGTTCCCTTTGCCGCCTTTATGTTGCGAGGAGAGGCAGATTACTGGTGGGAATCGATAAAGCGTACTCAACCTGCCGCACTGAAGATGTCTTGGGAGAAGTTTCAAGATCTGTTTAATGACAAATACTTTCCCGAGAGTATTCGTCACATGAAGGAGGTGGAGTTCATCAAATTGGAGCAGAATAATATGACCGTGTCGCAGTACGAGGCAAAATTTGCGGAGTTATCCCGGTTTGCGTCCCACCTGGTGGATAATGAAGAAAGAATGACGCGGATGTTTTTAAGAGGTTTGAAGCCGGAGATACGTCAACATCTTGTTTCTCATAAACTGTGTTTGTATTCAGATGTTGTAAATAGGGCTCAGTTGGTGGAGCGCGATAACGAGACAACGCAACCAAAAGAGAGCAGCCGGCAAAATGATAATACCAGTGAGAGCAGTCATCGAAGCGGTGACAACAAGCGTGGAGGGAATCAACAGGCCAGAAGTGGTAACCACTTCGGTGGTAATCAGGGCCAAAACAATAAGAATGGACATTTCAAGAAGAGGAGATTCAACAATGACGGAAAGACGTCAGCACCAGCACCTGTCGTTAAGGAAGGAGAACGACCACCTATCATATGTTTCAAATGCGGAGGGGAGGGACACATCAGTCCAAACTGCGCGATGCCGTCCAAAGCATGTTATAATTGTGGAAGAGAAGGTCATTTAGCCCGATTTTGTCGTTTACCGAAGACAAATTCAGCTAGGATGGAGGCACCAAAAGCCGTCCCAGAAAAGTCAAAACCGGTTGTGCAAGGGAGAGCGTTTGTTGTGAACTCCCAGAGAGCAAGGAACCCGAATGAGGTCATCACGGGTAAGCTTATCATAAACTCTAAAGAAGTTTATACTTTATTTGATACCGGTTCAACCCATTCTTTTATTTCTCCTACTTGCGCTCATCGATTAAATTTGATTCCGGAGAAATTAGACTTTGACTTATCTGTGGAAACTCCGTTGGGAGAAACCTTCATTACCTCCACTGTTTATAAGTCTTGTTTGGTTCAAGTTGGTACCCACACATTACCTATCGATCTGATTTCATTAAAAATACTTGCATTTGACGTGATTCTAGGGATTGATTGGTTAACTACTCATTATGCAAAAATTGATTGTTTTCGTAAGGTTGTTAGCTTTCATATTCCTAATCGACCTATTATGCGAATTCAAGCAACCAAACCATTAAAATCAATCGCTGTCATCTCAAGCCATAAAACTATTCGTTTATTGAAAAACGGATGTCAAGCTTTCTTAGCTCATGTCACAGATCTAAACAAAAATACGTCAGTTTTGAATGATATTTCTATTGTTAATAAATTCCCTGACGTATTCCCTGAAGAACTTCCTGGCCTACCCCCAGAGCGTGAAATTGAATTTTGTATCGACCTTGAACCCGGTACAAAACCCATTTCCAAAGCCCCATATCGAATGGCTCCTATTGAACTTCAGGAGTTAAAGATCCAACTGCAGGAATTGTTAGACATTGGCTTTATTCGTCCTAGTACTTCTCCTTGGGGAGCTCCTGTTCTATTCGTGAAGAAGAAAGATGGAAGTATGCGACTTTGTATTGATTATCGGGAGTTGAATCATGTCACCATCAAAAACAGGTACCCATTGCCACGTATTGATGACCTGTTTGACCAGTTGCAAGGAGCACAATTCTTTTCAAAGATCGATCTTCGTTCTGGATATCATCAGCTGAAGGTTAGAACTGAGGATATTCCAAAGACGGCTTTTAGAACTCGGTACGGGCATTATGAATTCCTAGTCATGTCCTTTGGATTGACTAATGCTCCTGCTGCCTTCATGGATATGATGAACCGGGTATTCAAGGAATATTTGGATCACTTTGTGGTCGTCTTTATTGATGACATCCTTATTTATTCCAAAAGCCGTGAAGATCATGAGCAACACTTGAGGCTGGTACTCCAAAAGCTTCGTGAATACAAGCTTTATGCCAAGTTGAAGAAATGCGAGTTCTGGCTGGAGGAGGTAGCATTCCTTGGGCACGTAGTATCAAGTCGTGGAATATCGGTTGACCCGACAAAGATTGAAGCTATTCAAAGCTGGGAGCAACCTAA
This sequence comes from Panax notoginseng, assembly GCA_016801055.1. Lineage (NCBI taxonomy): Eukaryota > Viridiplantae > Streptophyta > Magnoliopsida > Apiales > Araliaceae > Panax > Panax notoginseng. The sequence goes on along the minus strand of CM029013.1, from coordinate 235,855,320 downwards.
ATCAGTGACCGAGGTACGTAGCTTTCTTGGTTTAGCTGGTTATTATCGGAGATTCGTGGAAGGATTTTCTCGAATCGCTACTCCATTAACTCAGCTGACTCGGAAAGATACAAAGTTTGGTTGGAGCGAAGAATGTGAGCAGAGTTTTCAAGAACTCAAGAGGAGACTCATTTCAGCACCTGTTCTAACAATACCATCTGGCTCGGAGGGATTTGTCATCTACAGTGATGCTTCGAGCAAAGGGTTGGGATGCGTTCTCATGCAACATGGAAAAGTCATAGCCTATGCATCAAGACAACTCAAGGAATATGAGAGGAATTATCCTACTCATGATCTAGAGTTGGCAGCTGTTGTCTTTGCACTTAAAATTTGGAGGCATTACTTGTATGGGGAGAAAGTGGAGATCTTTACGGATCATAAAAGCCTCAAATATTTCTTCACTCAAAAGGAACTCAACATGCGACAACGACGTTGGCTTGAACTGTTGAAAGATTATGATCATACCATTCAATACCATCCTGGAAAAGCGAACGTGGTAGCTGACGCATTGAGTAGAAGATCATATGCGGGTACAAGTGCAATATTAACAACGCAAAGGCCCATTTTGTGTGACTTGCAAAGGATGGAGATAGAGTTGAAGACTCCAGGGACCCATGTGATGATGGCGAATATACGAGTAGAACCGACTTTAATCGATAAAGTTAAAGCTGCTCAAGCTACAGACCTGGAGCTGATGCGTATGAGGAAGAAAGTGCAAGAAGGTGTTATGCCGGAAGCAAGAATCGATGAGGAAGGAATACTTCGAGTCAACTCCAGACTTTGTGTTCCTAACAACCCTGATTTAAAGTATGAAATCATGATGGAGGCGCACAACACACCGTTTGCAATCCATCCTGGAAGTACCAAAATGTATCATGATCTTCGTCATACATTTTGGTGGAGCAATATGAAGAGAGAGATAGCGTTGTTTATCTCAAGGTGTCTAACTTGTCAACGAGTCAAAGCGGAGCATCAAGTACCAAAAGGTCCATTGCAACCACTTGAAATTCCAGAATGGAAGTGGGAGCACATTACCATGGATTTCGTTACCGGTCTTCCCAGGGTTTCTCAAGGTATTGATGCGATTTGGGTCATTGTTGATAGATTGACCAAGTCTGCTCATTTCTTACCGATACGAGAAACTTATACACTTGAACGTCTTGCTCGTATGTACATAAACGAGATTGTAAGACTGCATGGTATGCCAGTATCCATAGTTTCTGACCGAGACCCAAGATTCACTTCACGATTTTGGGTTAGTTTACAAAAAGCTATGGGCACGGAGTTACGATTTAGTTCAGCATATCATCCTCAGACGGACGGACAATCAGAGAGGACTATTCAAACTCTTGAAGATCTATTAAGACTCTGTGTCTTTGACTTCAAAGGAAGTTGGGACAAGTTCTTACCATTGGTGGAGTTTTCCTACAACAACAGTTATCAAGCAAGTATTGGCATGGCTCCATTCGAAGCATTGTATGGAAGAAAATGTCGTTCTCCAGTATGCTGGGATGAGGTGGGCGAAGCAACGTTGTTGGGACCGGAGTTGGTACGTATGACTACAGAAAAGATTCAAACGATCCGACAACGTATAAAAACCTCACAAGATCGACAAAAGAGTTATGCTGATCTTCATCGAAAGGACGTGGAATTTGATGTAGGAGATCATGTGTTCTTACGTGTTGCTCCATGGAAAGGAGTTACGAGATTTGGAAAGAGAGGAAAGCTAAATCCTCGATTCATCGGTCCATTTTTAATCCTCGATCGAGTAGGAACTGTGGCTTATAGACTCGCTTTACCGCCAAGTATGTCTCGTGTTCATAACGTTTTCCACATATCCATGTTACGCAAATATGTGGAAGACCCGAACCACATTATTGAGTTAGAACCGGACGAAATAGCGGAGGATTTGACGTATGAAGAAGTTCCTGTTCAAATCTTGGATAAGAAGGAACATATTCTACGCTCCAAGGTTATACCTCAAGTCAAAGTTTTGTGGAGAAACCACGATGTTGAGGAAATGACTTGGGAGTTAGAATCAGAAATGAAATCAAGGTATCCTTACCTCTTCGACATACCAGGTACGTACCCTAATTTCGAGGGCGAAATTTCATAAGAAGGGGAGGTTGTAAGACCCCAATTTTTATAAATAAAGATGAATTTTCTATAAATATCATTTTTGAATATTATGAAGTTAATTTGATATAATGTTATAGTTGTGGGTAATATTTATAAATTTTGCAAAGTAAGCAAGTTGTTATAAAATATTCGTTTGGTCGGGGAATATTCTTTTTGTCGGGGAATATTCGTACGACGGCACAATCATTGGTGGACCCCACAACGGAATTATTGTCGGATTGAGAAAACGACAAAATTATCTTTCTATAAAAATAACAGCTGAGGTATTACGTTAAAACCGTTAAAACTGTTGAACTACTTGATAGTAAGAGTACAGTAATACGCGTGGTTGCATAGTAGCACACGGTATTGATTATTGATGCTTACGTGAGAAGTCACTCAGCTATACTCAATTATTGCTACAGTAATTGCTGCATCATATCTCTTAAATTATTGTCATAGTATCATCTGTTATATTATTGAGACGTTGTGGTAAGTGTGGTTATTTTATGGGGGGCCATATGTCATCATCTAAGAGTCTCTTCGTCAATAGTAATTACCGTCGTCAATAGTAATTACCGTCGTCAATAGTATTTACCTTGGTCAATAGTAATTACCTTCGTCAATAGTATTTACCTTGGTCAATAGTATTTACCTTGGTCAATAGTAATTACTTTCGTCAATAGTAGTTGTCCCTTCAATATTACCAAGAGTCATTTGACCCTTCGTTAAGACCAAGAGTCATTTGACCCTTCGTTAAGACCAAGAGCCACCCTCAGTTTTTCTATAAATAGAGGCCTAGGGCTTCATTATTTTTCACGAATTCATTCAAGCTATAGAGAGAGAAAGTATAGAGAGAATAAGAGAGAGAGAGACTAAAAGTATTCTGCTACATCACTTTTCCAATATCCAGTTCTTTTAAGGTAGGGAATATTATTTCTTTTATATTCATGAAGAGAACTTCTGTTATTCCATTCGTTATTATTCTGTTGGAATAACCAGTATACGCGGTCTACCCTATACTTGGTGACATTCTTCTATTATTCTGTTGGAACATCCTGTCTGTGTGTTTTACACCGGACCTGGTTCCGTTTATTATTCTGTTGGAACATCCTGTCTGTGTGTTTTACACCGGACCTGGTTCCGTTTTTATTATTATTCTGTTGGAACATCCTGTCTGTGTGTTTTACACCGGACCTGGTTCCATTATTTATTATTCTGTCGGAATATCCTGTCTGTGCGTTTACGCCGGACCTGGTTCCATTATTTATTATTCTGTTGGAATAACCTGTCTGTGCGGTTTATCGCATGCATGGTGATTTCTTTTGTTATTCCATTCTTTATTATACTCAGTTGGTTAAGTTTTGACTTCTATACTCCATGAAATTTGTGGAATATCCTTGATAGTTGCGTTTCATCCAGTATCTTTTCAAGAAAATATTCTTCTAAGCATTCTTGAATTTTACTCCACAATGCAGTATCATGTTGACAATTTGGACGTTGTTAATTCCTGGATAAATTAATTCTTGAACTTGTTTTATTGAATTCTTATATCATTGTCATCATCCTCATGTTTATAAAATGTTGAAAGTCATCTGTGGCCTGTAGTGCATAGATGGACTTGGTATGATTATGACCAGGGATTATTCGGTATAATCATGACCGTAATGTTACAAATGATGTGGTAAAAGTCCTCATTGGCCCGTAGTGCATTGATGGACAGTTGTTGGCATGATCATGACCATTAATGAATACACGAATATCCTTGGCCGTAGTGCAGGGGTGATTCGATGATGTGGATTATTTTATTAAGCTGAGTCTTAGCGATTACAGTGTTAAAAAACTTTTTAAATCATAAAAGATAGTAGAGTTTATTTTCTACTTGACTCTTTTAATGGATTGCTTGTTCCGCTACAGTTAAACTTGATGTCTATTATATTTTATCAGTTTAACATTGTTGAAGGCTAATGATAATTTATTCTGCATTATCTTAGTCATAATATTTCTTACTGGGCTAGTTGAGCTCACCCTTTCTTTCACTGTTCTCTTCAGGAAATGAGAACGTAGCTGGGGCAAGTCGGGGAACGGAGTGATGGTCCGAAGAATAGTATTAGTTAGTAGTCCTCACTATTCTATATAATGGTGTGTTAATAAATGTAATGAGGACTCCTTTTGAGTATGAATACTCTCTAGAAGATAATATTTGTATTCAAACTCACAGTTTATGTTTTGTCGTATTGTACACGACAGTTGTATTATTAAGTTGTATTTGTATTCTGTACTATGTATCTGACGACTCAAGATGGGTGATGTATACCTAATTTTGGGGGCGTCACAATTACAATCTTTAAATCAAATTCTGAAAGTAAATTATCAAAACTATTACAAGTCTTCAGTATTTATTCATCTTTCCTTTTCCTTTACTGGTGCTAGGTACGTCACCCGTTTCAACTTTAGCTGTAAGAAATTTTACAGGCAAGAGTGAGCAAACAAGGCCCACTTAAAATAACAATAAGTAAATCTTTAAACTTTCACATCAATTGCCAATATTAGGCTCAATAGAACTGAACAATATATTCTATTAACTTTTTGAAAATTATAACATTCACTGAGGGTCTAATAACCACGAATCATGTCCACAGTTATAAGTAATCTTTCAACTTTAACTTTAACAGTCATAAGACTATAAGGACTCCACGTACTTAGGGGGATCAACCCTTCGTACAATGTATTGTGCACAACCATTTTAACGCTAAGCGTAAACCTCTATTAAAAGAGTTGTTCATCTCAGTATTTAGAATACAAGTCCGCACCAAAGTAAGTTTGGTTTGGATAAGTTTTCAATGTAATTTGGAGTTCAACGGACATCAACTAAGGATTAGTTGAATACAAGATAATAACACTATGTTATTGAATGATCATACTGAATAAATATTTCGTTCTAAGTTCATGCTTTAGGAATAATCTAATAGCATAACAATTGAATAACTTATCATACCTTGCTTTGAACAACGTTAAGCTAAGGTTACATCTTAGAATTTAATATCAAGCATGCACAACAAATAATAACTTGAACGATAAACTAAAGGTACTTTCATGCTAATATAACAAGTTTAGAGTTAAGAAAACTTGCACAATTATAAAAGTAGAGTTAGAGAACTTGCATAAGTGTAACATAACAGTGAAAAGTAACCTTGCTGAATAATAAAGTAGCAAAGGTTAGGGAACTTGCCTCGTGTGTAGGTTAAACAATTACTATTCACGTTTACCCCAAGTCCTACACATACCATATGCATTGACAATACACATTAGTTACACTAACATTACCTTTATGAGTTCTTTTATTACTCTTAGTATAGCTACTAACTAAGTTTAAGTTTAAACAACATCACATCTTTCATGAACATTACTTTTTAGCTTTATTACAACTACTTAAATGATCATGCCATTGCACCACATGTACATTAAAAACTTGATACAACATCCTAATACATGTCCAACATGTTATCATTAAGTTATACTAATCCCCAAAGGGTTGCACTTACATTCGTGCATCCTGACGCCCTCTGATTGGCTCCAAATACACAACAGTCCTAAAGATGGCCATTTTGACTACTGTTACAGACCTCAAATTAAAAAACTTAAAGAATAAAAGTTGTAGGTCTACTCGTCCTCTTTCCGAATCATCTTGAATTACCTCAATCGGAGTTCGTATGAAAAAGTTATAGCCGTTTTACTACAGGAGGTCAAAACTGCCCAACTTGGCCACTTTTCCGGCGCCGGGGCGCGGAACAGTGGGGCTGGGGCGCGAGCTTCAGCGCTGGGGCGTGAGCTACAGTGCTGGGGCACGAGCTACTGGCCCATTTTGGCGCTGGGGCGCCGAAACTCACAGAAACCAACCACGAAGAACATAACAACTAAATTTTCTGTCTATAACTTTAATTCCAACACTAATAGACATGAATAACTAATGCAAATTACACATAAACTTCACCAAGCATACAAATACTAAATTAACACAACTTAAACCATAATTTTAGAAAAATTAAATACTAGAATAACATATTTTAAAACCCAAAAACTCCATTATTGATATTTCTTGACACAGTGAATACTGTAATCATAATGATACACCAATTTGATTCTTTTGAACTAAGTTCTCTGAAATTCTTAACAAACTAACTAATATAGTCACAGTTCAATTTCACACACTAAATTGATCATCATAATTGTTATTTACATAAACTACATAAGAAATACATATACTGACATTATTTCTTCCTATTGTCAAACGAATTTATCATGCAATTCTCGTTTAAGCACTACCTCTAATCATCATAAACTCATATAATCACAAGTAACCCATTGTATAACAACAATTCAACAAATTTGAAATTACAGAGTATATCAAATTTTGCCGTAGGCTCATATATGCATATTCATATAATTAGGGAAAATACCTTCAATTAGCGTAATAATTCCTTGCAAACACCACTGAATTAGCTTTGAAATCCTTGCTAACCTCTGAGAATTGCAACTTCACAGACCCTTTTTTCCTCTCAAATTCTCTAAAACTTTTCTTTTTCTCCTTTTAGCAGACAACTCTAAGATAAAACTGATAGCTAAGCCACATAACAGTATACGTATACTAAAAATAAAAGTAACGCACGCTCTATTTTTCAAACGTTTGGAAACTGACGACTGTATTAAATATACCAATAAGTTTATCAGTTACCAAAAATATATTTATATATATATTATTTATATTTTATTTATTTAATTAATAATTTAAATTCAAAAAATCCAAGGGCCATAGGCTTTATTTGGCAAATCCCTTTAAAATTTAAATGATTAATATACTTACACCTTGTTTGGCAAAACTAAATTAAAATGACTTTAATTTATTTTAATAACTCTTTATCACAAAGTTATTTGTCACACTTTATGAAATAATAATTTATTAAATAAATCACTTAACCACATAACTCAATCCACATAACACATTAATTATTTAACAAATAAATAATTAATTAAAACAACTTACTCAAATTGAACAATTACTTATTCAATAATAAACACATCCAATAAATATTTATATAAATCAATAAATATTTGTAACTTACATTTAAAAAAAAATGGAATGTTACAAAATCTATAAAATGTACCCAGCCTGACGCACTCAAGATGTCTTGGGAGAAGTTCCAAGAGTTGTTCAATGACAAGTACTTTTCTGAAAGCATTCGTCACATGAAGGAGGTGAAATTTATCAAGTTGGAGCAAAATAACATGACCGTGTCGCAGTACGAAGCCAAGTTTGCCGAGTTGTCCCGATTTGCGTCCCATTTGGTTGATAATGAGGAGAGAATGACGCGAATATTTCTAAGAGATTTGAAACCTGAGATGCGTTAATATCTTATCTCTCATAAACTGTGTTTGTATTCAGATGTTGTTAATAGGGCTCAATTATTGGAGCGCGATAACGAGTCAACCCAACCAAAAGAGAGCAGCCGACAAAATAATAATACTGGTGATAACAGTCATCAAAGAGGTGACAATAAGCATGGAGGGAATCAACATGCCATAAATGGTAACCACTTTGGTGGTAATCATGGCTAAAACAATAAGAATGAACATTTCAAGAAGAGAAGGTTCAACAATGACGTGAAGACATCGGCACCAGCACCCGTTTCAAAGGAAGAAGAACAACCACCGGTCGTATATTTCACGTGCGGACAGGAGGGACACATCCGTCCAAATTGTACGCAGCAATCCAAAACGTGTTTTAATTGTGGAAGAGAAGGTCACCTAGCTCGATTTTGTCGTATTATTAAGTCAAGTCCAGCTGGGATAGTGATGCCAAAGGATGTCCCAGACAAGCCAAAGCCGGTAGTTTAAGAGAGAACATTTTTTTTCCATGATGAGGAACCTGAATAATATTATCACGGGTATGTTAGTCATAAACTCTTTTGAAGTCTATACCGTGTTAGATACCAGTTCTACTCACTCTTTTTTTTCACCTAGTTGTGTTCAATGTTTGAACTTAACTCCGGAGAAGTTAGACTTTAATTTATCTGTTAAAATTATGTTAGGAGAAACCTTCGTTACCTCCACTATTTATAAATCTTGTTTGATTCAAATCAATACTTTCACGTTACATGTCCATCGTATCTCTTTGAAAATACTTGCGTTTGATGAGATTTTAGGAATCGATTGGTTAACTACTCATCATATTTTTTTTATAAGGTTGTTAGCTTTCATACTCCTAACCAACCTGTTATGCGAATTCAAAGTAACCAAACTACTAAAGTCAATTATTGTCATATCAAGCCATAAGTAAATATACCCGAGCCTTTATCTGGTGACTTCCTTGTATCGAAAGCACCGATGCCAGACTTTATGTAGGCGACGTCATGAATGACGATGGCAAGTTGATAGATATCAATGTGACGTGCTATCCAAGTCTTGGATGAGGGTCACAGTTTTGAACGATATTTCTATTGTTAATAAATTTCTTGATGTATTCTTGAAGACTTCTTAGCCTACCCCAGAGCGTGAAATCGAATTTTGTATTGACCCTAGTACAAAACCCATATCTTAAACCCTTAAATATTTTTTCAACTAAAACGAACGTATTATATGTCAAAGACGTTGGCTCGAGCTGTTGAAGATTACGATCGTACCATTCAATATCATCATGGAAGTGAGAACGTGGTAGCTGACGCATTGAGAAGAAGATTGTATGCGAGTGAGATGTTGTTAACACAAAGACCCATTTCGTATAACTTACAAATGAAGAAGATAGAGTTAAAGACTCTAGGGACCCATGTGAAGATAACGAATATACGATTAGAATCGACTTTAATCGATAAAGTTAAAGCCGCTCAAGCTATATAGTCAAAGCTGATGAATGTGAATAAGAAGGTTCAAGAGGGCGTTATTCTAGAAGCAAGAATCGATGAAGAGAGGAAGTCTCAACCCTTGATTTAATTGACCCATTTGAAATCCTCGATCGAGTAGGAACTGTGGCTTATAGACTCGTTTTACCGCTAAGTATGTCGCGTGTTCATAGCATTTTTAACGTATCGACGTTACGTAAATATATGGACGACCCGAACCACATTATTAATTTAGAACTGGACGAGATAGCAGATGATTTAACGTATGAGGAGATACGTGTTAAAATCTTGGATAAGAAGGATTATATTCGACACTCAAAGGTTATACCTCAAGAGTTAGAATATGAAATGAAGTCAAGGTATCCTCGCTTGTTCGGCATACTAGGTACGTACGTAAATTTTGAGGGTGAAATTTCATAAGGAGGGGAGATTGTAAAATCCCAAATTTTACAAATAAGATTTAATTTTCTCGAAATAAATTTTTTTAATATTATGGTGTGGATTTGATATAATGTTATAGTTGTGGATAGTATTTATAAATGTTGCACAGTATGCAAGTTGTTATATAATATTCGATTGGTAGGGGAATATTCATTTTAACAGAGAATATTCGTATGACGGCACAATCATTGGTGGACCCCACAACGGAATTATTGTCGGATTGAGAAAACGACAAATATATTTTTATGAAAATAACGGCGGAAGTTTTACCGTTAAAACTGTTGAACAACTTGGTAGTAAAAGTACAGTAATACGCGTGGTTGCATAGTAGAACACGGTATTGAGTATTGATGTTTACGTTAGAAGTCACTCAGTTTTGTTCAATTATTGCTACGGTAGTTGCTGCATAGTATCTCACGTTATTTAATTTAATTATTGTTGATTGTATATATATATATATATATATATATATATATATATATATATATATATATATATATAAGTTTTGTTTTATTAGTATTATTAATGTAATAAAACAGAAAAGCTTTTTATATAAAACAGAATACTTTTATAAAGTTATTCATTTTATTAGGCTAATAGTAAAATCTTTTTATATAAAACAGAATACTTTTATAAAGTTATCTGTTTTATTAGACAATAATTAGAATATATTATATTTTATTATGCATAGTGTTACATAGTGCCTGCATAGTATTTTGCATAGTAAATTTTTTTTATATAAAACAGAATACTTTTATAAAGTTGTTTGCTTTATTAGATTATAAATAGAATATATTATATTTTATTTAAAAGATTTTGCTTTAAATATGGACCGTCAAATTAAAAGTAAATCAATCTGGACCGTTCATGAATTAGTTACTATGCAGTCTATTCTTCTATAACTAGAAGCTCATTCCTTCATTATTTCTTATGAATTCACTGAAACTCTAGAGAGAAAAAATTATAGAGAGAAAGAAGAAGAGAAGTCTGCTACCTTTCTTTTCCTATATTCAATTTTTTTACGGTAAGGGATATTATTTGTTATACTCGTAAGGGGTATTATCTCTTTTGTATTCATGAAGAGAACTTCTGTTATTCTATTATTTATTATTCTGTTGGAATAACCTGTATACGCGGGCTACCCTATACTTGGTAAAATTCTTCTGTTAATCTATTCTTTATTATTCTGTTGGAATATCCTGTCTATGCGTTTTACGCCGGACCTGGTTCCATTATTTATTATTCTGTCGGAATATCCTGTCTGTGTGTTTACGCCGGACCTGGTTCCATTATTTATTATTATGTCGGAATATCCTGTCTGTACGTTTACGCCGGACCTGGTTCCATTATTTATTATTCTGTCGGAATATCCTGTCGGTGCGTTTACGCATGACCTGGTTTCGTTATTTATTATTCTGTTGGGGTAACCTGTCTGTGCGATCAATCGCATGCCTGGTGATTTCTTTTGTTATTCCATTCTTTATTATACCCAGTTGATTAAAGTTCTGGCTTTTATACTCCATGAAATTAGTGGAATATCCTTGATATTTGCGCTTCATCCAGTATATTTTCATGAAAATATTATTCTGAGCATTCTTGAATTTTACTCCAAAAAGCAGTATCATGTTGACAATTTGGACGTTATTGGTTCCTGAATAAATTAATTCTTGAACTTGTTTTATTGAATTATTATGTCATAGTCATCATCCTCATGTTTATATTATGTTGAAAGTCATCTGTGGCCTGTAGTGCATAGATGGACTTGGTATGATTATAATCAGGGATTATTCGGTATAATCATGACCGTAATGTTACAAATGATGTGAAAAAAGTCCTCATTGGCCCGTAATGCATTGATGGATAGTTTTTGGTATGATTATGGCTATGGATTCTCTTCGGCCAAGGGTGCAAAGATGAATTATTTTATGACATGATCAGGACCGTTGATGAAAACACGATTATCTTTGGCCCGTAGTGCATGGATAATTCGTGGTCATGATACTAAAGAATATCCTTAGCCTGTAGTGCAGGGATAATTTAAGTTAATTATTTATTGAGCTAAGTCTCAGCGATAAAAGTGATGAAAAACCTTTTAAATCATAAAAGATAGTAGATTTTATTCTCTACTTGACTCTTTCAATGGATTGCTTGTTCCACTGCACTTAAACTTGATGTCTATTGTATTTATCAGTTTAACATTGTTGAAGACTAATGATAATTTATTCTGCATTATCTTAGTCATAATATATCTTACTGGGCTAGTTGAGCTCACCCTTTCTTTCATTGTTCTCTTCAGGAAATGAGAACGTAGCCGGGACTAGTGGGGAACGGAGTAATGATCCAAATGATAGTATTAGTAGTCCTCACTATTCTGTTAAATAGTGTGACAATAAATGTAATGAGGACTTATTTTGAGAGTGGATATTGTCTAAAAGACAGTATCTGTATTAAAACTCACAGCTCTCTTATTGTATATTAAAATTTGTATTTGTATTCTGTACCATGTATTTGGTGACTCAGAATAAGTGATGTATATCTATTATGGGGGCGTCACACGAACTATATATATATTGAGGGTAATATAGTTTGAAGAAAATAGTGAGAGATACCAATTTAAAATAAGACCTAATTTATTTTGGTAATTAATAAAAGAATATATGCTAAAATATTGTTAATTATAAATTCATTTACAGAATTTTACAATGTCTAAAATTACTATCACTGCGTAGCATATTAGATGCTAAATTAATCAGACCGAATTAAACGGATTGGTTAGGGAATTTGACAATAGTTATCACGACTGAAAAGGTATCTTATGTCCTTAATACGCCTACCCATGTAATGGTTGCGAACAATGCCTCTGAGGAAGACATTGCTGCTTTTAGAAAGTGGCAAGATGATGCAAAGTTGGTTCAATACATCATGCTCGCATCCATCAGTAACGAGCTTCAGCGTCAGCATGAAACTATGGATGATCTTACTATATTGCTACACATCAAGTAGTTGATGGTGAGGAAAGTAGGACTTAAAGATATCAGATATCTAAGGAGCTCTTCCGATCTAGAATGATCTATGACACTACAGTACAGATAAAAGTCCTTAACATTATCAATTTGATTGATCAATTAGGACAACATGCGTTGTCATGGATGGAGAATTGAGCCAAGATCTGATCTTGCACTCACTCCCGAACTCCTTTCGCAATTGTTGTGAATTTTTCATATGAACAAACTAGATATCAGCCTCGCTGATTTGCTTAACATGTTAAAAAATATTGAGAGTCATTTTCCAACCAAGAAAGACCAAGTCTTATTGGTAGGGCCAAAGGATCTTCTAAAAGGAAGAACGATTCTAAGAAGGTAAATAGAAAGGCAAAAAACAAGGATAATAAGAACAAAATTGATACGGATAGCAAAGGAGTTTGCTTTCACTGCAATAAGTCTGGACACTAGAAAGAAACTGCAAGAAGCATCTTGCAGGGCTAACCAGAAGAAGCTTAGTGAATTTTTTCTTTATTTTTCTTTAAGTCAAGGTTCTACTTGGGTATTGGATACCGACTTTGGTTATAATAAATATATAGATTTATGAAGGGACCAAGTAGAAGTAGAAAGCTAAACAAAGGAGAAGTAGTCCTATGTCTGGTAAATGAAGCAAAGGTTGCTGCATTAGCCATAGGAACTTATAGTTTAGCACTGCCTACGGGCAAATCTATTAAGACAATAAGTTGTTATTGTATTCCAGTTCTCGTTAGAAACATTATTTCTATTTTGTAGTTTGACAATAAAATCTTTGGTATTATATTTAAGAACAATTGTTGTTCTATTTATAATAATAATGTTTTGTATAGAACTGAAATATAACTTAATAGATTTTGTATACTTGACTTACATAAAAATAATTTTAAATATTGAACAAATTAGTATAAGAAAATGTGATGATCATTCAAAAGTTGAATTTGTATATTTGCTGAAGTGCAATTATGAATTATTTGAAAGGTTCAAAGAATTTATAAATGAAACAAATAGGCAAAGTATTAAGATTCTTTGATCGGATCAAGGAATGAATACTTGTGCAATGAGTTTCTAGATCATCTCAAATAATTTTCTCACAATGGACGCCTCCTGATACGCAATAAGTGATTGATGTATCTGAAAAGAAAAATCATACCTTGTTGGACATGGTGCGATCCATAATGATTTTATCGACATTCTAGTATCCTTCTGGATAATGTCCTAGAAATGGCGGCATATCTACGAAAAAGGTAACCTCAAAATCCGGCCACAAGACTCCATAAAAGTTATGGACAGGAAGGATTCCTAATTTTAAATAAGTTAAGATAATGGGTTGTCCAGCTTATGTGAAAAAGTTTCGAAGGATAAGCTTGGGACAAGATTTGACAAGAACAGATTTGTGAGACGTACATCTTAAAGTAAGTTTAGGGTATATGTTCTATAATCTTACATATCAAAAGGTGTTTATTGCGAAACATGCTGCCTTCTAAGATAAAGATGTTTATCATTGAAGGGGTTAGTGGGAGGATAATACATCTTGAAGAGTTCAAGAACCACAAAACACTATAAGTCAAATAAGAAAAACCTGTAGATAGACCTATTGTACCACAACTGAATTATAAATCTGGAATAATACCGAAGATACTGAGGAGGTATGGATTCATCATAGATGATGATGATGAGGTACACATCATAGAAGATGATGATCCAGTTATATATGATGAGGTAAGAGTTGTAGACACTCAGAGAAATGGATTAAATCAAGCTTCTCAAATATGGAACATTCGTTTTGATGAGACAATCAAAAGAGTTTGATTTTATCAAAAAATAAGAATGAACTTGGTGTGTACAAAAGGGTCTGTGGGAGCATCGTGATATTCCTAGTATTATAAGTTGATCTACTACGAATAAGGAATAACATACCAATGCTACAATCAGTAAAGATAAAGTTGTCTAAACATTCCTCCATGAATGATTTAGAAAGAGTATCTTAATTGGGGATAAAATCTATATAGATAGATTCAAAAGGATGCTCGACTTAACCCAAATAACGTATATTCATTTGAAGCTAAAGTTGTTTAGCATGACAAACTCTAAGAGATGTCTCATGTTGATGAGCCCTGGAGTGGATCTCTCTTAATAGTCCCCATAGACTCTGAAAAGAGAGATCGCATGAATGATAATCATGTATGCAATGAAATATATGAGACCTGATGTTGATCGGTCATATTCTGGAGAAGATCAATGTAAGACGGTGAAAAACATCTTAAATTACTTAATCGGCACTAAGGATGTGATTAAAATTTATGGTGAGTCTAAATTATAACTAGAGGGCTTAACAGACTCAAGTTTTTCAAACAGACCAAGACGACAGAAAATCTACTTTAGGGTAAAGCATTACCTTGAACGGTGGTGCAGTGAATTAGAAAGGTTTCAAACAGTAAAGAGTTGCTGGTTTAGTGATAAAGACAAAGTATATAGTTGTAAATGAAGCTCCAAGTTAATTGTTTAGATGAAAAGTTCATTACAAAACTAGGAATAGTTCCTAAGTCTCATCTCGGTTCTAAACATGAGTTGTTGCACTTTCATTTGATTAAAAGAATCATTAAAAGATGGAAAATCACTATAGAGCTAGTGGAATCTCAAGAACAACATTACATATCCATTAACTAAAGCTTATTCAACAGCAGGATAATCATCACTTAGAGAAGAAAGGTATGAGATACCATGACAATTGTCTTTAGTGCAAGTGGGATATTGAAAGTAGTATGCACACAAGCTAATCATGTTTGATGATAAAGCATATACTTTGTAACAATCTTATTCATTTATTAATAAAAAGTATTAAATTATTAAAGGCTTTTAATTATCTACATGATGCTGTTTTATAATATGTGATAAACCCATAGTTTTAAACAATGCTTTTAGAATAATGATGATGATCATTCTAATGAGATCTAAATTCTTAAAAAGCTTAAAATAATCGTTGGATTACGAAATTAGGGATTAGTGAATCCGGATAGATCGGTACATACGTTGCTTGCTCATTAGATGAGGATGATTGATCTCATGATCATTTGTATGGAGACACTAAAACAAGTATGTAGGTGCTTATTAGAGAATAAGTTCACTGAACGTGGCTCGCTAAGGAATACCTAATAGAGTTTTACTTGCATGTCAATAGGAATTCCTATAGGGATAGTAGTACAAGTGATCCTTAGACTTGAGATCATTATAGTATCTTGTGTATGATGAGTTATACTTTGACTTATTCTTTAAGACCCTTAGGGTATATCAAAGGGTATTGTATGACCCCAAATTATATGAAATGAAAGTATCCAATTTTCTTCTATTTATTATTCTATTTAATAAATGGTTAAATTGATAAAATGTTAAAGTTAAGGTTGATATTTAAAAATTTTGCAAAGTAAGAAAGCTGATATAAAATATTTATTGTGTCGGGGAATATTTGATTGATCGGAGAATATTCGTTTTAACAGGGAATATTCATGCGACTGTACAATCATTGGTGGACCTCACAACGGAAGAATTGTCGTAGTTAGAAAACGACAGAAATATCTTTTTATAAAAATAACGGTAAAAGTTTTACCATTAAACTGTTGAGATACCCAGTGGTAAAAATACAGTAATACACGTGGTTGCATAGTAGCACACGGTATTGATTTTTGATGCTTATGTAAGAAGCCACTCAGTTTAATCAATTATTGTTACAGTAATTGTTGCATAATATCTCACGTTATTTGATTCAATTATTGTCACATTATCAGCTGCATAATATTTTATATTATTAAATCAATAATTGAGACAACAAAGTTATTCATATTATTATTTGCAATATTGACAATGTCTAGAAAGTTCTGTCGAGGAGAGGTTTGGTCACCTAATTGCGCGCCAATAGGGAGAAATCCTTATTAGAAAGCCCCCACTTTCCTAAGAATGATCTGATTGTTAAATATTATTAGTTATAATGTTAATGATGTATAATTGTTAAAGTATTAAGAATGTGTTTATTGAAGATAAGTGAATTACAAAAGTTAGAGAGGAATAATGCAAACTTGGAAAACTTTAGGGGTACTAAAGTATAATAATTTAAATCAATCTGGACCATTGGCGTTGGTTTTAATAGTAAATCAATCTGGACCGTCGATGGTAGTTTTAATAGTAAATTAATCTGGACTGTCGGTGGTGATTTTAATAGTAAATCAATCTGGACCGTCGGTGGTGGTTTTAATAGTAAATCAATTTAGACCGTCGGTGGTGGTTTTAATAGTAAATCAATCCGGACTGTCGGTGGTGGTTTTAAAAGTAAATCAATTTAGACCGTCGGTGGTGGTTTTAAAAGTAAATCAACCTAGACCTTCGATTGTGGTTTTAATAGTAAATCAATCTGGACCGTTCGTGAATCAGTTACTATTTAGTCATTTCTCCTATAAATAGAAGCTTAATTCTTCATTCATTCTCATCAATTCACTGAGACTCACAAGAGAAACTATAGAGAGCAAGAAGAAGAGTATTCGGCTACTTCACTATTGCAGTATCCAGTCTTTTACTAATGTAAGGGATATTATTTGTTGTATTCGTAAGGGGTATTATTTTTTTCGTATTCATAAGGAATACTATTTTTTTCATATTCATCCTTTAATATGTCAGAATAACCTGTCTACGCGGATTACGTACTGTATGACAGGTAAAAATTTATTTGCAGTTTCGTATGTTATTTCTTTTCATATTCTTAAATTTAACTTACTATGGTAAGTATTGCTTTTATAATCCCTGAAATTAGTGGGATATCCTTGAAGTTTTGCGCTTCATCCAATATCGTTTTGTTGGAATATTGATCTGAACTTTCTTATTAAATATCTGTATTTTCACCAGGATACTATTCACGGGTTACTATTCACCCAGTTACTATTCACTAAAATATTATTCACTCAAGTATTCGGGACACTTTTCATGCTGTAGTACTATTCACGAGTTAATATGTATGGGTTACTATTCACACAATTACTATTCACTCAAACATTATTCACTCGTATATTCGAGGCACTTTTTATGCCGAGGTACTATTCTCAAAGTAATATTCACGGGGTACTATTTATCGAAAAATTTATTTCTTTTCTGTCCAAATTATTTTTGATACATGTATATTATTCTTGAATTTTACTCCACAAAGCAGTATCATGTTGACAATTTGGACATTTTTGAATTCTGGATAAATTAAATTATAAATCTTTAAAATTTATCATGTGCTTTCTTTTAATTGAATTCTTATATCATTGTCATCATCTTCATGTTTATATTGTGATGAAAGTCATCTTTGGCTTACGTGCATAGATGGACTGTTGATTGGTATGATTATAACCAGGTATTATTCGGTATAATCATGACCATTGATGATTACATGAATATTATTGGCCCATAGTGCAGGGATGATTCGATGATGTGGTTTATTTATTACGCTAAGTCTCAGCGATAAAGTTGATGAAAAACTTTTTAAATCATAGAAGATAGTAGATATCATGTTCTACTTGACTCTTCTAATGGATTTCTTGTTCCGCTGCAGTTAAACTTGTTATCTATTATATTCTATCAGTTTAACATTGTTGAAGGCTAACGATAACTTATTCTGCATTATCTTAGTCATGATATTTCTTACTGGGCTAGTTGAGCTCACTCTTTTACTTTCATTATTCTCTTCAGTAAATGAGAACATAGCCGGGACTAGTCGGGGAACAGAGTGATGGTTCGAGATGGCTGTTTTAGTAATCCTCACTATTTAGTGTGATAATAAATGTAATGAGGATTGAATTTGAGTTTGGGTATTGTCCAAGAGATAATATTCATGTAAAAACTCTCAGCTCTTGTTGTATAATTAAGTTTATATTTGTATGTTACACCATGTATTTGGCGACCTAAGATGGGTGATGCATACCTATTTTGGGGGTATCACATGTATGTTTAGGTATAATAAGTTATACATGGAGATAATGTATGATCAATAAAGAATGTACCACTTCTAGATAAAGAAGAGAAATGTCATATGTGGTTCGATAAATCACAACTCTCGACACCGTCCCATCTTCAATGACTTTGTACAAACTCTAATCCCATGCCATCGTACAACTCTCGACAACGGCAGTCCAAAATAGGTCTTGTATTCCTTAAACGGATGCCTGGATTGCACTTCTGAAAGTCTGAGTGGACATTACAGTGCCTGAGTGCACGTACTTCGAGACGACCCAACCCGAAAAACTCGGGCCAACCCGAGTTACCTCTGGTCTACCTACGACCTAGCCGCAGGTACACCTGTGGCTCCACCCTCTATAAATAGAGGGCTTGGGATGACCATTTCGTAAGGGAAAACGGCGAGAAAGCCCTGCCCAATTTGGTCTGTACTCACCCCAGACTGAGTGATTTCTCATTTTAAACACTTGTGAGCTCACATATAACTTATTTTATACCTACAAAAGTCAGTGTTTATCCTCTTCAAAGATATTGAAGTCTTCTTTGGCAGCCCACTGTATGCCTTCTTTCACATTTTAAAGTTTTTCTCTTCATCTTTGCACACACCCTTCTACACGTTGAGAGTCATGTTGCACACTTTTGCCCGGACTTCGGTCCGTGGTTTATTTTTAGTTTGCATATATATATATATATATATATATATATATATATATATATATATATATATATATATATATATATATATAAATATATATAAACTGTGTGTCGAACTCTGTTCGATGAGCCTAGACTTATGTTTGGTGCGTTTAATGACTTTCTTATATATATAATTATATATATAAACTGCTATCGAACTCTGTTCGGTGAGCCTGGATTTCACATCCTATGCGTTTACTGCTTTAATATATATATATATATATATATATATATATATATATATATATATATATATATATATATACTTATATATATTAACTGTTGTTGGACTTTGTCCGATGAGCTTGGATTTTATATTCGGTGCATTTACATGCTTTATATATATATATATATATATATATATATATATATATTTACATTTCGTCCCACTTGGAGTTTACTTCGTGGTGGTTGACCGTTTTTACAGCTTTCTGTACATTTCGTCCCACCTGGAGTTTATTTCGTGGTGGTTGACCGTTTTTACAGCTTTCTGTACATTTCGTCCCGCCTGGAGTTTCCTCCATGGTGGTTGATAGCTTTTACAGCTTTATTTACGTTTCTGATCCCCCATGGATGTGCTTCGTGGTAGGTGATCATGTATGTATATATATATTTACAGCTTTTATATATATACCTGCTTACTGCGTTTATATCAATTGCAGCATCATGTGAGCCTACGAATCATGTGATCACAGATTCAGTCCCCTGAATCTAGATTTGGTTCCTGTGATGGACCTTTTCAGTTGTAAGCAGCTTGTAAATTTATCTATGATGTTTGGATTTCCTCAGATGGTTTTCATACCCACGAGGAATTCAGTACCTTTTTGTACATTATTTTCGTACGGATGCTTCGCATCTGTCAAATAATATCACTCCAGTCGAATACAGAATAAAATGGGAGTGTAAAAGGTCTCAATTACTATTGAGCATCAGGGTTTAAAAAACCTCTTTTGTAAAACATCACTGCCATATCTTGCTTAAAATTGAATTTTTACATAAAATTCAAACCCTGTGTATATAGGTGCGAACGAGGCCTCGCACTACTTCCAAGTAACAACACATTGACCCACACACACACACACACACATATTCAGATATCAGTTTCTTGAAAAGAGGCGATCACCGTGGTAACACGGATGTCGGGGGGTGCCTAACACCTTCCCTTCGCATAACCAAGTCCCCGGACCCTAATGAATCTCGGTTTCACCGACCCGTTTAGCAGTATCACATCACTAGGTTAATGTGCAAACCTTTTATCGGTTGTGGTGGTACAACCAGTTAAAAAACTAACTGGCGACTCTTACAGTCCATCGTCGACATTATACATGTCGGACCTTTTTCACTTGTTTTATCAAACAAATCTCACCTAAAATGAGAACACCAAAGAACAAGTAACGGAAAGGGACAATTAAAAATCCCGACGTCGACAGGTGGCGACTCTGCTGGGGACTCCAGTAAGAGGACTTAAGCCGTTATTACAATTTTTTCAAAATTGTTATCTGCTTGTGTGTGGATGTTGTATTTACATTTTATGATGAATGTGTATGAATGCATTTCCTTACTTAGTGCTTCGCACTGTAAACTGCTTGTGATATTAGTGCTTTGCACCATATCTGCTTGTGATATTAGTTCAAACTTTGATTAGCTAGAAACAAGAATTATAAATCTTTCTCATTAACGATTAGAGTTAAATAACTTGAACATGTAAGGATAGAAACTTGCTGAATTATAAACAACGTAGGGTAAGAAACTTTCCTTGTGCGTAGGTTAAATAATTACTACTCACGTTCCCAAATAACCCTACACCATTTAGTATTAGAACACCAATTAATAGCAATACAATTACCATCATTGGTCCATTTCTTTTTGACTTAAATTCTTAATTCACAACTCTAAATCTTATTAGGTCAATCATACAAACACATCTTAACTCTTAACACATTATCATACTTTACGGACAACGTGTTTAACTTCATATGAATCAACTATTTGAATTCAACATTTCCTTAACATCAGAGTTGGCCATCCTACAATAAGAATTTCTTTATTACTTTATATTACGAAAATTTTACATAGAACATAAGGTTTTTAATGTTAATTTATGTGTAATTTAATATTTTTATAGACTAAAAGACTATATACTAAGATACCTCTTCCTTAGATCTATAGCCTATTGCTTTGATACCAAACCTGTGACGCCCCCTAATCTATACGCCCACGATATCCAATTTGGTGTTCACAACTGATAAATTAATATAACATATCCAAATCTATACACCCACGATATCTGATTCAGTGCTTATATCTAATTGAAATACTATACATATATGACAAGATATAATTTCCATCTATCCAAGATTCACAGTATCCCATAACAGATAATAATTCACTATAGAACTATTGTTATGTTTGGATACCCTTACTAGGATGTATAGACTGTATCTACGAATAGTATCTATCTATCCGAAATCTAGAGTATCAGTAATAACATGAACAATCCATATTACCAATACCCTCACTCAGATGTACAATTTATATCTTGCGGATTACTCTATTGTATCGATAGTACCTATCTATCTGAAATCCAGAGTATCAACAATAACATGAACAGTCCATATTGCCAATAGCCTCCTTCAAATGTACAGTTCCCAAGGATCTCATAATAAATCAAAAGTCCTAATTACATCTATTTGTGTAAAGTAAACATGGTTGCGAAAATAAAGGATGATATTATATCATATATATAAAGGTTCAATTACATGGTTCTTCGCAAATAATCCCTTATTATAAAAGTCTTACATTATGCTAGATAGTAATTTAAACTAATCTAAGCATGGTCTCTTCCCATTGTTTGTTCCAGATGTACTAGGGTTACCATCTAATACTGCAAAGGAAATGATTTGCAAGAATGAGCTAAGACATGCTCAGTAGACTTTATATTTACAAACACAATGCAGAATTTGAAGAAATATAACAGTTCAAATAGCTCTTCTCAACTGAGTGTTGATTACCATTTTTGAATTTTCATTTCTGCCAGTCACAAAGACTTAGAAATCTTGTTCGGATATGAGATAGGGGATCAACCTATTCAACATCCTAGGAGTTTGCATCTCATCCTAATTGTGCCCTTCTTACACTAAGTGTCAGTTCTACTGGCACACATTTTTCCCTCCTAGGGATATACAACTTAGTATAGGATGTCTTACCAAAATAATTTGGTTTGACACAACAGTTTATGCTTGATAAATAATAATTCAATAACACATGAATAAATAATTTATTTTTTAAGTTATGATAATGCTATAGCAATAACTTCACAATAATTGGTAACAAATTTGGTTCAGTATAATATATCAAAAAGTAATCAAGATTGAAATCTTGTTCAACGTATAAGAAGGGTTTAAGAAATTGCATAAATAATAGATTAAGGTTTACAAGACTTTTCTAAGCAGAGATCGTCTAAATAACGCTACTCAATTCATTTATAATTACCTAATATGTTCAAAAATATATATATTTAATACATTTGTATTGATAACAATAGTCATCCATACAAACTATTCACGTTCGGTCTAAGTTTGATATGATTTCGGTGTCCTAAAACCTTATCGGATATTTAATAAACTAATATCACTGTTAAACCTTAATGATAAGTTTTATTATAATTTTAGATAATTTATATATCTTTTGTAATAATTTCTAGAAGCTTATAATAAATTTTAGATATTTAATTATCCATTAAAATGATTTTTAAATCATTTATTACCATTTTTACATAATTAATATTCACTTAGAATATTATTAAAAACATTGTTATTCAGAACTGTTCTTGGGTTTTTTGGTAACCCAAAATAGTGGTTATGGTCGATCAACGTTTTTGTGACTCTTATATCTTTCAATCTGTATAATAGATATGTGTTTTAATTGATGTAGTTTGTAGTCTATATACCAAGGTACATAGATGATACACTGGTTTGGACTGAGTAAGACTCTAGGGTGAAAATTTGGATTGGTCAAAGTACAAGCAGAAGTTGTTCTTGGTGTTCATCAGGTTTATGAGTTTTCCAAAAAGCGCAGTCATGCTCGATCAACGATATTTGACCATTAATTCTAGTAAAACTATGAATTATTTAAGAGTTTGAGTGTCATAGATATGTAATATATATGTCATGATATTTTTACATAACACTTAGACATCATAACATCAAACAGAAATCAATTTAGAGGCCAGTCAAAGTACCCGGCCCATACTGTTATTGAGATTTCTGTGTAACCCAAAAATTAGATCTTCGTGGTCAGTCAATGACCTTTGACCACTTATATCTTGCAATATATGAATCTAATAGACCTGATTCCTCTTTTAGATTACTAACCTCGTGTAATACTACAACTAGCATACAATTAACAGACCTAGATATTAACATACAAGGATCTATAGGCTTTGATATTCAATTGGCAGACCTATTTTTTCAGATTTTCCAATTGATTAAAACATCATTTTGATGCATCTAGATGTTATGAAAACACGATCTATCAATTTAGAATACTTACTAACATGTTATTACACATATTTAAACAACAAAACAACATATCTAACATAGCATCAAAGATCTAAGTTAAAATTAGGATTTGCACATTTTTTGAGTGATTTTGGATTTCTGGCTTCTGATTCTGATCTTGCTATCACTAGGGCTTATTTAGGTATGAAATATGAGTGTATAAACTTTAAGAATTCATGGGTTTGGCCTGAGGTTGAGCTTCCATTTATAGACTTTAGAAACTTTGGGTTTTTAGACATTTTCCACCTACTTGCCTCTCTTAATATCTTATCTTGTTAATTTGTGCTGCTTGGGGGGTGATACCAGCTCATGTACAGCCTTAAAACTTGTTATCATGACTAGTAACCTACTTGTGAGCTAGTTCTTCATAATTAGTAGCTTAATTATGCCTTAATCCTCCTTAATCTTGATTAGGGTTCTGGATTTTATGATTAGGGTTACTTAATGATGTTATTAACACCTAATTAAAGTTTAATAACCATAGTTAGGGTTTGTAAATTTAGGGTTAGGGAATTGTAAATTTAGGATTAAGATTTATAAATCAAGGGTTAGGGTTTCCTAATTTAGATATTAGGGTTCCTAACTTAGGTTTTTACACAAATCCTAATAAGCACGACAAAGTGTTTTATCAGTGTAAGCACGACCAAGTAACTTGTCAAAATACATATACCGAAAAGTCCATTTTTAGAAGAAAATTTTTAAGCACGACGTGTCGAGCACGTCAACTTTCAGATAACAATTTATTTGACCTAATTCTACAACAGAGTATATAATAACACAATACACATTCAGAATGGAGAGATTTTATTTAATAACATAGAATTTACATATCCGAGTCTTGTTAGTGTTTTTGGGGGTTTATATTCACTCCCCCCTAATAAGAATTTCGTCATCAAAATTACAGTACAAGTTAAGTAAACAGTTGGGGATATTTCTCTCGTATTTTATTTTTGAGCTCCCAAGTAGCCTCTTCAACGTTCTGATTCCTCCAAATCACTTTGACAGATGCTATCACTTTATTTCTCAGGACTTACTCTTTCCGGTCGATGATCTGCATAAGTTCTTCCACATAAGACAGATCTTCTTTGATTTGAATCAGCTCATAGTTTATAACATGTTTATAATCGGGTGTATATGGTCGTAAAAGGGACACATGAAACACATTATGAATATGATTTAACTCAGGAGGCAGTGCTATCTCATAAGGAACTTCACATACCCTCCTCAAAATTTAGAATGATCCATGTAGACACTCGAAATTTTCTGTACACCTGTCACTAACATTGTAGGAGGGTAGATTCGTCTTTTAAGAGGGAACCCTGAAAGATGATCCATATCCGTACCGGATACTACCAGAAGTTTAGCATCAACCCTAGATCGCAATCTGGGAATAACAATTCCAATATCAGAGATAACCCCGAGGCATGCAGATCAATACCGGAACACATACAGGAGAAGACTGATTAATCTCAGAGATAACTCCGAGGTATCCAGTCTCAGTCCCAACCATGGGAATAGCCACCAACCTTGGTGATAACCCCAAGGAATGCAATTTCGGCAATAACCCCGAATATGCTTGTTACAAATGCAACCAGCTTCAATCTCGGCACTCACAACGAGATACACTATACCAGCCTGACGATAACATCGGGACGACAAGCATACCTCGAAGATGATAATGAGGACCTTCAACAAATTGCAGCAGTCCAATCTCAGCGAAGCTGAGCAACGTCTGCTTCATCAGCCCAATCCGGCGATAACACCGGTGAGGGGCAACATCGTCATCTGACCAACACGATGCCACGCCACGTCGTCTCAACGTCTCTACGCAACAGTGTCCCATAAGACTAACCAATCCCGAGTGACTATTATGCGAGGTAACGGATGAAAGTTGAAGCTTGAAGACCGGAGGGCACCGTCCCATCTTCAATGACTTCGTACAAACTCTAATCCCATGCCATCGTACAACTCTCGACAACGGCGGTCCAAAATAGGTCCTGTATACCTCAAATGGATGTCTAGATTGTACTTCTGAAAGTCCGAGTGGACATTACAGTGCCTGAGTGCATGTACTTCGAGACGACCCGACCTGAAAAACTCGGGCCAACCCGAGTTGCCTCTGGTCTACCTACGGCCCAGCCGTAGGTACACCTGTGGCTCCACCCTCTATAAATAGAGGGCTTGGGGTGGCCATTTTGTAAGGAAAAACGGCGAGGAAGCCCTGCCCAATTTGCTCTGTACTCACCCCAAACTGAGTGATTTCTCATTTTAAACACTTGTGAGCTCACATATAACTTATTTTATACCTACAAAAGTCAGTGTTTATCCACTTTAAAGATATTGAAGTCTTCTTTGACAGCCCACTGTATGCCTTCTTTTACACTTTAAAGTTTTTCTCTTCATCTTTGCACACACCCTTCTACACTTTGAGAGTCATGTTGCACACTTTTGCCCGGACTTCGGTTCGTGGTTTATTTTAAGTTTGCATATATATATATATATATATATATATATATATATATATATATATATATATATATACATTTATATATATAAACTGTGTGTCGAACTCTGTTCGATGAGCCTAGACTTATGTCTGGGGCGTTTAATGGCTTTCTTATATATATAATTATATATATAAACTGCTATCGAACTCTGTTCGGTGAGCCTGAATTTCACATCCTGTGCGTTTACTACTTTAATATATATATACTTATGTATATTAACTGTTGTTGGACTTTATCCGATGAGCTTGGATTTTATATTCGGTGGATTTATATGCTTTATATATATATATATATATATATATATATATATATATATATATTTACATTTCGTCCCACTTGGAGTTTACTTCGTGGTGGTTGACCGTTTTTACAGCTTTCTGTACATTTCGTCCCACCTGGAGTTTACTTCGTGGTGGTTGACCGTTTTTACAGCTTTCTGTACATTTCGTCCCGCCTAGAGTTTCCTTCATGGCGGTTGATAGCTTTTACAGCTTTATTTACGTTTCTGATCCCCCATGGATGTGCTTCGTGGTAGGTGATCATGTATGTATATATATATTTACAGCTTTTATATATATATACCTGCTTACTGCGTTTATATCAATTGCAGCATCATGTGAGCCTACGAATCATGTGATCACAGATTCAGTCCCCTGAATCTAGATTCGGTTCCCGTGATGGACCTTTTCAGTTATAAGCAGCTTGTAAATTTATCTGTGATGTTTGGATTTCCTCAGATGGTTTTCATACCCACGAGGAATTCAGCACCTTTTTGTACATTATTTTCGTACGGATGCTTCGCATTTGTCAAATAAAATCACTCCAGCCGAATACAAAATAAAATGGGAGTGTAAAAGGTCTCAATTACTATTGAGCATCAGGGTTTGAAAAACCTCTTTTATAAAACATCACTGCCATATCTTGATTAAAATTGAATTTTTACATAAAATTCAAACCCTGTGTATATAGGTGCGAACGAGGCCTCGCACTACTTCCAAGTAACAACACATTGACCCACACACACACACACATTCAGATAACAGTTTCTTGAAAAGAGGCGATCACCGTGGTAACACGGATGTCGGGGGGTGCCTAACACCTTCCCTTCGCATAACCAAGTCCCCGGACCCTAATGAATCTCGGTTTCACCGACCTGTTTAGAAGTGTCACATCACTAGGTTAATGTGCAAACCTTTTATCGGTTGTGGTGGTACAACCAGTTAAAAAACCAACTGGCGACTCTTACAGTCCATCATCGACATTATACATGTTGGACCTTTTTCACTTGTTTTTTCAAACAAATCTCACCTAAAATGAGAACACCAAAGAACAAGTAACGGAAAGGGACAATTAAAAATCCCGACATCGACAGGTGGCGACTCTGCTGGGGACTCCAGTAAGAGGACTTAAGCCGCTATTATAATTTTTTCAAAATTGTTATCTGCTTGTGTGTGGATGTTGTATTTACATTTTATGATGAATGTGTACGAATGCATTTCCTTACTTAGTGCTTTGCACTATAAACTGCTTGTGATATTAGTGCTTTGCACCATATCTGCTTGTGATATTAGTGCTTTGCAAATGTCATCATCTTCATACGGTAAGACGCGATGTATGTGAATGTATGTTGTGTGGTCCCTCCACTAAGAGGCTATCCCGTCGGTGTTTGATTACTGGACTCGTGAGAAGACTAATTCTCCGAGGCTCAAAAAAGGCACCACCCAAATTCGCTCCAGTTGAAAGACCAGATTAACTTCCCGTTAAGTAGATTGCGATGATTTGGGAACCTTCATGCCAAAAAGCCGCGAGAGTAACCTAAGATAGGTCAGCCTCTGATAAACCCAAAACGGAGGAAAGTCTCTTAATGCTCTTATTTCAATTACTTTTAATTATCTACCATATCTATCTCCATGTAATGAGAAATATGAAGAAATGTGTATAAATACATGCTACAAACAGCTGACACATCATATAGCATATTATTATCCACCACCCGTTCAAAGTCCAAAAAGGCAACAGGCCTACAGTCAATCATGTCGTCATTTGACCAGACCGAACTTAATCCAGTTTCTCGCAAGGAATTCGACGGATTAAGCAAACAGATTACAGATGTGGCTGTTCTACTAAAAGAATTACACCAGTCTACACAGGGTCAGAAAATACCCGTACATGCTGAATCCTCCACACAAGGAGGAACCCAGGTCATTACAACACCTGAACTGCAGTTGGATCCGACCAAAAAAACTCATGATGCTGCCAATCCCACTGGAGATCCAGACACTGGTGACATCAAAAAGAAAGTCCTCCAAATGGAAGAGACTCTTCGCACTATCAAAGGAATTGGAACACACGGGAGTCTTTTATATGCTGATTTGTGTATTTTCCCTGGTATTCATTATCCAAAAAAATTTAAGACTCCTAACTTTGAAAAATATGACTGGTTAGGAGATCCTTACACACATCTAAAGGTGTTTATTGGAGAACTGGGATCTTATGCAGAGGATGAAAAACTCAGAATGCAACTATTCCAAAAAAGTCTAACTGGAGAAGCCCGTTCGTGGTACACAAGATTAGACAATTCAAAGATCCATAGTTGGGAAGAGCTAGCACACGCTTTCCTCACCCAATACAACTTTTAATCTCAAATGGCTCCTGATCGGTATCAAATTACCAAGATCAAGAAACAGTCTAATGAGTCTTTTAGAGAGTATGCTCAGAGGTGGAGACGCCTGGTTGCCCAAGTTAGTCCTTCCATGACAGAATCAGAGATGGTCATGACTTTCATAGACATACAAGAAGCACCTTTCTATGAAAGAGTTTTAGCTGGCATCGGCAAACCATTTTCTGAAATGGTCAAACATGGGGAGATGGCTGAAATGGGATTGAAATTCGGAAAGATTCAAGACTTAGCTGCACTCAAAGCTGTTGCTGATCACATCCAATATGGAAATTATGGGAACAATCCCCAGAGGGTCTATAAAATGAAAGAAGAGGATGTTTCCCTAATACTACAGAGTCAAAAAGGCAGTCAAAACATGCCTATTTAGAGGAGAAATTACACTCCCTTTCAAGCACAGTCTTCAAACCCTCCAGTACTAAAAGGTGGAGAAGTGAAACGACCTCGAGTATTCACACCCTTAGGGGACACCCTCAAGAACATTCTAAATCTTCTAACAACACAGAAGAAAATCACACATCTGCTTCCACCAGCTAGCCCTAATGGACGGGGTTTTAATGCTGCTCAAAAATGCACTCATCATGCCGGGGCACCTGGACATGATACTCAGGATTGTTGGGCCTTGAAATACAAAATCCAAGACCTGATAGACAACGGTGAAATCGTGGTCACCAAACCCGATCAGCCTCACGTTCAAGACAACCCTCTTCCTTAACACAAGGAAGAAGAGGTCAACATGATCAATTGGAGCAACGGACAGAGTTCCAATTTTAGCTGTGAATCCTCCCAGACCCCCAAAGATGGTGATGACAGATGGGATTATGCTAAGTTCCAATTCACAATGGAACGAAAGATGAAAGCTCTTTGTAAACAAATTGAGCAATTGGCGGAACTGGTGACTTATCAGCATCAAGTGACTCGTCAGCTAATCAGCCAGGAGCATGTCAGTTTCCTACCTATTGTCATGAATATTCCCTCTTCACTTTTAGAAAATGAAATGCTGGAAGACAAAGTGACGAAGAGAGCGAATGCTAAGGCCCGTTGGGATTTTGCCAATAAAAGGGAATTCACATATTTGGGCCAACCTATGGAGGAAATCCTTCATATGTTAATCAATGAAGGAAGGATTAGTTCCCTTATACCTCTAATCAACCCCTATTCAGGACGATACAACTCTGAGGGAGTATGTCAATATCATTCTCAATCTCGCGGTCACAGCACAGAAGAATGCTGGGCACTCCGCCACCTTATTCAAAATTTAATCGACAGTAGCGTACTACGTCTGGCAGATAACGACATTGTGTTACGGGCAAGTGAGAATTCGTGTCCTACTAAGTGGAAGAGTGTAGTAGCAGTTATATTCGCTGAAAATGATGGGGTTAACAAATCACTTGTCATGCCAGTAATTCAACTCAAGGGAATCAACAATCCTTTGAAAGTGGTCGGTCCCGAGCCCATCAACTTGTCGTGCAGAGCACAATATCCTATTGTTAGCTTGCGCATAGTTTCGTGGAATTATGGAGAAGGTGAAGGATCCACCTCACATATAACAGTTGTAGTGTTGAAGGAGAATCCACTGTATCTTCCCCAAAGGGTAATGAAGCCTGTCATCAAGTCTAAGGGGAAAGTGCCCATGGAGAAGATTGAAAATTTCCTCCGCATAATGGGTCATAACGAAGCCAAGGTGGTTTTAAGATTGAAAGAAACTCCACAACAGATATCAATCTTGGACTTAGTCCTGACTTCCGAGAATCACCGGAAGGTCTTGTTAAAGTTTTAGAAGAAGCCTATCTACCGACATCAGTTGATACGGAAAATTTTCAACATCTGGTGGATCACATTTTCAACAACAATGTGTTATCCTTCACTGATGATGACATACCGCCTGAGGGGACCGGTCATTGCAAACCGCTGAACATTGCGATCTTGTCCTCCGGATATATGGTGGCTGGAGTTTTAATAGATGGAGGTTCCTCTCTGAATATCTGCCCATACGCTACCTTGGTGAAGATGAATATCAATCCCAATCGAATTCTGAGTAGCCATACCATTATCAAAGCTTTTGATGGAGCCCATCGTAACTCGGTCTGAGTAGTTGAGCTGCCAATTGAGATTGGTCCTCATACATTCTACGTATCCTTCCATGTGCTCAAGATAGTTTCGGGATACAACCTGCTCTTGGGACGACCATGGATTCACATGGCAGGGGCAGTCCCCTCCACTTTTCACCAACAGTTGAAATACATCATCAACAATAGCCTGGTCACAATCAGTGCTGAACCGGAGATTCCTCAGCACGGAGACATGCCACTCATCAATGCCAATAAGGATGTTGAGCCAATTAGTTTTCATACTTTGGAAATAAGTAATACCCAATACCATGCTATTGGAACGCCACTGCCCGAACCCCAGATTTCTGCCGAGGTAATGTCGGCCACATAAGAAATGATGTCATTGGGTCATAAATTGGGACAAGGGTTTGGTAAAGATTGCCAGGGTATCAAGTACCCTATTCGCTTAACCAAGCAAATTGGGACAGCTAGACTAGGCTATTCTGCTAGCTCTAGTCATAGGAATCCTCATAAGCATCATCAGATTCTTTCAGCTTCAACCATACGGCGTTTAGCTTCGCCTTCAAGCTTCGAGTCCGCACAACCTCTCGTAAAGGTGCCAGCCAGTATAATGGCAATGTTATTTCCCAAGCCGGTACCAGTGAAGGAGAAAGAAATCTTTGTTCCAGATCCCGCAGTGGAGGAAGAGGAACGAAGAATCAAGCAAGACGTCATACGGATGATGTCCGGCATACGCATCATCATTCATGATGAGCATACCAACAAATACACCCTAGATGATGATTGCCCAGACGTAATGGCTATCATTCGGGACAGGGAAGATGATGATAATCCCTCTATCACTGCGGTTCACCCTAAATTTGCTCTTACCAATTGGAACAACATTCCTTGCATTAGTCGTCAAGGGTAAAGCGGGCGAAAACTCTTTCTGCCCTGTAGATATAATAACTGCTTACTTTTTTGTACAGTATTAGCGGTTTATTTTGCCAGTATATGCTAACACTGTGTATGATCCACACATTTCATATATACTAAGTGAAAGCATATTTTGTTTCAGGACTCTGAATTTAGATGTGCATGTACTTGCTGATACGGTGCCTCTTCTCCACAAGGATTGTACCTTTGATGTAGAGATGAATTCAGCCTTGGTGGATATACAGGATGACATTGAGGTGCCTCCATAAATTCAAGAATGGGTCAAAGACAAACCCAAATCCAACCTTGATCAAACCACTCCTTTCAATCTCGAAACCTTAGAAAATCCTAAGTTAATCCAGATTGGTTTAGACCTTATCCCAAACCGACGGAATGACATGGTTACGCTACTAACCCAGTTCTAAGATGTGTTTGCATGGTCTCATGAGGATATGGTGGGTTTGTCCACTGACATTGTCCTTCATCGCCCTTCCATTAAAGAGGGATTTAAGCCAGTCAAGCAGAAGCTCATGCGATTGAAACCTGAATGGAGTTTAAAGGTGAAAGAAGAAATTGTGAAACAATTTCAAGCTGGCATCATAATGGTGTCTACATATCCTGAGTGGATATCCAACATCGTGCCCGTACCAAAACCTAGAGGGAAGGTGCGAGTTTGCATGGATTACCGTGACTTGAATAAAGCTTGCTTAAAAGATAGCTTTCCCGTGCCATTTATCCACATTCTAATTAACAATACTGCGCAATACGATATGTACTCCTTTGCAAATTTCTTTGCGGGGTATCATCAGATCATGGTTGCCGAGGAAGATCGTGAAAAAACTGCTTTCATCACTCCTTGGGAAACTTTTTGCTATAGACGGTTGTCATTCGGCCTCATCAATGCTGGAGCTACCTATCAACGAGCTATGATGGCTCTTTTCCACAACTAAATGCATAAGGAGATCGAGATCTACGTGGATGACATTATTGTCAAATCCCGGAAGGAGGATGACCATATAGAACATCTCAGGAAGTTGTTCAATAGGTTGCGTAAGTACAACTTGAAGTTGAATCCAGCTAAGTGCGCCTTTGGCGTTAAATCAGACAAGTTGCTAGGATTTCTAGTCAGCCACAAAGGGATAGAGCTGGATCCTGCCAAAATCCAAGCCATCACTGAAATGCCCATTCCTCAGATAGAAAAGGAAATACGGGGATTTTTGGGAAGAATCAACTTTATTAGCAGATTTATCTCTCAACTCACAGCAACCTGTGAGCCTATCTTCAAGATGTTAAGGAAGAACTCCTCCATGAAATGGAATGAGGAGTGCCAGAATGCCTTCTTTACAATCAAGAAACAGCTAATCAAAGCTCCCATCTTGGTACCACCCAGGGATGATGTTCCACTGTTTATGTATCTGTCCATAAGTGACAATGCCATGGGCTGCCTGATGGGACAGAAGGACGATAGAGGCCTATAACGAGCTATCTATTACCTCAGCAAAAGATTCAGCAGCAGTGAACACAAGTACACTCTGAGCGAAAAGACGTGTTGTGCTTTAGCATGGGCTTTCATGAGGTTACAACATTACCTCCATGGGCACACAACCCATCTCATATCCCACGTGGATCCTCTCAAGTACGTGTTCAATAAACCCATACTGAATTGTCAGCTGTCTAGATGACAGTTGATCCTACAACAATTTGACATCTTATATGTGACTCAAAAGTCCATCAAAGGTCAAGGAATTGCGGATCAACTGTCTGCCGCACCATCAGGGGATTCCAAACCCTTGGAAACCTACTTCCCTGATGAAGGAGTAATGACAATTCAGCAACACCATCAGTACGATACACGCCAAACGTGGAAGATGTATTTTGATGGAGCTGTCAATATGGAAGGTTCTGGAGCTGGAGTAGTTCTAGTATCTGATACGGGGGAGCAGTATCCCGTCGCCGTCAAATTACAGTTTGTCAGCACCAACAATACGGCTGAGTATGAAGGCTGTCTTATGGGGCTAAAAATTTCCCATTCAATGGGCATCAGGCGGTTAACTGTCCTTGGAGATTCGGAGTTGGTAATCAGACAATCCACCGAAATCTATCAAACCAAGGAACTACATTTGCTGCCTTACCATCGGAATGATTTCGCAGACACGTTAGCAACTTTGGCCTCCTTGATTCGCATATCAGACAAGGAACACTTGCCAAGCATCACAATTCCCCTGCACAAGGTCTCAGCCTACAGGAATTACGTTGGAGAAGTATCAGATGAGCTACCTCCCATTCAACATCCTTGGTTTCAACATATCAAGGAATATCTGCTAGATGGATCTACACCCGCTGAGGCGAGCCCGACTGAGAAAAGGCGGATCCATCGATTTGCTATGAAACATGCGCTCTACAAAAGACATGCAGGATTAGGTCTCCTCAGATGTTTAGACAAAGATCAAGCCCAAAGGCTTATGGATGAAATCCATGGCAGAGTCTGTGGCCCCCACATGAGTGGCCCCCTCCTTGTCAAGAAAGTCCTCAGGACAGGACATTATTGTCTATCTCTCAAAGCTGATTGCAATGACCATGTCAAGAGATGCTATCAGTGCCAGATTCATGGGAATGCTATACACGCCCCTCCACAGGAGCTTCACAATATGGCTTCACCTTGGCCCTTCTCAATGTGGGGAATGGACGTTATCGGGCCCATTGAGCCTAAAGCCAGTAATGGTCATTGATTTATCTTTACCATGATCGACTACTTCACCAAGTGGGTAGAAGCAGCCTCCTTCCCCAGTGTTACTAAAGAAGTCATCATTGCTTTCATCAGAAACAATGTCATTTGTCGATATGGACAACCAGAGGTGATTGTGTCCGACAATGCCAAGAACCTCAACAACAAAATGATGGAGGAATTATGCAGTAAATTTCACATCAAACATCTCAACTCAGTCATCTATCGTCCGAAGATGAATGGTGCTATTGAAGCGGCTAACAAAAACATCAAGAAGATTATGCAAAAGATGTCCACCAATCACAAAAATTGGCCTGACCTATTGCCTCTGACTCTGTTAGCCTACAGAAGCACAATGCGCACCTCCACTGGGGCAACCCCCTACGCATTAACCTATGGGATGGAAGCAGTGCTCCCCATAGAAGTTGAGATGGAATCTCTCAGAGTATTGATAGACGCTTTGTTGGATAAAGACCAATGGGTACAAGATAGGTATCACCAATTGTCTCTAATAGACGAAAGGTGAACCACGGCTATCTTCCATGGTCAGTTATATCAGCAAAGGATCGCCCGATCCTACAACAAAAAAGTTCGGCTACGGTAATTCAGACAACATGACTTGGTTTTAAAGAAAATCCTGGACAACCAAGATCAGGCTAAGGGAAAATTCACTCCTAACTGGGAAGGCCCATTTATTGTCAAGGAAGTATTAACAGAAGGCGCTCTCAGGTTGAAAGAAATGAACGGCGATGAATTTTCGCAACTCATCAACTCAGACGCCGTGAAACGGTACTATGTCTGAAGAAATTCGCAAGCACCCTGGTGTGGAACCCTCATATCACCAGTCATTCCGATTCTTTAAGCCTTTACCACAAACAACTTTTCTACACTTTAACCCTCAGGGAAACATACCTTTCAAGCCAGCAGCCTGGCTTTCTCCTTTGCGTTCCTACAACTTAGGTCATCCCACCATGGATTAAACCTCTTGCGTATACAGTTTGGCTACCCATACCTGGGATCAAACTTTTTACCTGCAGTTTATCCTCAACCTAGGATTAAACTTTTTCTTCCCTGCACTATGACCTGCACATGGGATTACGCTCTTCGTCTCGCCCTGAGGGGCGAACTACGTCGACCTGATCTCCTTTTCAATAGGAGTACATAGACAACCATTTCATATGGCCCGGTCGCAATAAAACAAAAATAACAAAAACATTTCCATCCTTTTCCTACAAAAAAAAACAAAAACATTCCTACACCATTCCTGTCCATACAGCGTTGAACCTCTTACACCAGGTTCGAATTACGCAGACCTGATCTCCTCTTCAATAAGAGTACGTAAGCAGCCATTCATGGTGCAATCTCACCCCCTACCAAAACACAAACCCTTGTCAGTTGGTACTGGGATCATCCTTCAATCCACTACATTTCATTCGACTTCAGACCAAAGGGAAGGAATTACCTGAAATCCTCCCAACTAGAAGATTCGACGACCATCTAAGCTGCGGTCATACCTTGAAGAGCAACACCAATCCATAAGAGATGAAATTAACTAGGCTTCTCCTAAATAGAAGTACTAGCGACCATCTGTGGCGCGGTCAATCTCAAAGAGGCAAGCAACACTCCTCTCCTCATTTCCATACAGAAACCAGTCCCAAGACACCGAGAGATGGTAGGGATACATACATATTGATGATCCATTCTGAACTATCTAGAGACAACTCAATGTCCATCCACCTAGCATAAATTCAGAATACATCAAGATCACAAGCCCTGAAGCAGCAGGCAAAATATCAAGTAAGTAGCAAAGCATATCTAAAAGGGAAGTGATCTAAAAATATATTTCCCTGTTATATATATAATGTTATTTGATATACACAATGTAAACTGTACATGACAAAATGGCTAAGCTAGTCTATACAGGAAAATTCAAGATCATCTACAAGTTAGGGTATATGCGAGCTAACAAGCCCAACATGGCGTCCCTCTCAGAAGATAGAGGTGAAGCTGTGGTCTCTTGTATGAGAATATCTACATGACCCAACAGATCTGTAGCCATCTGCATGGTGACCATATGATCATCAATATATGCGCTCATCTCTATGATCATGCCAGTGGTAAGGGACCTCACTGCAGTACTATCTTTGATGGCTACATCCCGGGAAGATATGGCGATATCCCGCTCAACTATCATTGCATCTCTGGCTGATATAGCCTCATCCCGCTCAACGACGGCGGCATCTCTACGAGACAATGCCTCTTCTCTCTCCAATAGAGCGACCTCCCTCTCATCAAGAGCAGTCGACATCATAGATCGAATCTGATCTCTCTCAAAGGTCATCAGATGAAAACTCTGCTCTAAGTACTGTGCCAAGTGCTGAATCACAATAGTACTGGTACTAGAATAATCCGAAAGAAATGCTGGCAACCCAGCAGTGGGCTCCTCCTCGATGTAGGTATCAATGTCCTCCATGGGCTCTACATCAACTAACTCGCGCTCCGGTACTGCAAATACTGCTGCAGAATACTCTGCAGAATAACCA
Organism: Panax notoginseng; assembly: GCA_016801055.1. Lineage (NCBI taxonomy): Eukaryota > Viridiplantae > Streptophyta > Magnoliopsida > Apiales > Araliaceae > Panax > Panax notoginseng. The sequence goes on along the minus strand of CM029013.1, from coordinate 235,818,136 downwards.
GGATGACTGACAGAAAAAATAACTATCTCGTGCTGATCCCAGTAGGTGTATACCCGAGATCGGTTCTCTGCTGAGAGGTACCGAGAAGCTGAACGCTGACCTGTCGCCCCCTCAAAAGGATGAAAATCCTGGAACTGGTCGAACTACGACATCACGGCCAATGGGTGATAAGTGGTCACTCCCCTCAAACCAGCCAGAGGGAGATAATCCATGCCCGGAGCATGAGTAATAAAGCTGTATGGTGACCTAAGCCCCAAACACGGCAATATGCTGAATGGATCTCTGATATCTGCCAAGAATGTGGACCAGGACAGAGCATCTATACACTCTAATGGCTGAAAAGAGTATGACATAGCTACATCAGGGGTGAAGCAGTACCCATGCCGTCTAAGAGTGCCAATCGGTCTCAAGTGTGACATGAACCACACATATAGCATGACTGAACTCCCAGTGAACACTCCTGTTGGATAAGTGCAGCAATAGGATGCCGACCGCAGGGTGTCTGCTACAATCATAGGCACAATGGTACGACCCTCCCTGAGAGCTCTCACGGCCATGACAACGCCTATAACTATCTCATCCATATACCGCGGCATATACACATATGACAAAACACATAGCATCAGTATGTCAACTCTGGCCAAATGCCAGTGATCCTCTGATGCGGTGAAATCCCCGGAATGTCATGAATACCTATCCTCCGAGCCAAATCTGTCGTACAAAAAACGCTGGGATATTACGTGGCCAGATGTCAACTCATCCTGTACCACTCTGCGCCTCAATACTGTGAGAGTCATGAATCATTTGCTCATGTCTCCCAAAGCCAGATGCACGTAAGGTTTATCTAAAGGCAGCATCGTCAAACGTGCATACTTCTCCAGAGTAGGAGTCAACTTATAGGTGCCGAATCGGAATACCTGCCTATTCGGTAGACAATGCTCTATCATCCCGTCCATAAATCCTGCGAGAACCTGAAAAGTCAAAAAGGTCATGGTATGCTGTAATAAATGATCTACAGTCACCCTCTCTGGTGGTGACATGCTATCATACCACGATCTCATACCCGACGCCACCACTGACGGTGGGGTATGATCTATACGGCTAACTGTCAAAGAAGACATATATGCGGGCTGTGTTATAAGACCATCCAGGAGTCAATGCCGAATATCTCTTGACATACATACATATGCATAACATGATACATGTATAACAGATAATAGATGACAATATGATATAGGGAATGGGAAAAAATAGTGCATACATTCCAAAGTATATCATCATCTAATACATCATCTCTGTACAGCTACAAATACAGGGAAATGGGGCACAGACACCCTACTACTGACAGAGGCCTATCAAAAATATAGCGAAAATGGGGCACAGCCAACCAATATATAACAGAGGCCTATCAAAAGATATAACGAGAATACACATCAGAAGAAGATAATGGTGTCGATGTCCACATCATCAATCCTGTCCACCTGATGTAACTCCTCTTGAGTCACTAGATCTCTATCAACAGGGATGTCAGGCCTATATAAAGTAGGATCTGCGCCGACAAAACCGAATGGGTCACCTGAGGGGCCAGCGCCTGAGATGGAAGGATCAAATGAAGCCGCCTCTGCCAGATCTCTGCCCAAATGCTGGATAAATATGTGTGCTTGGTCCAACTGTCGGGTCAAACTATCAATCTGGGTCATATGAGTCGGATCTCGGACACAAGCTATCCAATCTGTCATCATCAAGGATCCTGGAACCATATCCCCCATAAACTGTGTGGCGCGGGACTGAGCTCCATTAGTGCGAGGGACCACCATCGATGGAACGTCTCCTGAGTACATGGACCCTCTGACAATGCAAAATCATCAACCCCCAACAATGGGATATTAGTGACCGGTGACGGCAATACAGGCCAATAACGCCTAGCAGGAGGCAAGATCGGTATACGAATCTCCCATGTGGTGCTCCTAATAGCATGCTCTCCTAAATAGAGCTCCCAACCTCCATCTGTGAAGAAAGGAACTCTCCTGGTGGAAATCACATACTCGACTCCAGTCGGGAATCCATCCTTAAAACCCACGGTCAGGTGTTCCCCAGAATACGGAAGCCATGTGATGCTGTCGGCCATCAGCAACTCCAGCTGTATACGACAATGAGTGAATCCCTCAGCTACAGGGACCTCTGGCAGAATCGAATGATTCCATCGTCGTCCTCGTGGATAGGTGTCTAAACCTAACACACTCACGGGATGCAAGCATGGAAGCCTCTCATAGGCCTAAAACTGCCAACACAAAGGCAAACATCTGCTATCAGTTAACACTCTTAACCTATACATGGTAAATGACAAGAGAAATACTCACCAGCAGAAACGGGTAAAATCCTAGCCAAGACTCGGTCAAACCCTGTAAGCACATACGCATACCCCGGAGGAAATAGGCAAAGGTATAGGAGCCCCAATCATACTCTCCAATACGGTACACATCACGTGTAGCGCTGATCAAAGCAAAAGATACCGTGAAAGAGTTATCTACTATGAAGCAGCCTCGAATGATTATCAGGAATAATCGCCGCAGAACGCGATCCCAAATCCTGACATCATCAGACATGGGCTCACTCAATAGCCCGCTCATAGCATCTACGCTCAAAGGGCCTGGACAGACAGTCCTGCCTTTGAGCGCCGCCGTCGAAACTCCTAATAAGGATCTAATGGCAGTAGGGGTAATATTTGCCATACAAGGCACTGGCTCCCCACCGAACTCCATACCTATGATAAATCGCCAATCCATAGGCGTCATCATCACCTTGCAATCAAGCAGATGGAGTGACTGAGTCTGATGAAACCATTGCTCAGACAATGCCCTGAGATAACCCAGGGACAACGACGGGGAAGGATGGAGAAGAATGCCCCAAATTTCCACTCATGCACTACCGCTCTATAGTCAGGAGGAAGTACATGGAGTAAATACTAAACCTGTTCCCTCGAGGTTGTGTAAAACCAGGAACATGCATGAAATACAGATCAACATCAAAACCCTTTAATCCTCATTTATAGGAAAGAAGGAAGATCAAAGTCTAACACCATACCTCGTTAGCATGCAAATACATCGATGGATGTCTGCCCAAACCACCCAGCAACTCTGGGTTCACCACCTGAATGCTCAAAAGCTCCCTGCGAGGGACATGTACAGCAGAAGTGGGATCCTCTATCGAAATATCCGCCTCCTCATCCTCAACATCTGGAACATCTACCTGGACAAGACGTATCATGGCCTCCACCAACCGACGAGGCTATCTGACAGAACGAGGATGAGGCACTTTAGAAGCCCTCCGTCGTACGCCAGAAGTGGTCCTATAGGAACTGCTCGGCTGATTCAGATCCATAATTTCTGGACAACAAGTCTTCAAATCACCTCAGAAAGGAAATGAGAGAAAATACAGGCATATGTTACCAAGATAGTGTAGAACACTTGTACGGTGATAGAATTTGTAGAAAGCAGCCCGAACTCAGCAGATCTGAAGATGGTTCGCAGTTTTCTCTATGCGAAGCAAGTTGAAAGTGACTTGTGAGACCAACCTGCTGGATTATATCATCCACGGTTGGCCGTAGGCCCATCTACGACTGCAACAGGTGCACCTGCAGCACCCCCATACGGGTCCCATCCCTCCGGCTCGGTCCAATTTGAGTTACAAAGGAGTTCTTACAAGCTAAAAAGGCCAAACCAGGGATAAAAACACTACGCGATTGAGCAGAATAACATAAAACCCTAGTTTTTCTGGATCCAACTATGGCTTTCTTTTTATCCATTGGTATTCGCTCGAACACAGGATTTACTATACCGAAGATTTAAGTCTTTGCATACCACATTCGGCAATACCGTACAGAGGTCCGATGCCGTCAGCGTAAGGTTGTCACCCCAATCTTTTTATAATATGGAGCCCCGGCGGGGGTTACAATGCATGCTCATTCGTTGACACACAAATCAATGAAGGTTAAGTAGCCTTGACATTATTACAGCCGATAGCGATTTAAACCTATCAGAGCTCTGAAGCTATTCGTGGTTTTCACACCCGACCGCTTGTATTCTCCAGCGGATCCCCGGCGGGGGTCACAACATAATATTTCGGTGATCTACACGACAGCGGAGGTTAAGCAACCTTGACAGTATATCCCACAGGATTTTTTAGTCGTTGATTCACATGTTAGTGAAATACACGGCAACGAAGGTCGGGCATCCCTGACAATATTTGTTGTTGGCAGTAAATCCAACAGAATCGTGACATGTCCTGACGATACAAACCAGGAGATTGTCATCAAGGAGGATTGATGATGGATTATGTTATACACATCCTCAAGCAGATCAAGCTTTATCCCCATAGATCTCTCACACATAAGAGGCACATCTTCGGGATCAAGTCATAATCAAAGACACATGACTTTGGTGATAACTTCAACATCAACATCCTAACAGATTCAGATTACACATCAAATCTGGTCATCGCTGCTAATCCCCAGTTGAAGCAACAGGGAGCCAGCAATCATCCCTAGCGTGTTAGGCTACAACCCCGTACACATGCATCATACATTTGCATCATGTGGCTATCCATAGTACCATGTTCATCTTGTTATGTTTCAAGTGTCTAGGATTCTTTATCCTACCCATGCATCGCCATGCATGAGTAAGATAAAGAGGGACATCTGTAGACACTTGAAATTTTTTGTACACCTGTCACTAACATTGCAGGAGGGTAGATTCGTCTTTTAATAGGGAACCCTAAAAGACGATCCATATCCATACCGGATACTACCGGAAGTTCAGCATCAACCCCAGATCATAATCTGGGAGTAACAATTCCAATCTCAGAGATAACCCCGAGGCATGCATATCAATATTGAAACACACACTGGAGAAGACCGATTAATCTCAGAGATAGCCATGAGGTATCCAGTCTCAGTCCCAACCATGGGAATTGCCACCAACCTTGGTGATAACCCCAAGGAATGCAATTTCAGCAATAACCCCGAAAATGCTTGTTACAAATGCAACCAGCTTTAATCTCGGCGCTCACAACGAGATATATTGTACCAGCCCGACGATAACATCGGGAAGACAGGCACACCTCAAAGATGACAATGAGAACCTTCAACAAATTGGAGTAGTCCAATCTCAGCGAAGCTGAGCAACGTCTACTTTATCAGCCCAATCCGGCGATAACACCGGTGAGGGGCAACATCGTCATCTGACCAACACAATGCCACGCCACGTCGTCTCAACGTCTCTACGCAACAGTGTCCCACAAGACTAACCAATCCCGAGTGACTATTGTGCGGGGTAACGGATGAAAGTTGAAGCTTGAAGACCGGAGGGCACCGTCCCATCTTCAATGACTTCGAACAAACTCTAATCCAATGCCACCGTACAACTCTCGACAATGGCGGTCCGAAATAGGTCCTGTTTTACCTCAAACGGATGCCCGGATTGCACTTCCGAAAGTCCGAGTGGACATTACAGTGCCTAAGTGCACGTACTTTGAGACGACCTGACCCGAAAAACTTGGGCCAACCTGGGTTTCCTCTGGTCTACCTGCGGCCCAGTAGCAGGAACACCTGCGGCTCCACCCTCTGTAAATAGAGGGCTTGGGGTGGCCATTTTGTAAGGGAAAACGGCGAGGAAACCCTGCCCAATTTGCTCTGTACTCACCCCAGACTGAGTGCTTTCTCATTTTAAACACTTGTGAGCTCACATATTTCTTATTTTATGCCTACAAAAGTCAGTGTTTATGCACTTTAAAAATATTAAAGTCTTCTTTGGCAGCCCACTGTAAGCCTTCTTTCACACTTTAAAGTTTTTGTCTTCATCTTTGCACACACCCTTCTACACGTTGAGAGTCGTGTTGCACACTTTTGCCCGGACTTCGGTCCGTGATTTATTTTTAGTTTGTATATACATATATATTTATATATATGGACTAACATTATCGAGTTATGCCTCGATTGAGCTTAGACTTCCGTCTGGAGCGTTTAATTTCTTATATATATATATATATATATATATATATATATATATATATATATATATATATGAACTTCGTGTCGAACTCTGTTCGATGAGCCTAGACTTATGTCTGGTGCGTTTAATGGCTTTCTTATATATATAATTATATATATGAACTGCTATCGAACTCTGTTCGGTGAGCCTGGATTTCACATCCGGTGCGTTTACTGCTTAATATATATATACTTATATATATTAACTGTTGTTGGACTTACTTCGTCCCACCTGGAGTTTACTTCGTGGTGATTGACCGTTTTAACAGCTTTCTGTACATTTCGTCCCACTTGGAGTTTACTTCATGGTGGTCGATCATTTTCACAGCTTTCTGTACATTTCGTCTCACCTGGAGTTACTTCATGGTGGTTGATCATTTTTACAGCTTTTTGTACATTTCGTCCCGCTTGGAGTTTCCTCCGTGGCGGTTGATAGCTTTTATAGCTTTATTTACGTTTCTGATCCCCCATGGATGTGCTTCATGGTTGGTGATCATGTATGTATATATATATATATATATATATATATATATATATAAGCTGTAAATATATATATATATATATATATATATATATATCTGCTTACTGCGTTTATATCAATTGTGGCATCATGTGAGCCTAGGAATCATGTGATCACATATTCGGTCCCCTGAATCTAGATTTGGTTCTCGTGATGGACCTTTTCAGTTGTAAGCAGCTTGTAAATTTATCTGTGATGTTTGGATTTTCTCAGATGGTTTTCATACCCACGAGGAATTCTGCACCTTTTTGAACATTATTTTCGTACGGATGCTTCGCATCTGTCAAATAAAATTAATCCAGCTGAATATGGGAAAAAATGGGAGTGTAAAAGGTCTCAATTACTATTGAGCATCAGGGTTTGAAAAACCTCTTTTATAAAACATCACTACCATATCTTGCTTAAAATTAAATTTTTACATAAAATTCAAACCATGTGTATATAGGTGCGAACGAGGCCTCGCACTACTTCCAAGTAACAGCACATTGACCCACACACACACACACATTCAGATAACAGTTTCTTGAAAAGAGGCGGTCACCGTGGTAACACGGATGTCGGGGGGTGTCTAATACCTTCCCTCCGCATAACCAAGTCACCGGACCCTAATGAATCTCGATTTCATCGACCCGTTTAGCAGTGTCACATCAGTGGGTCAATGTGTAAAACTTTTTCTCGGTTGTGTTGGTACAACTAGTTAAAAAACCAACTGGCGACTCTTACAGTCCATCGTCGACATTATACATGTCGGACCTTTTTCACTTGTTTTTTCAAACAAATCTCACCTAAAATGAGAACACCAAAGAACAAGTAACGGAAAGGGACAATTAAAAATCCCGACGTCGACAGTCCAATGAATCTCGGACACAATTTTCCTTTCTTCCCTAAATGTATCTTGCCCTTCCAAGGGAACACTTTCAAGAATACATGGCTTCCTACGCTAAAGTTTCATTGTTAACGATGTGGATCAACAAATTTCTTCAGTCGATCTTGAGACGCTTGTAATTGTTCGCGTATAACTTGGATTATCTCAGCAGTTTGTTGGATTATCTTGGGTCCTAACATTTGTCTTTCCCCGACCTTATCCCAACAAGGTGTCCTACATTTTCTACAATGTAAGGCTTCATAGGGTGGCATACCTATACTAGCATGATAACTATTATTGTAGGCAAATTCTACCAAAGGTAACTAATCCTCCTAACTTCCTTTGAAGTCAATGATACAAGTTCTTAACATATCTTCTAGTGTTTGAATGGTTCTCTATCATCATCAATTGACCAGCTACAGGATCCTCCTCTTCCTTAGTATATAACAATTGTTGATCATGAAGTAACTTTTCCTCTTCTGCATTACTATCTTGAACTGCCTCAATTCTTGGTGGATTACTTACTATCGGCATCTCCTCAACATCGGAGCTGGCCATCCTACAATAAGAATTTCTTTATTACTTTATATTACAAAAGTTTAACACAGAACATAAGGTTTTTAATGTTATTTTATGTGTAATTTAATATTTTTACGGATTCAAAGACTATACTAAGATATCTCTTCCTTAGATCTATAGCCTATTTCTTTGATACCAAACTTGTGATGCCCCTAAATCTATACGCCCACAATATCCGATTTGGTGTTTACAACTGATCAATTAATATAACGTATCCAAATCTATAAACCCGTAATATCTAATTCAGTGCTTATATCTAATCGAAATACTATATACATATATATTTATATACATATATATGACAAGATACAATTCCCATCTATCCAAGGTTCATAGTATCCCATAACAGATAATAATTCACTATAGAACTATTGTTGTGTTTGGATACCCTCACTAGGATGTATAGAATGTATCTACGAATAGTATCTATCTATGCAAAATCTAGAGTATTAGTAATAACATGAACAGTCCATATTACCAATACCCTCACTCAGATGTATAGTCTATGTCTTGAAGATTACTCTATCGTATTGATAGTACCTATCTATCTGAAATCCAGAGTATCAACAATAACAGGAATAGTCCATATTGCCAATATCTTCATTCAGATGTACAATTTCCAAGGATCTCATAATAAATCAAAAGTCCTAATTACATCAATTTATGTAAAGTAAACACGGTTGCAAAAATAAAGGATGATATTATATATATATATATATATATATATATATATATATATATATATATATATATATATATATATACAAAGGCTAGATTATATGGTTCTTCACAAAGAATCCCTTATTACAAAAGTCTTACATTATGCTAGACAATAATTTAAACTAATCTAACCATGGTCTCTTCCCATTGTTTGTTCCAGATGTACTAGGGTGACCATCTAATACTACAAAGGAAATGATTTGCAAGAATAATCTATGACATGCTCAGTACAGTTTATATTTATAAACACAATGTAGGATTTAAAGAAATATAACAGTTCAAATAGCTCTTCTCAACTGAGTGTTGATTACCATTTCTAGATTTTCATTTATGTCAATCACAAAGACTTAGAAATCTTGTTCAGATATGAGACAGGGGATTAACCTATTCAAACATCCTAGGAGTATGCATCTCATCATAATCATGCCCTTCTTGCACTAAGTGTCAGTTATACTTGCACACATTTTTCCCTCAAAGTGATATACAACTTAGTATAGCATGTCTTACCAAAATAATTTGGTTTGACACAACACTTTATGCTTGATAAATAATAATTCAATAACACATGAATAAATAATTAATTATTTTAGTTATGCTGAAGCTATAGCAATAACTTCACAATAATTGGTAACAAATTTGGTTCGGTATAATATATCGAAAAGCAATCAAGATTGAAATCTTGTTCAACGTATAAGTCGGGTTCAAGAACTTGCGTAAAAAATAGATTAAGGTTTAGAAGACTTGCCTAAGCGAAGATCGTCTAAATAACGCTACCCAATTAGTTTATAATTACTTAATATGTTCAAAAATATATATTTAACACATTAATATTGATAACAATAGTCAACTACACAAACTATTCACGTTTGGTCTAAGTTTGATATGATTTTGGTGTCCTAAAACCTTATCAGATATTTAATAAGCTAATATCATGGTTAAACCTTAATTATAAGTTTTATTATGATTTTAGATGATTTATATATCTTTTATAATAGTTTCTGGAAGCTTATAATAATTTTTAGATATTTAATTATCCATTAAAGTAATTTTTAAATCATTTATTACCATTTTTATATAATTAATATTCACTTAGAATAATATTAAATAATTTGTAACCACTTAATATGATTTTTAAATCATTAATATCATTTTTTATATAATTATTTATTATTTATAAATGATTTATCTAATTAAATTATTAATAACTTAATTACTAATAATATTTAAATAAATAAAATATTTATTGAATTTATACTAAAATATTAAAAGTTAATTATTATAACTTAAAATAATTTTTAAAGCTATTTTAATAATTATTTATTAATTATTTCTAATTTATTTAATTAATTTTATTTTTTGTCTTTCGCTAAAAGTCTTTTGTAACAATCCAGATTTTTATTATAATATTTAAATATTTATTGAATTATATAAATATTTAATGGATGTGTTTATCGTTGAATAAATATTTGTTTAATTGATTTGATGTGATTTGATTATTTATTTGTTTAATAAATAATTAATGAGTTAAGGAAAGTAATTATTTTGAAATAGTAATCTAATTTAATTTAATAATTAAGTTAGAGAGTTTATAATGATCAAATAAATTATTATATTTTGCAATGAATTGTTATTAGAATTAATTAATTAAGTATGAAAACTTAATTAAAAGAAGTGCGACAAATAACTATATTATAATTAGTTATTAAAATAAATTAAAGTAGTTTTGATTTGGTTTTACCCAAACAATGCTTAAGGATATAAATTCCTTAATTTTAAATTGTTTTGCCAAACAAAGCCCTATGGCTTTTGTTTTTTTAAAATTTTGAATTTTAATAAATAAAATATAAATAATATATATATATATATATATATATATTAATTTGGTAACTGATAAATTGAATAGGGGTATTGAGTAGGCGTCGGTTTTGTTTAAACGGGCGTGCGTTGGTTTTATTTTGTTTTTACGTAAGGAGTATTTGGGTTTTGGCTCAAAAGAAAAAAAAAGGAAGATGGCAGAAATTGAGAGAGAATAGAGTAAATTGAGAGGAAAAGGTGTCTGAAGTTGCAAGGTTGTCTGTGACTAGCAAGGGTTAACAAGAATTTCTTAACAACAAAAGGTATGTTTTAAAACCTTAATATATATATGTTTTTACGTCTCTGTGTTCTTCTATTTCATTGTAAATATAAAGTTTTTACAAAACTCTGTAGTAGTTGTTATATAACTGAACTATGGTGTTTTTTATGGGTGTATGATGTTGGAAGTACATGAAATGTTATGTTAATTTCGTTTAAAAGGAAGGAAACTATTTTGCAGTTTATGTTTCGGTACATGGCTATTAACAGTCAAAATATTCATTAGTTTGGTTGTTAAGAGGATAAAAATCGGTAAATTGTTGATAGCTAATTGGGAAATTAAAACCGTGAACATGTTAATTCTGTTGTTAAGAAGTTCAGAGAATCGTAGTTAAAGTAAACGAATTGGTTGTTATTAGAATTTACAGTGTTTACTGTGTTAAAATATATCAACTATGGAGTTTTGGTTTTAAAACAGTGTTTTCAAATAATTAAGTTTTCTGAAATCGTTGTTTAGTGGTTAGTAACTAGTCTATGGATGATTATTAACGTTTATATGTAGTTTACAATGAAGTTATGCATGTTAATTGGGGTTAATTGTCTTTAAAAATAAAGACAGTAGCTTTGTTATGTTCGTGGTTGGGTTCTGCAAGTTTCGGCGCCCCAGCGCTGAAATTCGCGCCCCAGCACTAATCTCGCGCCCCGGCGCCACTGTATAGCCTAGTCCTCGCGCCCCGGCGCCGAAAAGGGGTCTGGGTTGGACAGTTTTGACCTCCTGTAGTAAATTGGCCATAACTTCCTCATACGAACTCCGATTGAGGTGATTCAAGATGATCCGGAACGAGAACGAGTAGACCTACAACTTTTGTTCTTTAAGTTCTTCAATTTGAGGTCACTAGGATGGGTCAAAATGGTCATATTTAGGACTGTTGTGTTTTCGGAGGCAATCGGAGGGTGTCAGACATGCACATATGCATGTGTAGTGCTCCAGACCATAAAAGATGATGTACTAAGTTATAAAACATGAATGTTAGTAAATATAATGATGCTTAACATTAATATATGATGTATTAGATGAGTTATAAAAACATAGTAAGCATACACAAGAGAGGCAAATCGGGCGTGTGACGAATGAACGTCGAAACGCCGTGCTAAGTGTTAATGAACTTAAAAAGTGTTTCAATTCAATTGAAATAAGTATTATAGGATATGAAATGGGTTTAACATAAAACCAATAAGTAGTCCTAGCAAGACTTAAGCACTTTAATGAACTTCGATTATGAAATATAGTGAGATATAAGTTGAAAGTTAACACAATCTAATTGAGCATTGTGTGCTAATTAATAGGAAAGATTATGAGACGTAGAGTAGAGTTTACATTACAATTACTATGTGTTGTTATGTGACTAATATTTGATGTGATTATATAATTGCGTAGGGCACGTGAAGTGCAGATAGCTGTAAGTTGTTAAACTATTATTGGTAAACAACGATCAAGGCAAGTCTTTCGGTTCCTATTTTCTACGTGGACTTGATGAAGTGTTTTAAATTGCATGATATGTTATGCATGTTGAAATCATAAAATGTTAAAGTTAATATATGACTGCATTGTTTTGGCTAAGTAATGATGATTGAGTAAGGAACTTAATCTTTATATTTGTTATGTGAATTAAAAGCATGTATGCCATGTTACGTTAATGAGATGTATGTCGAGCATGTTATTATGTGATATGTGATGCATGAAAACTGTTAGACTTTGCTGGGCTATCGAGCTCACTCTTGCAAATAACCACTTTTGCAGGTCAAGATTTTAAGGTAAAGATACGTGCTATGTGAGTTATAGAGATCTATATTCACGAAGATTACTTATGTTTTATGAGAAATGTATTTCATATTTTGAACGTAACATGCTGTTGAAATGTAAGTTGAGCTATCCAATGTATATGGATATTTAGTTATGATATAAGACTTTGTATAGTCATTTTGTTGTAACGATTCATGATATAAGATTGAATTAAAGAGATGTAATGTAATGGTTGCGATTCAGGGCAAGAAAGAAGGAAATGTATAAAAGTTTTAAATATTCCGAAATTTTATTAAGTTTAACATAGAATAATGATATATTATTTAGAGGTTGAATGTATGGTTAACTACCGAAGTCGGGATTTAAATTGTATAGATTTTGGGGTCGTTACAGTTGGTATCAAAGCTGTAGGTTATAAACCTTAGGTAGAAGTGCCGTAGGCTATAACCTTAGAGAAGAGAGGTGAAGATAATGAAAGAATAAACTCAAATAGAGTTTGAACAATAAGGGATTTCAACTTGCGTGAAAGGATTCAAAGAAGAATCTCGCAGAGTTATCAGAAATATGAATGTGGGGTTACCCAACTCCAATAATAATGATGTAAGGTGATAATAAATAGACAATGTCTATAAAAAAAGAATGATAAAGAAGTTAAGAAAAGAGAGTTATATCTAAGTATGGTGCAATTGTACTCTTTAGTAGTTGATGTATGGTATATGGGCTAAACGATTCTTTCATAGAGCGGAGGTATATACGAACTAGCAACTCGAAACCTTGTTTGTTAGTTGTTTGTGGGAAACCACTCAGCGTACCATACTGAAACTGTTAGAGACTCGATGTGTACCAAGTGTAGAGAATGGATGTGTATGATAAAAGTGTAAAACTCGAATGAAATGTTAAGCGATGTACATGAAGTTAGAATTCTTAAAGGCTGAATTGTTATATAAACAAGAAGATTCAAAGAAGAATCTTGAAGAGATATAAAGATAAGAAATGGGAGTTTCCTAACTCCAATAGCCAAGATAACGAATAATGCCGTAAATGATGAAAAAGAGAAAGAATGAGGATCGTAAAATAAAACGATCACAAGTTAACAAAAGAATTTTAAGAAAGATGATTATAGAATAAGGTCACGACGTGATCTGTTTAAGTTCTAAAAGAAAGATGGTCTGCAATGTTTGAATGATTATAGCTTAATGCTATGAAGATGGTGTACTATGAACTAGTACGAGGTAACTCATGAGGAGTTATAGATGATGTGATATGAGGAATTCGTATCAAGCAAAGAGCAAGTTAAAAGAAAGATAGAGTTAGGTGAGATTTCAATTGGGAACTCATGTGATGGCTGAGTTGTACAAACCTTTGTATGGGCGAGGGTTTTGTGCTTCACTTAGTTTATCACATTGATAATCATTGGAATGTTTGTGTCGTGCTATTTGCTATATGCCTGTTGAGAAGGTGATTCTTTTCTCATGTGTATAACAGATAGGTAGAGTATAGTTACAGAATATTATAAGGTTAAGTGCGAGTTCTTAAAACTCATACTTATGGTAGGTTCGTGACTCATAATTATATGGTATTTTTTTTAATCCCTCAGCGAATGGACGCCTATGGTCTGACTAGGATAAGTTTTTAAACTCATATGATTGTGGCAAGTTCCTGAACTCATTACGTGTGGTAAGTTTGATGAACTAGGGTATAATTAAGTGTGAATGGAGTATTGAGGATGATAGGAATAGATAGACCTATTAAGCAATGGATCATTATAGAAAGTGGAGTTGATGGTGGAAGCACAGGTATTCTAAATCTACTAGCTATGCTAGACTTTCGAAATTTATTGACTTCGTGCTGATGTTTACACTTTTATTTTTTGAAAAATATTGGATCAAATGATGGAACCAATGAGTTTTAACAACAATACTGTTATTCGTATGTCTATGCTAATTGCTTCGGCTAGACAAAAATGATTTGCAATATATCAAAATGTATTTTATATCATTAATGCATCATGTAACCTAGTGCAAAGATGATAAAAACGATGGAGTCATCAATGCAGTATTACCTAGTGTTGGATGTGATCTAAGGATCGTCAGCCCATTATGGTATGATGTAGTATGATAAAGTCACCAAACGGACTGTAAATACAGTGCGGTATCATGACGTCATAAAAAGATTTTTGAGATTTCTTTAAGATATGGGAATATATATATATATATATATATATATATATATATATATATATATATATATATATATATATTTCGATTGTCGTCCGAATTGTTGTAGAAGTCTATGCTATTTGATTCAGCTAAACGAATATTGAAAGATGTTCATGAAATTCAAGAGTTTCTTGAGAAGTTATGCCAAACCAAATTGTTTTGGTGCGGATTCAGATGTTGAAAAGCTGAGATGAACAACCCTTTTATAAGGGATTACGCGGAGGCGTTGAGATGTTTGTGCACAACACATTGTACGAAGGGCTGATCACCCTAACTACGAGGAGTCCCTATAGTCTTTTGACTGTTAAAGTTTAAGTTGAAAGATTACTTATAACTATGGACATACGCATAGCGTTTAAATGTTTGTGCACACTACATCGTACGAAGGGCTTAACACCCTAAGTACGGGGGTCCTTATAGTCTTATGACTGTTAAAGTTGAAGTTGAAAGATTACTTGCAACTGTGGACATAGTTCGTGGTCTTATGACCCTCAGCATGATTTGGAATCTTTTAAATTCCTGTTATTCATATCGCTTCCCAATTATTGAGCAATTGTGGAAGATTCTTGGTATTCTAAAAGGTGAATGTGGTAAGGATGATATTCCTTAGAAAGAAGTGAGTCATAGAATACGACACTAAATGATGAATATGTTGATTAAATGAGAAAAGAGATTTTGAAGTAAGAAGTAGATGATTTATCAAAGAATAATGTGAAATTTTTAATAGAAAAGTTTAATAATTGTAGAATGATCTTTGTGGAAGAAGTGGTTATAGAACCTAAGGAATGAATATAGTATTAACGTAAAATCTACTTTGATAGATGGAATGAATAAATATTAATTGATAAAATTTCGAGGACGAAATTCTTAGAAGAAAGGGTGAATGTAATATCCCGAGTGTTTATGATAGCGATTCCCGAGTGTTTATGATAACGATCCTTAGAAAAGGAAATGAATGGGTTAAAAGATATATAATACTCAAAATATAATTGAGTTCAAATGAAAGTTATGAAATGAAACCTAGAATTTGTTAGGTAATGAATGTAGTAGGAAATATAAAAGCTATATTTAGATAAAATGATAAAAAATTTCTCTGAGTTATTTGTTTAAATTGTATCTTCGATTCTGGGGACAGAATCTTTGTAAGTAGGGAAGATTGTAACGAATGAGTGGTTTTAGTTGTGATTCTGAGGACAGAATCCTTGTATGGAGGGAATGATGTAACAATCCAGATTTTTATTATAATATTTAAATATTTATTGAATTATATAAATATTTAATGGATGTGTTTATCGTTGAATAAATATTTGTTTAATTGATTTGATGTGATTTGATTATTTATTTGTTTAATAAATAATTAATGAGTTAAGGAAATTAATTATTTTGAAATAGTAATCTAATTTAATTTAATAATTAAGTTAGAGAGTTTATAATGATCAAATAAATTATTATATTTTGCAATGAATTGTTATTAGAATTAATTAATTAAGTATGAAAACTTAATTAAAAGAAGTGCGACAAATAACTATATTATAATTAGTTATTAAAATAAATTAAAGTAGTTTTGATTTGGTTTTATCCAAATTAGAATTTACAGTGTTTACTGTGATAAAATATATCAACTATGGAGTTTTGGTTTTAAAACAGTGTTTTCAAATAATTAAATTTTCTGAAATCGTTGTTCAGTGGTTAGTAACTAGTCTATGGATGATTATTAACATTTATATGTAGTTTACAATGAAGTTATGCATGTTAATTGGGGTTAATTGTCTTTAAAAATAAAGACAATAGCTTTGTTATGTTCTTCGTGGTTGGGTTCTGCAAGTTTCGGCGCCCCAGCGCCAAAATTTGAGCCCCAACGCCAAAATTCGCGCCCCAGCGCCAAAAGTTGGTGCCCCAGCGCTGAAATTCGCGCCCCAGCGCCAATCTCGCGCCCCGGCGCCACTGTATAGCCTAGTCCTCGCGCCCCGGCGCCGGAAAAGGGGTCTGGGTTGGACAGTTTTGACCTCTTGTAGTAAAATGGCCATAACTTCCTCATACGAACTCCGATTGAAGTGATTCAAGATGATCCGGAACGAGAACGAGTAGACCTACAACTTTTGTTCTTTAAGTTCTTCAGTTTGAAGTCATTAGGATGGGTCAAAATGGTCATCTTTAGGACTACTGTGTTTTCGGAGGCAATCGGAGGGTGTCGGACATGCACATATGCATGTGCAGTGCTCCAGACCATAAAAGATGATGTCCTAAGTTATAAAACATGAATGTTAGTAAATATAATGATGCTTAACATTAATATATGATGTATTAGATGAGTTATAAAAGTATAGTAAACATACACAAGAGAGGCAAATCGGGCGTGTGACGAATGAACGTCGAAACGCCGTGCTAAGTGTTAATAAACTTAAAAAGTGTTTCAATTCAATTGAAATGAGTATTATAGGATATGAAATGGGTTTAACATAAAACCAATAAGTAGTCCTAGAAAGACTTAAGCACTTGAATGAACTTCGATTATGAAATATAGTGAGATATAAGTTGAAAGTTAACACAATCTAATTGAGCATTGTGTGCTAATTAATAAGAAAGATTATGAGACGTAGAGTGAAGTTTACATTACAATTACTATGTGTTGTTATGTGACTAATATTTGATGTGATTATATAATTGCGTAGGGCACGTGAAGTGCAGATAGCTGTAAGCTGTTAAACTGTTATTGGTAAACAACGATCAAGGCAAGTCTTTCGGTTCCTATTTTCTACGTGGACTTGATGAACTGTTTTAAATTGCATGATATGTTATGCATGTTGAAATCATGAAATGTTAAAGTCAATATATGACTGCATTGTTTTGGCTAAGTAATGATGATTGAGTAAGGAACTCAATCTTTATATTTGTTATGTGAATTAAAAGCATGTATGCCATGTTACTTTAATGAGATGTATGTCGAGCATGTTATTATGTGATATGTGATGCATGAAAACTGTTAGACTTTGCTGGGCTGTCGAGCTCACTCTTGCAAATAACCACTTTTGCAGGTCAAGATTTTAAGGTAAAGATACGTGCTATGTGAGTTATAGAGATCTATATTCACGAAGATTACTTATGTTTTATGAGAAATGTATTTCTTATTTTGAACGTAACATGTTGTTGAAATGTAAGTTGAGCTATCCAATGTATATGGATATTTAGTTATGATATAAGACTTTGTATAGTCATTTTGTTGTAACGATTTATGATATAAGATTGAATCAAAGAGATGTAATGTAATGGTTGCGATTCAGGGCAAGAAAGAAGGAAATGTATAAAAGTTTTAAATATTCCGAAATTTTATTAAGTTTAACATAGAATAATGATGTATTATTTAGAGGTTGAATGCATGGTTAACTACCGAAGTCGGGATTTAAATTGTATAGATTTTGGGGTCGTTACATCTTTAGCGACAGAAAGTGTGGTTATAGGTGTTTGTCATTTCTGAAGAACAGCTTGGTCAAGGCTTAGATGTCACTTTGACCTTGATCTAATTCTCTACAGTTGATGATTCTGGGTTTGCAAGTGTATACGTTTTGTAGTGCTCATGTAAGACTACAATTACATACTAATAGCAGACTCTAACCTTCAAATAACAAAAAATTATAGAGGCACAAAGTCCCTATCAAAACTGTTCTTGGGGTTCTGGGTAACCCAGAACAGTGGTCATGGTCGATCAACATTTCTGTGACTCTTATATCTTTCAATCCGTGTAATAGATATATGTTTTAATTGATGTAGTTTGTAGTCTATATACAAAGGTACATAGATGATACACTGGTTTGGACTGAGTAAGACTCTAGGGTGCACATTTAGATTGGTTAAAGTACAGCCAGAAGTTGTTCTTGGTGTTCATCACGTTTCTGAGTTTTCAAGACACTACTACAAAACAGTAAATAGATAACGCGGAAAAAACGTTGTGGTTTCAATCAGAAAAACGTCGTGGTTAAGGGTGTCATCTATTTGACACCCTTACACAACGTTTTTAAAACGTTGTAGTTAGACACATTATACAACGTTTTTTAAGAAAAAAACGTTGTAGATTTGTTTTCCATAAATTAGTAGATGCTTGAAAACGTTGTAGAAGGTATGATTCCACAACGTTTTTTGGCTAAAAATGTTGTAGTTTAATATATCAGACAACGTTTAGACACATTTACACAACGTTTATAATGTGTCATCTATTTAGAAGGTGTCATTTATTTATACAAATATACAACATTTTTAAAATGTTGTAGATAAAAAAAAAGAAAAAAAAAAGATTGTGATTCACCTATATTACCAATGCATCTGCAATATGCTAATGCCATGATATATAGCTAAAAGTTCTAAATTCTCATTTAAATTTAAAACCAAAATGTATCAACCATTCAAAATACATCCCAGTAATACATTTCGTTTACAATTTCAAATTACTATATCCACAAAATATATACCAAACTATCCATATATACATCTCAAATTCACTTTTCAATCCATAAAATAAACCAAACTATCCACAAAATTAAGCTACATGATGCTTGAGATTGCACATGATGCTATTTGAGCTTTATTATTGATCTAATCCACCATCAACATCTTTGAATGAAACACAGAACAAAATGGATACACAGAGAGACAAAATCCTAAGAAAAGTAGGACACAAACGAGAGCCTAGGAAAGCCTTTCTAAAATAAATAAAGTGAGAGCTGTTTCTACTTTATATGACTGTAACAAGACACGCAAAAGCTTTCCACAATAATTAATAACTACCATAGGGGCGCTTCACCCCACATGCAGACTGCACACCCTATTGTTGAAGCTGTTGTCTCAACTGCAGCTGCTGTTGCTGCAACAAATGGGCTCGCTGCACTGGTGGCATAGACTGCAACAATTGTTGCTGTTGTTGCCTCAGTCCCTACTGCTGAATTAAAGTAATAAAGAGAATAAAATCCAAAGTAACATGAGAATTGATCACAAATTTATCTATATATATATATATGCATATAGCAAAACTTTCACATCAGGGTAATATAGCTTTGAATATAAGGAATAAAGAAGAAAATAAAGTCAGGATTATTACATATTAGGCTTCCTAGAAGAGCCAAAGGAGATTCCAATTCTAATTTACCTACTAAGTGATGATTTATTAAAATATTTAATTGAATTTGTTGTAATAACATCCAAATGGTAGAAAATGATAAAAGATACCTCAGATTCTATAGATGCCTTCATAGAAACTCATCTTCCAGTTTCTATTTATCTTCCTGTTTCACATCAGAGTATATAGCATGCTCCAGATTGTACAACAGCTGATGATGATTGAAAATCTAAACCATTTACTAATGAACCACCTTTTGGTTTTACATGTCATGTATCAGATTTATGTGATGCAATTTCTACTCTTTCCAATCTCCCATCAACAGGTTTTGTTCTTAATACCGGGTCTTTAAAGGAATATGTTTCTTTATATGAAAAACTAAGCAAACTGACAGAACTAGTCAATGCTCGACTACATAGTCTGTACAAAACTGACAGAAAACCAGTAAGTAATGAATTAACAATGCCGGCTAATTTAACCTTGAGCTGTATCATGCAGATTTAGAAAGAAATAGTAAAAAAACTAAGGCTTGCACTGTAGATGATAACAGATGATGCATTCAAGGATGGTGGAAATGAAAGCCCTATAACTTATCCCGGAAATTCTTGATATCTCCAGAGCATAACAAATGTGTGTCGAATGGACCATTCCCCCAACTGTTTGGCATCCACATCAAATGCATATACCTGGTTTGAGGAGGCGGAGAAAAGTTACACAAGTGAGGGAGAGTGGCAAAACAAAAAACAAGTGGAGCTTACCTAGAAGAGCAATTATCTAATTTTCATATAAAGTGAGCTACAAAGAATTAACAACATGACACTCCCCCTTCTTAGTAGAATACACCTTGTGCAGATTCCTAATCTGGATGCATCTACAAACAAGATAGGGATATTAGCAAATACTTGTATGCTACAAGTAGCGATACCTCGGCATTGAAGTTCTAGCATGTCCACCTGCCATCTAGCTCTTGCTGCTTCATTTCTAGGCTTATGGCTTCCACAGCAGGTCCAGAAGAACTGTCCTCTTTGGAAAGCTTTCCATTGATCTCACCTTGTAAACTGAAATCATGAAGTTCACTAGAGTTTTTCTTCCTCCAAAAACTTTGGCGAAATATGAAGTTCCATGGGTAACTCGCTACATTTTCTTTGTAAAGTACCTGATCATATAAACATATGGTGATGTTATAACATCAATATACTCTTATAGTCAAATGTTTCCATAACATCATGGTGCTTATTGGGATGCTATATCCAACATTATTTCCAAACATCCATCAGATCACTACGGTCAAATTTTGTATACAGACAGATGTGTGAAATAAGCTTCTGCATATAAAGAGTCGGTCAGCTATGGAATGAAGACATGCGTATATTAATTACTGTTGTATATTTTGTACCCTATTTACCTACGGTTCTACCAGTAACATTACCATTGTGTATGAAGTAAATAATAGTAATGTCTTGCTACTGAATGAAGAAGTAGAGAAAGAAACAATGTTCTGGACAGGTAAAAAAATTTATCAAATGCAAAAGATCATGGAAATTTGTTCCTTGTAGATAATAATGAATCATTCTTCTCAGTAATTGGCACTTTGACATGACTTTTTTCATTCAGTCATTGCGTTTAAAGGAGTTGATGACCGGTAAGATATAGTTGGATTGATCCCTCAAAGGAAAATCTTATTTATTGGTTCGGCCTAGCTAATTGTTTTTCTAAGTATTATTAGAGGATAAACTCAGTTCATTTAAATTAAATTGATATATACAATCTGGTCCAATATAGCTGCCAATAAGCTATTCTGCATGTAACTGGTAATACATACATGGCTAGTGAAAACAAGACTGCCTATCGGGATAGAAACATAACCATTTGAAGGAAGAAGAAGGTTAAAAAAGTACCTCCCCAATGAATTCTGGTTCCATAGGATTAACAAGGACTGCTTCTGGATAGGCCAATTCTTTGCCTCTTCCTGGTAAACGGTCATCTGGAAGAGGCATATACCTTTGTCTATTATCTTTCATAGCCATGTAGTGAAACCTACAACATAGAAAAAATACACCTGTCAACTACTCAGTTTATGATTAGCACAACCATTTCTTCCAAAATTGTGGAGCTCAATCAAATACTAGCCCGCGTCTAGAGCAATTGACTTGAATAACGCTCAACACTGAAGTTGGATTTATTACCAAAACTTTGCCTTGGTAGGTTCAAAGAAGGCATGTCCACTAGATGTTCGTAAATGGCATAAGAGTAGAAGCCTGAGGAACCACGAAGCATAATGAACCTAAAAAAAATCACAACTATTTTAATCACAATTATCAATATACATCATAGTGGCTACTGACCTTGTAAATGTGATAAGTTCCTCACTGAGCCCTATCACAGAAAGTAGTGTCGAAAATGGTATATCAACAGGAAAGAAAAATAAAATCAAATAAAACTACTAACTTAAGACCATACCAAAAGTTAATTACAGAAGAAAAGACCATAAAAAAGAAACAAACTAATATGTCTAGCATGACGTTAAGACATCAATATGTGTCTATGAAAGCAAATTGCTTGTAGGGGTATCATTTGTTTTAATGATATCATGAACCTTCAAAGTGGCATTACCTGATTGAATGGCTTGAATCACTCCAAAAAAATGAAGGGTCATATAGGCCCGGAGTGTGTGGCTAGAAAAGAATACTAAACTTTTCTTTGGGCACGATACCTAAAGAAATAAAAGTACTCAACTTGTCTTCTAGCATATAGCAGTTTAAACACTGTTTCAATAACACAATTCTACCATTTATGAAGGTATAATATGAGAATAATCTTTCTAGCATGAACAAGTTAGGAAGAAACAACCAAACTAAGCAAAAATGTCACCACATGGAAAGTGTGAAAAAAAGAATTTATAGACATCAAAACACAAAGGGTAGAAAAGGGTTAGACAAACGAATTATGATAAATCATTCCAATTCCTAGAAGTTTTGCAGGTATCTACAAACCGTGAGAAGTCATATTTCCTAACATATCCCTTATTCCATTTACATGATACTAAACAAGCAGGCATAATGAATTTCCATGATTAATCACATAAGAATATGCACAACACACTCCAGAAAAGAGTATAACTAAGCAACCTAAGATACAATATAGGAAGGACAAGAACCAATGTAGATGAACTGATAGCAGAGATCAGTTATCATTTAGAAAGGAGAATTCCAGCAAAAAGTGGCATCCAAACAAATTTAAAAAGCTTTGCCAATCTCCCTTCTCCTCGAAAACATATAGTACATATATACATATATATCATCATCAAATAGAACAAATACCACCCGATTAGAAGCTGGAAACTATATATAAAAAGGTGTATATTATTACACAAAAGGGCCAAAAATTTACAAATTAAAATTTGAGAGAAGTTTATGACAACTAATAATGTTTTGAAAATCCACACAAGGGATTTGCCAAGTGAGTACTAAGATTACACATACAACATAAAGACAACTCATAATCGAGTAGCAAGATAAAGAAAGCAACACTGCCATATACTGGAACCAAACACCAATATAAATTTTTGGAACCCAATATTAACATTTAACGGAGAGAAGAAGAATTAAAGGATAGGGATAAGAATAACGACAGGATGACATGTGCATTATCATACTATCAATTGGAGGGCTTATAATTCGTAGAAGTAGAGGAAACCAAATTCTTCCAAAGATAGTGCCCGCTTTCCATGTCCACACAAGTCTGAAAACTCATCCAAATGGCGTCCCAAACCTATAATATCATCACGTAAGTAATAATTTATACACGATACATCGATATATACACACAAATTTAATAATTTAGAAAAGGGACACTGAAAGAATTAGAATAATATAAAACCTAGAAAGAGAAACCCTAGAATTAGGACCCTGAAGGATTGATTAATAGAAGAAGCAGGTTATGATTTAAAAGGAGCAATGAGCGGATCATTTGTGGAATTGTCATCGTCGTCGATGATAGGGGTGAAATCAAGTCTGTGAATACACCCTCAGCAGCTGGGCTTCTACAAATGTTACCCAGGCCATGACGACAGTGATGGTGGAAGAGAGGGAGGACGACGGGGAAGAGAGGCCACGACGACGGCGATATCCTTCAGATCTGGCCTCTCGGAGACTGGGAGCGGGCTAGGGCAGGAGAAAACATACTGATAGAGAGATTTTTGGTTCCAAAAGATTTTTGTAAACTCCGTGTTTTTTAGATAGATAACATTTAAAAAAAATGTTATCTAGTTAAAACCAAAAAATACTCTTTTAAATAGATAACGTTTTTTCATATATATATACAACGTTTTGTTAAAAAACGTTGTAAAAAAAATACCACAACGTTTTTTATAAAAACGTTGTGATTTAAATGTTGTCTATTTACTACTTTGTACTACTGAGAAAACGCAGTCATGCTCGGTAAACGATATTTGACCATTAATTCTAGTAAAACTATGAATTATTTAAGAGTTTGAGTGCTATATATATGTAGTATATATGTCAAGGTATCTTTACATAACACTTAGACATCCTAATATCAAACATAAACCAATTTAGAGGCCAGTCAAAGTACCTGGCTCATACTGTTCTTGAGATTTCTGGGTAACTCAAAAATCAAAACTTTGTGGTCGGTCAATGGCCTTTGACCACTTATATCTTGCAATATATGAATCTAATAGACCTGATTCCTCTTCTAGATTACTAACCTCGTGTAATAGTACAACTAGCATACAATTAACAGACCTAGATATTAACTTACAAGGATCTATAGTCTCTGATATTCGACTGTCAGAACTATTTTCTAGATTGCTTAAAACATCATTTTGATGCATCTAAATATTATGAAAGCATGATCTATCAATTTAGAATGCTTACTAACATGTTATTCCACATATTTAAACAACAAAAAAACAAATCTAACATAGCATCGAAGATTTAAGTTAAAATTAGGGTTTGCACCTTTCTTGAGTGATTTTGGATTTCTGGCTTCTGATTCTGATCATGCTATCACTAGGGCTTATTTAGGTATAAAATATGAATGTATAAGCTTTAAGAATTCATGGGTTTGGCCTGAGGTTCAGCTTCTATTTATTGACTTTAGTAACTTAGGTTTTTTAGACATTTTCCACCTACTTGCCTCCCTTATTATCTGATCTTGTTAACTTGTGCTGCTTGGGGGGTGATACTAGCTCATGTGCAGCCTTGAAACTTGTTATCATTACTTGTAACCTACTTGTGAGCTAGTTCACCATAATTAGTAGCTTAATTATGCCCTAATCCTCCTGAATCTTGATTAGAGTTTTGGATTTTATAACTATGGTTACTTAATGGTGTTATTAACAGCTAATTAATGTTTAATAACCTTTGTTAGGGTTTATAAATCTAGGGATAACGAATTATAAATCTAGGGCTAGGGTTTCTAATATAGATACTAGGGGTTCCTAACTTAGGTTTTTACACAAATCCTAATAAGCACGACAAAGCGTTTTATCAGTGTAAGCGTGACAAAGCAGCTTGTCAAAATACATATGCCAAAAAGTCCATTTTCGGAAGAAAAATTTTTAAGCATGACGTGTCAAGCACATCAACTTTTGGACAAGAATTTATTTGACCTAATTCTACAATAAAGTATATAATAACTCATTACACATTCAGAACGGAGAGATTTTATTTAATAACATAAAATTTACATAACGAGTCTTGTTCGGGTTTTTGAGGTTTCACATTCACTCCCCCTAATAAGAATTTCGTCCTCGAAATTACAGTATAAGTTAAGTAAATAGTTGGGGATAGTTCTCTCGCATTTTATTTTTGAGCTCCCATGTAGCCTCTTCAACGTTCTGATTCCTCCAAATCACTTTGACCGATGCTATCACTTTATTTCTCAGGACTTGCTCTTTTCGGTCGATGATCTGCACAGGTTCGTGCACATAAGACAGAACTTCTTCGATTTGGATTAGCTCATAGTTTATAACATGTTTATAATCGGGTTTATATAGTCGTAAAACAGACACATGAAACACATTTTGAATATAATTTAACTCAGTAGTGCTATCTCATAAGAAACTTCACCTACCCTCCTCAGAATTTAGAATGGTCTAATGAATCTCAGACTCAATTTTACTTTCTTGCCAAAATGTATCTTGCCCTTCCAAGGGGACACTTTTAAGAATACATGGCTTCCTACGCTAAAGATTTATTATTGATGATGCAGATCAACGTATTTCTTCTGTCGATCTTGAGACGCTTGTAATCGTTCACGTATAACTCAGATTGTCTTAGTAGTTTATTGGATTATCTTGGGTACTCGCATTTGTCTTTCCCTGACCTCATCACAACAAGGTGTCCTACATATTCTACCATATAAGGCTTCATAGGGTGGCATGCCTATACTAGCATGATAACTATTATTATAGGCAAATTCTATCAAAGGTAACTAATCCTCCTAACTTCCTTTGAAGATAATGATATAGGTTCTTAACATATCTTCTAGTACTTGAATGGTTCTCTATCCTCATCAATTGACCAGCTACAGGATCCTCCTCTTCCTCAGCATCTAACAATTGTTGATCATGAAATAACTCTCCCTCTTCTGCATGACTATCTTGAACTGCCTCAATTCTTGGTGGATTGTTTACTATCGGCATTTCCTCAGCATCGGAGTTGGCCATCCAACAATAAGAATTTCTTTATTACTTTATATTGCAAAAATTTTACACAGAACATAAGGTTTTTAATGTTATTTTATGTGTAATATAATATTTTTATGGACTCAAAGACTATATACTAAGATATCTTTTTCTTAGATCTATAACATATTACTTTGATACCAAACCTGTGATGCCCCTAAATCTATACGCCCACGATATCCTATTTGGTGTTCACAACTGATCAATTAATATAACGCATCCAAATCTATACACCCGCGATATTTGATTCAGTAACAATTCCCACCATCTATCTAAGTTACACAATATCCCATAACAGATAATATTTCACTATAGAACTATTGTTGTGTTTTGATACCCTCACTTGGATGTATAGAATGTATCTACAAATAGTATATATCTATCCGAAATCTAGAGTATTAGTAATAACATGAACATTTCATATTACCAATACCCTCACTCAGATGTATAGTCTATATCTTGCATATTACTCTATCGTATCGATAGTACCTATCTATCTGAAATCCAGAGTATCAGCAATAACTTGAACAGTCCATATTGCCAATACCTTCATTCAGATGTACAGTTCCCAAGGATCTCATAATAAATCAAAAGTTCTAATTACATCTATTTATGTAAAGTAAACACGGTTGCAGAAATAATGGATGATATTATATCATATATTATATATATATATATATATATATATATATATATATATATATATATATATATATATATATATAAAGGCTCGATTACATGGTTCTTCGCAAAGAATCCCTTATTACAAAAGTCTTACATTATGCTAGACTGTAATTTAAACTAATCTAAGCATGGTCTTTTCCCATTATTTTTTCCTAATGTACCAGGGTTACAATCTAATACTAGAAAGGAAATTATTTGCAAGAATGAGCTATGACATGCTCAGTAGATTTTATATTTATAAACACAATATAGAATTTGAAGAAATATAACAGTTCAAATAGCTCTTCTCAACTGAGTGTTGATTACCATTTCTGGATTTTCATTTTTGTCAGTCAGAAAGACTTAGAAATCTTATTCGGATATGAGACAAGGGATCAACCTATTCAACATCCTAGGAGTATGCATCTCATCCTAATTGTGCCCTTCTTGCACTAAGTGTCAGTTCTACTGGCACACATTTTTCCCTCCCAGGGATATATAACTCAGTATAGGATATCTTACCAAAATAATTTGGTTTGACACAACAGTTTATGCTTGAAAAACAATAATTCAATAACACATGAATAAATAATTCATTTTTTAAGTTATGATAATGCTATAGCAATAGCTTCACAATAATTGGTAACAAATTTGGTTCGATATAATATATCGAAAAGCAATCAGGATTGAAATCTTGTTCAACGTATAAGTAGGGTTCAAGAACTTGCGTAAATAATATATTATGGTTTAGAAGACTTGCCTAAGCGGAGATCGTCTAAATAACACTACTCATTTCGTTTATAATTACCTAGTATGTTCAAAAATATATATTTAACACATTAGTATTGATAACAATAGTCAACTACACAAACTATTCACGTTCGGTCTAAGTTTGATCTGATTCGGTGTCTTAAAACCTTATTAGATATTTAATAAGCTAATATCACGATTAAACTTTAATTATAAGTTTTATTATAATTTTAGATAATTTATATATCTTTTATAATAATTTCTGGAAGCTTATAATAATTTTTAAATATTTAATTATCCATTAAAATGATTTTTAAATTTTTTATTACCATTTTTACATAATTGATATCCACTTAGAATATTATTAAAAACCTTGTTATTATTTTTAAATAATTTATAACCATTTAATATGATTTTTAAATCATTAATATGATTTTCAAAATAATTATTCATTATTTATAAATGATTTATCTAATTTAATTATTAATAACTTAATTATTAATAATATTTAAATAAATAAAATATTTATTGAATTTATACTAAAATATTAAAAGTTAATTATTATAACTAAAAATAATTTCTAAAGCTATTTTTATAATTATTTTTAATTTATTTAATTAATTTTATTTTCTGTCTTTCGCAAAAGTTCTTTAGAGACAGAAAGTGTGGCTATAGGTGTTCTTCATTTCTGAAGAACAGCTTGGTCAAGGCTTAGATGTCACTTTGACCTTGATCCAATTCTCTACAGTTGATGATTCTGGGTTTGCAAGTGTATAGGTTTTATAGTGATCATGTAAGACTACAATTACATAGTAATAGCATACTCTAACCTTCAAATAATAAGAGGTTATAGAGGTTCAAAGTCACTGTCAGAACTGTTCTTGGGCTTCTGGGTAACCCAGAACAGTGGTCATGGTCGGTCAACGTTTTTATAACTCTTATATCTTTCAATCCGCGTAAAAGATATGTGTTTTGATTGATGTAGATTGTAGTCTATATACCAAGGTACATAGATGATACACTAGTTTGGACTGAGTAAGACTCTAGGGTACAAATTTAGATTGGTCAAAGTACAGCCAGAAGCTGTTCTTGGTGTTCATCAGGTTTCTGAGTTTTCCAGAAAATGCAGTCATGCTCGGTCAAAGATATTTGACCATTAATTCTAGTAAACCTTTGAATTATTTAAGAGTTTGAGTGTCATATATATGTAGTATATATGTCAAGGTATCTTTACATAACACTTAGACATCCTAACGTCAAACAGAAATCAATTTAGAGGCCAGTCAAAGTACGTGGCTCATACTGTTCATGAGATTTCTGTGTAACCCAAAAATTAGAACTTCGAGGTCGTTCAATGACCTTTGACTACTTATATCTTGAAATATATGAATCTAATAGACCTGATTTGTGACGCCCCAAAAATTAGGTATACATCACCCATCTTGGGTCGTCAGATACATAGTACAGAATACAAATACAACTTACTAATACAACTGTCGTGTACAATACGACAAAACATAAACTGTGAGTTTGAATACAAATATTATCTCCTAGAGAGTATTCATACTCAAAAGGAGTCCTCATTACATTTATTAACACACCATTACATAGAATAGTGAGGACTACTAACTAATACTATTATTCGGACCATCACTCTGTTCCCCGACTTGCCCCAGCTACGTTCTCATTTCCTGAAGAGAACAGTGCAAGAAAGGGTGAGCTCAACTAGCCCAGTAAGAAATATTATGACTAAGATAATGCAGAATAAATTATCATTAGCCTTCAACAATGTTAAACTGATAAAATATAATAGACATCAAGTTTAACTGTAGCGGAACAAGCAATCCATTAAAAGAGTCAAGTAGAAAATAAACTCTACTATCTTTTATGATTTAAAAGGTTTTTCAACACTGTTATCGCCGAGACTCAGCTTAATAAAATAATCCACATCATCGAATCAACCCTGGACTACGGCCAAGGATATTCGTGCATTCATTAATGGTCATGATCATGCCAACAACTGTCCATCAATGCACTAACGGCCAATGAGGACTTTTACCACATCATTCGTAACATTACGGTCATGATTATACCGAATAATCCCTGCTCATAATCATACCAAGTCCATCTATGTACTACAGGCCACAGATGACTTTTAACAAAATATAAACATGAGGATGATGACAATGATATAAGAATTCAATAAAACAGGTTCAAGAATTAATTTATCCAGAAATTAATAACGTCCAAATTGTCAACATGATACTGCTTTGTGGAGTAAACTTCAAGACTGATCAGGAGAATATTTTCATGAATAGATACTAGATGAAGCGCAAATGTCAAGGATATTCCACTAATTTCATGGAGTATAGAAGTCAAAGTTTTAATCAACTGAGTATAATAAAGAATGGAATAACAAAAGAAATCACCACGCATGCGATAGACCGCACAGACAGATTATTCTTAACAGAATAATAATAATGGAACCAGGTCCGGCGTAAACGCACAGACAGGATATTCCGACAGAATAATAAATAATGGAACCAGGTCCGGCGTAAATGCACAGACAGGATATTCCGACAGAATAATAAAGAACAGTATAATAAATAATGGAATAAATAATGGAACTAGGTCCGGTGTAAAACACACAGACAGGATATTCCGACAGAATAATAATAAAGACGGAACCAGGTCTGGTGTAAAACACACAGACAGGATATTCCAACAGAATAATAGAAGAATATCACCAAGTATAGGGTAGACCGCGTATACTGGTTATTCCAACAGAATAATAAAGAATGGAATAACAGAAGTTCTCTTCATGAATATAAAAGAAATAATATTCCCTACCTTAAAAGAACTGGATATTGGAAAAGTGAAGTAGCAGAATACTTTTATTCTCTCTCTCTTATTCTCTCTATACTTACTCTCTCTATAGCTTGAATGAATTCGTGAAAAATAATGAAGCCCTAGGCCTCTATTTATAGAAAAATTGAGGGTGGCTCTTGGTCTTAACGAAGGGTCAAATGACTCTTGGTCTTAATCGAAGGGTCAAATGACTCTTGGTAATATTAAAGAGACAACTACTATTGACGAAAGTAATTACTATTGACCAAGGTAAATACTATTGACAAAGGTAATTACTATTGACCAAGGTAAATACTATTGACCAAGGTAAATACTATTGACGAAGGTAATTACTATTGACCAAGGTAAATACTATTGACCAAGGTAAATACTATTGACCAAGGTAAATACTATTGACCAAGGTAAATACTATTGACGATGGTAATTACTATTGACGAAGAGACTCTTAGATGATGACATATGGGCCCCCCATAAAAAAATAACCAAACTTACCACAACGTCTCAATTATTGATTTAATAATATAACATATTATACAGATGATACTATGACAATAGTTTAAGAGATATGATGCAGCAATTACTGTAGCAATAATTGAGTATAGCTGAGTGACTTCTTACGTAAGCATCAATAATCAATACCGTGTGCTACTATGCAACCACGCGTATTACTGTACTTTTACTACCGGGTAGTTCAACAGTTTTAACGGTTTTAACGGTAACACCTCAGCCGTTATTTTATAGAAAGATAATTTTTGTCGTTTTCTAACTACGACAATACTTCTGTTGTGGGGTCCACCAATGATTGTGCCGTCGTACAAATATTCCCCGACCAATCGAATATAATATGACAACTTGCATACTTTGCAAAATTTATAAATACTACCCATAACTATTATATCAAATCCACACCATAATATAAAAAAAATTATTTCGAGAAAAATTAAATATTTATTCATAAAATCTGGGGTTTCACAATCTCCCCTCCTTATGGAATTTCGCCCTTGAAATTTATGTACGTACTTGGTATGCCGAACATGTGAGGATACCTTGACTTCACTTCAAATTCTAACTCTTGAGGTATAACCTTTAAGCATCGAATATGATCATTCTTATCCAAGATGTTAATACGTGTCTCCTCATACGTTAAATCTTTTGCTATCTCGTCCGGTTCTAAATTAATAATGTGGTTCGGGTCGTCCACATATTTATGTAACATCGATACGTAAAAAAAATGTTCTAAACACGCAACATACTTGGCGGTAAAACGAGTCTATAGGCCATAGTTCCTACTTCATCGAGGATTTCAAATGGGCCAATTAAATCGAGAGTTGAGATTTCCTCTCTTCGTCGATTCTTGCTTCTAGAATAACGCCCTCTTGAACCTTCTTCTTCACATTTATCAGCTCTGAGTATGTAGCTTGAGCGGCTTTAACTTTATCGATTAAAATCAATTCTAATCATATATTTGTTATCTTCACGTGGGTTCGTATATTCGCACTTGTAACCGCATACGATCTTCTACTCAACGCATCAGCTATCACGTTCGCTTTTCCATGATGGTATGGTATGATCATAATCTTTAACAGCTCGAGCCAACGTCTTTGGCGCATGTTACGTTCGCTTTAGTTGAATAAATATTTGAGGGTTTAAGAAATGGGTTTTGTACTGGGGTCAATACAAAATTCGATTTCACGCTCTAGGGGTAAGCTAAGAAGTCTTCAAGAATACGTCAGGAAATTTATTAACAATAGAAATATCATTCAAAACTGTGACTCTCGTCCAAGACTTGGATAACACGTCACATTGATATCTATTAACTTGTCACCGTTATTCACAACGTCCCCTACCGAAAGTCTGGCTTCGGTGCATTCCACATAAGAAAGTAAACAACGAAAGGATCGGGGCTCTTTATTTATGGCTTGATATGACAATGATTGACTTTAGTCGTTTGGTTACTTTGAATTCGCATAACAGGGTGGTTAGGAGTATGAAAGCTAACAACCTTACGAGAAACATGATGAGTAGTGAACCAATCGTTTCAAAAAAAATCACATCAAAGGCAAGTATTTTCAAAGAGATAAGATCGACAGGTAACGTGAAAGTGTTGATTTGAACAAGATTTATAAATAGTGGAGGTAACGAAGATTTCTCCCAACTGAGTTTAAACAGACATATCAAAGTCTAAGTTATCCGGAGTTAACTTCAAACATTGAACACAAC
This sequence comes from Panax notoginseng, assembly GCA_016801055.1. Classification (NCBI taxonomy): domain Eukaryota; kingdom Viridiplantae; phylum Streptophyta; class Magnoliopsida; order Apiales; family Araliaceae; genus Panax; species Panax notoginseng. The sequence continues at coordinate 235,784,993 of CM029013.1, read as the reverse complement.
TAGGTGAAATAAAAGAGTGAGTAGAACCAGTATCTAACACGGTATAGACTTCGTAAGAGTTTATGACTAACATACCTGTGATAATTTTATTCAGGTTCCTCGTCACGAAAAAAAAATGCTTTCTCTTAAACTACTGGCTTTGACTTTTCTGGGACGGTCTTTGCTGCCTCCATCATATCTGAACTTGTCTTCGGTGAACGACAAAATCGGGCTAAGTGACCTTCTCTTCCACAATTATAGCATGCTTTGGATGGCATCGCGCAGTTTGGACTGATGTGTCCCTCCCCTCCGCATTTGAAGCATATGATAGGTGGTCGTTCTCCTTCCTTAACAACGGGTGCTGGTGCTGACGTCTTTCCATCATTGTTGAATTTCCTCTTCTTGAAATGTCCATTCTTATTGTTTTGACCATGATTACCATTGAAGTGGTTACCATTTCTGGCATGTTGATTCCCTCCATGCTTATTGTCACCGCTTTGATGACTGTTATCACCAGTATTATCATTTTTCTAGCTGCTCTCTTTTGGTTGCGTTGACTCGTTATCGCGCTCTACTAATTGAGCCCTATTTACAACATCTGAATACAGACATAGTTTATGAGAAATAAGATATTGACGTATCTCCGGTTTCAAACCTCTTAAAAACATCCGCGTCATTCTCTCTTCATTATCTACCAAGTGGGACGCAAATCGGGACAACTCGGCAAACTTGGCTTCGTACTGCGACACGGTCATGTTGTTTTGCTCCAACTTGATAAATTCCACCTCCTTCATGTGACGAATACTTTCGGGAAAGTACTTATCATTGAACAGTTCTTGGAACTTCTCCCAAGACATCTTGAGTGCGTCAGGCTGGGTACGTTTTACAGATTCCCACCAGTAATCTGCCTCTTCGCGCAACATAAAGGTGGCAAAGGGAACCTTTTGCTCCTCGGAGCATCCCAAGACATCAAATATCTTGGTGATCTGCTTTAACCACGTCTCCGCCTTAAGTGGTTCTGGCTTTCCCAAAAACTCCGGTGGTCCTAGCTCCTTGAATTGCTTAGCGGTGACCATCCGAGAGTTATTTTGTTGTTGCATGAATTGCATAAAGCCTCTGACCATCCCATCATTCACCATTTCATCGGTGTTATTATTTTCATGAGGGTTATTGTCCTCTGGTTGCACATTACCCTGAGCATTGATCGTTGGTGATTCAATGGTTTCATGTGCTTAATTGATTATCTCAACATTTTCGGATGCCATTTGCAAATACTGCAACAAAACAAGGGTTAATTAACATATAACATATTATCCATATACTTTGACCGACCAATTAAATACCAAATAAACTTAGGTAGGTCATACTAGCGAAGGAATTCTCCGTCTCTCCCCTCCTAGTTCTATTCTCACATCTTAGCCAGGGATCATATCCCTAAGCTCTGATACCAACTGTGACGCCCCCAAAATTAGGTATACATCACCCATCTTGGGTCGTCAGATACATAGTACAGAATACAAATACAACTTACTAATACAACTATCGTGTACAATACGACAAAACATAAATTGTGAGTTTGAATATAAATATTATCTTCTAGAGAGTATTCATACTCAAAAGGAGTCCTCATTACATTTATTAACACACCATTACATAGAATAGTGAGGACTACTAACTAATTCTATTATTCGGACCATCACTCCGTTCCCCGACTTGCCCCAGCTACGTTCTCATTTCCTGAAGAGAACAGTGAAAGAAAGGGTGAGCTCAACTAGCCCAGTAAGAAATATTATGACTAAGATAATGCAGAATAAATTATCATTAGCCTTCAACAATGTTAAACTGATAAAATATAATAGACATCAAGTTTAACTGTAGCGGAACAAGCAATCCATTAAAAGAGTCAATTAGAAAATAAACTCTACTATCTTTTATGATTTAAAAGGTTTTTCAACACTGTTATTGCTGGGACTCAGCTTAATAAAATAATTCACATCATCGAATCACCCCTGCACTACGGCCAAGGATATTCGTGTATTCATTAATGGTCATTATCATGCCAACAACTGTCCATTAATGCACTACGGACCAATGAGGACTTTTACCACATCATTCGTAACATTACGGTCATGATTATACCGAATAATCCCTGGTCATAATCATACCAAGTCCATCTATGCACTACAGGCCACAGATGACTTTTAACAAAATATAAACATGAGGATGATGACAATGATATAATAATTCAATAAAACAAGTTCAAGAATTAATTTATCCAGGAATTAATAACGTCCAAATTGTCAACATGATACTGCTTTGTGGAGTAAACTTCAAGACTGATCAGGAGAATATTTTCATGAATAGATACTAGATGAAGCGCAAATGTCAAGGATATTCCACTAATTTCATGGAGTATAGAAGTCAAAGTTTTAATCAACTGAGTATAATAAAGAATGGAATAACAAAAGAAATCACCACGCATGCGATAGACCGCACAGACAGGTTATTCTTAACAGAATAATAATAATGGAACCAGGTCCGGCGTAAACGCACAGACAGGATATTCCGACATAATAATAAATAATGGAACCAGGTCCGGCCTAAACGCATAGACAGGATATTCCGACAGAATAATAAAGAACAGTATAATAAATAATGGAACCAGGTCCGGTGTAAAACACACAGACAGGATATTCCGACAGAATAATAATAAAGACGGAACCAGGTCCGGTGTAAGACACACAGACAGGATATTCCAACAGAATAATAGAAGAATATCACCAAGTATAGGGTAGACCGTGTATACTGGTTATTCCAACAGAATAATAAAGAATGGAATAACAGAAGTTCTCTTCATGAATATAAAAGAAATAATATTCCCTACCTTAAAAGAACTGGATATTGGAAAAGTGAAGTAGCAGAATACTTTTATTCTCTCTCTCTTATTCTCTCTATACTTTCTCTCTCTATAGCTTAAATGAATTCGTGAAAATAATGAAGCCCTAGGCCTCTATTTATAGAAAAACTGAGGGTGGCTCTTGGTCTTAACGAAGGGTCAAATGACTCTTGGTCTTATTCGAAGGGTCAAATGACTCTTGGTAATATTGAAGGGACAACTACTATTGACGAAAGTAATTACTATTGACCAAGGTAAATACTATTGACGAATGTAAATACTATTGACCAAGGTAAATACTATTGACGAAGGTAATTACTATTGACCAAGGTAAATACTATTGACCAAGGTAAATACTATTGACGATGGTAATTACTATTGACGAAGAGACTCTTAGATGATGACATATGGCCCCCCCATAAAAAATAACCAAACTTACCACAACGTCTCAATTATTGATTTAATAATATAACATATTATACAGATGATACTACGACAATAATTTAAGAGATATGATGCAGCAATTACTGTAGCAATAATTGAGTATAGCTGAGTGACTTCTTACGTACGCATCAATAATCAATACCGTGTGCTACTATGCAACCACGCGTATTACTGTACTTTTACTACCGGATAGTTCAACAGTTTTAACGGTTTTAACGGTAACATCTCAGCCGTTATTTTATAGAAAGATAATTTTTGTCGTTTTCTAACTACGACAATACTTCTGTTGTGGGGTCCACCAATGATTGTGCCGTCGTACAAATATTCCCCGACCAATCGAATATAATATGACAACTTGCATACTTTGCAAAATTTATAAATACTACCCATAACTATTATATCAAATCCACACTATAATATAAAAAAAATTATTTCGAGAAAAATTAAATATTTATTCATAAAATCTGGGGTTTCACATGATTCCTCTTTTAGATTACTAAACTCATGTAATACTACAACTAGCATACAATTAACAGACCTAGATATTAACATACAAGGATTTATAGGCTCTGATATTCGAATGTCAGACCTATTTTTCCAGATTTACTAGATTGTTTAAAACATCATTTTGATGCATCTAGATGTTATGAAAATTTGATCCATCAATTTAGAAAACTTACTAACATGTTATTACACATATTTAAACAACAAAACAAGATATCTAACATAGCATCAAAGATCTAAGTTAAAATTTGGATTTGCACATTTCTTGAGTGATTTTGGATTTCTTGCTTCTGATTCTCATCTTGCTATCACCAGGGCTTATTTAGGTATGAAGTATGAGTGTATAAGCTTTAAGAATTCGTGGGTTTGACCTAAGGTTGAGCTTCTATTTATAAACTCTAGCAACTTAGGGTTTTTAGACATTTTCCACCTACTTACCTCCCTTAATATATGATCTTGTTAACTTGTGCTGCTTGGGGGGTGATACCAACTCATGTGCAGCCTTGAAACTTGTTATCATGACTAGTAACCTACTTGTGAGTTAGTTCATCATAATTAGTAGCCTAATTATGCCCTAATCCTCCTTAATTTTGATTAGGGTTTTAAATTTTATGATTAAGGTTACTTAATGATGTTATTAACACCTAATTGAAGTTTAATAACCTTGGTTAGGGTTTGTAAATATAGGGTTAAGGAATTGTAAATCTAGGGTTAGGGTTTGTAAATCTAAGGTTAAGGTTTATAAATCTAAGGTTAGGGTTTCCTAATTTAGATATTAGGGTTCCTAACTCAGGTTTCTACACAAATCCTACTAAGCACGACAAAGCGTCTTGTCAAATTACATATACCAAAAAGTCCGTTTTCAGAAAAAAATTTACAAGCACGACGTGTTAAGCACGTCAACTTTCGAACAATAATTTATTTGACCTAATTCTATAATAGAGTATATAATAACACAATACACATTCAGAACGGAGAGAACACATAATATACATAACCGAGTCTTGTTAGGGTTTTTGGGTTTTCACATGAACTGGGTTAGCATTGGCATTGTTGTAAGACCCCAACTTTTTTATAAATAAAATTGAATTTCATCTAATTATTATTTTGAATAATAAAGTGTTAATTTGATATAATGCTTTGGTTCTTGGTGAAATGTGCAAATTTTAAATAAGCAAGTGGTTATAAAATATTCATTGTTGTCGGAAAATATTTGTTTGGTCGTGGAATATTCTTGCTCCCGGAGAATATTCGTACGACGGCGCAGCCATTTGTGGGCCCCATAACGGAAAACGGTCGGATGAAAAAAACGACAAGTTTGAGTTTTTATAAATAACGGCATAGTTCTTACCGTTAACACTGTTGGAATACCCAGTGGTTAAAGTACATTAATACGCGTGGTTGCACAGTAGCACACAGTATTACACAGTATTGTTGGATTATTGATTCTTACGTAAGAAGGCACTACTCAATAATTGTTACAATAATTACTGTTCAATATTTTATTTTATTGATTCAATAATTGTTACGTTGATATTTTATATTATTGTTGTTTCAATAATTGTCACTGCACAATATCTCCATTATCAGATCAATAATTCATATTATTTGAATAATATTATTAGATAGCATTATTGACAATGTCTAAGGAAGTTTTGTTTAAGGAGAGGTTTGGTCACCTAATTGCGCGCCAGTAAGGAGAAATCCTTATCGAAAAACCCCCTCTTTCCTAGGAACGACCTGATTGTCATAATTGTGATTCTGTAATATTATTTGTGAATAATTAATTATTGATTTATATGATAAGAAAATATTTATTCTCTGTGGTAGATAGGGAAATATTTATTTTATATGGATATAAATGAAGAAATTAATGTTGTGGTGTTTTATCATTATTTTGTCAGAATGGAGGTATTAAAAATCATCCGTATGTGAATTTCGGACATTTTCTATTTGGAATTGGGAAAAACTTTCTTCTACAAAGTTGGAGAGAATTTAATTTTCTATGGAATAAACATAAGATTTGAATTTTTCTGATAAAAAGGCTACTTATTATGAATTATTGAAGTTTCAAAAATAAATATTTTTATTTAAAACATGGTGGGCCCCACTCTTGGTTGGTGAGAAATGTGCTAAAATTTTATTTCAAAAGTGGTGGGCGTGAATAGTAGCAGGTAAAGCCATCAGGTAGCATGTTAGTTTGTTTTAGCGTTCTAAGTATTTTCCTATTAATAGGGTACTTAGTTAGAATTGAAAATCACACCAGAATCATAAGCTTTCTCTCTCTATATTATCGAGCGTATTTTTGTGAGAATTTAGATACTTTGAGAGTTTCTATTCAGTACAAGTTTCCTTCAGCCTTATACCTAATATTTCAGCCGGAAGTACTATCTTTTGAGGTAAGGGATGTTATTTTCTTCGTAAATGATATTATTTCTTTCAATATCATTATGCCGAAATATTTGTATGAATATTATTGTGGAATGTCTACCTTTTTGTGTCGGGGTTACTATTCACGTATACTACACTATTCGCGTATACGACGCTATTCACGAATACGACACTATTTATTGAAAAATGAAATTTTCTCTTTTTGTCCTAGATGTCTATTTTTGTTACTATCTTTGATTGTGTCCATGTTTTGATCTTCATTCTTGAATTTTACTCCACTATGGTTTATTATGGAGCGTTTTTGAACTTGGATCATCTAAAGTACGAATCCCTAATCTTTGTCCTTTTATCTCATTGGATTCATTTCTTTAAAATATTTTTCATCATCCTCAGTCCTAAATGATGATATAAATGTATATCTTTGGTCTGTAGTGTAAAGATGAATGATTACCTGATGTATATCTTTGGCCCGTAGTGCAAAGATGAACAGGTGTTGAGATGAACATGACCAACTGGTGATACAAATGAATATCTTTGGCCCGTAGTGCAAAGACGAATATTTGGTGCAAGATGTATATTGATTGATGTTACATGGATAAAATATTGATGTTGGACTTTTAAATTCATAGATGATAGTAGATTTCATTCTCTACTTAACTCTTCTAATGAATTGTTATTTTCGCTGTGAATATTGATCTAAAACTGGTTGTCCATTATATTTTATATGATTTGTTGAAGACTAATGATAATTTGTTGTTCATTATCTTAGTCATAATATTCTTTACTGGGCTAATTGGGCTCACCCTTTTCCTTTTTGTTCCATTTTTCTTCTCAGGAGGAGAGAATATAGCGGGAACTAGTCGGGGTATGGAATGATGGATCAAGATAGTTGTTTAGCAGTCCTAACTATTTTGTAAAATAGTGTATCTATAATTGTAATGAGTATTTATTTGAGTTTGAATACTGTCTAGAAGACAATATTTGTATTTAAACTCACAGTTTATGTGTTGTCATATTTTGCACGACAATTGTAATAATGAAGTGTGGTTGTTTCTGTACCATATATTTGGCGACTCAGAATGGGTGATGTACACCTATTTTGGGGGCGTCACAATTGTTATTATTGGTAGACCCCACAGGGGTTCGTTGTCGTGGTTAACGTCTTCTTGGAGGCTGTTTCTGTTTTAAATATACACTTATTAGATCATCACTCAATTTTTTTTTTTAAATATTTACTACTTAACTTGAACATTTTATAATCAACACTTAACACATAACATCTTGAATAAATATTGAGCTTTTATTCCCTTATAACCTTTAAAACATAACAAAGATATCATCACTGCTATTTACATCAATTTTCCTGAACTGATAAAGTTTCAGGACAAAATCATTATATCCCACTAGTCACATAATACTTGGGATTTACATCTTTTTTATTATATAATTACTCACATAGTGATTACACTTTATATCAAGACCTATTAAGACATTGCACAGCCTTACTACGCTCCTCCTCTATGATACTAAACATCATTCTACGATCTAACCTGTACCAAGGTAATTCCTCAAATTGAGTCGGATAGTAGATAACTCGGTCTTGAGCTCTGTTTATCGCAGTATGGAAGACATAATACATGTCTCCCATCTTGGCCTTCTTTGCTTGCACCTCTTCCTCGGCTACATCTGCACGCTAGGAAGCCTTCTTGTAAGTATCTTTAGCCCTTGCTCTCTTGGCGGACTCTTCTCTCAGATCATCCTTCAGCTTCACAACCTCTGCCATCAGCTGCTCCTTGTCACTCTCTGTGTGAACCAACTTCCATTCCACATTTCTGAGATGTTTGTCAAGATCTGGAATCTTATCTTCCTTCTATGCCATCGCGGTCTGACATTCATCTGTCAGCTCCTCTAATTCCTTGAATCTATTCTAAAGCCCAATGTTACAGTCGCACACCTCGTCATACATCTCAGATGCAATAGAGTTTTGTGGAAACTCTTCCTCTTCCTCCTCCTCATCTGTCTGTGGTAACTCCATAGGATCCTCCTTATCCGTCTCTATCTCATCCTCGTCATCTGGTAACCCCTCCTGCTCAAACTCAGGAGCATAACAAACAATTGTGACCAACGAAGAGGACTCCCTTGGCACTAGTTGTTCCTACACTATATGAATATCTCGAGGCTCCTCCTCTCTAGGCATCTGAGGTCCCTCCTCCCTAGCCTGACTGGATCCTCAACCATTAACCATCTTGACAACAAATTTTTTAAGTTTTTAATTACTAATCCTCACTACTCGATACTCACGAGCACATAGGTTGTAAAAACATAAGCACATAGAGTCTTTTATTATCTATCTTTTATCACCACTATCTTCTCGATCTCCAAAAAGGGTACATTCTAAGGTTTTCCCCTACCTAAGGTTCATAAATATAACCCTAAATCTGGGTACTTCAATCCTATAGATTTGGTGTTCACTATCCAAATAAAATATAACTACCTACCCATGAATAAGGAATGCAAAAGAAATTACAACCATAAATAAAAATCCTCCCTATAAAAGGGTTGCAAAACATAATCCCAGGTCGTCTAACCTTAATTACATCATCACAAGTGGAAAGATAAATACATCACATAAATAAACTAAGTTTGATTATATAAACCATTTGAATAATAATTTAACAAGTCTTCAGCACTTGTTCATCTTTCCTTTTCCTATACTAGTGGTTGGCTTGTCAACCTTCTCAACTTTGGCTCCAATGGTTATACATATGCAAGAGTGAGCAAAACAAATGCTCACTTGAAATGGAAATAATAGCAACATAGCAACTGACAGTGAATAAGCTTAACCATTGATAATCAAGGACTGAAATTAGAATTTATCTGAGGGTCACAAGATTATGAACTACGTCCCATGTTATAGGTATTTCTACTTAAACCTTTAGTAGTCGTTAAACTATATGGACCTTCCTTCTCGTACTTAGAGGGATCAGCCCTTCGTACCATGTATTGTGCACAAACATCTTAATGCTATCGAGTAAATAATCCCCTATAATAGGGTTGTTCATCTCAGCTTTAACTTACGAGTATGTACCAAAGTAAGTTTGGTTTGGATTAGCTTCAAGGGTAATTTAGAGTTCAAAACAATCATCAATGAAGGATTAGTTGAATCAGAAAAGGGTGATTAATTGTTTAACAATTCGATAACAACATAAATTCGAACAATGATTTATAATCAAGGTTTAAACAACAATAATTCGTGATTGAATAACACTGTATATCAAGGTAAAGCTTCCGAAAAATAGAAAGCCTTGTTTGAAGTCAAAGACTAAACTAGTTCAAACTTTGATTAGTAAGAAGTAAGAACTATAAATCTTGCTCATTAACGATTAGAGTTAAATAATTTGAACAAGTAAGGATTGAAACTTACTGAATTGTAAACAAGGTGGGGTAAGAAACTTGCCTTGTGCGTACGTTAAATAGTTACTACTCACGTTCCCAAATAACCTTACAACATTTAGTATTATAGCACCAATTAATTGCAATACAATTACCATCATTGGATCATTTCTCTTTGACATAACTTCATAATTCACAACTCTAAATCTGATTAGGTAAATCGTACAAACACATCTTAACTCTTAACACATTATCACACTTTACGAACAACAGGTTTAACTTCATATTAATCAACTATTTGAATTCGTTCTTTACATGTTAAACAAACTATTTAGACATCTCATAATATGATTAACACACTTTCATGATCATTACATACTATTAGATTAACATCTCAAAATTTTGTACATTAAAGTAACTACTTCTGGCCATTCTGCCAAGTGGCACTACAGCGCTGCCAAATGAACTACAACAAGTGTTGCAGCTTCTGCAACTTAATCACGGCGGTGCCGCGCGAGCAATTGGCTTGAAATTGGCGCTGTAGTGCTCCTGTTTACTCACAAAAAGGCGCTGCAGTGCCTGAACCTGTCATCAGGCACTGAATAGCGTTGTAGTGCTCTATTTCTTCATAAAATAGGTGCTATGGCGCCTCGGCACAATGACACGCAGACAGTGCTCGCAAAGAACACAAAACAAAGCCAAATATACCTAAAAATTCACTCAAACAACAAATTTAACATATATAATTTACATAAACTTTATAGAAACATAAACTAATGTTTCCAACATGATTTTAACCATATAAACAACATAAACACACAAATTAAAGCCTTTAAATTCACTATTTTTGCTATGTCTTCCCTTCTAGATATTTTAGCAAAACAAATCATTGTAATTCTGTTTTACAACCAAAACAGTCCGTTTAAATAACACTATCTTCGTTTCTTCATATATTTGCCTAATTAACAATCAATTTACGGATTATCATTCAAGTTAAAACATCAATTTTAACATCACATAAGCCATATTCATGTATATATATCACTTTAATATGATTTTCTTCATATTTATCATGTTTCCATGAATTAATCAACTCTAAATCATATACAAATCACATAAAAAAAGTTTATGTCAACAAATTAATATATGTTAGCCATATATTTAACAATCATCCATGAAAACACAATTACAAAGAATTTCTAGAAAACAATAACCATAACTTTAAAACTGAGAATTATACATTTGATTTCTTGTTTATGTTAGCTAGGAGATAAGAATTATCCCTCCTTCTATAGCTCTCAAACTCAAAATCACATAACTTTTCTTTTTTCTTCTCTCTTTTCTCTCTATAAACTCTCTTATTTCTCTTCTCTAACTATACATAATATAAGTGATATAATATATGATATAAATTGTTATAATACGTGACATAAAAAACTTACAAAACCCATAATATCTACTTAATAATATATCAGTTATGTTTTTTAAAATTCAAAAGTCACTAAGGCTTGTTTGGCAAAACTTAATTAAAATAAAGATTTAAAAGCCTTAAGCCTTGTTTGGTAAAACCAAATTAAATCTCTTTTAATTTATTTTAAGAACTCATTTATTATATAGTTTAATTGTCACACTCTATTTAATTAAATTCCCATATAGTTTAATTGCTTGAATATATCCATAAACCTTGAGAACTGATCCTTTAACTTTTGATTTTCCAACCTTTGAGGAAAAGGTACTGGTGGTGTAATTATCTCATGTTTATCTTCCTTCAGCTTTCTCCTCTGTTTTCCTTCCCGAATCATTCTCTTCGTTTTCACGACCCTCTTCTTTACTTGTTTTCCCATCACAGTCGGTAACCAAGGCTTTACCACTCCTTAGTGTGATCGTATTACATTACTCGTGATTTCCCCCTGGATTCTTTTCTGTATCACTCTACAATGTCCCTTGAGGCCTATTATTCAAGGCCAATGCAAGCTGTCCCATCTGATTCTCTAAGTTCTTAATCGCTGCCACTTGCATTTTCATGGCCGCCTCATTGCTTGCTATGTACTTCAAAAGAAGCTCATCAAAATTTGTCTTTTTCTCTTGATGCGAAGCTACCTGTTGATTCTAATTTTGAAATCCCGGGGGATAAGATGGTCGTGGAGCCTTCTAATTTTGGTTATTAGCCCACAAAAAGTTAGGATGATCCTATTCCCTAGATTGTAGGCATTCTGATACATATTCTGCAAAATTCTGTTATAGCTGCACATAAACTGTACCGCTGATTGGTTAATGGCACGCTGATCTGTAGGATGTTCCCCTGCACACAATTCGCAAATCAAAGTAACCTGCTAAGTTTGTGCACCTGTAAAAGCATTCATCTTCTTCGACAAAGCTGAAATTTATGCCGCTAACGCTGTTACCCCATCTACCTCTAACACCCCAGCTACCCTAGGTTGTGTCATTCTCACTATAGGCCACTGGTAGTTGTTAGCCGCCATAGTTTCTATCAGATCATATGCCTCCTCATAACTTTTAGCTATGAATGCTCCACCCGAAGCTGCATCTATGCTAGTTTTGAGATTACCACTCAATCCATTGTAAAACGTGTTCATCTGTAGCCATTTAGGTAGTCCATGATGTGGGCATTTCCTAAGTAGTTCCTTGTACCTTTCCTATGCCTTGTATAATGACTCCCCATGTTACTGCTCAAACATAGTAATTTTGTTTTTCATTTTCGTAGCCTTTGCTGGTGGGAAAAACTTGGCCAATAAATTCTGAGCAAGGTCATCCTATGTAGTAATCGACCTTGGCGGTAGGGAGTGTAACCAACTTTTCTCCTTGTCCTGCAATGTGAACGGGAAGAAGCAAAGTCCCAGATGTATCTGAAGGTGTCACAAATTTCCAGAAAGCTAACTAAGTGCTCATTCGGATCATCGTTAGCTAATCCCCCAAACTACATTGAGTTCTGTATCATCTGTATGGTCCCAGGCTTGATCTCAAAATTATTTACAGTTATCGCAGGCCTGGTGATACTCGACTGAAGCTCAATAACCCTGGGAGTAGCATAATCCCTCAGTGCTTTCTGATCCTCTGCAACCATTATTTCTTCCTTATCAACATTTTCCCTAGTGTCCTTAATCCACTTACTGAGCCTTTGAAACATTTTCTCGATGTCGTCCTCGAAAGGAAGCAAGTCTGGCTTTATAGGCAGAGTTTGCATACACTAATTCAGAAAATCTGCAACAAGAAAGAACAAAACAAAAAAAAATTTGTTTAAGTAAAACTGAACTAATTAAACTGATATTGAAAAATACTAAAATCAAAACTAGTACCTGGCAACGGCGCTAAAAATTTGTTGGGTAAAATCTATATATGCTATACACGCAAATGCATGTGGTCAACAAGTAATATAATGATGAGAAAAGTATCGTTCTCATAGAGACTAGTATGAAATTAAATCTAACAAGTACCAATTTTATATTATTTCAATTTTATTAAACTACTCAAATTAACGATTATAATTAACAAAAACTAAGAAACTAAAAATCCTATGCTCTAGGCACTTATTTTAATCCATATAAAGCTTTATCTAATCTATAGACATAATTAGAGAGAGTTAAATTGATAAAATCAAGAGGTTATTCCACATAAACTTCTTCCTGAAGTTTTCCATTTAGAAATGCACTTTTGACATCCATTTGTTGAACTTCATGTGTGCAACAAAAGCAAGAAATATTATGATTGCTTCTAGTCTAGCAACAGGTGCAAAGGTTTCGTCGAAGTCGATGCCTTCTTCATAAGAGTAACCTTTAGCTACAAGCCTTACTTTGTTTCTTGTGATCACTCCATCTTCACCCATCTAATTTCTAATGACCCATTTGGTGCCAATGATTGGGTGATGCTTTGGTCTAGGAACTAATCTTCAAATTTTACTTCTATCAAATTGATTTAGTTCCTCTTGTATAGCTTCTATCCAGCTTGAATCTTCCAAGACATCCTCTATCTTCTTAGGTTCCATCTACGACAGAAAACTTAGGTAAAAGCATTCATTTTGGGTAGCTGATCTTGTCTTGATTCTTGCATTTGGATCTCCGATAATCAAGTCTTGGGTGTGATCTTGTGACGAATGAATTGTTTGAGTTATGATTCTGGGGACATAATCATTTTAAGGAGGGAATGATGTAACGATCCATAATTTTTATATGTAATTTAAAATATTTATTGAATTAAATGAATAATTTAGTTGATGTATGTATTGTTAAATAAATATTTGATTGGTTTATTTATTTATTAGTTACATAAATAGTTCATGAGTTATTGCGAATTAACTTAATTAAGTGGAATATATTAATTAAGTTGATATTTGGTAATTTTATAATTTGAAGTTAATTTAATGAGTTAATTAAATTAAATGAATTTTTGAAAATTTATAATTTAATAATTAAATTAGAGATTTACAAATTTATTAAATAAAATTATAATTTATAATAAAAATTATGATTTTGTAGCAATTTGATTACGTGGCATTTTGATTTAATAAGTTGATGTTACTTAGGTATCTTCGGTACTATTCTAGATTTACGATTCGGTTGTAGTACAATAGGTCTATCTACAGATTTTTCTTATTTGACTTATAGTGTTTTGTGGTTCTTGAACTCTTCAAGATCTATTATCCTCCCACTAGCCCCTTCAATGATAAACATCTTTATCTTAGAAGGCAGCGTGTACTTGTCAAATCTTGTCCCAAGCTTATCTTTTGAAACTTTTTTCACATAAGGTAGACAACCTCTTATCTTAACATACTTAAGATTAGGAATCCTCCATGTCATAACTTTTATGGAGTCTTAGGGCCGGATTTTGAGGTTACCTTTTGTAGATATGCAGCCATTTCTAGGACATTATCCCAGAAGGATACTGGAATGTCGGTAAAATCATTATAGACCGCACCATGTCCAACAAGATATGATTTTTCTTTTTAGATACATCAATCAATTATTGCGTATCAGGAGGCGTCCATTGTGAGAAAACCATTTGAGATGATTTAGAAACTCATTGCATAAGTATTCCTTCCTTGATCCGATCAAAGAATCCTAATACTTTACCAATTTGTTTTACTTCTGAATTCTTTGAACCTTTCAAATAATCCACACTTGTATTTCAGCAAATACACTCATTCAATTCTTTGAATAATCATCTCCTTTTCTTATACTAATTTGTTCAATATGCAAAATTATTTTTCACGTAAGTCAAGTATACAAAATCCATTAAGTAATATTTCAGTTCTATACAAAACATTATTATTATAAATAGAACAACAATTGTTCTTAAATATAATACCAAAGATTTAATTGTCCAACAACAAAATGGAAATAATATTTCTAACGAGAACTGGAATACAATAACAACTTATTGACTTAATAGACTGCCCGTAGGCAATGTTAAACAATAAGTTTCTATGGCTAATGTAGCAACCTTTGCTTCATTTCTGACATATGACTACTTATCTTTGTTTAGCTTTCTACTTCTGCTTGGTCCCTTCATAAATCTATGATAACCAAAGTCGGTATCCAATACCCAAGTAGAACCTTGACTTAAAGAAAAATTTATTTTAAATAATGAACTAAATTGTATTTGTAACCAAAACTTCACTAAGCTTCTTCTGGTTAGCCTTTGCAAGATGCTTCTCGCAGTTTCTTTTCCAGTGTCCTGGCTTATTGTAGTGGAAGCAACCTCCTTTGCTATCCGTATCAGTTTTGTTGTTATTATCCTTTGTTTTTGCCTTTCTATTTACCTTCTTTGAATCGTTCTTCTTTTTAGAAGATCCTTTCGCCCCTACCAGTAAGACACGGTCTTTCTTGGTTGGAAAATGACTCTCAACAATTTTCAACATGTTAAGAAAATCAACGAGGCGGATATCTAGCTCGTTCATATGAAAAATTCACAATAATTGTGAAAAGAGTCCGGGAGTGAGTGCAAGATCAAATCTTGGCTCAACTATCCATCTATGACAAAATCTGTTGTCCTAATTGTTCAATCAAATTGATCATGTTAAGGACTTTTGTCTGTACTGTAGTGTCATCGGTCATTCTAGATCGGAAGAGCTCCTTAGATATCTGATATCTATCAGTCCTACTTTCCTCACCATCAACTACTTGATGTGCAGGAATATAGTAGGAGCATCCATAGTTTATGCTGACTCTGAAACACGTTACTCATGGATGCGAGCATGATGCATTGAGCCAACTTTACATCATCTTGCCACTTTCTAAAAATAACAATCTCTTCCTTAGAGGCATTGTCTGCTACAATTGCAGGGATATGCGTATTAAGGATATAAGATAGCTTTTCAGCCGTGAGAACTATTCTCAATTTCCTTAACCAATCCGTTTAATACGGTCCGATTAAATTAGCATCTAATATGCTACACAATGATAGTAATTTAGACATTCTAAAATTCTATAAATGAATTTGTAATAAACAATATTTTAGCATACATTCTTTTATTAATTACCAAAATAAATTAGGTTTTGTTTTAAATTGGTATCTCCCACTATTTTTTTCAAACTATATTACCCTCACTTATATAGTTCGGCAAAATCTAATTAAAGATTTTCTATTGAGATTAAGGATCCTATTTCAAATGTATATAGCCTTGTAGTGACACAACAAACTATATATAAATAAATAGGTAGACAACTCTTGTCAATTACATCAACTATGCAACTCCATGTATTTTTTCTCTTAAATCATAATGGTCAAGTGTGTGCACATCTGAACTAAAATGATTTAAGTTAAGTTCAACCTAGCACTCCATATATTCAAAAAAAAAATATTGTCCTTGTGGTGACACAACAAAATAATATTGTTCAATTTTCTTTATAAGCATCAAATGTGATAAAATTAACATATCAAAGAATTAAAATAAGTCTTGTGGTGACACAACAAACTTATAATAATTAATTGATACTCTATTATTTTTTATCATGCTAGAAGGCGACGTTCGATATTCTAAATATCTTTGAACGCTTAGGACTTAATATAAAATATTTGAGGGGTTTGTTATTAATTTGTCTCATCTTGTTTAGCGCGCATGCACATATATATATATATATATAAAATACGCGTCATATTAATTAACATGCGAGGCATGTTTGCATAATATATAAAATATATAGTATTAGCATGCACATATAGAATACTATATTCTACCTGGATTGATTATGGACTTTTATTCTAGTTTGGTTCACTAGAGCCACCAAGTGAACCAAAATGTCAAATCTTAGGGGTGCGAGAATTAATATTTAAATATAACTATTACATTTAAACCCAGGCTCCATTACAAACGGGTCTTCAAGCGCTCCTTGATCTCTAATTGTTTAAAATAATTCTAACTATTCCTATAACAAAACTATTTAAAATAAATAGAAACCTTGATCAGCAGTCAAGGGAAGTACATAGGAGGAAGATAGAATTTACATTAAGAAAAAATTAGAGAATACAAAGTACGCAGACCCCATTTAATAAAACTCGTACATTCATGCATCCAACTAAAATAAAATCCAATCACATTGGTCAATTGTCCATAATTAATCCCATTTATTATCATACACATCTACATATGCATCAATAAATAACATTCATCTCATGAATAATAAATATTTAATATATATATATTGATATCATTTAATGGGCAAATTTAGTTAGTATAAAATCTAATTTTGAATTAAAATAAACTCCTTTATTTTAATCTAAATTTAAATTAAAATAAACCTCTTTTATTTTAATTTAAATTATTTTGAATAAAATAAACTATTTTATTTTAATCAAAATCTTTAATCAAAATAAACTCCTTTATTTTAATTAATTATGGAATTCAATTCCAAGAAAAAAAAAATAAAACTTCTTTATTAAAGGAAATACGGATTTTTTTTCCTATTCACAAATAAACTCTTTTATTTTGAATAATATGAAATCTTATTCTATATCTAAATAAACTCCTTTATTTAAGGAAACATGGATTCATTTTTTTATTCACAAATAAACTCCTTTATTTTGAAAAATATGAAATCTTATTTCATATCTAAATAAACTTCTTTATTTAAGGAAACACGGAATCCAATTTCAACTCTAACTAGTTATCATGAAATCTAATTCCAACTCTAATTAGTTAGTATGAAATCTAATTTTAAAATTAAAATAAACCTTTTATTTTAAGATTAAAATAATTAAGATTAATATATATATATATATATATATATATATATATATATATATATATATATATATATATATATATACACACACACACACACACACACAGAAAGGATCAAGAGTAGAACTATTAAGTAGTAGAACTACCTTAAATAATAGAATTGTATCAAAACGACGTAGTTTTGATAAGACGCGGCGGCATTTTTGTAAATACCATGCCACCGCGTATTTACAAAAATGCCACCGCGTCTTATCAAAACTACGTCGTTTTGATACAATTCTATTATTTAAGGGGGTTCTATTACTTAAAAGTTCTACTCTTGATCCTCTCCCTATATATATATATATATATATATATATATATATATATATATATATATATATATATATATATATATATATATATATATATATAATCCTACCGTGATTCGTGCGTGAGTTATATATATAATGATGAATCTCTAGTAACCTTAGAATTAACTAATTCACCTTATCATACATATATATTAGTAAAGGTGATTCATGTGACATCCAAAGAAACTCTATACTTCACTTGATCACATATATATATAATATGATTAACTGATACTATATATATATATATATATATATATATATATATATATATATATATATATATATATATATATATATATATAGAAACACGCCACGGACAGCGGAAAAAGGCAGGTAAAGACGGGAAAAAAAATAAAATCAGTACGTCACTACCTTTCACGAATCTGATAACGATTCAGCCAAATAAAAAAACATTTTTCAAAATTTGGTTTCGCGAATGTTATTATTATTTTTTTCTTTCATAGAATAATTTTATACAACAAATTATGCCCAATTAAATTATTCTAAGCACATATCAATATACATATTAAATTAAAACAATTAATAATTCGCATAAAGGTTTGACTCTGATGCCACTGTTAGGTTTGTAATATTCATGAACGCAATCAAATTACACAAATTAAGCGAAAACCTGATAAAATAGAGTTTTAAAATTTTACAAACCATATACCCGAATCATTCTTTATGCACAATTATTAATTAAACGAAAAGATAAAGAACAAGAATCATACCCTTGAAGATATGAGCTTACTCAGGTACAAGTTCACCTCCAATCTTTTTCGCGTTCAACTTGAATCCACTGTGTTTGGTTCCTTCCTTTGATCAACGTTAACCACCCATGTGCTTGGCCTCTAGAGGTGATCGACCAAGGAAGAAGAAAGATTCAAGAAGATGGGTATTTGGTAAAACCCTAGTTTTTCTATCTCTCATAGAAAATGGTGTACTCTCCCAACTATTGGAATTACGTCTGTTGTCAAAAAGGCAACAACCACACTATCACACATAATAAGACTCCTCTTATTTATAGATGTGGGCAAACCTCCTTAACAATTAAGAAATTGGGTTTTATTTTAATTAATTAAACTACTTTAATTAATTAGGCTCATAATCTTATTAGGATTAATTAATTAAACTCTTTTAATTAATTAGCCTCCTAATCTTATTAGGATATATGAGAGTACTTTTATTAATTAATTTCCAAACTCCTTTAGGAATTAAATAATAATAATAGTAATAATAATAATAAGACTCCTCTTATTAATTTATATTTAATATTTCTAAAATATTAAATAATAAATATTAAGCTATTTAATTTATTCTATCACCATAGATTAAATTAAATATGCTTAACTTATTATTACGATTATGCCATTAACTTTTTAAATAATTATTCTTCCTTTTATGGTGTGACCCTTTAGGTTCTCCATATTAAACCGGTTGTGAATAAATCAATTAGAACAATTCTAATCTTATTTAAATAAATAAATTATAATTATAATTTATTTAAATAAATAATATTTATTCTACAATAGGGATAAGCCTCCCTAGCGATCAATGACTTTTTAGATAATATAAATTTCAACAATAATCATAAAAGAACTTTTGAGTTTAGTTACCGTTCAATTCAATCCTTCCACCATATAATGTCCCAATTAAATATAAGACATGGAATTACTGTCAAGTCTTATTTTATTTAATTATATGTATTTCGACTTTTAAATGCACAACTCTAAATAATACAAATTAGAAACTCCTTTTTATTTTCATTTTGCCTTGGCCAAGGACTACTGGGTTGTCATTTATCGAATCACATATGACATTTCTCTTCTTTTATTAGAAGCGGTAGATTCTTTATTGATCATACATTATCTCCATGTACAACTTATTATACCCAAGCATACCCTTTGATATACCCTAAGGGTTTTAAGGAATAAGTCACAGTATAACTCATCATACACAAGATACTATGATGATCTCAAGTCCAAGGATTACTTGTACTACTATCACTAGAGGAATTCCTATTGACAGGCAAGTAAAACTCTATTAGGTATTTCTTAGCGAGCCACGTTCAGTAAACTTATTCTCTAATAAGCACCTACATACTTGCTTTAGTGTCTCCACACAAATGATCATGAGATCAATCATCCTCATCCAATGAGCAAGCAACGTATGTACCAATCTATCCGGATTCACTAATCCCCAATTCAGTAATCCAACGATTGGGAACTATTTTAGTTTTAAGCTTTCTAAGAATTTAGATCTCATTAGAATGATCATCATCATTATTCTAAAAGCATTGCGTAAAACTATGGATTTATCACATATTATAAAATAACATCATTTAGATAATTAAAAGCCTTTAATAAATTAATACTTTTTATTAATAAATGAATAAGATTGTTACAAAGTATATGTTTTATCATCAAACATGATTGGCTTGTGTGCATACTACTTTCAACTAAGATAATGCAGAATAAATTATCAATAGTCTTCAACAATATTAAACTGATAAAATATAATAGACATCAAGTTTAACTGTAACGGAATAAGCAATCCATTAGAAGAGTC
This sequence comes from Panax notoginseng, assembly GCA_016801055.1. Lineage (NCBI taxonomy): Eukaryota > Viridiplantae > Streptophyta > Magnoliopsida > Apiales > Araliaceae > Panax > Panax notoginseng. The sequence goes on along the minus strand of CM029013.1, from coordinate 235,764,265 downwards.
AAGTAGAGCATGATATCTACTATCTTCTATGATTTAAAATGTTTTCATCAATTTTTATCGTTGAGACTCAACTTAATAAATAAACCACATCATCTAATCATCCCTGTATTACGGGTCAAGGATATTCATTAAATCATCAACGGTCATGACTATACGGAATAATCTATGGTCATAATCATACCAAAAACTGTCCATCAATGCATTACAGGCCACTGAGGACTTTTACCACATCATTTATAACTTTACAGGTCATAATTATACCGAATGATCCCTGGTCATAATCATACTAAGTCTATCTATGCACGTAAGCCAAAGATGACTTTCATTACAATGTAGGCATGAGGATGATGACAATGACATAATAATTCAATAAAACAAGTTCAAGAATAAATTTTAAAGATTAATAAGGTAATTTATCCTGAACTCAATAACGCCCAAATTGTCAACATGATACTGCTTTGTGTAGTAAAATTTAAGAATGCTCTAAAGAATATTTACACGAAAAGATGCTGGATGAAGCGCAAATATCCAGGATATTCCATTAATTTCGAGGAATATAGAAGCCAAAACTTTAACCAACTGAGTATAATAGAATGTATGAAATCGCAAATGGATTTTCACCTGCCATGCGGTAATCCACGTATACAGATAATTTTCACAATTTAATAAGGAATGAATATAAAGGATCATTCACCATGCATGTGACAATCAACATAGACAAGTTATTCCAACAGAATAATAAAGAATGGAATAACAGAAGGATTCACCATGCGTGCGATAGACTGCACAGACATGTTATTCCCACCAGAATAATAAATAATGGAACCAGGTCATGCGTAACACACAGACAGGATATTCCGACAGAATAATAAATAATGGAACCAGGTCCGGCGTAAATGCACAGACAGGATATTCTGACATAATAATAAATAATGGAACCAGGTCTGGCGTAAACGCACATAAAGGATATTCTGATAGAATAATAATGAACGGAATAATAGAAGAGTTTCACCATGTATGCGGTACTTCGCATAAACAGGTTATTCTAACATAATAATGAGGAATGGAATAACAAAAGAATTTCACCATGTATGCGGTATTTCGCATAAATAGGTTATTCCAACATAATAATGAGGAATGGAATAACAGAAGAATTTCACCATATATACTGTAGTCCACGTATATAGGTTATTTCAACAGAATAATAAGAATGGAATAACAGAAGTTCTCTTCATGAATACGAAAGAAATAATACCCGTTACCATAGAAGAAACTGGATATTGGAAAAGTGAAGTAGCAGAATACTTTTCTTCTTTCTCTTTATAGTTTCTCTTTCTAGAGTTTCAGTGAATTCGTAAGAAATAATGAAGGAATGAGCTTCTATTTATAGAAGAACTAAAAGTGGCTCTTGGTCTTAACGAATGGTCAAAATGACTCTTGGAAATATTGAAGAGACAACTACTATTTGCGAAGGGGCAATTAACTCTTGAAACACCGAAGGGACAAATAACTCTTGGAAAACTGAAGGGACAAATAACTCTTAGAAAACTAAAGGGACAAATAACTTTTGGAAAACTGAAGGGACAAGTTACTATTTAAACTTTAAATCAACGATCCATATTGATTTACTATTATAATTTCAACCAACGGTCTGAAAATTAGCACATCTCCTCATAGAATAATATTATACCCAAAAATAATTTGGACCGAAAAGAAATATATCTTTCGGGTGAATAGTATCCCATGAATAGTAACTCGTGAATAGTACTTCGACACGAAAAGTGCTTCCAATAACCGATTGAACACTATAACCTCCAGACATCAATTATTATCGAAATAAATGTCGATTTCCACTAATACAAATAATTTTAACACAATGAAACTATCAAATTCATCTTTAATCAACACGAATTTATTCATCATTAATATTATAACTCACAATATTTAACAACCAGGTCATTTCCAGGAAAAAGGGGGCTTTCCAATAAGGATTTCTCCCTATTGGCGCACAATTAGGTGACCAAACCTCTCCTTGACAGAACTTCTAGACATTGTAAATATTGCAATATAAAAATATGAATAACTTTGTCGTCTCAATTATTGATTTAATAATATAACATATTATGCAGATGATACTGTGACAATAATCGAATCAATAATATGAGAGATATGATGCAGCAATTGCTGTAGCAATAATTGAGTATTACTGAGTGACTTCTCACGTAAGCATTAATAACCAATACCGTGTGCTACTATGCAACCACGCGTATTACTGTACTTTTACTACCAGGTAGTTCAACAAGTTTAACGGTAACACTTCCGCCGTTATTTTTATAAAAAGATAATTTTGTCGTTTTCTTACTACAACAATACTTCCGTTGTGGGGTCCACCAATGATTGTTCCGTCGTACGAATATTCCCTGTTAAAACAAATATTCCCCGACCAATCGAATATTATATAACCACTTGCTTACTTTGCAAAATTTGTAAATATTACTCACACCTATAACATTATATTATATTCACACCATAATATTCAAAAATACATTTCGAGAGATATTAATCTTTATTCAAAAAGTTGAGGTCTTACAACCTCACCTTCTTATAAAATTTTGTCCTCGAAATTAGGGTGCGTACCTGGTATGTCGAAGAGATGAGGATATCTTGACTTCATCTCAGATTCTAACTTCCATGTCATTTTCTCCACATCATGGTTTCTCCATAAAACTTTAACTTGAGATATAACTTTAGAACCTAGAATATAATCCTTCTTATCCAATATTTTAATAGGTAACTCTTCATACATTAAATCTTCCTCTATCTCGTCTGGTTCTAATTCAATAATGTGGTTCGGGTCTTTCACATATTTACGTAACATAGATATATAAAAAATGTTATGAAGACAAGACATACTTGGCGGTAAGGCGAGTCTATAGGCCACAGTTCCTACTCGTTCGAGGATTATAAATGGGCCAATGAATTGAGGATTGAGCTTTTCTCTCTTTTCAAATCTCGTAACTCCTTTCCATGGAGCAACACGTAACAATACATGATCTCCAATATCGAATTCCATGTCTTTCCGATGAAGATCAGCATAACTCTTTTGTCGATCTTGTGAGGTTTTTATACGTTGCCGGATCGTTTGAATCTTTTTCGTAGTCATACGTACCAAATCCGGTCCCAACAACATTGCTTCACCCACTTCATCCCAGCATACTGGTGAATGACACTTTCTTCCATATAACGCCTCAAATGGAGCCATACCAATATTTGCTTGATAATTATTATTGTATAAAAACTCCACCAATGGTAAGAACTTGTCCCAACTTCCCTTGAAGTCAAGGACACAGAGTCTTAATAAATCTTTAAGAGTTTGAATAGTCCTCTCTGATTGTCCGTCCGCCTGAGGATGATATGCCGAACTAAATCATAAATTCGTGCCCATAGCTTTGTGCAAACTAACCCAAAATCATTAAGTGAATCTTGGGTCTCGATCAGAAACTATAGATACTAGCATACCATGCAATCTTACAATCTCGTTTATATACATACTAGCAAGACGTTTAAGTGTATAAGTTTTTCGTATCGGTAAGAAATGAGCAGACTTGGTCAATCTATTAATAATGACCCAAATCGCATCTATGCCTTGAGAAACCTTGGGAAGACCAGTAACGAAATCCATGGTAATGTGCTCCCACTTCCATTCTGGAATTTCAAGTGGTTGCAATGGACCTTTTGGAACTTAATGCTCCGCCTTGACTCGTTGACAAGTTAGACACTTTGAGATAAACAACGCTATCTCTCTCTTTATATTGCTCCACCAAAATGTATGGCGAAGATCACGATACATTTTGGTACTCCCATGATGGATTGCAAACGGTGTGTTGTGCGCCCCTATCATGATTTTATACTTCAAGTCAGAATCGTTAGGAACACAAAGTCTGGAGTTTACTAGAAGTATTCCTTCTTCATCGATTCTTGCTTCCGGAATAACACCTTCTTCCACTTTCTTTTTCATATGCATCAGCTTCAGGTCTTGAGCAACTTTAACTTTATCTATTAACGTCGGTTCTACTCGTATATTCGCCATCATCATATGGGTCCCTGGAGTCTTTAACTCTATCTCCATCCTTCGTAAGTCATACACAATGGGCCCTTGCATTGACAATAATGCACTCGTGCCCGCATATTATCTTCTACTCAACGCGTCAGCTACTACGTTCGCTTTTCCAGGATGGTATGATCATAATCTTTCAACAGCTCAAGCCAACATCGTTGTCGCATGTTGGGTTCCTTCTGAGTGAAGAAATATTTGAGGCTTTTATGATCCGTATAGATCTCCACCTTCTCTCCATACAGGTAATTCCTCCAAATCTTAAGCGCAAAAATGACAGCGGCCAACTCTAGATCATGAGTAGGATAATTCCTCTCATATTCTTTGAATTGTCATGAGGCATAGGCTATGACTTTCCCATGTTGCATGAGAATACATCCTAACCCTTTCCTGAAGCATCGCTATACATGACAAATCCCTCCGTGCCAGATGGTATTGTCAGAACAGGTGCTAAAATGAGTTTACTCTTGAGTTCTTGAAAACTCTTCTCACATTCTTCGCTCCAAACGAATTTTATATCTTTTCGAGTGAGCTGCGTTAATGGGGTAGCGATTCTAGAAAACCCTTCTATGAATCTCCGATAATAACTAGCTAAGCCGAGAAAGCTACATACCTCGGTTACCGACTTAGATTTCTCCTAACTTTGAATTACTTCAATCTTTGCTGGGTTAACAGATATTCCATGACTTGATGCTACGTGCCAAAGGAATGCTACTTCCTCAAGTCAGAACTCATATTTCTTCAACTTGGTATATAGCTTGTTTTCACGAAGCTTTTGAAGTATCAGTCTCAAGTGTTGCTCATGGTCTTCACGGGTTTTGGAGTATATGAGGATGTCATCAATAAAGACGACCACAAAGTGATCCAAATATTTCTTGAATACTCGGTTCATCATGTCCATGATGGCAGCAAGAGCATTAGTCAATCCAAAAAATATGACTAGAAATTCATAATGTCCGTACCTAGTTCTAAAAGCAGTCTTTAGAATGTCATCAGTTTTAATCTTCAACTGATGATATCTAGAACTAAGATCGATCTTTAAAAAGAATTTGGTGCCTTACAACTGATCAAATAGATCATCAATACGACGTAACATGTACCTATTTTTTATGGTGACATGATTCAACTCCCGATAATCAATACAAAGTCGCATACTTCCATTTTTCTTCTTCATGAATAGAAGAGGAGCACCCCAAGGAGACGTACTAGGACGAATGAAACCAATGTCTAACAATTCCTGTAGTTGGGTTTTTAACTCCTGAAGTTCAATAGGAGCCATTCGATATGAGGCTTTATAAATAGGTTTTGTACCGGATTCAAGGTCGATACAAAATTCAATTTCACGCTCTAGGGGTAGGCCAGGAAGTTCTTCAGGGAATACGTCAGAAAATTTATTAACAATAGAAATATCATTCAAAACTGACGTATTTTTTTTAGATCCGTGATATGAGCTAAGAAAGCTTAACATACGTTTTTCAATAAACGAATAGCTTTATAGCTTAATATGACAGTGATTGATTTTAGTGATTTGGCTGCTTGAATTTGTATAATAGGTTGGTTAGGAATATGAAAGCTAACAACCTTACGAAAACATTCGATTTTAGCATGACGAGTAGTTAACCAATAAATCCCTAAAATCACATCAAATGCAAGTATTTTCAAAGAAATAAGATCGACAGGTAACGTGCGGTTATCGATTTGAATTAAACAAGACTTATAAACCGTGAATGTAATGAAGGTTTCTCCCAATAGAGTTTTAACAGATAAATCAAAGTCTTATTTCTCTGGAGTCAAATTTAAACGTTGAACGCAAGTAGGAGAAATAAAGGAATGGGTAGAATCGGTATCAAATAAAGTATAAACTTCACTCGAGTTTATGGTTAGCTTACACGTGATCACCTCGTTCGGATTTCTCGCTTTTTGGGAGGTTACGACAAACGCTCTCCCTTGAACTACCGATTTTGTTTTGTCTGGGACACCCTTTGATGCCTCCATCCCAGCTGGACTTGGCTTTGGTGCACGACAAAATCGGGCTAGGTGACCTTCTTTTCCACAATTGCAACACGCTTTGGACTGTATCACACAATTTGGACTGATATGTCCCTCCCCTCCACATTTGTAACATACGACTGGCGGTCGTTCTCCTTCCTTAATAGCGGGTGCTGGTGCTGACATCTTTCCATCTTTGCTGAACCTTCTCTTTTTAAACTTTCCACTCCTATTGTCTTGGCCATGATTACCACCGAAGTGGTTATCATTTTTGGCATGTTGATTCCCTCCACGCTTGTTGTCACCGCTTCGATGACTGCTACCATTGATATTATTATTTTGCCGGCTGCTTTCTATTGGTTGGGTCGACTCGTAATCGCGTTCCAATAACTGAGCTCTATTTACAACATCTGAATACAAACACAGTTTATGAGAAATCAGATATTAACATATCTCGAGTTTTAAACCTCTTAGAAATATTTGCGTCATTCTTTCCTCGTTATCAACCAAGTGGGACACAAACCGAGACAACTCGGTAAACTTAGCTTTATACTGCGCCACAGTCATATTGTTATACTCAAGCTTGATGAACTCTACCTCCTACATGTGACGAATACTTTCAGGAAAGTACTTGTCATTGAACTGCTCTTGGAACTTCTCCCAAGACATCTTCAGTGTGGCAGGTTGTGTAACGTCCCCAAAATCTATATAATTTAAATCCCGACTTCGGTCGTTAACCATACATTAAATCTCTAATTTTACATCATTATTCGATATTAAAAACACTAAAATTTGCGGAATATTCAAAACGTTTATTCATATCCTTCTTTCTTGCCCTGAATCGCAACCTTTACACTACATCTCTTTGATTCAATCTTATATCATGAATCGTTACAACAAAATGACTATACAAAGTCTTACATCATAACTAAATATCCATATACATTGGATAGCTCAACTTATAATTTAACAACATATTACGTTCAAAATATGAAATACATTTCTCATAAAACATAAGTAATCTTCGTGAATATAGATCTCTATAACTCACTTAGCACATATCTTTACCTTAAAATCTTGACCTGTAAAAGTGGTTATTTGCAAGAGTGAGCTCGACAGCCCAGCAAAGTCTAACAGTTTTCATGCATCACATAGCACATAATAGCATGCTCGACATACATCTCATTAAAGTAACATGGAATACATGCTTTTAATTTACATAACAAATATAAAGATTGAGTTCCTTACTCAATCATCATTACTTAGCCAAAACAATGCAGTCATATATTGACTTTAACATTTCATGATTTCAACATGCATAACATATCATGTAATTTAAAACAGTTCATTAAATCCACGTAGAAAATAGGAACTGAAAGACTTGCCTTGATCGTTGTTTACCAATAACAATTTAACAGCTTAAAGCTATCTGCACTTCACGTGCCCTACAAAATTATATAATCACATCAAATATTAGTCACATAACAACACATAGTAATTGTAATGTAAACTCTACTCTATGTCTCATAACCCTTCCTATCATAAATGCACAATGTTCAACTTAATTATGTTAACTTTCAACTTATATCTCACTGTATTTCATATTCGCAGTTCATTCAAGTGCTTAAGTCTTGCTAGGACTACTTATTAACTTTATATTAAATCCACTCCATATCTTATAATATTCATTTCAATTGAATTGAAACACTTTTTAAGTTCATTAACACCTGGCACGACGTTTCGACGTTCATTCGTCACGCGCCCGATTTGCCTCTCTTGTGTATGCTTACTATGCTTCTATAACAAAACTAATACATCATGTATTAATGTTAAGCATCATTATAATTACTAATACTTATGTTTTATAACTTAGGACATCATCTTTTATGGTCAAGAGCACTACACATGCATATGTGAATGTCCGACGCCCTCCGATTGCCTCCGAAAACACAATAGTCATAAAGATGATCACTGTGACCCATCCTAATGACCTCAACTTGAAACACTTAAAGAACAAAAGTTGTAGTTCTACTCGTCCTCGTTCTGGATCATCTTGAATCACCTCAATCGGAGTTCGTATGAGGAAGTTATGAATATTTTACTACAAGAGGTCAAAACTGTCCAAGTCAGACTACAAATCCGGCGCTGGGGCGCGAGGACTAGGCTATACAGTGGCGCCGGGGCGCGAGATTGGCGCTGAGCCACGAATTTCAGCACTGGGGCGCCAACTTCTGGCGCTGGGGCGCGAATTTTGGCGCCGGGGCGCGATTTTTGGCGCTGGGGCTCAAATTTTGTCGCTGGGGCGCCGAAACTTGCAGAACCCAACCACGAAGAACATAACAAAGCTACTGTCTTTATTTTTAACAGCAATTAACCCCAATTAACATGTATAACTTCATCGTAAACTACATATAAACGTTAATAATCATCCATATAACAATTACCAACAATTAAACAACTACTTTAGAAAACATAATTCTTTGAAAACACCGTTTTAAGAAAACTCCATTGTTAACGTTTGTTTAACACTGTAATATCAATAATAATCCAAACTTGATTACTTTAAAGTACGATTCTCTGAAATTCATACTCAATTAACATACATGACGTTCAATTTCATAAATAGCATACAATCACCTACTAACTTTTGTTATCATGCAAAATATACGTTCAGACATATATATTCACTGTAAAAACTATTTCCTTCTTGCAAACGTAATTTATCATACAATTCTTCATCGAACACTAGTTATAATCCTCATAATCACATACCATCACTATAATTCAATTGTATAACAACAATTACAGAAATTATACCACCAACGCAGTGAATTTCAAAAACACCGAGACTAAGGAATTATAGTATAACACATATATGTTAAGATTATAAAACATACCTTCTGTAGCTTTGAAACTATTTGTTAATCACTGATAATAGCTAGAAGAAGTCAGAACTTGCTTTGAAAATCAAAGCCTTTTCTCTCTCAAATTTCTTTTCTTTCTTAGGTTTAGTCTCAGACTAGGCTAGCGTAAACCAATAACTGACAAAGTATACGTCAAAATAAGAACTGATATGGCAATAATAAACCTACTTATTATATCAGTTACAGAAGATAACGTATATATTAAATATATTTTATTTATTTATTTTATTTTTTAAATAATTTAAATTTCAAAAATCCAAAAGCCATAGGGCTTTGTTTGGCAAACTAGTTAGAATTAAGGAATTTATATCCTTAAGCATTGTTTGGGTAAAACCAAATTAAAACTACTTTAATTTATTTTAATAACTAATTATAATATAGTTATTTGTCACACTTCTAATTAATTAAGTTTGCATACTTAATTTAATTAATTCTAATAACAATTCATTACATAATATAATAATTTATTTTATCATTATAACTTCTCTAACTTAATTATTAAATTAAATTAGATTACTATTTCAAAATAATTACTTTCCTTAACTCATTAATTATTTATTAAACAAATAAATAATCAAATCACATCAAATCAATTAAACAAATACTTATTCAACAATAAACACACCCGTTAAATATTTATATAATTCAATAAATATTTAAATATTATTATAAAAATCTGAATTGTTACATCATTCCCTCCTTACAAGGATTCTGTCCTCAGAATCACAACTCAAGTCACTCATTCGTACAATCTTCCCTACTTACAAAGATTCTGTCCCCATAATCGAAGACACAAATTAAACAAATAACTTAGATAAATCTTTCATTATTTTATCTAAATATAGATTCTGTATTTCCTACTCCATTCATTACCTAACAAATTTTAAGTTTCATTTCATAACTTTCATTTGAACTCAATTATATTTTGAGTATTATATATCTTTAACCCATTCATTTCCTTTTCTAAGGATCGTTATCATAAACACTCGGGAATCGCTATCATAAACACTCGGGATATTACATTCACTCTTTCTTCTAAGAATTTCATCCTCAAAATTTTATTTATTAATTTTTATTCATTCATTCTATCAAAGTAGATTTTACATCACTACTTCATTCATTCATTGGTTTCTATAACCACTTTCTTTCCACAAAGATCATTCTACAATTATTAAATTTTCTATTAAAAGTTTCAAATTATTCTTTGATAACTCATCTACTTCTCACTTCAAAATATCTTTTCTCACTTATTCAACATACACATCATTCAGTGTCGCATTATACGACTTACTTCTTTCTAAGGAATATTTTCCTTTTTCACTTCCATCTTGCAGAATAACAAGAATCTTCCACAATTGTTCAATAATTGGGAAGTAGTATGAATAACTCAGGAAAATAAAAGATTCCAAATCATGCTGAGGGTCACAAGACCATTAACTCTATTCTGTAGGGTTAATAGTGTTTCGCCCCCGATTCTTCACACTTTAAACCCTCTTTGGCAGAATGTTTACCAATCACAAAGACTGAAAACACCCTCCGCAAGTACTCTAGGTGATTAACCTATTGTACATGTATTGTGCACAAACATTTCAGCGCAAAGTATAAACTAAGCGTAACCTCTAATAAAAGAGTTGTTCATCTCAGAATTTAGAGTGCAAGCATTCAACTGAGGGTCTAATGACCACGAACCTTGTCCACAGTTTTAAGTAATCTTTCAACTTTAACTTTTATAGTCATACGACTATAATGACTTCAATGTACTTAGGGGATCAATCCTTCGTACATGTATTGTGCACAAATATTTCAGCGCAAAGTATAAACTAAGCGTAACCCCTAATAATAGGGTTGTTTATCTCAGCTTTTCAACATCTGAATCCGCACCAAAACAATTTGGTTTGGCAAAACTTCTCAAGAAACTCTTGAATTTCATGAACATCTTTCAATATTTGTCTAGCTGAATCAAATAACATAGACCTCTACAATAACTCGGACATTAACCGAAATATACATATACATATATACATATGTATTTTCATATCATAAAAAAATCTCAAAAATCTTTTTATGACGTTATGATACCGCACTGTATTTACAGTCCGTTGAGGATTCCGTCATTTGGTGACTTTATCATACTACATCATACCATAGTGGGTTGACGATCCTTAGATCACAACCAACACTAGGTAATACTGCATTGATGAATCCATCGTTTTTATCATCTTTGCACCAGGTTACATGATGCATTAATGATATAAAATACATTTTGATATATTGTAAATCATTTTTTGTCTACCCAAAATAATTAGCATATACATACGAATAACAGTATTGTTGTTAAAACTCATTGGTTCCATCATTTGATCCAATGTTTTTTAAGAAAATAAAAGTGTAAACATCAGCACGTAGTTAATAAATTTTGAAAGTCTAGCATAGCTAGTAGATTTAGAATACCTATGCTTCCACCATCAACTCTACTTTCTATAATGATCCATTGCTTAATAGGTCTATCTATTCCTATCATCCTCAATACTTCATTCACACTTAATTATACCCTAGTTCATCAAATTTACCACATGTTATGAGTTCAGGAACTTGTCACAATCATATGAGTTTAAGAACTTATCCTAGTCAGACCATAGGCGTCCATTCGCTGAGGGGTTCAAAAACATACCATATAATTATGAGTCACGAACCTACCATAAGTATGAGTTTTAAGAACTCGCACTTAACCTTATAATATTCTCTAACTATACTCTACCTATCTGTTATACACATGAGAAAAGAATCACCTTCTCAACATGCATATAGCAAATAGTGCGACACAAACATTCTAATGATTATCATTGTGATAAACTAAGTGCAAGCACAAAACCCTCGCCCATACAAAGATTTGTACAACTCAGCCATCACAGGAGTCCTCAATTGAAATTCCACCTAACTCTATCTTTCTTTTAACTTGCTCTTTGCTCGATACGAATTCCTCGTATCACATCATCTATAACTCCTCATGAGTTATCTCGTACTATTTCATAGTACACCATCTTCATAGCATTAAGCTATAATCATTCAAACATTACAGACCATCTTTCTTTTATAACTTAAACAGATCACGTCGTGATCTTATTCTATAATCATCTCTCTTAAAATTCTTTTGTTAACTCGTGATCGTTTTGTTTTATGATCCTCCTTCTTTCTCTTTTTCATCATTTACGACATTATTCGTTATCTTGGCTATTGGATTTAGGAAACTCTCATTTCTTATCTTTATATATTCAATATTCTTCTTTGAATCTTCTTGTTTATATAACAATTCTTCCTTTAAGAATTTCTAACTTCATTTACATCGCTCAAAATTTCATTCAAGTTCTTAACTCTCATCATACGTGTCCATTTCTACACTTGGTACACATCGAGTCTCTAACAGTTTCAATATGGTACGCTGAGTGGTTTCCCACAAACAACTAACAAACTAGGTTCCGAGTTGCAGGTTTGTATATACCTCCGCTCCATGAAGGAATCGTTTAGCTCAGATACCATACATCAACTATTAAAGAGTACAATTGTACCACACTTATACATAACTCTTTATTCATAACTTCTTTATCATTCTCTTTTTATAGACATTGTCTATTTATTATCACCTTACATCCTTATTATTGGAGTTGGGTAACCCCACATTTATATTCCTTATAACTCTGCGAGATTCTTCTTTGAATCCTTTCACGCAAATTTTAATCCCTTATTGTTCAAACTCTATTTGAGCTTATTCGTTCAATATCTTCACCTCTCTTCTCTAAGGTTATAGCCTACGGTACTGCTACCTAAGGTTTATAACCTACAGCTCTGATACTAACTGTAACGACCCCAAATACTATACAATTTAAATCCCGACTTCGGTCGTTAACCATACATTAAATCTCTAATTTTACATCATTATTCGATATTAAAAACACTAAAATTTGCGGAATATTTAAAACGTTTATACATATCCTTCTTTGTTGCCCTGAATCGCAACTTTTACACTACATCTCTTTGATTCAATCTTATATCATGAATCGTTACAACAAAATGACTATACAAAGTCTTACATCATAACTAAATATCCATATGCATTGGATAGCTCAACTTACAATTTAACAACATATTACGTTCAAAATATGAAATACATTTCTCATAAAACATAAGTAATCTTCGTGAATATAGATCTCTATAACTCACTTAGCACATATCTTTACCTTAAAATCTTGACCAGCAAAAGTGGTTATTTACAAGAGTGAGCTCGACAGCCCAGCAAAGTCTAACAGTTTTCATGCATCACATAGCACATAATAGCATACTCGACATACATCTCATTAAAGTAACATGGCATTCATGCTTTTAATTCACATAACAAATATAAAGATTGAGTTCCTTACTCAATCATCATTACTTAGCCAAAATAATGCAGTCATATATTGACTTTAACATTTCATGATTCCAACATGCATAACATATCATGTAATTTAAAATAGTTCATTAAATCCACGTAGAAAATAGGAACCGAAAGACTTGCCTTGATCGTTGTTTACCAATAACAGTTTAACAGCTTACAGCTATCTGCACTTCACGTGCCCTACGCAATTATATAATCACATCAAATATTAGTCACATAACAACACATAGTAATTATAATGTAAACTCTACTATATGTCTTATAACCCTTCCTATCATAAATACACAATGTTCAACTTAATTGTGCTAACTTTCAACTTATATCTCATTGTATTTCATATTCGCAGTTCATTCAAGTGCTTAAGTCTTGCTAGGACTACTTATTAGCTTTATATTAAATCCACTCCATATCTTATAATATTCATTTCAATTGAATTGAAACACTTTTTAAGTTCATTAACACTTGGCACGACGTTTCGACGTTCATTCGTCACACGCCCGATTTGCCTCTCTTGTGTATGCTTACTATGCTTCTATAACTCATCTAATACATCATGTATTAATGTTAAGCATCATTATAATTACTAATATTCATGTTTTATAACTTAGGACATCATCTTTTATAGTCAAGAGCACTACACATGCATATGTGCATGTCCGACGCCCTCCGATTGCCTCCGAAAACACAACAGTCATAAAGATGACCATTGTGACCCATCCTAATGACCTCAAATTGAAACACTTAAAGAACGAAAGTTGTAGTTCTACTCGTCCTCGTTCTGGATCATCTTGAATCACCTCAATCGGAGTTCGTATGAGGAAGTTATGGATATTTTACTACAGGAGGTCAAAACTGTCCAAGTTAGACTACAAATCCGGCGCTGGGGCGCGAGGACTAGGCTATACAGTGGCGTCGGGGTGCGAGATTGGTGCTGGGGCACGAATTTCAGCGCTGGGGCGTGAATTTTGGCGCCGGGGCGCGATTTTTGGCGCTGGGGCTCAAATTTTGGCGCTGGGGCGCCGAAACTTGCAGAACCCAACCACGAAGAAGATAACAAAGCTACTGTCTTTATTTTTAACAGCAATTAACCCCAATTAACATGTATAACTTCATCGTAAACTACATATAAACGTTAACAATCATCCATATAATAATTACCAACAATTAAACAACTACTTTAGAAAACATAATTCTTTGAAAACATTGTTTTAAGAAAACTCCATTGTTAACGTTTGTTTAACACTGTAATATCAATAATAACCCAAACTTGATTACTTTAAAGTACGATTCTCTAAAATTCATACCCAATTAAGATACATGACGTTCAATTTCATAAATAGCATACAATCACCTACTAATTTTTGTTATCATGCAAAACATACGTTCATACATATATATTCACTGTAAAAACTATTTCCTTCTTGCAAACGTAATTTATCATACAATTCTTCATCTAACACTAGTTATAATCCTCATAATCACATACCATCACTATAATTCAATTGTATAACAACAATTACAGAAATTATACAACCAACGCAGTGAATTTCAAGAACACCGAGACTAAGGAATTAGAGTATAACACATATATGTTAAGATTATAAAACATACCTTCTGTTGCTTTGAAACTATTTGTTAATCACTGATAATAGCTAGAAGAAGTCAGAACTTGCTTTGAAAATCACAGCCTTTTCTCTCTCAAATTTCTTTTCTTTCTTAGGTTTAGTCTCAGACTAGGCTAGCGTAAACCAATAACTGACAAAGTATACGTCAAAATAAAGACTGATATGGAAATAATAAACCTACTTATTATATCAATTACAGAAGATAACGTATAGATTAAATATATTTTATTTTTTAAATAATTTAAATTTCAAAAATCCAAAAGTCATGGGGCTTTGTTTGGCAAACCAGTTAGAATTAAGGAATTTATATCCTTAAGCATTGTTTGGGTAAAACCAAATCAAAACTACTTTAATTTATTTTAATAACTAATTATAATATAGTTATTTGTCACACTTCTAATTAATTAAGTTTGCATACTTAATTTAATTAATTCTAATAACAATTCATTACATAATATAATAATTTATTTTATCATTATAACTTCTCTAACTTAATTATTAAATTAAATTAGATTACTATTTAAAAATAATTACTTTCCTTAACTCATTAATTATTTATTAAACAAATAAATAATCAAATCACATCAAATCAATTAAACAAATACTTATTCAACAATAAACACACCCGTTAAATATTTATATAATTCAATAAATATTTAAATATTATTATAAAAATCTGAATTGTTAAATCATTCCCTCCTTACAAGGATTCTGTCCTCAGAATCACAACTCAAGTCACTCATTCGTACAATCTTCCCTACTTACAAAGATTCTGTCCCCATAATTGAAGACACAAATTAAATAAATAACTTAGATAAATCTTTCGTCATTTTATCTAAATATAGATTTTATATTTCCTACTACATTCATTACCTAACAAATTTTAAGTTTCATTTCATAACTTTCATTTGAACTCAATTATATTTTGAGTATTATATATCTTTAACCCATTCATTTCCTTTTCTAAGGATCGTTATCATAAACACTCGGGAATCGCTATCATAAACACTCGGGATATTACATTCACTCTTTCTTCTAAGAATTTCATCCTCGAAATTTTATTTATTAATGTTTATTCATTCATTTTATCAAAGTAGATTTTACATCACTACTTCATTAATTCATTGGTTTCTATAACCACTTTCTTTCCACAAAGATCATTCTATAATTATTAACTTTTCTATTAAAAGTTTCACATTATTCTTTGATAACTCATCTACTTCTCACTTCAAAATATCTTTTCTCACTTATTCAACATACACATTATTCAGTGTCGCATTATACGACTTACTTCTTTCTAAGGAATATTTTCCTTTTTCACTTTCATTGTGCAGAATAACAAGAATCTTCCACAATTGTTCAATAATTGGGAAGTAGTATGAATAACTCAGGAATATAAAAGATTCCAAATCATGCTGAGGGTCACAAGACCATTAACTCTATTCTCTAGGGTTAATAGTGTTTCACCCCCGGTTCTTCACACTTTAAACCCTCTTTGGCAGAATGTTTACCAATCACAAAGACTGAAAACACCCTCCCCAAGTACTCTAGGTGATTAACCTATTGTACATGTATTGCGCACAAATATTTCAGCGCAAAGTATAAACTAAGCGTAACCTCTAATAAAAGAGTTGTTCATCTCAGAATTTAGAGTGCAAGCATTCAACTGAGGGTCTAATGACCACGAACCTTGTCCACAGTTATAAGTAATCTTTCAACTTTAACTTTTATAGTCATACGACTATAATGACTTCAATGTACTTAGGGGATCAATCCTTCGTACATGTATTGTGCACAAACATTTCAGCGCAAAGTATAAACTAAGCGTAACCCCTAATAATAGGGTTGTTCATCTCAGCTTTTCAACATCTGAATCCGCACCAAAACAATTTGGTTTGGCATAACTTCTCAAGAAACTCTTTAATTTCATGAACATCTTTCAATATTTGTCTAGCTGAATCAAATAGCATAGACCTCTACAATAACTCGGACATTAACCGAAATATACATATACATATATACATATGTATTTTCATATCTTAAAAAAATCTCAAAAATCTTTTTATGACGTCATGATACCGCATTGTATTTACAGTCCGTTGAGGATTCCGTCATTTGGTGACTTTATCATACTACATCATACCATAGTGGGTTGACGATCCTTAGATCACAACCAACACTAGGTAATACTGCATTGATGAATCCATCGTTTTTATCATCTTTGCACCAGGTTACATGATGCATTAATGATATAAAATACATTTTGATATATTGCAAATCATTTTTTGTCTAGCCGAAGTAATTAGCATATACATACGAATAACAGTATTGTTGTTAAAACTCATTGGTTCCATCATTTGATCCAATGTTTTTCAAGAAAATAAAAGTGTAAACATCAGCACGAAGTCAATAAATTTCGAAAGTCTAGCTTAGCTAGTAGATTTAGAATACCTATGCTTCCACCATCAACTCCACTTTCTATAATGATCCATTGCTTAATAGGTCTAACTATTCCTATCATCCTCAATACTCCATTCACACTTAATTATACCCTAGTTCATCAAACATACCACACGTTATGAGTTCAGGAACTTGCCACAATCATATGAGTTTAATTACTTATCCTAGTCAGACCATAGGCGTCCATTCGCTGAGGGGTTCAAAAACATATCATATAATTATGAGTCACGAACCTACCATAAGTATGAGTTTTAAGAACTCGCACTTAACCTTATAATATTCTCTAACTATGCTCTACCTATCTGTTATACACATGAGAAAAGAATCACATTCTCAACATGCATATAGCAAATAGCGCGACACAAACATTCCAATGATTATCATTGTGATAAACTAAGTGCAAGCACAAAACCCTCGCCCATACAAAGATTGATACAACTCAGCCGTCACAGGAGTCCTCAATTGAAATCCCACCTAACTCTATCTTTCTTTTAACTGGCTCTTTGCTCGATACGAATTCCTCGTATCACATCATCTATAACTCCTCACGAGTTATCTCGTACTATTTCATAGTACACCATCTTCATAGCATTAAGCTATAATCATTCAAATATTACAGACCATCTTTCTTTTATAACTTAAACAGATCACATCGTGATCTTATTCTATAATCATCTATCTTAAAATTCTTTTGTTAACTCGTGATCGTTTTGTTTTACGATCCTCCTTCTTTCTCTTTTTCATCATTTACGACATTATTCGTTATCTTGGCTATTGGAGTTAAGAAACTCCCATTTCTTATCTTTATATATTCAAGATTATTCTTTGAATCTTCTTGTTTATATAACAATTCTTCCTTTAAGAATTTCTAACTTCATTTACATCGCTCAAAATTTCATTCAAGTTCTAAACTCTCATCAT
Organism: Panax notoginseng; assembly: GCA_016801055.1. Taxonomy (NCBI): domain Eukaryota; kingdom Viridiplantae; phylum Streptophyta; class Magnoliopsida; order Apiales; family Araliaceae; genus Panax; species Panax notoginseng. Next base: position 235,745,800 of record CM029013.1, on the reverse strand, counting down.
ACGTGTCCATTTCTACACTTGGTACACATCGAGTCTCTACCAGTTTTAATATGGTACACTGAGTGGTTTTCCACAAACAACCAACAAATTAGGTTCCGAGTTGCAGGTTCGTATATACCTCCGCTCTATGAAGGAATCGTTTAGCCCAGATACCATACATCAACTATTAAAGAGTACAATTGTACCATACTTAGACATAACTCTTTATTCATAACTTCTTTATCATTCTCTTTTTATAGACATTGTCTATTTATTATCACCTTATATCCTTATTATTGGAGTTGGGTAACCCCACATTTATATTCCTTATAACTCTACGAGATTCTTCTTTGAATCCTTTCATGCAAGTTTTAATCCCTTATTGTTCAAACTCTATTTGAGCTTATTCGTTCATTATCTTAACCTCAATTCTCTAAGGTTATAGCCTACGGTACTCCTACCTAAGGTTTATAACCTACAGCTCTGATACCAACTGTAATGACCCCAAAATCTATACAATTTAAATCCCGACTTCGGTCGTTAACCATACATTAAATCTCTAATTTTACATCATTATTCGATATTAAAAACACTAAAATTTACGGAATATTTAAAACGTTTATACATATCCTTCTTTGTTGCCCTGAATCGCAACCTTTACACTACATCTCTTTGATTCAATCTTATATCATGAATCGTTACAACAAAATGACTATACAAAGTCTTACATCATAACTAAATATCCATATACATTGGATAGCTCAACTTACAATTTAACAACATATTACGTTCAAAATATGAAATACATTTCTCATAAAACATAAGTAATCTTCGTGAATATAGATCTCTATAACTCACTTAGCACATATCTTTACCTTAAAATCTTGACCAGCAAAAGTGGTTATTTGCAAGAGTGAGCTCGACAGCCCAGCAAAGTCTAACAGTTTTCATGCATCACATAGCACATAATAGCATGCTCGACATACATCTCATTAAAGTAATATGGCATACATGCTTTTAATTCACATAACAAATATAAAGATTGAGTTCCTTACTCAATCATCATTACTTAGCCAAAACAATGCAGTCATATATTGACTTTAACATTTCATGATTTCAACATGCATAACATATCATGTAATTTAAAACAGTTCATTAAATCCACGTAGAAAATAGGAACCGAAAGACTTGCCTTGATCGTTGTTTACCAATAACAGTTTAACAGCTTACAGCTATCTGCACTTCACGTGCCCTACGCAATTATATAATCACATCAAATATTAGTCATATAACAACACATAGTAATTGTAATGTAAACTCTACTCTACGTCTCATAACCCTTCCTATCATAAATACACAATGTTCAACTTAATTGTGTTAACTTTCAACTTATATCTCACTGTATTTCATATTCGCAGTTCATTCAAGTGCTTAAGTCTTGCTAGGACTACTTATTAGCACTTTTTAAGTTCATTAACACTTGGCACGACGTTTCGACGTTCATTCGTCACACGCCCGATTTGTCTCTCTTGTGTATGCTTACTATGCTTCTATAACTCATCTAATACATCATGTATTAATGTTAAGCATCATTATAATTATTAATATTCATGTTTTATAACTTAGGACATCATCTTTTATGGTCAAGAGCACTACACATGCATATGTGCATGTCCGACGCCCTCCGATTGCCTCCGAAAACACAATTGTCCTAAAGATGACCATTTTGACCCATCATAAATACCTCAAATTGAAAACCTTAAAGAACGAAAGTTGTAGTTCTACTCGTCCTCGTTTTGGATCATCTTGAATCACCTCAATCGGAGTTCGTATGAGAAAGTTATGGATATTTTACTACAGGAGGTAAAAAATGTCCAAGTCAGACTATAAATCCGGCGCCGGGGCGCGAGATTGGTGCTGGGGCACCAACTTCTGGCGCTGGGGTGCGAATTTTGGCGCCGGAGCACGATTTTTGGCGCTAGGGCTTAAATTTTGGCGCTGGGGCGCCGAAACTTGCAGAACCCAACCACGAAGAACATAACAAAGCTACTGTCTTTATTTTTAACAGCAATTAACCCCAATTAACATGTATAACTTCATCGTAAACTACATATAAACGTTAACAATCATCCATATAACAATTACCAACAAATAAACAACTACTTTAGAAAACATAATTCTTTGAAAACACTGTTTTAAGAAAACTCCATTGTTAACGTTTGTTTAACACTGTAATATCAATAATAACCCAAACTTGATTACTTTAAAGTACGATTCTTTAAAATTCATACCCAATTAACATACATGACGTTCAATTTCATAAATAGCATACAATCACCTACTAATTTTTGTTATCATGCAAAACATACGTTCATACATATATATTCACTGTAAAAACTATTTCCTTCTTGCAAACGTAATTTATCATACAATTCTTCATCTAACACTAGTTATAATCCTCATAATCACATATCATCACTATAATTCAATTGTATAACAATAATTACAGAAATTATACCACCAACGCACTGAATTTTAAGAACACCGAGACTAAGGAATTATAGTATAACACATATATGTTAAGATTATAAAACATACCTTCTGTTACTTTGAAACTATTTGTTAATCACTGATAATAGCTAGAAGAAGTCAGAACTTGCTTCGAAAATCACAGCCTTTTCTCTCTCAAATTTCTTTTCTTTCTTAGGTTTAGTCTCAGACTAGGCTAGCGTAAACCAATAACTGACAAAGTATACGTCAAAATAAAAACTGATATGACAATAATAAACCTACTTATTATATCAGTTACAGAAGATAACGTATTGATTAAATATATTTTATTTATTTATTTTATTTTTTAAATAATTTAAATTTCAAAAATCCAAAAGCCATAGGGCTTTGTTTGGCAAACCAGTTAGAATTAAGGAATTTATATCCTTAAGCATTGTTTGGGTAAAACCAAATCAAAACTACTTTAATTTATTTTAATAACTAATTATAATATAGTTATTTGTCACACTTCTAATTAATTAAGTTTGCATACTTAATTTAATTAATTCTAATAACAATTCATTACATAATATAATAATTTATTTTATCATTATAACTTCTCTAACTTAATTATTAAATTAAATTAGATTACTATTTTAAAATAATTGCTTTCCTTAACTTATTAATTATTTATTAAACAAATAAATAATCAAATCACATCAAATCAATTAAATAAATACTTATTCAACAATAAACACATCCATTAAATATTTATATAATTCAATAAATATTTAAGTATTATAATAAAAATCTGGATTGTTACAGTTTGATTACGCTTTAAAGATTCCCACTAGTAATCTGCCTCTACACGCATCATGAAGGTGGCAAAGGGAACCTTTTGCTCCTCGGAGCATCCCAAGACATCAAATATCTTGTTGATCTGCTTTATCCACGTCTCCGCCTTAAGTGGTTTTGGCTCTCCAAAAAAACTCCGGTGGTCCCAGCTCCTTGAACTGCTTAGCGGTGACCGTCCGAGAGTTGTCAGTGTTTCCACCAGCATTTTGGACAAGAGCCTCCTTCGCCTGGTGTTGCACGAATTGCATAAAGCCTCTGACCATCCCATCGTTCACCATTTCATCGGTGTTATTATTTACATGAGGATTATTATCTTCCTGTCGCACATTAACATAGGCATTGATCGTTGGTGACTCAATGATCTCATGTGCTTCATTGCTTATCTCAACATTTTCGGATGCCATTTCAAATACTGCAAAAAAACAAGGGTTAATTAACATATCACATATTATCCCTATACTCTAACCGACCAATTAAATACTAAATAAACTTAGGTAGGTCATACTAGCGAAGGAATTCCCCATCTCTCCCCTCCTAGTTCTTGTCTCACATCTCAGCCGGGGATCATATCCCTAAGCTTTTATACCAACTGTGATGCCCCAAAAATAGGTATACATCACCCATCTTGAGTAGTCAAATACATGGTACAGAATATAAATAGAAACTTAATTATACAACCGTCGTGTAATATACGATAATACATAAACTGAGAGTTTTAATAGGAATATTGCCAACTAGAAAATATCCACACTCAAAGGAGTTCTCATTACATTTATTGTTACACTATTTAACATAATAGTAAGGACTACTAATGCTATCATCTGGACCGTCACTCCTTTCCTCGACTCGTCCCAGCTATATTCTCATTTCCTGAAGAGAACAGTGAAAGAAATGGTGAGCTCAACAAGCCCAGTAAGAAATATTATGACTAAGATAATGCATAATAAATTATCAATAATCTTCAATAATGTTAAACTGATAAAATACAATTGACATCAAGTTTAATTGCAGCGGAATAAGCAATCCATTAGAAGAGTCAAGTAGAGCATGATATCTACTATCTTCTATGATTTAAAATTGTGACACCCCCAAATCCGGTACTTCAATTTCCACATGATTTGGTGTTCACTATACAAAAATCATATGTCTATCTATCCATAATAACTGTAAACCATATAAAAGATAGAATAAATCCTTACAAAATCTGAATAAAAAATACAGTCCCAGGTCATACTAACCTTAAATATCTGTGCGGAAACATAAACAAATAATAAGTCTTAAACAACATCGAGTCTTAACAATAACATTCTTAAAATTTAATAACACGTCTTCATCACTTAATAGCTTTGCCCTTGCCTTTGCTAGAAGAAGGCTCGTCGGTTCTTTCATTCATAACTGCAATGTTATTATTACGCAAGAGTGAGCACGATTGTCCACAACTATAAAAAAATGAATTAACAATATAATAAAATGCGAGTAAATCGAAAAAATTTGAAATGAAGCTCAACTTTTGAACCAAAAATGATTACCAAGAGGGTCATAAGACCTTGAATTATGTCCTAGGTTATCAAGGATTATACTTGAAACATTTAAAAGTTATAAGACTATGGACTTTTCTTCTCATACTTAGGGGGATCAGCCCTTAGTACCATACTATACACAATATCTTAACACTAACGCTTAAGTAATCCCTTTACAGGGTTATTCATCTCAGTTTGACGTTAGAGTCCGCATCAAAGGAAGTTTGGTTTGGATAATTCAATAAGGGTTCTGAAATTTAGAACGTTCATCAACTATGGACTAGTCGAATCGATAAGAATTCGTTAGTCTAACAAGGTTCACAATAAATGGTATTTAAATTGAATAACAATCTCAAGAGATATACAATAGAACAAGTATTGTATAACGGATTCATACTTCGAAAAGATAATTAATCTTTAATATAACAAATCAAACTTGATTTAAAAAAAATGACAAGATTTGCTCGTCTCTTAATCTCTCATTCAACCTCTACTCAAGGTTTCAATTGCATTCAACCATTATCCAACCCATGAACCCCATGTTCAATATTCTTTCTTATTGTCGAAGTCATACTGTTCGTTGTATGCTAAGACCGATAGTTCATCGCAACAACATTGCGTTCATAGCGTCTATACGCTTTACACTTATCTCTCATTACCACAACATAACATCGAAATGTTATTCATTACCTTCGTCACTCAACGTTTAAGGAATCATAATCATAGCAATCCCTCACGTTCGTTCATTGCGACTACTGTGAGGGCCCCGAATCCAAGGTCCCGAATCACCGCGGATCCGGTTCGATCATTCTAATACTATTACTATATTTACGGAAGATATAAACATAAATTGTTTATACAATACATATACTCACTATTCCCCAAGGTTGAGTAACCTTAACTTAATACACATTTCATAACTTACTTAACATATAATCTTAAAATACAACACTTATACAATTTAGCTGCACACATGTCCTAACGCTAGAACTGTCTTTAACCTTTCCTTGTATCCGACGCATTCATCTTAATCTGCAATGTTTATCATGATATAGCAAGGGTGAGCATGAAAGTTGCCCAGCAAATTTAAATTCAGTAATATAACGATATATCATGATTGAAAGAGTATGAACAATAAGCTGGCTATAATTCATCAATATAATTGAGAACTAGCACGAATAAACTTTTAACTGAACAAGTATTAAACATGAACAAATATATCTGAATCAACGGGTAATGAAGGTGATCAGCCTTTCATACCTGACTTATACATGCAATATGTACAGAGTATAATTCATCGCAACCAGCAATGATTAACCATAAACTTATCTGAATGAAACACTCTTAGTAGAGTTAAGTAAAAATAAACTTGTCTGAACCGTTGATTACCGCTACGCAATTTATACGCTTTATCTGAAGACCTAATATTAGTAATATAGATCTCCAATATTAGAATAATATCATCACAGTATAATATTACTATATATATAAACAAAGAATAACCTAAACATATAACACATAACCCTATCAGTCTATAACACACATAAGACTCGGTATCAAGTCAAACTATTACAGTCTATCTTGATTCCGACAAAATTCTAACGTCCGACGGTCTAGTCAGACTTTTATCGAGTCTAAATTCAATTAAACTCTGCCTAAACACTTAACAATTAACTCAGATAATTTTAATAATAGTCGAAATATTTTTCTTAAGCTCGTAATAATTTTAAAATAATTATTACCATTTATCATAAATTTTCAATCATTAAACACGTATTTAAATAAATTAAATACCACATAATTCTTTTATCATTAATATTTATTTATTATCAAATATTAATGAAATACATGTCATAATATTATAATATATTTATAATATCACAAAGTATTTTTAATACCTTAAAATCATATTTATATGATTTTTAAACAATTAAATTCATTATCCGATATTTACTTTTAATATTAAAATATTAATATTTTCATGACAAAATATCAAAAGTTATATTTTATAACTTAAAATATTTTTCTAACACTTAAATCATTTTTATATGATTTATAAAACATTAATTCTATTTTTTCTTAATTTATTTAATACGTTTATTAAATAAACTAATTATCATTAACATTAATTAATTAATAAATTTCATCACAAAATATTAAAAATCGCTGAAAATATCTTTAAATATTTTCTTATACCATAATATTATTTTTCATGAATTAAAACCATTTTTAAATAATTTATTTAATATAATAATTAAATAAATTAAATATCATTTATTTTTCAAAAATAGTAAATATTTATGAAATATACTCAAAATAATTAAAAACTATTTTTTAGACTTTAAAATAATTTTTCAAAATTTATTTAAAATCTATTTTTTATAATTTCTGAAAAATCAGAAAATAAATTAAATAGAAATTGTCGCTAAAGGGCCCTATAGCGACAGACCCGTCGCTATAGGTGTTCTTGGGCCAAGCCCGGATCTTCAAAGTCAGATACCAGGGTACCATGTTTGACCGTGATTAAAACAGTGTTCATGTTGATTTCTAGGAAGCTAAGGGAACCTAGAATGTAGTATAAGTGTACTACTACAACTTGAATCAAGTTTTCTGGAAATCCTACATCACAACAGAAACATACGAGCCTCTAAAAATCATGTCAAGTCTGTTCTTCATTTTCTGGGTTACCCAGAAATGAAGAACAGCCTTAGCACCTACTTTGTGATCCTTATAACGAGTAATCTGGGCTTGATTCATACGATATAAAGGTTGAATCATGAAGTTGGGATGTCAATCTACATGTACATGACAACATCTCAGTTCAACAACATCACAAATGTCAAATTTATCACGGTCAAACTACCTGTCAGAAAACGCCTTTGAATATTCTGGGTTACCCAGATTTCTTCTTTCGGCAGTTCGGTCAACCTACTTTGACCTTAAATAATTTCGTTCCTGTTCATGATTTGGGTGTTATAACGACTTTTATGTGTAGCCCACATATTAGTTTACAAAGTTAAAACAATAACATGACCTAAAAATCAAAGAGAAGCAAGATCAATGACATGGAAATACACTGTCAGACCTTCTGGGTTTCTGGGTTTGCCCAGATTCCAGAAGTCGTGCTCGGTCAACGTACTTTGACTATCTATAAAACGAAATCCAGACATGCTATGGCCCTGTTTTCAATTTCAGATCGTAGACCACATGGCATAGAACAAGATCTAAAGCATAAAACACACAAAATATCGAACACATAAAGATCTAGAGGGCATGACATTCGACTGTCAGGTCAGCTTTCAACCTTTTTCCAGAATTTTGAAAACTCAATTTTTTTAGCATCTAGATGATATGGATCCAAGTTTTAGCAACTCAGATCATCAAATGACACCTTCTAAGATGACTTATAATAACAAATTACAACATCCAACATCAGATCTAAGGATTCTGAATTTTGAAGGTTTATACCTCTTTGAAGCTTTGACCTTTGATTCTGACTTTGATCCTGTTATGGGAAGCTATGATCTGATCATGTCTTCTATTTCACACTCTCTCACTCTAGAATTTCAAAAATGAAGAAAGAGAAGGGACTTGGAGAGAATGCTAAGTAAAGTAAGTATTTCTTACTTTTTAAGTTATAAAATTTGATTCAATGTATCAATTGTTGCTAGGTGGCAAGATTGGCTGATCTTGGGTAGATATAATGCAAATGGGATAAACATTAGGGTGATGACTCACAAGATTTACAAAATCTTTTGCTTAATTTTAAGAAAAGGGCATTTTAGTCTTTTTCCATAAAATTTTATTTCTATAATTGTCATTTGATGCAAACCCTTAGGGTTTAAGGTTTGAACCCTTTAGGGTTTAGGGTTTGGAAAACCTTAGGTATTAGAAATTAAATTCTAGAATTTCCAAATTAGGTTTTCAAAAATAAAAATTAATATTTCTAAATTATAATTAGAATTTTTTAATTATATTAAAATTTCATAATCATAACTTTAATCTTTCTAATTAGGATTAGTATTTTCTAATTAAAATCGCTAATTTAGCGATTAGGGTCGTAATTGGTCATTTAGGGTTTTAAACCCATAATTAGGTTTTCTAATAGAAAATTAATTTTCTAATATAGAAATTAGATTTCGTAATTAGATTAGAGTTTGCTAATTACTTAAGCTTTACCCTAAATAATCTTATAATTATTTACACTTACGCCATTAAGTTCCCAATTTAGGATTTATACACCGAATTAGGATTTCGAATTCCCGAAACTAAAGTTAGGGTTTTCGGAACCGGTTTTAGGGTTTTTTATCAAACAATAGGGTTTTCTAACCGAACGTTGACGTTCTTAATATATAATTAGGGGTTTTCACAGATATTTATTATCTGGTCAACCCTTGATACTTAACCACATCATGTACATATATCATACCATATCCACAGAATATATTCACGTATTCACTTAATCCTAAATAATTCACCTAAATTCTTCACAGAATTTTGAAATCCTCAAAATTCCATCTTAAAAATTCTCGAACCGATACACTTATTTTCTGTCTAGGTTCTAATTTTGAACCCTAAATTAATTAATTAAAATTTTAAAAATTTTCCAAATTCTCGGGTTGTCACATTCACCCCTTCTTCTAAAAATTTCGTCCTCGAAATTTACCTTACACCTTACTCCTTACACCATACACCATTCATCATACATTCTCATCATCACATGCTACCCAATACACCTCTCAAAAGAGTTAAAATTTCCAAATTGTGCTGAGGAGTCGTATAGACTAGTTGTCTGTCATTTTCGCAAAGGTTTTATGGAAATTCATCCGCAAACCGTTATTACTTACGGACACAAAGGGTGATTAGCTCGATATGCCCTGTACTGGCCAAGTACTGCTGGTCGGAACAATTTGTTCCTCTTATCCGCCTTAGGCGCACAAAATTTCTTACCTCTGTCTTATCATAGGATTCCGTACCAAAATAATTTGGTTCGGGAAATTTCTTTCAATGAACTAGTAGAGTCTTCATAACATTAGTCTAGCTGAATCGAATAGCATAGACTCATATCAATAATTCAATTCAATCGAATTATTTAAGTGTAGCCAAACCCTGTTGGCAAATTAAAATTTTTTGAAAATATTTTTGAGAATGACGCCATGATGTCGTACCGTAATAACAATCCATTTCAGGATGTCATCATTATATGACTTTGTCATAACACATCATACAATAGTGGAACAATGATTTTCAGATCGGATTCACACTTAGTATTTCTGTATTTACAACTCCATCAACTTTTTATCATCTCTGCACGAGGTTACATGGTACATGAGTGATAAATAAAATATATTTTGATATTTCAAATCATTTGCGTCTAGCTGAAATAAGTAGCATAGACTATACTTTAAACCGTTTCAAAAATGATTACGAGTCTACATATTTTTTTAAAGGCACATAGTGTGTATTTAGCTTGGTGTCAATCATTTCGAAGTCTAGCATAGCTAGGAGTTTCGGAAAACTTATGTCTCCACTAATAATCAGTTGCTTAATAATCTACCTATTCCTATTATCCTCAATACTGCATTCACACACAACTATGCCCAGTTCGTAAAATCACACTTATGAGTTCATTTACTTGCCACAATCATATGAGTTTAAGAACTTGTCCTAGTCAGACCTTCGGTGTGACGCCCCCAAAATAGGTCCATTCCATCCAACCCATTCTGAGTCGCCAAATACATGGTACAGATAACAACTACAACTTTATTACAACAATTATCGTACAAAATACAACAACACATATGCTGTGAGTTTGGATACAAATATATACCAACTGTGACTCATGTCCCAACCTTGGATAGCACGTCACAATGACACCTTACATAAAGGTATAGTCAAAAACTGTTTTAGAAATTAGAATCTTTGGAAAGTGCTCAAGGAAACCCTCGTACATGAGAGGCCATGCTTCTAGGTTATGATAGATATCATATGGCCACAGAATTATCCTTGGTTGACCCAATAGACCCCAAAGAAAAATGAGAAGATTACTATCATATTCTTTCCAATGGTGAGTCTTCTCTTGACATATCATTATCTCCACTGTCTCTAACTGAGAATTATACTTCAAACAAACACCAAGATTATATACGTAGTGCTCGTATATATACTTGATAAGTGGATGTGCACAACCATGTCTTATGTTGACACGAGGTTGTGTGTCGTTAGACATCTTGTATGATAGTGGCAAAACACCCTTCCAACGTTGGGTTCGCTTCACCCTAGATGATTCACCAAATATAACTACTAAATGATGACCACCGTTCTATTCCCCTGTTACCCCCGCTCGACCCAGCTACACTCTTATTACCTGAAAGGAATTGTGAAACAGAAGGGTGAGCACAACTAGCCCAGTAAAGAATATCATGACTAAAGATAAATAAGTTATCAATAGCCTTCAACAGAATTAAATCAGAGATTTAGAACATATGGTAGATGATAAAACTTTTCAACCATAGTTGCAGCGGAACGAGCAATCCTTTAGAAGAGTCAAATAGACTATAAAGTCTATTATCTTCTCTATGTTAAAAGTCCATCAACAATGTTTTATCCCTGTAACATCAATCAACAATTCCTGTCCACAATCACATGTATAACTCATAATCATAATTGTAGTTCTAAACTCCTCTTCTCATCCAGAACAAAGATAATTTTCATCACTTGTCTTTACCTGAAACATCAAAGATCATGGTTATACCAAATCACAGTTCCTGTTCATAATCATATTAATAATTTCATCTTTGCACTACGGGCCAAAGATATTCATCAACAACTCATCTTTGCACTACAGGCCAAAGATATTCCTCAACAGCTCATATTTGCACTACAAGCCAAATATATTATTATCTCAAAGAAATATATATAATTTCAGAATTTATATAACCAATAATTATAATCACATTGATCATTTCACCTTTGCACTTAAGCTAAAGATATTCAATTATAAATTCAATGGTCATGATCATACCAGTCAACAATTCAACTTTGCACTACTGGCCAAAGAGAACCCATAGTCATGATCGTACCAAAAATCTACCCATCTTTACACTCAAGTCAAAGAAAAATATCATCATTAGGGTTATAAAAATGTTATATATGATAATAAAAAAATAATATGATCAACATATAGTTTTAATCTCAAGAATAATATTCATAAATCAACTATAATTTGGTTAGAAAAAGAAACCAATTTTGTCATGAATAGTAACTCGTGAATAGTAACCCATGAATAGTAACTCGTGAATAGTAACTCATGAATAGTAACTCATGAATAGTAACTCATGAGTAATAACTCGTCAATAGTAACTAGTGAATACTAACTCATGAATAGTAACTCGTGAATAGTAACTCGTGAATAGTAACTCATGAATAGTAACCCCGACATGAAAAGATAAGAATTTTACAAAAAAAATCCTACCAATATTCCGATATAATGATATTGAAAGAAATAATATCATTGATAAAAAAATAACATCCCTTACGACAATATCCCTTACCTCAAAAGAGTAGTACTCCTGACTGGAATAACGCTAAACGAACTTACACCGTATAGCAACACTCAAGATATCAAAATACTCACAAGAATACACTTGATAATATAGAGAGAGAAATAGAGAGAAAACTTCAGTTTCTGGTGTGATTTTTAATTCTAACCTAAGCACCCTATTTATAGGAAATTGCTTAGAACACCAAAGTAGAAAATTTATTAAAATAATAATATAATTATAAATTTTCCTTAGCCCACCTTTGAAAATCTGGATTCAGCCATCAACATGTGCAAGTGGGGCCCACCAAAGTGTAAAAAACGTTTTTGTTAATAAAAATAAATTAAACTTCCAAAACATGTGTTAAATATTTAATCCAACAAAAATACTCTTCCTCCTCATTTATTCATATAGCCCACATTCATTGTAAAAATATCACCATTAATATATTATTAAAATAATATATTTAAATAAATTATTTTATCAGAAAAAATAAAATATTAATTTTCAACAATTGTCACATTAAAATTTTTCTCCATCTATATCCACATAAAATCAATATTTTCTTCATCATATAAATCAATAATTAATTATTCACAAATAATATTACATAATCACATTACTGACAACCAGGCAGTTCCCAGGAAAGAGGGGGCTTTCCAATAAGGATCTCTTCCTTACTGGCGCGCAATTAGATGACCAAACCTCTCCTTAGACAGAACTTTCTAGACATTGCCAATAATGTTATCTAATAATATTATTCAGATAATATGAATTATTGCTCCGATAATAGAAAATACTGTGTAGTGACAATTATTAAAACAATAGTAATATAAAATATCAACGCAGCAATTATTGAATCAATAAAATAAAATACTGAACAGTAATTACTGTAACAATTATTGAGTAATGCATTCTAACGTAAAAATCAATAATTGGTGCAATACCGTGTGCTACTGTGCAACAATGCGTATTACTGTGTTTTAACCACCGGGTATTCTAACAGTGTTAACGGTAACAACTACGCTGTTATTTATAAACAACTTACTCTTGTCATTTTCTTCATCCAATCGTTTTCCGTTATGGGGCCCACAAAAGGCTGCGCCGTCGTATGAATATTCCCCGACAGTAAGAATATTCCACGATTAAACGAATATTCCCCGACAACAATGAATATTTTATAACCACTTGTGCATTTAAAAAAAATTTATATATCACCCTTAACTTTAACATTTATCAATTTAACCATTTACTGAATAGTAATTATAAGAAAAATTGAATACTTTTATTTCATAAAATTCGGGGTCTTACATTTGGCGTCCATTCGCTGAGGGGTTCATAAACATTTCATATAACTATGAATCAAGAATGTTACATAAATATGAGTTTTAAGAACTCGTACTTAACCTGATATTCTCTACCTATGACCTATCTATCTGTTATACACATGAGAAAGGAATCACCCTCTTAACATGCATATATCAAATAGCGCGACACAAACATTTCAATGATTATCATTGCCAGAACTAAGTAGTTTTTACGCCAAGTACAATTCCCTGCCCATACAAGGAATCATACAACTCAGCTGCTGACATGAGTCCTCAATTGAATCCCCACCTAACCTTAACACCATTCTTAATACGAATTTCATTCAACTCGTATTCATAATCCTTTCCCGAATCTGTACCAATTTATAGTACAACTGTCACCCAGCAAACTTATTGTAACTTTTCAATCATTCGCTTGATCCTTCTCCATACTAAAACCTTATCCGATCATGGGGTGATCTCATCGTATACGTTATGATTCATTTCTATATCTAGATCGTTTTATTTTACGATCTCCTATCACTTCACTTTCAGTATTTTAGACTCTATCTATTTCTCACTACTGTTCAACTTTATTATCAGAGTTACGGAACTCTGTATCTTATAACTCGCCGAGATTCGTCTTTGAATCTTACCGACCAACTAACTCTATTTGAGTTAGTACTTATCCTAATCACTGTGGTTATTAGTCTCAGGTATTCCTACCTAAGGTTCATAACCTACAGCTCAAATACCAACTGTGAGGGCCCCGAATCCGAGGTCCCGAATCACCGCGGATCCGATGCGATCATTCTAACACTATTACTATATTTGCAGAAGATATAAACATAAATTGTTTATACAATACATATACTCACTACTCCCCAAGGTCGAGCAACCTTAACTTAATACACATTTCATAACTTACATAACACATAATCTTAAAATACAATACTTATATAATTTAGCTGCACAGATATTCCAACGCTGGAACTGTCTTTAACCTTTCCTTGTATCCGACGCATTCATCTTAATCTGCAATGTTTATCATAATATAGCAATGGTGAGCATGAAAGTTGCCCAGCAAATTTAAATTCAATAATATAACGATATATCATGATTGAAAGAGTATGAACAATAAGCTGGCTATAATTCATCAATATAATTGAGAACTAGCACGAATAAACTTTTAACTGAACAAGTATTAAACATGAACAAATATATCTGAATCAACGGGTAATGAAGGTGATCAGCCTTTCATACCTGACTTATACATGCAATATGTACAGAGTATAATTCATCGCAACCAGCAATGATTAACCATAAGCTTATCTGAATGAAACACTCTTAGTAGAGTTAAGTAAAAATAAACTTGCCTGAACCGTTGATTACCGCTACGCAATTTATACGCTTTATCTGAAGACCTAATATTAGTAATATAGATCTCCAATATTAGAATAATATCATCACAGTATAATATTACTATATATATAAATAAAGAATAACCTAAACACATAACACATAACCCTATCAGTCTATAACACACATAAGACTCGGTATCAAGTCAAACTATTACAGTCTATCTTGATTCCGACAAAATTCTAACGTCCGACGGTCTAGTCGGACTTTTATCGAGTCTAAATTCAATTAAACTCTGCCTAAACACTTAACAATTAACTCAGATAATTTTAATAATAGTCGAAATATTTTTCTTAAGCTCGTAATAATTTTAAAATAATTATTACCATTTATCATAAATTTTCAATCATTAAACACGTATTTAAATAAATTAAATACCACATAATTCTTTTATCATTAATATTTATTTATTATCAAATATTAATGAAATACATGTCATAATATTATAATATATTTATAATATCACAAAGTATTTTTAATACCTTAAAATCATATTTATATGATTTTTAAACAATTAAATTCATTATCCAATATTTACTTTTAATATTAAAATATTAATATTTTCATGACAAAATATCAAAAGTTATATTTTATAACTTAAAATATTTTTCTAACACTTAAATCATTTTTATATGATTTATAAAACATTAATTCTATTTTTTCTTAATTTATTTAATACGTTTATTAAATAAACTAATTATCATTAACATTAATTAATTAATAAATTTCATCACAAAATATTAAAAATCGCTGAAAATATCTTTAAATATTTTCTTATACCATAATATTATTTTTCATGAATTAAAACCATTTTTAAATAATTTATTTAATATAATAATTAAATAAATTAAATATCATTTATTTTTCAAAAATAGTAAATATTTATGAAATATACTCAAAATAATTAAAAACTATTTTTCAGACTTTAAAATAATTTTTCAGAATTTATTTTTTATTTTTAATAATAAAAATCTATTTTTTATAATTTCTGAAAAATCAGAAAATAAATTAAATAGAAACCGTCGCTAAAGGGCCCTATAGCGACAGACCCGTCGCTATAGGTGTTCTTGGGCCAAGCCCAGATCTTCAAAGTCAGCTACCAGGGTGCCATGTTTGACCGTGATTAAAACAGTGTTCATGTTGATTTCTAGGAAGCTAAGGGAACCTAGAATGTAGTATAAGTGTACTACTACAACTTGAATCAAGTTTTCTGGAAATCTTACATCACAACAGAAACATATGAGCCTCTAAAAATCATGTCAAGCCTGTTCTTCATTTTCTGAGTTGCCCATAAATGAAGAACAGCCTTAACACCTACTTTGTGATCCTTATAACGAGTAATCTGGGCTTGATTCATACGATATAAAGGTTGAATCATGATGTTGGGATGTCAATCTACATGTACATGACAACATCTCAGTTCAACAACATCACAAATGTCAGATTTATCACGGTAAAACTACCTGTCAGAAAACGCATTTGAATATTCTGGGTTACCCAGATTTCTTCTTCCGGCAGTTCGGTCAACCTACTTTGACCTTAAATAATTTCGTTCCTGTTCATGATCTGGGTGTTATAACGACTTTTATGTGTAGCCCACATACCAGTTTACAAAGTTAAAACAATAACATGACCTAAAAATCAAAGAGAAGCAAGATCAATGACCTGGAAATACACTGTCAGACCTTCTGCGTTTCTAGGTTTGCCCAGATTCTAGAAGTCGTGCTTGGTCAAAGTACTTTGACTGTCTATAAAACGAAATCCAGACATTTTATGACCCTGTTTTCAATTTCAGATCGTAGACCACATGGCATAGAACAGATCTAAAGCATAAAACACACAAAATATCGAACACATAAAGATCTAGAGGCCCTGACATTCGACTGTTAGGTCAGTTTTCAACCTTTATCCAGAATTTTGAAAACTCAATTTTTTTAGCATCTAGATGATATGGATCTAAGTTTTAACAACCTAGATCATCAAATGATACCTTTTAACATGACTTATAACAACAAATTACAACATCCAACATCAGATCTAAGGATTCCGAATTTTGAAGGTTTACCTCTTTGAAGCTTTGACCTTTGATTCTGACCTTGATCATGTTATGGGAAGCTATGATATGATCATGTCTTACTATTTCACACTCTCTCACTCTAGAATTTCGCAAATGAAGAGAGAGAAGGGACTTGGAGAGAATGCTAAGTAAAGTAAGTATTTCTTACTTTTTAAGTTATAAAATTTGATTCAATGTATCAATTGTTGCTAGGTGGCAAGATTGGCTGATCTTGGGTAGATATAATGCACATGGGATAAACATTAGGGTGATGACTCACAAGATTTGCAAAATCTTTTGCTTAAGTTTAAGAAAAGGGTATTTTAGTCTTTTTCCATACAATTTTATTTCTATAATTGTCATTTGATGCTAACACTTAGGAACCCTTTAGGGTTTAGGGTTTAGAAAACCTTAGGTTTTAGAAATTAAATTCTAGAATTTCCAAATTAGGTTTTCAAAAATAAAAATTAATATTTCTAAATTATAATTAGAATTTTCTAATTATATTAAAATTTCTTAATCATAACTTTAATCTTTCTAATTAGGATTAATATTTCCTAATTAAAATTGCTAATTTAGCAATTGGGGTCGTAATTGGTCATTTAGGGTTTTAAACCCAGAATTAGGTTTTCTAATAGAAAATTAATTTTCTAATTTAGAAATTAGATTTCGTAATTATATTAGGGTTTGCTAATTACTTAAGCTTTATCCTAAATAATCTTATAATTATTTACACTTACGACATTAAGTTCCCAATTTAGGATTTATACATTAGGGTTTCTTATCAAACACTAGGGGTTTTAACCTAACGTTGACGTTCTTAATATATAATTAGGGTTTTTCATAGATATTTATTATCTGGTCAACCATTGACACTTAACCACATCATGTACATATATCATACCATATCCACATAATATTTTAACGTATTCACTTAATCCTGAATAATTCACCTAAATTCTTCATAGAATTTTGAAATCCTCAAAATTCCATCTTAAAAATCTCCAACGCATACACTTATTTTATGTCTAGGTTCTAATTTTGAACCCTAAATTAATTAATTAAAATTTTAAAAAATTTCCAAATTCTCGGGTTGTCACAACTACGGTCCCCAGATATCGGTTACATAATTTAGTGTTTTCATTCTTTGTCTTTTAATCTCGTTAAATCTTTCCATTCAACCTTTACTAAAGGTTTAATTCACTTGATTAAGTGTTACATTAGTTGAACATTATGTTGTTTATCTTCCCTTACATTTCCCCCAAGAGCTAAGCAATTAAAAGCTCTTCTCTAGCTTTTCCTTCACACCGGCGCTGCGGCGCCACTCTCTTCCTTTCCTCTTGCACTATGGCTCGAGTTAGTAGTGCACAACATCCCCGGCCAGGCACTGCGGCACCGCCTCTCAAGGAATAGTTGGCGCTGCGGCGCCGAGCCTAAACCCGGGAAAAATTTCTAAGTCTTGCATCAAGTTTGAGACGCTTACTTCCCGATCTCAAAACTTCTTTGTTATAACTCGGAACGAGGTCGTTCTAAAGCCATTCTCTTCCTTATCTTACGTACTTTAATACCCCTCAGATAGAACTTTGTTCTGAATCTATTAACGTGCCATTCGATTGGCTTGATCTTCGCTCTTTGTTCATTTTTATGCTTTTAATGTTCTTCGTTTGTTCGTCCGTAATTCGATCATCCGAACTCGGAACTCGTTCGTTCTTGAGTCCATGACTCATATTTTCTACGTTCTCTTACATTCTTATGAAACCCTACTCATTCTGGTTCATTTACTAACTTTCTAATTCTCGTTCATCTTTTATAAAAAATTTGCCACACTTTGTTATAGGTAAGTTTAATCCGTTCTTCATGAACGTTTCTACCATTGCTAACCAAGCAATAAGAATCTAACTTATACGTGATGGTTTGAAACTTGTCCATCAACAACAATTATCCTACGATGGTTTTAAATTTGTCTGTCAACAACGTTCTTCATTTTCTTCGCGTGTTCGTTGTGTTCTTCGTTCGTTCTTCATTTTAATCGATATTTTGGGTTACGATTTCACTTTTTATTAGAATTTAATATTACAGAACACCATTCCTTACTTATTTCACCTACTCATTCATATAATCCACTCGGATCGTTCTAATTCATTACGAATCTTACACTTCCTTAAGAAATTTATTTACTAAACTTCAAATTTCTTATTTCTTCTTTTCTCATGATTTCAACCATATGAAATCATCTCTAACCTTATCTACTTCTTATCTTCATTAAGTTATATTTTTAAACATAGAAACTTAAAGAAAATTTATAAGAGACTAGGTTTCGGATTACCTTTCTCCTTTAATCTCTTTCCGTTGGACCAAGATTGCTCACGAGCAAGCTTTTCCTCTTCCTCTTCTTTCTCCCATCCAAACTCTCTCTCTCTCTCTCTCTCTCTCTCTCTCTCAAAGTGTAGGATTTTCAAAATCCCAAAACAATAAACTAAGCTTCCTATTTATAGAAAACCAGGGCTAGGAGCAAAATAGTCATTTCGCCCCACAAACCTCCTTACTATTCAAGTCTTAAGCACAAAGTTTACTTGGCCTCCACATTTACTTAGCCCTTAAGTTTACTTACTCATCACTTATAAGAACTTTACTTATGCATTAAGCATAAGCACTTTACTTAGCTATTAAGTTTACTTAGTTATTACTTAACTTATCATTTACTTAGCCATTAAGACTAATCGTATTCTACTCATCTCATTCTCGTATTCTCTTCGTATATAGTTCGTACGATATTCATATTATACGTCGTAATAATCTTCGTACTATACTCATATAATAACTAGTATTACACTCGTATTTCTTATGCATAATAACCCTAATTATTATACAAAATCATTAAATTCTCGGAACTCACTTTTCTAACCCTTAAGTTTTAAGTCCGCAGGCGAAAACTTCATTTTTGCCATAACTGAAATATTATTGAATATTCCATTACATATTAGAATTCTATTATTACGCGTTTCTCAGAAATTCAAACTCAATCTCCGAACAAAAATGGATGAATAGTGCCTATTTTGTCTTTTTCCCCGAAAATATTTTTGTTCCCGGAATATTTTTTTTATTTTCATATTGAAAATTCTTACTCGTTCAGTCTAGCTCATAGCCAGAATCCTCCCGACTTATAATCATCATAGGTTATAGAGCGATTAATAAACACATAGCACCGAATATTATTAATAAAAAATTATTTTATTAATAACTAATTCTTTAAACTTAAATTCTGGACGATCCGAATTTTCGGGTTGCCACACTCTTCCCCCTTATAAAAATTCTGCCCTCATAATTTCTTAAAACCACACCCTTACCCGGGTCATCACATTCACCCCTTCTTCACAGAATTTCGCCCTCGAAATTTTAGCTTACCCTTCTTCTCAACTTCCCTTCAACGGAGTTCTAATCTTTCCATCATTCCTAACCTCCATAACCTATCAAGAATCATGAAGTAGAAGGAATAAGGAGGAATATAAAATTTCCTTTAAAACGTTTCATACTTTTGCTAAAGGGTCAAATCGACCATGAACTCTTACTAGGTTAAACAACATTTCGCCGTAAACCCTTCTTTAACAGTCAGTTTACAATCACAAAGAAAGTAAACTACCTCTTCCATATGTAGGTGATCAACCCATCATATATCCCCATTTCGGGATATGTTCACCTCAGACTTTGTAACGACCCCAAAATCTATACAATTTAAATTCCGACTTCGGTCGTTAACCATACATTCAACCTTTAAATAATACATCATTATTCGATGTTAAACTTAATAAAATTGCGGAATATACATTTCCTTCTTTCTTGCCCTGAATCGCAACCATTACATTACATCTCTTTGATTCACTCTTATATCATGAATTGTTACAACAAAATGACTATACAAAGTCTTACATCATAACTAAATATCCATATACATTGGATAGCTCAACTTACATTTCAACAACATGTTACGTTCAAAATACGAAATATATTTCTCATAAAACATAAGTAATCTTCGTGAATATAGATCTCTATAACTCACTTAGCACATATCTTTACCTTAAAATCTTGACCTGCAAAAGTGGTTATTTGCAAGAGTGAGCTCGACAGCCCAGCAAAGTTTAACAGTTTTCATGCATCACATAACACATAATAACATGCTCGATATACATCTCATTAAAGTAACATGGCATACATGCTTCTAATTCACGTAGCAAATATAAAGATTGAGTTCCTTACTCAATCATCATTACTTAGCCAAAATAATTCAGTCATATATTGACTTTTACATTTCATGATTCAACATGCATAACATATCATGCAATTTAAAATAGTTCATCAAGTCCACTTAGAAAATAGGAACCGAAAGACTTGCCTTGATCGTTGTTTACCAATAACAGTTTAACAGCTTACAGCTATCTGCACTTCACGTGTCCTATGCAATTATATAATCATACACATCAAATATTAGTCACATAACAACACATAGTAATTGTAATGTAAACTCTACTCTATATCTCATAATCTTTCCTATTAATAAATACACAATGTTCAACTTAATTGTGTTAACTTTCAACTTATATCTCACTGTATTTCATATTCGCAATTCATTCAAGTGCTTAAGTCTTGCTAGGACTACTTATTAGCTTTATATTAAATCCACTCCATATCTTATAATATTCATTTCAGTTGAATTGAAACACTTTTTAAGTTCATTAATACTTGGCACGACGTTTCGACGTTCATTCGTCAGACGCCCGATTTCCCTCTCTTGTGTATGCTTACTACGCTTCTATAACTCATCTAATACATTATTTATTAATGTTAAGCATAATTATATTTACTATTATTCATGTTATGTAACTTAGGACAACATCTTTTATGGTCAGGAGCACTACACATGCATATGTGCATGCCCGACGCCCTCCGATTGTCTCTGAAAACACAATAGTCCTAAAGATGACCATTTTGACCCATCCTAATGACCTCAAATTGAAAAACTTAAAGAACAAAAGTTGTAGGTCTACTCGTCCTCGTTCTGGATCATCTTGAATCACCTCAATCGGAGTTCGTATGAGGAAGTTATGGCTACTTTACTACAGGAGATAAAAACTGTCCAAGTCAGACTACAAATCCAGCGCTGGGGCGCGAGGACTAGGCTATACAGTGGCATCGCAGCGTGAGATTGGCGCTGAGGCACGAATTTCAGTGCTGGGGTGCGAACGTTTGGCGCCGGGGTGGGAATTTTGACGCCGGGGCACGAATTTGGCGTTGGGGCGCCAAAAACTAATAGAACCAAGCACGAAGACCATTTTTTTGGTCTGTTTAAGAAATTCTAGCAACTAATTACATACATATAATTGATGTAATTTACACATAAATGTTAACAATCATCTATATACCAATTACCCACCACTAATCAACAATATCATAAACTAATTCTTTGAAAACACTTTTTTTTAAAAAACAAAAACTCCATTGTTGATATTCTTGACACAGTGAGCACTGTAATCATAGTTATAAAATAATTTGATTTATTCTAACTATATTCTATTAAATTCTTACCCAATTCATATAATCATAGTTCAATTTCATGATTATCATACTATACAAGTATAATATTTGGTACTCTGCAAACCACGTTTATACATATATGTTCACTGTAATTTCACTTCCTTTTTCTTTAACACGTAATTAACATGAAATCTTGTAAGCATACTACACATATAATCACATGTCTATATATGCCAGTATAATAATTACAAAAACATAGTTTTACAAGAATTTTGTAAAAACCTTCTACTCAGTTAAAAAGAAATACACAAAGACATATAAATTATATGTGTATCTAGTATTAAGGTCATAGACATACCTTTTGTTGTTAAAAAATTCGTGTTAAACTCTAATAATAACTTGAAGAACTCAGCTCTTGTTGCTTCTCTTTCTCAGACTCTCTCAAACCTTTCTGAACATTTCCTTTCTCTGTAGCTTTTCTTAGGCTTAAGCCAAACAATATACGTAAAACCAAATAAACTAAAACCCAAACATACGAAACTGCCATATACTTAATAATCCTATTAAAATATCAGTTACCAAATATATTATATATTATTTATATTTTGTTTAATTTAATTTATATTACTAACAAATCAAATTTAAAAATCCAAAAGCCATAGGGCTTTGTTTGGCAAAATTATTTAAAATTAATGACTTAATATATATAAGCCTTGTTTGGCAAAACTAAATTAAAATTACCTTAAGTTATTTTAATAACTAATTATAATATAGTTATTTCTCACACTTCTAATTAATTAAGTTTTCATACTTAATTTAATTAATTCTAATAACAATTCATTGCATAATATAATAATTTATTTAATCATTATAAATTTTCTAACTTAATTATTAAATTAAATTAGATTACTATTTCAAAATAATTACTTTCCTTAACTCATTAATTATTTATTAAACAAATAAATAATCAAGTCAATTAAACAAATACTTATTCAACAATAAACACATCCATTAAATATTTATATAATTCAATAAATATTTAAATATTATAATAAAAATCTGGATTGTTGCGGACTTAATTATTAGATTCCGCACCAAACAATTTGGCTTGGCACAACTTCTTCAAAGAAAGCTTGATTTTCTTTTAAACATGACATACCATTTGTCTAGCTGAATCAAATAGCTTAGACCATACCAATAAATTGGACATCAACTTGAAATATTCTTCTAGTCAACTCAATTGACATCGACTACTTCTATAAATTCTTGTCGCAGTACATCAAAACGTTTTATGACGTCATGATACCGTACTTTTCACAGTACGTTGAGGACTTCGCCAGTTTATGACTTCGTCATTGTACAACATACCATAGCAGGTTGTTGATCCTAAGATCACATCCAACACCAGGTTCAATTGTATTAATAACTCCATCTTTTTACCATCGTTGCATCAAATCCACGGATGACATAAAATTCATTTTGATATTTTTAAATCAATTTATGTCTAGCCAAAGCAATTAGCATAGACATACCAAAAATAGCTCTTTTAAAATTCGTTGGTTCCAAAAGTTGAACCAAGTCTTTTCTTTTTAAAATGCACATATCCGCACGGGTTCAGTAAACTTCGAAATCTAGCATAGCTAGATGACTTGGAATATCCTATTCTCCATCATCCTTAATTGTCTTATTGCAATAATACTTAATCTTTTCTAGCACAATCAATGCTAATTCTACTGAAAATATTTACTTTTAGTCTAAACATCCATATACCTTAGTACAGTCCATCAACTTACCACACATTATGAGTTCAAGAACTTTCCACAATAATATGAGTTTAAGAACTATCCAGATAGACCATAGGTGTCCATTCGCCGAGAAGTTCAAAAACATACCATATTATTATGTGTCAAGAACTCGCACATATCTTAACATTCTCTACCTATCACACATATATATGAGAAAAGATTCACCTTCTCACCATATACATATTGATAGCGCGACCTACTATTCCAATGATTATCATTACCAAAAGCTAAGTGATTGTAGAACCAAACACAATTCCCTACCCATACATAGAATTGGTCAACTCAGCTACTAATCGATATAGAAAGCTAAGCGGTTGTTACACCAAGGACAATTCTCTACCCATACAAAGAATTATTTAACTTAACAACTATATCGCATAAGAAGCTAAGTGGTTCTAAAACTACGTACAAATTCCCCGCCCATACAAGGAATCAAACAACTCAGCTGCTGATATGAGTTCTCAATTGAAATCCTAAAACTTCTTAATTTCTCTTTACTTAATACGAATTTTCATTAATTCGTATGCTAACCTTTATAACTTAATCTGAGTTCTTCTTCCCATACTACTTCATAGTACCATTCATCTATAACATTTGTTCTAAATCATTCATCGTTTAACAGCTCATCTGTTACTACAATTCACTATGATCACGTGGTGATCTTCTTATCCTTCTCTCTATGATTATAGTCTTAGGTACTCCTACCTAAGGCTTATAACTTATCAGCTTTGATACCACTCTGTAACGCCCTGAAATCCAGTCTATCTTTACACCCAGATTTCGTGCGTCATAATTCCTTCTCTTGCCAAACATACATCATTATATACTTAAATATAACAACATACATTCTCAATTCATTCTCAAATCCCAAGTTCTATTACCTTATAAACTCGTTCATTACAAATAATGATAATTATATTATTCTTTACATCGTACAAGAGTGCCTTTTATCCGCCACCAAGGATACATAACAGTTCATTAAACTAATCTATAGTTCAATTAAACTATTCTACATTACAAGTCTTGGTTTGATCTTCACGCACATTCACATACTGAATGACACTTCATCTGGATACCAATCAGCTTGATCATTACGGGATCCTTGAGTTCTTTCTAACATCGTTCGCTGAAAATGTTTTTATTTAAAGCAAGTATGAGCATTCAATTGCCCAGCAAGTCATAACAGTTGAACAAACAACTTCAAGAGTTTAAACATTTCTTAAGAACTTTGATAACCGAACAAAGGTTATGAAACAACTTGAACAATAGGAATAATCTCGATTCCTATCATTTTAAAATATCAGTCACTTTCACTTTGAAATATTTTCATTCCTCTACCTTTTTCATACACATCCTATCTGGCTAGAATCATTAGCAGAGACTTAATAATAACGATTTGTAACGTCCACGAATTTGAAACTCCTTATTAATTAAATATGTGATTTAATTTTTAATGAGTTGGTTTTGTGAGTCTATTTAAACCTTATGTGGTTATGTGAATTTATGAAATGATTAAAGGGAGTCACTAATAGTTATTTAAATTAATGGACTAACCCTAAGGTTTAATATCAAAGACTTGATAAGATTATTAATTAAATATTCAAGTTATTTGAATATAGTAGCAAGATTTGAGCATATTGATTTAATTTTAATTATGAGTAATTAATTGATAATGTGTTAATTGTTAATTACTATGAATAAATAATAATTAATTAGTATGAGATTAATAAATATAATGTGATTATATTTACTTAATTAAATTGTGCAAGGATGCCATAAATTAAACCTTTATTACATGATAGTTAACTATATATTTTATAGAGTACAATGTGGCACATTAATATGTCTATATATTATATATATAGACTATATAGTAAGAGTTATTTGCATTCATGTGAGTTGCATAATAATAATGTTATAATATGGCTATGTGAGTAGTAGCGATAATTATGAAACTACACGGACAATAATACTTGGCTGTGTTATTTGATTGCATGTATTTAATGAACATGGGATATCTAATGTGAGTACATAAATAATCCCCAAATTTTCTTGTGTTGTAACATTTACACATTTATATTACATTATGGGAATTATAGCGTCCAAACCAAGCATTAGTTGATCAAGTATGCTGAGATTTCTTTCTTGTCCCAAAATGAGTGTCACCAAAGTATATGAACAGTGGACAAATGCTAGTTTACATATTCTTCAAGTGGCTAGTCTTAGGTGATCATTAGCTAGCCAATGGCGGTGGTGGGTTGTTCAACCACTCTCTAGTAACCATTGTTTTCCTCCATTACACCATGAACTCAAATTTAGTGCAATGTCATTATCTAGTCCAAGTTTCCAATATAAATAGAAGCTTCAATTACAATTTTTGGTTGCTTGTAATTCTAAGTTGAGTGGTTCTAAGTTGCTGAGCATATTGTAGAAGCATACTCTGTGTGTAGGAAGTCTATTAAGCTTCAAAAGGTATAAATCCTAAGCTTTTGTTCTTAGTTGGGTTTGTCAAATTCTTGAGAATTACTTGAAATTCTTTGTTAGTCAAAGTGAATTAGCATGGTATAATGTGTTTAAGAAGTTTACTTACATGTTTGAACTCTTAATTGATGGTTTGGAACATGTTTGAAGCAAGTAAAACCAAGTTGGTTAAGGCTCTGCAAACAGAGTCTGCTTACTGTCTGTGATGCAGGCACGGCGCAGATGCGCCTTAATTGTGCTAGGGTACAACGCAGCTACGCCAGGCCTGCACTAGCTCTGATATTTTCTGTTCAATTTCTGTTGTGCTAACTTGTTAGTATATGGTTAGAGCAAGCATGTAAACTATTGTAACACACACGTGTAAGCACATGCATGTAGGATGAACAAGTATATCAATGATTGACATAACACTTATGGTTTTGAAAGGAAATCATAGTTTCAAAAGTATACTTTGTCACGAACATATCATATGAGCATTCTGACTTTATGAGTAAGATAATATGGGTTATATTGTCATGAAATGCAAGACTAAAGTGATTGAACACACTACCATACATGGTTGAAAGATAAATCTATTTCAAAGATAAGAAACTTAAGGATTTTCAAAGTGAACTTGACCAAGACCTTTATCTTATAAGATCTGACCATTTGAACATGCATGTGGCTCTAATATATGTTGTAAATGCATGAGAGTTACATGTTAAGATGCCTTATATATGCTAAGTTGACTTAGTGTTAGATTCAAAGAAAGTTAGAATGAGAAAGCTAATGTCATCAAGTACTGAGTAAACTATGTTATAACTATGCAAGCATGTATATTAGGATTCATTATGCCTATAGACATATTGACATGAACATCATTTGGTTAATGTATAGTTTTCACTTATTCACACATAGTCATGAAAAGGGAAATTTCTAAAATATGATCTATGTGAGTAAAGTATACATGTGTTGTCTATATACAAGCTTGACTACTGAGCATTGAATGATCAAGCTATAAGGCACAAATGATTACACGACCTTTTTATGTTTTAATGACTTATAACTTGTAAGTTAAACTTGTGGTATTGAACTAAAGTATGATCATGTGTTATATGTGAACCTCTAGCATGTATGTATGTTAAAATATATGTGTAATTGGTGTGTTAGAGTCGGACTGCAGTCAGGAAAGCAAAGCTCAAACTTGGTCTGGCCAGGGGACAGCGCAGCTGCGCCGTCTCTAAGCCTGGACTAGGCGTAGCTGCGCCATCCAGCAGTCATAATTAGATTCTTTTTTTGATCTGAAGTTTCATGGCATTCTTATATGATTATCTTACTTTGTAATATATGACTAATATGCTTTGTAATGTGTTGAGAAGCATGCTATGTGATGACTTGATTCTTGTTAGTATCAATGTATATTAGTTTACACATACTAATTGAAAGACCGACTTGTTAATGTTAGGTCATTTCAAAGCGAGTTGGTTAAAGCTAGTATTATATTGTAGCTAAGCAAACATGTAAGTATCCTAAACCCTTGCATTACTTTATTCGACGCATATCGTAAGCAAGTTCCTTAACTTTACTCAAATTTATATTGAGCAAGTATCCGAACACTATATTATTGTGTTGCAATGTTTCCTAGCTTACAAAACTTTGTTTGTTGTGAAAGTTTCTTATCCTTCTCATATTGTATTGAGAAGGTTATTGTAGAATTGAAAGTTATTCATTAAAGCTTGAATCTTATTTCCAAGCATGTTATTAAGTGGTTTAATTACTTTACAATTATTCCACATCGATATTATTGATATTCGCACTTGGTGCACTTGAGTTCGTACAGTCTTGGACTTGTACATCATTTAAAGTTCTATAATTCTTGAACTGTGTCAGTTAGAGTCTGAACCTTTGTTTGGTCAGACAAGTGTATGAAGTTTTATAAAAGTTATCATTACCCTTGCTTGCGATATTCATATTGTTGAATCTTTCAGATATTCATATTTGTTGAATTCATTGTCAGTTATTTTTCCATTCATCATGATATATCCTTATTGTTGTATTTAAACTTGTTGAGCAAACTTATTGCTCATCCTTGCTATATCATGAATTATATTGCAGCTAAGCCCGAGACCTCAGGGAAGGACAAGGGTAAAGGAAAGATGTAGAATATTGGCAAGGAGAAGATTTTCCTTATACCTAGTTTTAAATTACTATTATGTAATATAAACCCTATTGTTTATTTTAGGGTATGTGTGTAAGATGATATTAAGGTTATCGTATCTTGGGACTAGTAACACCTTTTGAATGAACAACGTACATTTATTATATTCCGCATTTTAGTTATCGTATGTTGTTTAGAGGAGGATGTTTGTATTTTATTGTGATGACCGAGCCGGGGTCAGAGGACCCGGATTCGGGGGCGTCACAGATTGGTATCAGAGCTGTAGGTTATAAAAGTTAGGAATGTGAAACCTAGGTTATAACCTTAGTAGAAAACTCAAGTAGAGTATGTAAGTGATGGGATGAGGAAATCCATCGGGTTTTATTGTGATATTGAAATGGTTTATTTAAATCAAGAATGATTGATAGACGTCTTAAACTTCTTAATGCTCATATGGATAGCATATCACATAAAGCCTAATTGTTTCTTCCTTTCCTCATATCATGCCGCCTAGGAGACTTCAGCGGAATCAGAGGGAGGAAGGATCCGTTAACAATGGTGGAGGGGAAAATGTTGATCCAATACAGAACTTCGTTAACCTGTTAACAGAGGCAATGCAAAACAGATCCCCGCCAGCAGCAGGGCAGCCAGGACAACACTTGGCTAGCTTTAAGGACTTTAAATTGGTAGGACCACCGAAATTCCGGGGAACCTTGAATCCAATTGAAGCTCATACATGGATAGAAGAAATGGAGAAGGTGTTTGAGGTCGCACGAGTGGCCGAAGCACAGAAGATGAGTTTTGCCACTTTCATGATGAAGGGAGAAGCTAACTATTAGTGGAAAGCCAATAAGGGACGAGCAGACGAAGGAGTTATTCCTTGGGCCAGATTTAAGCAGCTATTCCTTGAGAATTACTTCTCAGAGAATACACAACAGGATATGGAAGTTAAGTTTCTATAACTGAAGCAAGGTAGTATGTCTGTCGTAGAGTACGCGGCAAAATTTAACGAGTTGGCCCGATTCGCGTTACATCTGGTTGACACGGAGGCCAGGAAGGCAAGGAGATTCGAATTAGGACTGAAACCATGGGTGTAGAAAGCAGTGGCTGTATTAAAGATTAAGACTTACTATGATCTTTTGGAAAGGGCTATCATTGCCGAAGGAGGCAATGAAGTCATCATTCGATTCAAGCAAGAGAAGAAGAGCGGTTAGGATGGACATAAGGGGGGAAGTAGCGGAGGAAGCAACACCAATAAGTGTAAATGGACAGAGAGCCAATCCTCGGGAGGTAATAAGTTCGGAGGGGAGGCCAAGAAAAGTATGAAGTGAAACAACTGTGGGAGGAATCACTCGGGTGAGTGCATGAAGGAAAGAGTGTTTATTATCGTTGTGGACAATCGGGGCACATGGCTCCTCAATGTCCGAATAAGCCGAAGGGAGGATGTTTCTCATGTGGCACCACAGACCATCAAACCAAGGACTGCCCGAAGAAAAAGGGCGATGCAGCTAGCGGCAACCGCAACAACAACAACAACGGGCTAAACATTGGAGGGCCAGCTAGTCAAGCCAACAGACCAATGGCACGAACGTTCAACATGACCGTACAAGATGCGGTGGAGTCTAAGGACATGGTGTCAGGTATCATTTCGATCAATGATATTGATGCATACGTGTTATTTGATTCGAGTGCTACCTGCTCTTTTGTTTCTGAGGAATTCGGTAAACGGTTAGACTTACCCCGTGAGAGATTAGAACACCCTATGAACGTAGAAGTAGCGAACAAGGAAATTATTCCCGTAGAATACATTCATAGGAATTGTTGTGCCAAATTTTGAGGATTTAAACTCAAAGTCGATTTGATACCGATTCATTTGGGGGAGTTCGATGTAATGCTTGGGATGGATTGGTAATCGATTCATGGAGCAGTGATAGACTGTAAGAAGAAGTGTGTACACCTTAGGACTCCGAATAAGTCGAAGGTGGTATTTTATGGTAGTAAATCGCTGAGACAATCTCATTGTCTGACGATGGTGCAAGCGCAGAGATTTCTTAGGAAGGGTTGTATAGGTTATTTGGCTCATGTGGTTGATACTCGACGAGTCGAGGGCGAACTGAGTCAAATACCTATTGTAAGGAATTTCGTTGATGTCTTCCCAGACGAGATTCCGGGATTACCACCGGATAGAGAGATTGAGTTTGTTATTGATTTGGTACCGGGGATAGCACTGGTATACAAAGCGCCGTATCGTATGGCACCAGTAGAATTGAAAGAACTAATGACTCAATTACAAGAGTTTTTAGATAAGGGATATATTCGACCGAGCTTATCACCGTGGGGAGCACCGGTCTTATTCGTAAAGAAGAAAGATGGGTCGCTAAGACTTTATATCGACTACCGAGAGTTGAACAAAGTCACCAATAAGAATTAGTACCCGTTGCCCCGAATAGACGATTTGTTTGATCATTTGAAGGGGGAAAAGTACTTTTCAAAGATTGACTTGAGGACCGGTTATCACCAACTGAAAGTGAAGCCAGGAGACATTCCAAAGATAGCATTCAGAACTCGGTATGGACACTTTTAGTTTCTGGTTATGTCATTTGGATTAACGAATGCGCCAACAACATTTATGGATTTGATGAACATAGTGTTCAAATAGTATTTGGATAAGTTTGTTGTCGTATTCGTAGATGACAACCTAGTATATTCAGAGACAGAGAAAGAACACGCCGAGCATCTTCGGATAGTGTTGGAGACATTAAGGAGGGAAAAGCTATAAGCAAATTTCTCTAAGTGTGAGTTTTGGTTGCAGAGAGTGCAATTTTTAGGGCATGTTATCGACAAAGATGGTGTTTTAGTGGATTTAGCGAAGGTAGAAGCGGTTATCAACTGGGAGCAGCCGAAGACACCGACAGAAATCCGGAGTTTCCTAGGATTGGCGGGATACTATCGAAAATTTATTTGGGATTTTTCAAAATTAGCATCGCTGTTGACCAATCTTACCAGGAAGACAGTTAAGTTCATTTGGACGGAGAAGTGTGAAGAAAGTTTCCTAGAATTAAAGGAGAGGCTTAGTCAAGCACCTGTGTTGGCTTTACCGGACAACACGAGAGGGTTTATAGTGTATAGTGATGCGTCACACAAGGGTCTTGGCTGTGTACTGATGAAACACGACAGGGTCATTGCGCACGCTTCACTTTAGTTGAAAGATTATGAGATGGGATATCCGACTCATGACCTGGAGTTAGCAGCGGTAGTTTTCACCTTGAAGATTTGGAGGCATTATCTGTATAGCGAGAAGTGTGAGATATATACGGATCACAAGAGTCTGAAATATATCTTCACACAGAGGGAGTTAAACATGAGGCAGCGCCGATGGTTAGAATTGATCAAAGATTATGATTGTGAGATTCTGTAACATCCAGGCAAAGCAAATGTAGTGGCAGATGCCTTGAGCAGAAAAGGCAGAGAGAATTTATTGAAGTTGACCATTCAAGAAGAATTGGTGAAAGATTTTGAACGACTGGACTTGGAGATTAGGTATCCGATGGAGACCGACGAATAATTATTCACAGTGACAGCGAGCCCGACTTTATTGGATAAGGTTAAAGAAGCACAAGAAAAGGATGAAGATTGCAATAACATCAACAAGCGATTAACTGAAGGTGATGAATTAAAATTTAAGGTTGATAGCACTGGACTGCTAAGATTTGAAGGAAGAATTTGGGTATCGTTAGTACTTGAACTGAGAGAGGAGATTTTTTAAGAAGCGCACAGTTTGAGATACTCGATACACCCAGAAACACGAAGATGTACCAAGATTTGCGTCACCACTTTTGGTGGCCAAACATGAAGAGAGAGGTTGCAAAATGCGTAAGTAGATGTCTAACTTATCAAAGAGTCAAAGTAGAGCACCAATGACCAAGCGGGTTATTACAACTATTAGAGATTCCAGAATGAAAGTGGGAGCACATCACAATGGACTTCGTGGTGGGACTTCCGGCAACGCAAAAAGGGCATGACGCCATATGGGTGATTATAGATCGTCTGACTAAGTTAGCTCTTTTTGTGCCGATTAAGATTAAGTATAGTTTGGTTGAGTTAGCCAAATTATATGTCAAGGGAATTATCTTGAGGCATGGGGTGCCGGTATCTATTGTATCAGATAGAGATTCGCGATTCACCTCAAACTTCTGGAAGAGTCTCTAAGAAAGAATGGGGACACAACTACGAATAAGTACCGCGTATCATCCGCAGACCGATGGGCAAAGCGAGAGGACAATTCAAACACATGAAGACATGCTCCAAGCTTGTGTGATGAACTTCAAGGGTAGTTGGGAGGATCACCTTCCATTAGTAGAGTTCGCGTATAACAATAGTTATCATGCCAGTATTGGAATGCTGCCGTACGAAGCACTGTATGGGAGGAAATGTAGAACGCCCTTATGCTGGGACGAAGTTGGAGAAAGTCGACTGTTGGGACCAGAGTTGGTACAACAGACGGTGGAGATCATCAAGGTGATAAGAGCACGATTAGTAGCAGCTCAAGATCGCCATAAGAAGTATGCGGATTTATATCGCAAGAAGAGAGATTTTAAAGTAGGGCGCTATGCATTTCTGAAAGTATCTCCCTGGAAAGGGAAGATTCATTTTGGGAAGAAGGGCAAGTTAAGCCCTAGGTTTATAGGGCCGTTCGAGATTTTGAGGCGGGTCAGTGAAGTGGCGTACGAGGTAGCATTACCTCATGTTGAGCACATTCACAATGTGTTTCATGTGTCAGTATTACGACCATATAAATCGGACTACAAGCACGTTATCTCCTGTGAACCAATTCAAGTCGAGAAAGACTTTTTATATGAAGAAGTTCCTATCCAGATATTAGATAGGAAGGAACAGAAGTTAAGGAATAAGATTATCCATTCTGTTAAGATTCTCTGGAGGAATCACACCGTAGAAGAAGCTACGTGGGAGCTAGAAGAGAAAATGAGAGCGAATTATCCGTTTTTATTTAAGTAACCTTATTTTTGCAATTTCGAGGACGAAATTTTATAAGGGGGGAGGGATGTCACGTCCACGAATTTGAAACTCCTTATTAATTAAATATGTGATTTAATTTTTAATGAGTTAGTTTTGTGAGTCTATTTAAACCTTATGTGGTTATGTGAATTTCTGAAATGATTAAAGGGAGTCACTAATAGTTATTTAAATTAGTGGACTAACCCTAAGGTTTAATATCAAAGACTTGATAAGATTATTAATTAAATATTCAAGTTATTTGAATATAGTAGCAAGATTTGAGCATATTGATTTAATTTCAATTATGAGTAATTAATTGATAATGTGTTAATTGTTAATTATTATGAAAAAATAATAATTAACGATGACAAAATGTTCAAAAATCTAGACTCGGCGCTGCGGTGCGAGTCTCTGTGTTATGTGTCGCGCTGCGGCACGAGTTTCCAGTGGCTGAGGGCCATTTTGGCACTTCAGCGTGGGCATATTTGCCTTGGGCTGCCGCCACGGCGCCAGCTCTGTGCACCAGAAAATTTTCACAGCTTTAAAATTTTGTGAAACTTCCGGACTTGTAACTTCTTCGTTATAAGTCCGAATTGGCTCGTTCAAGAGCCTACGGTTCACAAATTACATGCTCTATGAGTTCATGCAAGAATTTTATCAATTTTACTTCATTTGCTAAAATTTCACCTATTAGTCCATTTTAACGAAAACGATAAACGTTCGTGAGCGTTCAACGCTCGTTTCTTCGTTCTAAGTCGGAATCCGGTCATTTTCGAGTCCGCAACTCTATAATGCCAAATATGACTTATCTCCATCAAAAACTAACGTTTACGACTTTAAACACAAAATACGACCTCCATTCCGAGAATTTCACGAATTCGACGATTATCGTCCAATCGTGTAAATTCCGGTGCAACCTCTTTACTAATCATTCTAGGTGGATTTTTAATAAACATATAGACATTTCAAGTTAGTTATTACACCAACTTATTATCAAAGTAGGTTTTGACTTATTCTCATAAGTCAATGACTTATTTAACTTATTAACTACAAATTCTCATGCTTATGACAACAAATCACAAATTCTTCATGATTCATCAACTTATTTAGGTTCAAGTTGCTTATTCAACTTATTCGGCTTAATGTTCATTCATCAATGACTTATGACATGATATCACTAAACCATCCCACTTCTCTATCAATCCTATCATAGAAGAGATAAAGATAATAGATACGAGTCTTACCCTTTGAAGACTATTACTTCACTTCACTTTGGAAAATCTAGCAAACGTTGAATTAGCTTATAAGTGCTTATGTGACTTATTTTCTCTACCAAGTAAGTTGTTTATCTTGAGAGGAGTTGGATGAAAATTAAATAACCAACTTATGAAATGAAGCTTGGTATTTATAGGCAACTCAAAGTGAGGGCAACTTAGTCATTTGGACATTCCACCTCCTTATTACACCTCCTTACTATTCATTACTTATCAACCAAGACTACTTGCTAGCCACTTCTATTACTTGGCCCTCACAACACTTGGTCATCACAACACTTGGTCATCACATAAGATGCTTGCCCATCAAGTCTACCCACTTACACTTGGATTGTCGCGTAGATCATGTCCAATTCAATGGGCTTGCTAATTAATCTAGCTAATTTCCTTGTTGGGCTTGCATTAACTATATACTTGGGCTTAGTATAAATCTCACATAGGTTTACACCATTAATCTTATTGGATTTATATTTTATTCCAAATTACCTTAATTCATTTCATTAGGTTTTTAATATATACCTTCTCAATTTAAGTCTGCATGCGAAATTTTATGTTTTTCATACTTAGATTATTATTACATAGCCCATCTCACCTCGATATTATAACGTTACGTATTTCTCAAAAGTTCAAAAATAATTCCCGAACGATAAACGATGAATAGTATTTTTCGTAAACTTTCTCGAAAAACATTTATTTTCGTCTTGAAATTCAAACACTTTAATTCATCCACGTGGTTCAAATACTACGATGTTCTGACATTTCTAGGTTATAAAACGACATACATCTTATTAACACATAATAATAACAAATAATAATATTTTATTCATTATTTAATTCTTTCAAGTATTTTACAAAGGATCCGAATTTCTCGGTCGTTACATTCTTCCCCCCTTATAAAGATTTTGTCCCCGGAATCTCGCCCTACATTACTCAAACAAAAGAGGGTAATCCTTCTTTATCTTTTCTTCCAATTCTCACGTTGCTTCGTCGGCATCGTGGTTCTTCCATAATACCTTTACCGACGCTATAACCTTGTTTCGCAGAACTTGCTCTTTTCTATCGATGATTTGAATCGGCATCTCTTCATATGTTAAATCCTTCTCGATTTGAATAGGCTCAAATTCTATCACATGCTTGTAATCCGGTTTGTAAGGACGTAGCACTGAAACGTGAAATACATTATGTATTCGCTCTAGGTTTGGAGGTAACACTACTCTATAAGCTACCTCACCTACCCGTTCTAATACCTCAAAAGGTCCTATAAACCATGGGCTTAGTTTTCCCTTCTTTCCAAAGCGTATCTTTCCTTTCCAGGGAGATACCTTTAGAAATACGTATGAGCCTACCTCAAACTCTCTATTCTCTCGATGTAAGTCTGTGTATTTTTTCTGTCTGTCTTGAGCTGCTACGAGACACATACGTATCAACTTCACCATTTCCGTTGTTTGCTGCACCAATTCTGGTCCTAGCATTCGGCGTTCTCCCACTTCATCCCAATACAATGGCGTTCTGCATTTCCTTCCATACAAAGCTTCATACGGCGACATACCTATGCTTGCAAGATAACTGTTGTTATACGTAAATTCTACTAATGGTAGATGGTCATCCCAACTACCCTTAAAATCCATGACGCAAGATCTCAACATATCTTCTAACATCTGAATTGTCCTCTCGCTCTGTCCATCGGTTTGTGGATGATATGCCGTACTCAACTTCAACTGCGTCCCCAGCTGCTCTTGAAGACTTCTCCAAAAGTTCGATGTGAATCAGGGATCACGATATGACACAATCGAAACA
This sequence comes from Panax notoginseng, assembly GCA_016801055.1. Lineage (NCBI taxonomy): Eukaryota > Viridiplantae > Streptophyta > Magnoliopsida > Apiales > Araliaceae > Panax > Panax notoginseng. The sequence continues at coordinate 235,708,594 of CM029013.1, read as the reverse complement.
GGTGCTCCATGTCTAGAAATAATTTCCTTAACATAGAGTGTAGCTAACTGATCTAGGTTATACTTAACTCGAATTGGCAAAAAGTGAGCCGACATCATCCACCTGTCCACTATTACCCAAATCGCATGATATCCCTTCTGAGTCATCGGAAATCCCACCACAAAGTCCATCGTGATATTGTGACACCCCAAATCCGGTACTTCTAGTTCCACAGGATTTTGTGTTCACGATACAAATATCATCTATCTATCTACCCATAATAATGCAAACCATGCAATAATAGAAATAAAATCTTTCCCTTAAGGGTTACAACATCTGAATAATAATACAATCCCAAGTTAAACTAACCTTAAATATCTGTGCGGAATTATAAATAAATAAGTCTTAAACAACATCTTTAACTTAAGTCTTAAACAAATACATCATATAAAATAACAAGTCATATCAAATAACAAGTCTCCATCATTTGCTAACTTTGCCCTTGCCCTTACTAGTGGAAGGTTCGTCGGTTCTTTCATTCTTAACTGCAATGTTATTATTAAGCAAGAGTGAGCACAAATGCCCATAAGTATAAAAATGAAATAACAGTACAATAACATGCGAATAAATCAAAGACATCTGAATAAAAGCTCAACTTTTGAATCAAGAGTGAATAACAAGAATCAAAAGAATTCTGAGGGTCATATGACCTTGAACTATGTCCTAGGTTAACAAGGGTTATACTTGAAACCTTTAACAGTCATAAGACTATGGACCTTCTTCTCGTACTTAGGGGGATCAGCCCTTAGTACCATACTGTGCACAATATCTTAACGCTAAGTGTAAATAATCCCCTATACAGGGTTGTTCATCTCAGTTTGACATTCGAGTCCGCACCAAAGGAAGTTTGGTTTGGATAATTCTTCAAGGGTTCTGAAATTTAGAACACTCATCAACTATGGACTAGTTGAATCATTAAGGTTTCACTAGTCTAATAAGGTTCAACAATAATGATATTCAATTTGAATAATAATCTCAAGAAGTATACAATAGAACAATTATTGTATAACTAAATCATACTTTGAAAAGATAATCAATCTTTAATAAATCATTTGAACTTGAATAATAGTAACGATAGCTTATTCAAGGTAAATAATAAGCTTAAACAATAATGACAAATAGGGTTAGGGAACTTCCACAAATTTAAGAGTTTAAGTTTAGAAAACTTGCCTCGCGGGTAGATTATACTTTAGCTAATCGCGTTTTTTGAATTAAATCCTACATACCATACATATACACAATACCAGTTAATTATAAATTAATTAATCAACGTAAACTCATTCTCGTTGTCTACTTTAATTATCGACTATACTTAGTCAATTTATCTCATTATCACATAATTTGTACTTCATGAATAATAATCTAGTTAGGAATTCAATAATTTAAATCACATGTAATTATGTTATTTACATGTTTAAACAACTATGTTTATCATCACATTATTCTTCTATCATATTTGCATGTTCATTACATTAATTCACTAACACTTGTTAGACTTTAATATTTTAAAAAAAATCTCATTTCTAAATTTCAGTAATTTAACATACCCACATGTTAATATTCACATATAATCATTACCCAGCATCTGTAAAGTAATTTTAACCCATTAGAACACATAATCACATAATTAAAACATAAAAATTTCCACTGTTCTTGATGTTCTTGAAGTATTGAACGTAAATTTCTAAAATTCAACGCCACAGATTTGTTATAAAGCCAAATCCGTTCATTTAAAGCTTGGTCTCTTCGTATTAACATGTATAACAACATACAAGTGTAAAATTTAGGGATACTATATGATCAATACATAAAATATCACGTATAAGGCCATATGGCCAAAACCCAAACTCTGTAATTTTGCAGCAATCATATACGACGTAAAATTATAAATTGATGATATGGAATCATGCAATATATATATATATATATATATATATATATATATATATATATATATATATATATATATATATATATATATATAACACATATATTCACATAAGCCTTACAAATTCCCATCATAAAACTTTACAGTACTTGAAAACTATATGTATAAAAACTTAAATACGTAACAGTAGAAATTGAGTTTGAGAGAAAATTACCCAGAGTGTAGATTAGAAGATGACCAATGAAATTCTTTTCACAAGTACCTGTTGATTACACACTTACAATTTCTCTCAAAACTTCCCAATTTTCTCTCTGAACTCTCTATATTTCTAGACTTAGCCAAAAAAATAAAAAAAAAATAATAAAAGAAAAGGGAAGGAGAGTACGTATAAAGGAGAAGAGAACTGACGCGCATCATGGTCAGTTGCCCATCATGGGTTAACTGGCCATAACTCCTCTAAGGCCATGTTTGGCTAGCAATTAAGTTCAAAGCTCATTATTTTAATAAAACCTTTTATCATATAGTTTGAAAATGTCACACTCCTTATAAAATAAATTCAATATTTTATTTATTTTGCTTTAAATAACATATAATAATTTCTCATTAATTCACATAGTCACATAATTAATTTTCTCATTAATAATAATGTCAAATTATTAACTCTCTGATTAATAATTAAATTAATTAAAATACCAATAGGCTTATTAAATATTTCTTTTAATTCAATAAGCTCACATAATTACATACTTTGATAATAAAAATTCTCTACATTAATTTAATAAATGTAACACATATAATTAAATTAATCTAACATAATTGCATCAATTAATTATTTAATCCAATAATTAAATCATCGAAAAATATTTATTTAATTCAATAAATATTAGAAATTAATTACAAAAATCTCGTTTGTCACATCTTTCCCCCCTTAAAAGGATTCTATCCCCAGAATCACGACTCAAAAACTTTCGACCCACTACATTCTCCCCCCTTACAGAGATTCTGTCCCCAGAATCGCATATACATATTTAAGCAATTAAATGAGGGTAATTCTTCATCATATTCTCTTTCAGTTCTCACGTAGCTTCTTTAGCGTTGTGGTTTCTCCAAATTACCTTAACTGAAGGTATAACTTTATTTCTCAGAACTTGTTCTTTTCGGTCGACAATTTGGACATGAATTTCTTCGTAAGATAAGTCTTTCTCAAAATGTAGGGGTTCGTATTCGATTACATGCTTGTAATCAGGCTTGTAGGGTCGTAACACAGAAACATGGAAGACGTTATGGATATTCTCGAGTGCTGGAGGTAAGGCTACCTCATACGCAACTTCTCTTATTCTTCTCAGTACTTCAAAGGGTTTAATGAATCTTGGGCTCAATTTTCCTTTCTTTCTGAATCTGATCTTTGCTTTCCAGGGAGAGACCTTTAAGAAAACATAACTACCTGATTCAAACTCGATATTTTTACGATGTGGGTCAGCGTATTTCTTCTGTCAATCTTGAACCGCTTCCAGTCGTGCTCGGATCACTTTGACTATTTCTGCTGTCTGCTGTACGAATTCTGGCCCTAGCAATTGTCTCTCACCAACTTCATCCCAGTAAAGCGGAGTTCTGCACTTTCTGCCGTATAAAGCTTCATAAGGCGGCATGCCAATACTAGCGTGGTAACTGTTGTTGTAGCCGAACTCTACTAATGATAGGTGATCATCCCAATTTTCTTTAAAGTCCATCACACAGGCTCTTAGCATATCTTCTAATGTCTGAATCGTTCTCTCACTCTGTCCGTCTGTTTGAGGGTGGTAAGCTGTACTCATTCGCAATTGCGTACCCATGCATTCCTGAAGACGTTTCTAGAAATTTGATGTGAAGCGCGGATCCCTATCTGAAACAATTGATACCGAAACTCCGTGCCTCGAAACAACCTCTTTCACGTATAGCCTGGCCAACTGATCTAAGTTGAATCTTATTTTGATCGGAAGGAAGTGTGCAGATTTTGTCAGTCGGTCAACGATAACCCATACTGCGTCGTAGCCTTTATGAGTCGTCGGAAGGCCAACCACGAAATCCATTGTAATATGCTCCCATTTCCATTCTGGGATTTCCAACGGTTGAAGTAATCCACTTGGTCTCTGATGTTCTGCTTTTACCTTCTGACAAGTCAGACACTTGGCAACACATTCTACAACATCACGTTTCAAATTCGGCTACCAAAAATGTTGTCGAAGATCTTGGTACATTTTGGTACTACCAGGGTGAATCGAATATCGTGAACTATGAGCCTCGCTTAAAATATCTTCCTTAATCTCTTGTATTGGCGGTACCCAAATTCTACTCTCAAATCTCAGTATTCCTTCCTTATCTATCTTAAATCTCGGTTCGGTTCCTTTAGATATCTTCTTTGTCACCTTTTTGCATTCATCATCCTGAAGCTGAGCCTCCTTCACTTTATCTAGTAGAGTTGTACCAGATTGCATTTGAAATAGCTTCTCATCAATCTCCATTAGATACTTCACTTCCAATTCCAGTTTCTCCATTGCTATGATTAGCTCCTCCTGAGCAGTCAACATCATCAATTTCTCACGACCCTTTCTATTTAAGGCATTGGCAACCACATTCGCCTTACCCGGATGGTATAAAATCTCATAGTCGTAATCCTTGATTAATTCCAACCATCTCCTTTGACGCATATTCAAATCCTTCTATGTGAAAATATATTTCAAACTCTTGTGGTCCGTATATATCTCACACTTCTCCCCATAGAGATAGTGCCTCCAAATTTTTAAAGCAAAAACAACTGCAGCTAACTCCAAATCATGGGTCGGGTAACCCTTCTCGTAATCCTTCAACTGTCGTGATGCATACGCGATGACTTTACCGTTTTGCATTAGCACACAGCCAAGTCCTTTATGTGACGCATCACTAAAAACAACAAAATTGTCTGTATCATCCGGAAAAGATAACACAGGTGCCGTACTCAACCTCTTCTTTAATTCTTCGAAGCTCTCCTCACATTTCTCCGTCCAAACAAATTTCACAGCTTTTGGAGTTAAATTCGTTAACGGAGTTGCGATCTTGGAAAAATCTTGAATGAATCTTCTATAATATCCCGCCAATCCAAGAAAACTTCTTACTTTTGATGGCGTTCTCGGCTAATTACAGTTAATCACGGCTTCGACTTTAGATGGATCTACCGAAATTCTGTTTTTATCGATCACGTGACCAAGAAATTGTACTCGCTCGATCCAGAATTCGCATTTCGAAAATTTAGCGTACAACTTCTCCCTTCTCAATACTTCCAACGTTAACCTTAAATGTTCTTCGTGTTCTTCTTTGGTTTTGGAATATACCAGAATGTCGTCTATAAATACCACCATGAATTTGTCCAAAAACGGTTTGAACACACCATTCATTAGTCCCATAAATGCTGCAGGAGCATTTGTTAGACCAAATGACATTACTAAAAATTCATAGTGATCGTATCGCGTTTTGAACACTGTCTTCGGTACATCCTCTGGCCTCACCTTCAGTTGGTGATAACCACTCCTCAAGTCTATCTTGGAAAAGTATCTTTCTCCCTTTAATTGATCAAACAGATAGTCGATTCTTGGTAATGGATATCTATTCTTAATCGTGACCTTGTTCAGTTCTCTATAGTCAATGCAGAGCCGCATCGATCCGTCCTTCTTTTTCACAAACAACACCGGTGCTCCCCGCGGCGATACGCTCGGTTGAATGTACTTTTTGTCCAATAATTCTTGTAGTTGAACCATCAGTTCTTTCATCTCTACTGGTGCCATTCGGTATGGTGCTTTCGATATTGGAGCGGTTCCGGGCGCCAAATCGATCACGAAATCTACCTCTCTATCTGGTGGAAGTCCTGGCAAATCGTCTGGAAATACGTCGACGAAGTCCCTTACAATCTGTATTTCTTCTACCTTCGGATTCTCTTTTCGACTGTCGACTATGTAAGCTAAGTATCCTACACAGCCTTATCTTAACAGCCTCTTGGTCTGCATCATCGTCAGATAACTCGCTTGTCTAGGCGACTTGCTACCATAAAACACAACCCTTGACGGAGTCATAAGGTTAATACGCTTCTTCTGGCAGTCAATTATCACCCCATAATTGGATAACCAATCCATACCCAAAATAACGTCAAATTCCCCAAGCCGAATAGGGATAAGATCTACATTCATGATATTACCCTTAATATTCACCCTACAGTTTTTAAACACGTACTTAACAGGAATTATCTCTCTATTCGCAATTTCTATATTCATGGGATATTCCAACTCATCCATAAGCAAATCTAAACTATTAACAAAGTCTTCAGATATAAAGGAACAAGTAGCACCCGAATCAAATAAAACATAAGCATTAATTTCATTGATCGAAATGATACCTGACACCACCTCATGAGACTGGATTGCATCCTGCACTGTCATATTGAAAGTTCTGGCGGTCGGTCGGTTTGTTGCAGGTGGTCCGGTAATGGTTAAGGTATTTCCACTGCTATTTCCGCAGTTAGCTCATTGCACTGCTCCTCCTGATCCCTTCTTGGGGAAATCTCTTGCTAGATGATCCTTAGAACCACAGTTAAAATAAGAACCCTTCTTTGGGTTTGGACAGTTTGGTGCTATGTGGCCTTCCTGACCACAATAGTAGCACACTCGCTTCCCTTTCATGCAAACTCCCAGATGAGCTTTTCCACAGTTTGAGCACGCTTCAATTTTCTTCTTCTGCCCTCCTTGTTGACTTTCAGCTGACGAGTTATCCGTCCACTTCCTCTTCTGATTATGACTACTCCCAGTGTTACTCCCACCAGTCTTGTTATTTCCTTCACCTTCACTCTTCTTCTTCTTCTGCTCTTGATTGTACTTGGTCACCGCATCGCTCCCACCTTCAGCGAGGATGGCCTTTTCCAATACTCCGACAAATGTGTTTATCTGAAACATTGACACCTTACTATAAACCCAAGGCTTTAGTCCTTGTTCAAATCTTCTGGTCTTTCTTTCATCAGTGTGTACTTGGTACGGGGCAAACCTTGCCAACTCATCGAATTTAGCAGCATATTCAGGTACGCTCATGTTTCCTTGCTTCAGTTCCAGATATTGAATTTCTATCTGATTCTGCGAACTAGTTGGGAAGTATATTTCGAAAAACATTTCTTTAAATCTCTCCCACGTAATTACACCTTCACCTCCTTCCACTTTGTTTGCTTGCCACCAGTAGCTAGCCTCAGACTTCAGCATAAACGTTGCGAAAGTGGTCTTCTGGTCTTCTCTAACCCTAGCAACGTCGAATACTTTCTCCATTTCCATGACCCACGTTTGAGCCTCGATTGGGTTCCTGAAACCTTTGAACTCTGGCGGTCCTACCGCCTTGAAGTCTTTAAACGTTGTGTTTGGTGGAGCCTGAGGTTGATTGTTCATTGCTCCCGTCAGTAAGTTCACCAACTGCTGAACTGGATTAGCGTTGGCGTTATTGTTATTATTGGTTGACTCTTCCTGAGCCGGTTGACGTTGTTGTCTTCTCCTTGGCGGCATATTTCTGATAAAATAAATGCTTATTAGGACTTTATTTATTTCTCTAAATAGTTAAGGCATTACTCAACAATTTAACACATCATCTCAAACAACTTAATATATTTAATTCAATTCAAAGTTTTAACATCAAACTATAGCATAACTGCTATTTACATCAACTATCATGGAATAAAGAATCCAAATGACTTAAAATATTAACATATTCCTTCGTTCATAAACACATCGGAATTTACATATAAAAACTAATTAAGTCTTTCACATGATTAAACGGATTCGATCTACTCCTGTTTATCAAGGTGCTCAATAGCCTTGCCACGCTCCTCGTTCATGATACGAGACATCGTCCTGCGATCCAACATATACGATGGAAGTCCTTCGAACTGGATGGGATATCTCAAAACTCGTTCCTGAGCCTCATCCATTGCATGATTAAGTGTGGAGTATGTCTCTTCAAGCTTTGCCTTCTTTGCACGACTATCATCTTCTGCACGATCAGCTCGACGTGATTCTCTTACCCATCATTCCTCTGCTATTTTCAGTCTTTCGGAGGTTTCTTTCAGTTCCTTCTTCAACTTCTCTATCTCCTCGGTCTTAACTTCGGTTTGATCCCTCTCATGGACCAAATCCCATTCTACATTTCCCAATCGTGAGTGAATAGTCAAAATCTCTCTCTCTTTCTCCTCTAAAGTTGACTGTTGAACAATCACACGCTCAGTCAATTCCTAAACCTCGTCCTGTAACTCAATGTTACGGTCGTAAAACGTGTCATACATCTTCGCATCAACGGTGTACCGTGGTAACTCCTCTTCTTCCTCTTCCTCATCAAACTCCTCCTTAGGATCCTCCTCAGGATCAGTCTCAGGCTCATGCTCCTGACCAACAACAGTGATCAATGGAGATGACTCCCTCTGAACCAGCTACTCCCTAACGACATAAATGTCTCGGGGCTCCTCCTCTATCGGTACTATAGGTACACGAGTTCCTTCCTCTCCAGCTTGACTAGCTTCTCCAACATTCGACATCCTGACAATAAAATTTTTAAGTTTTATTTACTAAGTCGTACTAACGTGCACATAAATTAACACATAGACACATAATGTATTTTATTATCTTCAATGAATTACCAAAAATTCATTTCTTAAAACTTGATAAGAGTTTTCCTTTACTATCTTCTTTCTATAAGGTTACTACCTAAGGTTGTTCCCCCACCTCAGGTTCATAACCTACAGCTTTGATACCAACCTGTGACACCCCCAAATCTGGTACTTCCAGTTCCACAGGATTTGGTGTTCACGATACAAATATCATCTATCTATCTACCCATAATAATGCAAACCATGCAATAATAGAAATAAAATCTTTCCCTTAAGGGTTACAACATCTGAATAATAATACAATCCCAGGTTAAACTAACCTTAAACATCTGTGCGGAATTATAAATAAATAAGTCTTAAACAACATCTTTAACTTATGTCTTAAACAAATACATCATATAAAATAACAAGTCATATCAAATAACAAGTCTCCATCATTTGCTAACTTTGCCCTTGCCCTTACTAGTGGAAGGTTCGTCGGTTCTTTCGTTCTTAACTGCAATGTTATTATTAAGCAAGAGTGAGCAGAAATGCCCACAAGTATAAAAATAAAATAACAGTATAATAACATGCGAATAAATCAAAGACATCTGAATAAAAGCTCAACTTTTGAATCAAGAGTGAATAACAAGAATCAAAAGAATTCTGAGGGTCATATGACCTTGAACTATGTCCTAGGTTAACAAGGGTTATACTTGAAACCTTTAACAGTCATAAGACTATGGACCTTCTTCTCGTACTTAGGGGGGTCAGCCCTTAGTACCATACTGTGCACAATATCTTAACGCTAAGCATAAATAATCCCCTATACAGGTTTGGATAATTCTTCAAGGGTTCTGAAATTTAGAACGCTCATCAACTATGGACTAGTTGAATCATTAAGGTTTCACTAGTCTAATAAGGTTCAACAATAATGATATTCAATTTGAATAATAATCTCAAGAAGTATACAATAGAACAATTATTGTATAACTAAATCATACTTAAAAAAGATAATCAATCTTTAATAAATCATTTGAACTTGAATAATAGTAACGATAGCTTATTCAAGGTAAATAATAAGCTTAAACAATAATGACAAATAGGGTTAGGGAACTTGCTCAAATTTAGGAGTTTAAGTTTAGGAAGCTTGCCTCACGCGTAGATTATACTTTAACTAAGTACGTTCTTTGAATTAAATCCTACATACCATACATATACACAATACCAGTTATTTATAAATTAATTAATCAACGTAAACTCATTCTCGTTGTCTACTTTAATTATCGACTATACTTAGTCAATTTATCTCATTATCACATAATTTGTACTTCATGAATAATAATCTAGTTAGGAATTCAATAATTTAAATCACATGTAATTATGTTATTTACATGTTTAAACAACTATTTTTATCATCACATTATTCTTCTATCATATTTGCATGTTCATTACATCAATTCACTAACACTTGATAGACTTTAATATTTTAAAAAAAATCTCATTTCTAAATTTTCTGGGGAGTGGCGCTGCGGTGCCACGTTTGTACTGGCTTCTGGCGCTGCGGCGCCGTGGCGCTACAGTCTGATACTTGGCGCTGTGGAGCGGTGGCGCTGCGGCGCGGGGCTTCAGTTCTGGAGTTGGAGCCGCGGCGCGAGACTCCAGAATTTGATTCCCAGTTCGCGAAGAACACAGAGTTTAGGGAAATGGACACCAAATAATCATTAATTTCAGTAATTTAACATACCCACATGTTAATATTCACATATAATCATTACCCAACATCTGTAAAGTAATTTTAACCCATTAGAACACATAATCACATAATTAAAACATAAAAATTTCCACTGTTCTTGATGTTCTTGAATTGAACATAAATTCCTAAAATTCAACGACGCGGATTTGTTATAAAGCCAAATTCGTTCATTTAAAGCTTGGTATCTTCGTATTAACATGCACAACAACATACAAGTGTAAAATTTAGGGATACTATATGATCAATACATAAAATATCACGAATAAGGCCATATGGCCAAAACCCAAACTCTGTAATTTTGCAGCAATCATATACGACGTAAAATTATGAATTGATGATATGGAATCATGCAATATATATATAAAACACATATATTCACATAAGCCTTACAAATTCCCATCATATAACTTTACAGTACTTGAAAACCATATGTATAAAAACTTAAATACGTAAAAGTAGAAATTGAGTTTGGGAGAAAATTACCCAGCGTGTAGATTAGAAGATGATCAATGAAATTCTTTTCACAAGTACCTGTTGATTACACACTTACAATTTCTCTCAAAACTTCCCAATTTTCTCTCTGAACTCTCTCTGTATTTCTAGACTTAGCCAAAAAAATAAAAAAAAATAATAAAAAGAAAAGGGAAGGAGAGTACGTATAAAGGAGAATTGAACTGACGCGCATCATGGTCAGTTGCCCATCATGGTTTAACTGGCCATAACTCCTCTAAGGCCATGTTTGGCTAGCAATTAAGTTCAAAGCTCATTATTTTAATAAAACCTTTTATCATATAGTTTGAAAATGTCACACTCCTTATAAAATAAATCCAATATTTTATTTATTTTGCTTTAAATAACATATAATAATTTCTCATTAATTCACATAGTCACATAATTAATTTTCTCATTAATAATAATGTCAAATTATTAACTCTCTGATTAATAATTAAATTAATTAAAATACCAATAGGCTTATTAAATATTTCTTTTAATTCAATAAGCTCACATAATTACATACTTTGATAATAAAAATTCTCTACATTAATTTAATAAATGTAACACATATAATTAAATTAATCTAACATAATTGCATCAATTAATTATTTAATCCAATAATTAAATCATCGAAAAATATTTATTTAATTCAATAAATATTAGAAATTAATTACAAAAATCTCGTTTGTCACAGATATGCTCCCACTTCCACTCCAGAATCTCCAGTGACTGTAACAAGCAACTTGGTCGTTGATTGTGAGACCCCGAATTTTATGAAATAAAAGAATTCAATTTTTCTATTTTGGTAAATAGTTAAATTGATAAAAGTTTAAAATTAAGGGTAATATGTGAATTTTTTTTTTTGCAAAGTAAGCAAGTTGATATAAAATATTCGTTGTGTCGGGAAATATTCGATTAGTCGGGGAATATTCTTTTTGTCGGAGAATATTCGTACGACGGTACAATCATTGGTGGACCCCACAACAGAATTATTGTCGGATTGAGAAAACGACAAAAATATTTTTATAAAAATAACGGCGGAAGTTTTACCGTTAACTGTTGAAACACCCGGTGTTAAAAGTACAGTAATACGCGTGGTTGCATAGTAGCACACGGTATTGATTATTGATGCTTACGTGAGAAGTCACTCAGTTTTGTTTTATTAGTATTATTAATGTAATAAAACAGAAAAGCTTTTTATATAAAACAAAATACTTTTATAAAGTTATTCGTTTTATTAGGCTAATAGTAAAATCTTTTTATATAAAACAGAATACTTTTATAAAGTTATCTGTTTTATTAGACAATAATTAGAATATATTATATTTTATTATGTATAGTGTTTGCATAGTGCCTGCATAGTATTTGCATAGTTAAATCTTTTATAAAGTTATTCGTTTTATTAGATTATAAATAGAATATACAATATTTTATTTAAAAGATTTTGCTTTAAATATGGACCGTCCGATTAAAATTAAATCAATCTGGATCGTTCATGAATTAGTTACTATGCAGTCCATTCTTCTATAAATAGAAGCTCAATCCTTCATTATTTCTTACGAATTTACTGAAACTTTAGAGAGAGAAACTATAGAGAGAGTTCTTCTTCTATAATCTTGAGCATATTTATTTAGTGTTTAAGAAAGCTTTGAGCGTAGTGCAAGTTTTCTTCGAGTGTATCCTCGTCCTACCAGTCGGAATACTTTTCTTTCAAAGGTAAGCGATATTATTTGTTATACGCGTAAGGGGTATTATTTCTTTTGTATGTATGAAGAGAACTTCTATTATTCCATTATTTATTATTTTGTTGGAATAACCTGTATACGCGGGCTACCCTATACTTGGTGAAATTCTTCTGTTATTATATTTTTATTATTCTGTTGGAACATCCTGTCTGTGCTTTACGCCGAACCTGATTTCATTATTTATTATTCTGTCGGAATATCCTGTCTGTGCTTTACGCCGAACCTGGTTCCATTATTTATTATTCTGTCGAAATATCCTGTCTGTGCTTTACGCCGGACCTGGTTCCATTATTTATTATTCTGTCGAAATATCATGTCTGTGCGTTTACGCCGGACCTGGTTCCATTATTTATTATTCTGTCGGAATATCCTGTCATTGCATTTACTCATGACCTGGTTTCACTATTTATTTTTCTGTTGGAATGACCTGTCTGTGCGGTCTATCGCATGCCTGGTGATTTCTTTTGTTATTCCATTCTTTATTATACTCAGTTGGTTAAAGTTTTAGCTTTTATACTCCATGAAATTAGTGGAATATTCTTGATATTTGCGCTTCATCCAGTATCTTTTCATGGAAGTATTCTTCTGAGCATTCTTGAATTTTACTCCACAAAGTAGTATCATGTTGACAATTTGGATGTTATTGATTTCTGGATAAATTAATTCTTGAACTTGTTTTATTGAATTATTATGTCATTGTCATCATCCTCATGTTTATATTATGTTCAAAGTCATTTGAGGCCTGTAGTGCATAGATGGACTTGGTATGATTATGACCAGGGATTATTTGGTATAATTATTACCGTAATGTTACAAATGATGTGAAAAAATCCTCATTGGCCCGTAGTGCATTGATGGACAGTTTTTGGTATGATTATGGCTATGGATTCTCTTCGGCCAAGGGTGCAAAGATGAATTGTTTTATGGCATGATCAGTACCGTTGATGAAAACATGATTATCTTTGGCCCGTAGTGCATGGATAATTCGTGGTCATGATACTAATGAATATCCTTGGCCTGTAGTGCAGGGGATGATTCGATGATGTGGATTAATTATTGAGCTAAGTCTCAGCGATGAAATATTAATTCAAGGATGCGATAATAATAAATATCTTTGGCCGTAGTGCATGGATAATTCATGGATGTGATACTAACGAATATCCTTGGCCGTCGTGCATGGATAATTCGAAGGTGTGAATTATTTATTAAGCTGAGTCTCAGTGATAAAATATTGGTTATACACTTTTAATTTGTAGAAGATAGTAGATATCATGCTCTACTTGACTCTTCTAAAATACAGTTGTATGTCTTTGGCCGTAGTGCAAAGATGAATTTATTACTATGATTATGAACAAGAATTGTGATTTGCTATAACCATAATTTTTTATGTTTCAGGTGAATATAGGTGATGAAAATTATCTTCGTCCTGGGTGCGAAGAGGAATTTAGAATCATAATTATGATTATGAGTTATTCATATGATTGTGGACAGGAATGGTTGATTGATGTTACAGGGATAAAACATTATTGGTGGACTTTTAACGTGGAGAAGATAATAGACCTAATGGTCTATTTGACTCTTCTAATGGATTGCTCGTTCCGCTGGAACTATGGTTGAAAAATTTTATCAGCTACCGTATGTTCTAAATCTCTGATTTATTAATGATGAAGGCTATTGATGATGTAAATTAGCTTTAATTATGATATTCTTTACTGGGCTAGTTGAGCTCACCCTTTTGCTTTCATTGTTCTCTTCAAGAAGTGAGAACGCGACAGGGACTAGTCGGGGAACGAAGTGACGGTCCAGATGATATCATTAGTAGTCCTCACTATTCTATGAAATAGTGTGATAGCTGTGGAGGTTCTCCCTAAAAAGTATAGAAAAGTGTGTTGTATTCTATACATCATTTAGTAGTTATATTTGGTGAATCAAATAGGGTGAGGCGAACCCAACTTTGGGAGGGTGTTTTGCCACTATCATACAAGATGTCTAATGACATACAACCTCGTGTTCTCATAAGACATGGGTGTGCACATCCACTTGCTGAATATATCTATATGATCTTAGAGTTTATTTGAAGTATAATTTTCACTTGGAGACAACAGAGATATTTATATGTCAAGAGAAGCATCACCATTGGAAAGAAGATGATAGTAATCTTCTTGTTTTTATTTGGGAACTTTTGGGTCAACCAAGGATAATTCTGTGGACATATGATATCTATCATAACCTAGACGCATGGTCTCCCATGTACGAAGGTTTCCTTGAGCACTTCCCAAATATTTTAATTTCTAAAACAGTTTTTGACTATACTTTTATGTAAATATCATTGTAAGGTTGTGGTCGTGGTACTATGAGAGTTACATACATTTGTATTAAAACTCATAGTTAACTGTGGTCGTATTCTATACGACAGCTCAACAGTTGTATAAATGAAGTTGTATTTGAATTTTGTACCATGTATCTGGAGACTCAGAATAGGTGATGTATACCTAATTTTGGGGGCGTCACAGTTGGTATCAGAGTTTAGGGATATTATCGCTGGCGGAGATAAGAGTCTAGAACTAGGAGGGGATAGACGAGTTATATACTTCGCTAGTGTGTGACTTACCTAAGCTGAAATTGTTTAATTGATAAGTTGACAAATTAATATATGTCAATTATCCTTTGTTTTGAAGCTATATTCTAGAATGATATCTGAAATACAGAAAATGATAAATGGGAAAATCATGATAGCGAGGAAATTACCGGGAAGGTACAATCTGAAAAGAAAACAAGGTATTCTCATCTCTTCGAATATCAGGTACGTACGTAAATTTCGAGGGTGAAATTTCATAAGTAGGGGTGATTGTGAGACCCCAAATTTTATGAAATAAAAGTATTCAATTTTTCTATTTTGGTAAATAGTTAAACTGATAAAAGTTTAAAGTTAAGGGTAATATGTGAATTTTTTTTTTGAAAAGTAAGCAAGTTGATATAAAATATTCGTTGTGTCGGGGAATATTCGATTAGTCGGGGAATATTTTTTTTGTCGAAGAATATTCTTACGACGGTACAATCATTGGTGGACCCCACAACAGAATTATTGTCGGATTGAGAAAACGACAAAAATATTTTTATGGAAAATAACGGCGGAAGTTTTACTGTTAACTGTTGAAACACCCGTTACTAAAAGTACAGTAATACGCGCGGTTGCATAGTAGCACACGGTATTGATTATTGATGGTTACGTGAGAAGTCACTCAGTTTTGTTTTATTAGTATTATTAATGTAATAAAACAGAAAAGCTTTTTGTATAAAACAGAATACTTTTATAAAGTTATTCGTTTTATTATGGTAATAGTAAAATCGTTTTATATAAAACAGAATACTTTTATAAAGTTATCTGTTTTATTAGACAATAATTAGAATATATTATATTTTATTATGCATAGTATTTGCATAGTGCCTGCATAGTGTTTGCATAGTAAAATTTTTTATAAAGTTATTCGTTTTATTAGATTATAAATAGAATATATTATATTTTATTTAAAAGATTTTACTTTAAATATGGACCGTCCGATTAAAAGTAAATCAATCTAGACCGTTCATGAATTAGTTACTATGCAGTCCATTCTTTTATAAATAAAAGCTCATTCCATCATTATTTCTTACGAATTTACTGAGACTCTAGAGAGAGAAACTATAGAGAGAGTTCTTCTTCTATAATTTTGAGCTTATTTATTTAAAGTTTAAGAAAGCTTTGAGCGTAGTGCAAGTTTTCTTCGAGTATATCCTCGCCTTACCAGTCGAAATATTCTTCTTTCAAAGGTAAGGAATATTATTTGTTGTACTCGTAAGGAGTATTATTTCTTTTGTATTCATGAAGAGAACTTCTGTTATTACATTAGTTATTATTCTGTTGGAATAACCTGTATACACGGGCTACCCTATACTTGGTGAAATTCTTCTGTTATTACATTTTTATTATTCTATTGGAACATACTGTCTGTGCTTTACGCCGGACCTGGTTCCATTATTTATTATTCTGTCGGAATATCCTGTCTGTGCGATTACTCCGGACCTGGTTCCATTATTTATTATTCTATCGAAAAATCCTGTCGGTGCATTTACGCATGACTTGGTTCCACTATTTATTTTTCTGTTGGAATAACCTGTCTGTGCGGTCTATCGCATGCCTGGTGATTTCTTTTGTTATTCCATTCTTTATTATACTCAGTTGGTTAAAGTTTTGGCTTTTATACTCCATGAAATTAGTGAAATATCCTTGATATTTGCGCTTCATCCAGTATCTTTTCATGGAAGTATTCTTCTAAGCATTTTTGAATTTTACTCCACAAAGCAGTATCATGTTGACAATTTGGGCGTTATTGATTCCTGCATAAATTAATTCTTGAATGTGACGCCCCCAAATCCGGGCACTTTGAACCTCGGACTTGGTACGTTACGGTACTTCATCATCATACATATTCTATCATCTAATGCGGAACAAATAAACATATATTGTTTATTTTACATAATTCTATAACATTTTCCCAGGTTTATTAACCTTAACTGAATACATACCTTTAAAATTATAAAGGTTTACAATAAGATAACTAAATAGTTATTCTTGTAACGATTTATTACTGTATTTTGCTTTTGTCTCTGTCCTTCTTCAAGCCTTCGCCTTTATCTGAAATTTATTATCATGATATAGGAAGGGTGAGCAACTACTTTGCCCAGCAAGTTTAAATTCAATAAAGATATATCATGATTAAAAGAATAATAAGCTTTCAAGTTTTCAACAATTTAATAATTGTGAAGGAACATGAATCAAGATGTCAATAATTGAATGACTGAATCAATAACGTTTAAAGTCAACAAGGACTAGAAATAACTTTATCTGAACCTTAGGGTAATGAAGGTTATCAGCCTTTCATACCTGATGAATATATGCAACATGCACTAAGTGTGAATCAATAATCAGTTTAGACGTGAATAATCATCAATAATCATTCACTAACATGCCTTGAAATATAACTCGAGTTTGAGTTAAGTAAACTTGCCTGCATAGTCGATTACCGCTACGCAACTTAATTTATTCTCTTTATTGAAAAGACCTATCAGGTATAAGATTGATATTTCAATTAGCATATCATACCTTATTTCATAATACTATCTAACACTTAATCACATAGTCAAATATTAGATAATCTTACCACCATATTCATTTATTTACTTATAATCTCATCATATTATATTAACTTGTCTAGCCTTCAATCACAAAGTTAAGTATTAGACATTACATCTTAATCTTAGTATTATCATTATGCTTTGATAATCTTTTCATCACTTATAACTTATACTTATAAGTTTTTCCTTTATATATGTTATCTTAGTAAGTTAGATAACTTTTCAGTAAACTGAAATATCATTTCAGTAAACCGAATTACATTTCAGCATCCTGAAATCATCATTTCAGCAGACCAAAATCAGCTACAGTAAACTGAAATCAATTTCAGCAACCCAAAATCAAATTCAGCACCCTGAAATCAAATGCATCACCCCGAATTCTCATTTTACTCTATTATAAACATAACATAGTTCATTGAATATCAAATTCAACAACCATATCAAAAAAATAACGTAAATCTCTTATTTTAATCTCCCGTCGAATATTATTATTTATGTAATAATATTTTATGCTAAGGTTATCAACCTTTTAATAACATTTCTGTCAAATACTACTAATAATATCTTAATCCAATATTATTAGCCCTATAAAAATAATTTAAATCATTAATCACATTAATAAACAATTATTTCAATTATTTTTCTTTTATTAAATAACTAGTTTAAGCATTCTAAAATGCCATAAACTTTATAACACCTCACACCCGACCCTAAAACTTCATCAAATACATACATAAACCATGCTCAAGGGTCTCAAGTCATAAATCGTATTTTTCATATTTTTGGACATCATATCTTTAATTAAATCCATTTATCCATTTCTCATCATTTAGATGAAAAATACCAAATCACATCCAAAAATATTTCTTTTCCCGGATTTGACATAATATAGTTTCATATTGAACATATATTTTTTTCGGAATTTTTAAAATAGATTTACTATACTTAAATAGTCCATAATAGCCAAATCTTCTCCGATTTTTCATAAATCGAGATTAACTCCAAAAATTCTGAAATATTTACAGTATGTTCCTGCAATACACATGTACTTCCATTAAAACTTTTGAAATTTTTGGACTTATATACAGAGAGTTATACGGGCGGTTTCATAAAAGAAGTCCTTTATCGTAAAATTCATATCTCTCAAACCGTATGGCCAAAAATTCCCAAATTTTTACACAACCTGCATAACAATTGATATTATATCTCCAAATTTTCCCAGAATTTTTAAATCACAAAAAGTGGACGAAAATGCCCCCGTTTCAGACTGCCCCAAAATCGTCCTATTTTCTTTTCCAAAATCGGGACTGTTTTGGCTTAATCAGCCACTACACCACGAAAACTCAACATTTTTGAGTGCTACCACTTGGGTTAACTAGTAGACACATATATCTAGCACCCCTCTTTAACGGATCGTAAAAAGGAGTTATAGATTTAAAACAGTGGATTTTCAAAGTAAATAGAAATTTCGATTTTCAAAACTAGAAAATTTATTTTTCTTTTCCTTTTGGGTTCCACCAAATCAACACCCAAATTGGGTAAATCCATACTTGAAATCATATAAATCACATAGATTATAGGGGTTTACACTTCCATACCAAAAACCCCTTAAATCAATTTCATAAAAGAAACTAGAGGAATAAAGCTTAGGGAGAGAAAATTTATACCTTCCTCTTCTTCTTCTTCTTCTCTTCCATGGAGGATTTCTTCTCCTTCCCATACAAAGGGGATGCCGCCCCTTCCCTCTTCTCTCTCTCTTCCTCCCGTTTCTTCTCTCCTTCTCTCGGCTTCTCTCTTTCTTTTTCTATCTTGCTGATCTTTTTCTTTTTCTTCTCTTTCTCTCTCTTTCTTTTTCTATCTTATCCTTATCTCTTTCTTCCTTATCTTTATATTAGACAACCTCTCACCTTTTCCTTCTTCAATTAAAATAGGCCAAGTGGCCTTAGACCCACATGTTGGCTCAATTTAATTTAATTGCTTACAATGCCCATCCTTAATTGATTTTAAAGTTGGGCCATTAATTCATCTTTTGGGCTTTCCCATTAATTCATTTGAGCCACGTAATATTAACATATTCCAATTATTTTCAACTTGTCCCACCCCAAATATTTAATTAGGGTATCCATTTCATATATTTAGAATTTAAATTATTACTCTAGTACACTAAATTTTTATAACCCAATCAAACTTGTTTTAACTAAGTTATAAAAATTAATATCTTGAGATAATAAAAATATATCTCTTAACTTAATATAATTTTTAATATTATTATTCTCCCACAAGTGGGCTTAGTTTGGGCCCTTAATTAATTCTATTGAGCTAGCAATTTACTTGTTTTACTTATTAACAAAAACTAACTTGGGCTTTCAACCCTAATTAAATTGGGTCATGTAATACTTGTCTCATACATAACATATTGGGCTAGATTAAATAATTTAATTGCCCTTAATCACTTTATCTACAAGTCTCATGCTTAATTAATTAATTGAGCTTGTTTAAATAATATAACTTCCTTTGTCCATTAAATTTAATTCTCTTGGACTCTATTTAAATTATTAGGTCATGATATCATTAAAGTCCAATACTTTTAATTCTATTTTACCCTAATCATTTAATTAGAGTTTTTATTTCTCACACTAGAAAGTAAATTCATTACTTATGCCATTTTAATTTCATAACTCAATTTGACTTGGTTATAAAATTAATTATTTGAGATATATAAAATAAATCTCTTAATGTTAGTATATATATTTATATACTAATATTCTCCCATATTATAACCTCTTAGGTTATTTAATTAACACACCTAATATATATATATATATATATATATATATATATATATATATATATATATATATATATATATATATATATATATATATATAGGTTACATAACTTAATTCTTAATTCATTTTTATATACAAAATAAATGTATTCGCATCATATAATGTATATTTATTTAATCATACATATAATTCACTTCTCACACTAATTTTGACTTTTTTCCATAAAAAGTCAACTGTTGACTTTGACCAAAAGTCAACCTTTACACATTTTGTGTTTACTGTCCATTCTGACTAAACTTGACGTTCCGGACGCAACCGAGCACTCCATGCTTCAAAATTCTGTCTCTAACTCAAATTTTGAGTTTTAAATTACTCCCTTCTTATTGCTAATCGTATTAACTAACGACTTTAAACTTATTTATCTTCTTATTTGCCAATCAAGCCCCACATTCAAGCTATGTTTATTACTAACATAGTTTTATCACGATCCTTATATCATTAACTTAATTCATCATTCCTCTTGCTAAAATATTTATAGCACCTTACTACGTATATATATTTCTATACATATACTCATCTTCGTTTAACCTCATAACATCTCTTCATGTGAAATCTTATCTCCTTAATAAAATTTTTATATGTACTTATATAACATTTCTTAAACTATTCAGTTCACATCGAATTTACAGGTATCGTAATACCTTATTCTTGACATTCCTTCAAGTACATATTAATTCCTTTCTAGAGTTTTGGAATTTTGTAACCCATATTTTCTCTATTCTCTTTCGAATAGCAAACCTTATAGGTTTTACTTGAAAATTTTAAATAAATCCTCAAATTCTCATCTAGGTTTTATTCTTTAACCTTTATTCTAATCATTCAAGATTTTATAAATTTTCGGGTTGTCACATTCACTCCTTCTTCTAAGAATTTCGTCCCCAAAATTAAAGAATACTAATCTCTGTTTATTCTCTTGATCAAAACTAGGTTTTTAACTTAACCTTCACAATTTCCTCCTTTGAGGATTTCTCATCTATTATCATAATTCGCCATAACTACTCACTAGGAGTTTACATCTTCTAAACATATACCAAAACTAGGTTGTCATAATAACCTTTATTCAATAATCTCAGATTCTACTCGTACGCAACGAGTTCACAATATTTCATATTCATTATCACATACTACCCCAACATTACTCTAAAGAGTTTAAAATATTCATATATGTTTGAGGGATCATAAAAACCATGAACTTTGAGGTTTCGGGGTATTTCTACCTGCTACCTCTTTCAATTACGGAAGAAAGGTACTCTACCTCTGAAATATTTTATATTTGGTATGTTTACAATCATAAAGAAGGTAAACTACCGATGCAGGTACTTTAGATGATCAGTCTGTTGTACCTTAGTAATCGGAACGACTATATGCGTTCTTAAATTGGAATATTTTATCCAATTAGTATATCCCCATTTTCAGGGTTGTTCACCTCAGACTTATCATAAGATTCCGCACCAAAACAATTTGGTTTGGCATAAGCTTTCAAAGAATACTTTGAATTTCATAAACATTTGTCTAGCTGAATATCACGGCTGATAGTATGCCGTGTCTACCCTGTCTCTATGGGATAACCAGCTACCTATAGTTAGAAATCCTCATGAGAACTCCTATGGATATAGGACATTCTTCCTATCTTCTGTTTCTTGGTCTTTAGTTCGCTCCTAAGCTCAAAGACCTCATGTTTTAGCTTATGGACCTTGTCCTTATCTAAAACCCTCTCATCATGTTCCTGTTCCCACATGGACTCCACGTCTGTCTTGTCCTCCATAACAGCTTGGAGCTCCGCCTTTAGCTCCTTAACCTCCTGACAGTAGTGGATGTTTCTATCCAGCACTGACATGAACAATGACATCATCGACTCCCCTGGAGCCATCTCCGCTGCTATTGCTACAGAGTTGAAGGACGCTACCTCCACCTCTTCTTCCAACATGCCGTCAAATACGGACATGAGGTCTAGACTCTCTGAGTCTCCAGACTGCACCACAACTATCTATGGATTTGCTGCTATGGGATTCGGTATGATTTCTATCTGGTTTACCGACCCTTTGCTGACTACCTGCACTTCTTTTTTTTCTCCTGACATCTACATCAACACAAAAGTTTGATTAGTAAACGTCAGTAGAATAAAACACATAACATATATAATGCATTTTATAAGGTTAACTTCCATCTTTTAATTCTTGACTTTTCTTAAGGTTATGACTTAAGGTTTTTATTTTCCCCCTTAAGTTTTATAACATAAGGCTTTGATACCAACCTGTGACGCCCCCAAATCCGGGTATCTTCCAACCCGACAGATGGTGCTACACGGTGCTACAGTTCACATAAACATTCAATTGAAATGCCTCAAAAGAACGGATATGTCTTATATATATATATCAAAAGAATATTTACATTTCCCTGGTTCTTTACAACCAATACAATGTCTTTGTCATAATATCAATATTATTCTTTACAAAACCTATACTATTACATATGTAATCTATGGGTTTGCCTTCGCCTTCCCTTTATCTTTGCCGGATCCATCAGTACGTTCGGTCTTAGCTGCATTCATATGGTTCAAGCAAGAATGAGCCTAACTAGCTCATCAAGTACAACAATTCTAGGAAAATAGCATGCTTGAAACATAGGAATCGTATATCTTCAATAACTAGACAATAGTTACGAAGTACTATCGATAATTCAAAATAGCACTTCTTTTTATTCAAAACATTTTACAACAATAATATTCAGTAAAACATCAATTTCGGTTCAAGACCGTAAGCATTTCATGAGTACTTTGAAAAGGACATCCTGGCACAAAGTCCGTAAGTCGGCATAGCTTACGAGCACGTCTAGGTGATCAGCCTATAGTACTCTATGTTGATCAACACTACATTTATTAAACGTGTATACGTTTAAGTTGTGGCAACCACACGTGCCTATCGTTTGACGACAAAACAATTTGAGCATACTCATTCTACTTTTTGAAAACCACAACAATATTAGCTTGGTAAATTCTAATCAACACTTGATAGAATAACATAGCATACATCTAGCCGAAAGGATTAGCTTTGACTTTCTCAGATACTAACTCATGCGAAGAATACATGAATCACAAAGACTTGTCCAGATCGAACTAGAACAAGGGTTAGAGTACTTTCCTTTAGCGTCTGCTTATAGATATAACACGTGCACTTTACATCTTTAAGGTCTCTATGTTAGATGATATCATAACATAGAACATTAGGTTATGAATGATCACACATGGTTCCTAAAGAATCTCACCCTTCTTCTCAATGTACATACGTATTAGATTTGTTATTATAGGTTTCGGCTTTCCATTACGTTATTCTTACGTTCATATGTAATTAACTTAACTTAACTTTAAGTGTTCATACTTAAGGCTTAATTATGTCTTAACAATGTTTCATTAAGATTTTTATTTAATTGTTTATCAAATACTCTTCATGCTTAACATGTAAACCTTTCTTCATTATCTAGATTATGAAGCTGGCGCTGCAGCGCCGGCTATTGCACTTGGTGCCGCGCTGCGGCGTCACCACTTAATGTTCAAAAATCCAGAATCGGCGCTGCGGCATGAGTCTCTGTGTTATATGTCGCGCTGCAGCGTGAGTTTGCAGTGGCTGAGGGCCATTTTGGTGTTGCAGCGTGGGCTTATTTGCCTTGGGCTGGCGCCAGCTCTGTGCACCAGAAAATTTTCACAGCTTTGAAATTTTGTGAAACTTTCGGACTCGTAACTTCTTCGTTATAAGTCCGAATTGGCTCGTTCAAGAGCCTACGGCTCACAAATTACGTGCTCTATGCGTTCATGCAAGAATTTTATCCATTTTACTTCGTTTCCTAAAATTTCACCTATTAGTCCATTTTAACGAAAACGATAAACGTTCGTGAACGTTCAACGCTCGTTTCTTAATTCTAAGTCAGAATCCGGTCATTTTCAAGTCTGCAACTCTATAATGCCAAATATGACTTGTCTCCATCGAAAACCAACGTTTACGACTTCAAACACAAAAAACGACCTCCATTCCGAGAATTTCATGAATTCGACGATTATCGTCCAATCGTGTAAATTCCGGCGCAACCTCTTTACTAATCATTCTAGGTGGATTTTTAATCAACATATAGACATTTCAAGTTACTTATTACACCAACTTATTATCAAAGTAGGTTTTGACTTATTCTCATAAGTCAATGACTTATTTAACTTATTAACTACAAATTCTCATGCTTATGACAACAAATGGCAAATTCTTCATGATTCATCAACTTATTTAGGTTCAAGTTGCTTATTCAACTTATTCGGCTTAATGTTCATTCATCAATGACTTATAACATGATATCACTAAACCATCCCACTTCTCTATCAATCCTATCATAGAAGAGATAAAGATAATAGATACGAGTCTTACCCTTTGAAGACTATTACTTCACTTCACTTTGGTAAATCTAGCAAAAGTTGAATTGGCCTATAAATGCTTATGTGGCTTATTCTCTCTACTAAGTAAGTTGTTTATCTTGAGAGGAGTTGGATGAAAATTAAACAACCAACTTATGAAATAAAGCTTGGTATTTATAGGCAACTCAAAGTAAGGGCAACTTAGTCATTTGGACATTCCACCTCCTTATTACACCTCCTTACTATTCATTACTTATCAACCAAGACTACTTGCTAGCCACTTCTATTACTTGGCCCTCACAACACTTGGTCATCACAACACTTGGTCATCATACAAGATGTTTGCCCATCAAGTCTACCCACTTACACTTGGATTGCCCCATGGATCATGCCCAATTCAATGGGCTTGCTAATTAATCTAGCTAATTTCCTTGTTGGGCTTGCATTAACTATAAACTTGGGCTTAGTATAAATCTCACATAGGTTTACACCATTAATCTTATTAGATTTATATTTTATTCCAAGTCACCTTAATTCATTTCATTAGGTTTTTAATATATACCTTCTCAATTTAAGTCCGCATGCGAAATTTTACGTTTTCAATACTTAGATTATTATTACATAACCCATCTCACCTCGATATTATAACGTTACGTATTTCTCGGAAGTTCAAAAATAATTCCCGAATGATAAATGATGAATAGTGTTTTTCGTAAAATTTCTCGGAAAACATTTATTTTCGTCTTGGAAATTCAAACACTTTAATTCATTCACGTGGTTCAAATACTACGATGTTCCGACATTTCTAGGTTATAAAACGACATACATCTTATTAACACATAATAATAACAAATAATAATATTTTATTCATTATTTAATTCTTTCAAGTATTTTACAAAGGATCCGAATTTCTCGGTCGTTACAGCGCAGCAGAAGGCCCTGCCTCAGATCAGTGTATAGCGCAGCTACGCCACACACAGCGCAGCTGCGCAGTTTTTAGCCTTGGCACCAGCGCAGCTGTGCTGGTGCATAAACAAAGGCAGAGTCGGCTATGAACAGTAGCCGACTTTAGCCCAACAAACACGAATTTCACCCACAAAACAGTGAAATTAACATATACAATAAATATAAAACTATCATAAATATGATTGCTAATATATTCATCAACATAGAACAATTTAACAACACTTTTAACTATTTTAATTTCTCAAATTCCATGTTTTTCATATGAAAACTCCATTTTTGAGTTCCTTTACAAAATTCATCACTATGATTTCAATTCTTCACCAAATCACTTCGTTCAAACTACGTTTTCTTCGTTTCTTAATGAATCAACATAACCAATCCTCAATTTATAGATTAACATATGAATTGACCACTAAAATTGATACATACCCAAGCCATATGACAAATATATATAATGTTATGATTTTCTACAATTATACGAAATTAGCATACAATTTCCTTATTTAAACACAAACTCTAATCATCATAAACATATATAATCACAAGTAAACCATTGTATAGAAACAATTCAACAAATTTGAAATTCATATATGCGTTTACATATATATATATATATATATATATATATATATATATATATATATATATATATATATATACACACATATATATAATGTTGAGATTATGAAAAATACATTTTTATTGCTTTAAAATCCTTGCTAACCCACTGAATTGATTTGGAAAACTCACGAATTCCCTCTCAACTCTCTCTCAATTATCTGTATTCTCCTCTTAGGCTTAGCAAAACTAAAACTAGAACTGATAACAAGTATACGTAAAATAAAGTAACCGATATAGCCTTAATACGCCTACTAAATATATCAGTTACAACTAATAAACGTATATGTTATAACTATATTTTATTTTATTATTTATTTTATTTATAATTCAAATATTAACAATCCCAAAAGCCATAAGGCTCCGTTTGGTAAAACCCTTTAAAATTTAAAGACTTAATATTTTAATTTACTATATTATTGTGTTGCAATGTTTCCTAGCTTACACAACTTTGTTTGTTGTGAAAGTTTCTTATCCTTCTCATATTGTATTGAGAAGGTTATTATTGAATTGAAAGCTATTCATTTAAGCTTGAATCTTATTTCCAAGCATGCTATTAAGTGGTTTAATTACTTTACAATTATTCCACATCGATATCATTGATATTCGCACTTGGTGCACTTGAGTTCTTACAGTCTTGGACTTGTACATCATTTAAAGTTCTATAATTCTTGAAATGTGTCAGATAGTGTCTAAACCTTTGTTCGGTCAGACAAGTGTATGAAGTTTTATAAAAGCTATCCAAACCTATTGAGGGTAAGGATTCTTCGACTGAAAGAACAACCCTTTCTATGATAAGGGAGTACCAAGTATCTAATATAAGATACATAGAAAAGATTTAAATGTTATGCATATACATGGTGTACGCGAGGCTGATCCCCTCAAGTACTTATTTTGTAGCCAGTAACCAAAGGGTCAATTAGCTATTGATTCCATTAGAGTGTTATAGTTCAAAGCCTGTTTGACTAGCAGTTATTCTAAAAGAAAACATTACCCTTGCTTACGATATTCATATTGTTGAATCTTTCAGATATTCAGATTGTTGAATTCATTATCAGTTATTTTTCCATTCATCATGATGTATCCTTATTGTTGTATTTAAACTTATTGAGCAAACTTGTTGCTCATCCTTGCTTTATCATTAATTATATTGCAGCTAAGCCTGAGACCTCAGGGAAGGATAAGGGTAAAGGAAAGATGTAGAATAGTGGCAAGGAGCAAATTTTCCTTATGCCTAGTTTTAAATTACTATTGTGTAATATGAACCCTAATGTTTATTTTAGGGTATGTGTGTAAGATGATATTAAGGTTATCGTATCTTGGGACTAGTAACACCTTCTGAATGAACGACGTACGTTTATTATATTTTGCATTTTAGTTATCGTATGTTGTTTATAGGTGGATGTTTGTATTTTATCGTGATGACCGAACCGGGGTCAGAGGACCCGGATTCGGGGGCGTCACACGGTTCATGTATAAACAGAACATACTTGTATTGAACAGCTTAATCACATAACAGTTCACATCATAGAAACACCGAACTGTTCAAATTGTGGCACAAGGCCTCATACGTTCTACCACCTTGTACAAATATCACACATTCGTACATAGACAAAACTTCTCATGTTCAACATTTCAGAAGTTCAAGAAACTAGCATTCATTTAAAATATGAATAAAGTTAGGAAACTTGCCTTACATACAGCTACAGCTTACACTAAACTGCTCATTCCAATCCATATAAATCACATAAGGAAAGTAGCACATACACCAATTAGTCATATACTTGACTTACGCATTGGTTTACTTAACTTTATTTCTTAAGGTTTGCATTCTTGTAATTTAAGTTTACGCGACCAACTTTCTTTACCGGTTTACGGCTTCATGACATACGGAGATGTCTTACTTATACGTTCATCATCTTTGATGATTTATATTCTTATCTTCTTCTTATAACTTCTCTAGGACTAAGCAAACATCGCGTCTTTGCTAGTAGTCCATATGGTACTCTGAGTGGTTTACCACAAACAACCAATAAACAAGTTCCCGTCTCATCTACACTGCCATCACAGTGAGTTAGATCGGTTTCCAGTTTTGTATATACCTTCGCTCTCTAAAGGAATTATTTAGCCCAGCTCCCATATGTCATCCAGCAAAAGGTTACGATTGTACCACAACCTAACTTATCTGAACTATTAACTATAATGTTCGTGAAGTCAATTTCTTATTCCTTACGACATTCTTGAAACTTAATGTCATACCTCAAGATTCATTCTTTATCGTTTAAGTTATATATACATTTATATACTCAGAACGATCATTCAATGTCAATGCTATGAGGTCATAGCGTTAAACATTTTATATTAACTTATTCATATCCTGCAACGTCCGGTTCATTCGACTCAAAACGTTATCAAAGTTATAACCACTAACTCAGCTTCTTAACGTTATATGCTATTATCTTTAATTCTGTTTCTTCCTTCTTCATTACCTTATGGTAAAACCATACACAGAGTGTAGGTTCTGCCCGTTTAATATTTGCTTACACTCAACCCTCATGTCGGCTAAAGTGTTTAATGCTTACATCATTCTAACATTCTCTATCTGACTCATACTCGGACTTTCATTATTCTTATTACCATTCGCTATTGCTTTTTATGATAATTCATACATTACTTACTACTTTCGTCAACGTCCAAGTCATACTACCATTGTACACTTAGAACGTTTGTCCAACACAAATACGATTCACGAGGATTGTTTACATATTCAGCATTCACGTCGCACGTTTCTTAATCTCTCATTCAACCTTTACTCAAGGTTTCAATTGCATTCAACCGTTATCCAAATCATGAACCCCATGTTCATTATTCTTTCTTATTGTCGAGGTCATACTATTCGTTGTATGTTAAGACCGATCGTTCATCGCAACAACATTGTGTTCATAGCGTTTATACGCTATACACTTATCTCTCATTACCATAACATAACATCGAAATGTTATTCATTACCTTCGTCACTCAACGTTTAAGGAATCACAATCATAGCAATCCCTCATGTTCGTTCATTGCGACTACGGTCCCCGGATATCGGTTACGTAATCTAGTGTTTTCATTCCTTGTCTTTTAATCCCATTAAATCTTTCCGTTCAACCTTTAATAAAGGTTTAATTCACTTGATTAAGTGTTACATTAGTTGAACATTATGTTCTTTATCTTCCCTTACATTTCCCCAAAGAGCTGAGCAATTAAAAGCTCTTCTCTAGCTTTTCCTTCACACCGGTGCTGTGGCGCCACTCTCTTCCTATCCTCTTATGATGTAGTGCGAGTTAGTAGTGCACAACATCCCTGGCCTGGCACTGCGGCGCCACCTCTCAAGGCATACTTGGCGCTGTGGCACCGAGCCTAAACCCTGAAAAAATTTCTAAGTCTTGCATCAAGTTTGAGATGCTTACTTCCCGATCTCATAACTTCTTCGTTATAAATCGGAATGAAGTCATTCCAAAGTCATTCTCTTCCTTATTTTACGTACTTCAATATCCCCTAGATAGATCATCGTTCTAAATCTGTTAACGTGCCATTCAATTGGCTTGATCTTCACCCTTCGTTCTTTTTTACTCTTTTAACGTTCTTCGTTCGTTCGTTCGTAATTCGATCATCTGAACTCGGAACTCATTCGTTCTTAAGTCCATGACTCACGTTTTCTACGTTCTCTTACATTCTTATGAAACCCTACTCATTTGGGTTCATTTACTAACTTTCTAATTCTCGTTCATCTTTTACAAAAAATTTACCATACTTCGTTATAGCTAAGTTTAATCCATTCTTCATGAACGTTTCTACCGTTCCTAACCAAGCAATAAGAATTTAACTTATACACGATGGTTTTAAACTTGTCCATCAACAACAATTATCCTACGATAGTTTTAAATTTGTCTATCAACAACGTTCTTCGTGTTCTTCGCGTGCTCTTCGTGTTCTTCGTTCGTTCTTCATTTTAATCGATATTTTGGATTACAATTTCACTTTTTATTGGAATTTGATGTTATAGAACACCATTCCTTACTTATTTCACATACTCATTCATATAATCCACTCGGATCGTTATAATTCATTACGAATTTTACACTTCCTTAAGAAATTTATTTACTAAACTTTAAATTTCTTATTTCTTCTTTTCTAATGATTTCAACCGTATGAAAACATCTCTAACCTTATCTACTTCTTATCTTCATTAAGTTATGTTTTTAAACATAGAAACTTAAAGAAAATTTATAAGAGACTAGGTTTCGAATTAGCTTTATCTTTTAATCTTTTTCTGTCGGACCAAGATTGCTCACGAGCAAGTTTTTCCTCTTCATCTTCCTCTTCCTCTTCTTTCTCCCATCCGAACTCTCTCTCTCTCTCTCTCTCAAAGTGTAGGATTTTCAAAATCCCAAAACAATAAACTAAGCTTCCTATTTATAGAAAACTAAGGCTAGGGGCAAAATAGTCATTTTACCCCCCAAACCTCCTTACTATTCAAGTCTTAAGCACCAAGTTTACTTGGACTCACATTTACTTAGCCCTTAAGTTTACTTACTCATCACTTATAAGCATTTTACTTAGCAATTAAGCATAAGCACTTTACTTAGCTATTAAGTTTACTTAGTCATTACTTAACTTAGCCATTAAGACTAATCGTATTGTACGCATCTCATTCTCGTATTCTCTTCGTATATAGTTTGTAAGATATTCATATTATACGTCGTAATAATCTTCGTACTATACTCGTATAATAACTAGTATTACACTCATATTTTTTACGCATAATAACCCTAATTATTATACAAAATCATTAAATTCTCGGCACTCACTTTCCTAACCCGTAGGTTTTAAGTCCGCATGCGAAGACTTAGTTTTTGCCATAACTAAAATATTATTGAATATTCCATTACGTCTTAGAATTCTATCATTACGCATTTCTCAGAAATTCAAACTCAATCTCCAAACAGAAACGGATGAATAGTGCCTATTTCGTCTTTTTCCCCAAAAATATTTTTGTTCCCGATTTTTTTTTATTTTCTTCTTGAAAATTCTTACTCATTCAGTCTAGCTCATAGCCAGAATTCTCCCGACTTATAATCATCATAGGTTATAGAACGATTAATAAACACATAGCACAAAATAGTATTAATAAAAAATCATTTTATTAATAACTAATTTTTTAAACTTAAATTCTGGACGATCCGAATTTTCGGGTCATCACAAGACATGCGTATGAGGAGACAAAACTAAAAATTCAAAGTCATCTACAGAATAGACCCCCGCCCCGGCGAGCCCATTTCAAGCCTGGCACCCCCGACCTGGTGGGGGGGGGGGCTCTCTGTCCATGCCTGCCCCGGTGGGCCCTTTTAGTTAAAATACCCCCCGCCCTAGCAGGTGTATGGGAGATCTAAAATTTTTTTTAACTACTGAATGTGTTTTATTCCACTTCTCATTTCTTCTAACCGACTCCCATAACTCCCTTATCCCACGAATTCTCCCACGATAACACCAATTACCCCTTTAATCGCCATCAAATTCGAGCTCATTGTCCACACTATATATACACAAACCCTACCTTCACTATTATACACACATTCACATCACTTCCATCAAAATCTCTACACAAAAAGTTAGGGCTTAAACCAATTTTGGGTCTGTAGAGAACAAGTTTGGGGGAAACTTCAAATTAAGTATCAATACTACAAATTCATCATCAATAGAAGGGGAAATTAGTGGGTAAGCTACTAGTTACACTTTGTCATCACACTTTGGAATTCAAGTTTGTTAGTTTGGGTAGTTTGGTAGTGTGCACACCAACTGTTCGATAAATTGCTTAACACAAGTTTGAGGGAATTTTGTGATTGTATTGACTGACATGGCACCTAAAACACCATCCAAGCGACAAAGGGGTGAAGGTTCAGGTTCTTCGCCACCCACTCATGCCTTCGACAGACGAAAATTCACAAGTGCCAACGCCGTCGACAAATACGACTACTTAGTGCCTAAAGCACTAACTCCAAAGCGGGGTTTGGCACTGGATTCTTTTGATGGGCAGATGAGGAGGAAAAACATGACTAAGGATGGGAGATGCTGACCCATCAATAGTAAATGTGGTGAAGGAATTTTATGCTAATACTGAGGATAGTGCACCATACAGGGCATCCATAAGGGGTAAACAGGTCCCGTTTAGTCTAGAGGCCATAAACGAATACTACAGCCTGCGAGCCCCTGCCACATGCTAGTATACTCAGCTGCGTGACAGCAGTCCCGACTACGACCAGATTTTGACTGAGATATCTAAGCGGGGCACTGTTTGGGTTAAGGGAAGAAAGGGTGGCACTATCTTCTTAAGCAAGGACTTGAGCCGTTACAGAAAAATCTGGTATGCATTTCTGTGCGCGAAGCTTTTTCCTTCGATGCATACCAATGAGGTGACCAAGGAGAAAGTTTTACTGCTTTATGCCATCGTGAAAGATTTTGACATAAACATCGTCTCCATCATCAGTTTTTCTATACAGCGATACCTACGAGGGCCATTCTCTAGTGGACTGCCACACCCATCCCTTATATGTGGGTTGTGCAGATAGACGGGCATTCGATGGTCAGGATATGAGCCTGTATAGCAGCCTCTCCAGCTATTAGACTTCCAAATGATTGCACAATACACTTTTTGGCCTTGAGGGGAGTCTCACCCATGAGGTGTCAGTTTTATATTCCCTGAGGCTTTTGAGGATGAAGAAGATGCTGAGGACACCTTGGAGTATGATGAGTTCAGAGCCGATGAGATGACGGGAGAAGATGAGACTACGGGGAGTAGCAGGACCAGCAAGTATATGTTTAGCAATCAGTTCCGTAGTCTTCAGAGACAAATGGATAAGAGAGATAAAGACGTGAATAAGAAGATGTCCCAACTGGCAGCTAGGCAGGACTGTATGTTCAACACCATGAACACGTCTTTTGACTCTTTGAATGCATCCTTACAAAGTCTAAACCCTACCACTGTCGCTCAGTTCCAGTAGCAGATGCCCGATCGTATGCCACAGTACCCTCCATCCGATTCAGACACGGAGGAATACTGCGTGTTTGTTCCACAGCTACCATCACCACCATTAACTCATGCTTAGCTGATTACAAGGAATTCCTCTTGTGCTTATTGCTTTATTCTTACAATGAGGGCATTGTAATTGCTAAGTTTGGGGGATTTTTAGTATAGTTATTTATTTCATGTTTTAGTTTTATGTTTATGTTATTTGTTTAATTTGCACATGTTTTCATGTTTAGTTAGTCATGTTAATTATGTTTTCATTCATGTAGTGTAGTTGCATAGTAGTGTAGTATTGTGAATAGTTTATTGTAATTAGTTTTTTATTCAGTTTCGGTTATTATCTAAAAAAAATTGAAAAATCATAAAAATATTAGTTATTTTACTGTATTGATGTTGCATATAGTTCATTTTGCATGATTCCAGCTGTTAGCTAGTAAAAGTCTATTTTGGCTAATGATGAGTTTGGAATTGAGTAGACAAGTATAGTATTGACTATTAGAGCTTTGATGTGATTTCCTATTATAAATCGAATCTTTTTCTGTTTGAAATTGGTATAAAAAGGATAGCATAGTAAAAAATAGCTATGCTGACTAATTGAGTCTAAATTGACATATAATGGACCTCTAAAGGATAATGCTAGCTTGAATGAAAGGAACTCATGAATAGGCAGTGATGGCTAAAGTTAGATAAGAACCTATGTTTGGGGGAAAATTTAGGGTATATAAGCTATATAAAAAAAAGAAAAAAAATATATGAATAAACATTGTGGCTAGTTTAGTTTTGTGGCCTTTGTTACTTGAGTAAGTAAGCCCGAGGGGATTGTCTTTACACCTAGCGCCCTAAGGCCTTAAATGGTTTGGGAGTCATTGGTCGATAGCTCGTTAAGGTAGCATTGAAAAGCCTAAGGGAATTAGACATTGCACAACCATGGGAAATGTTAAAAAAAAGAATAAAACGGGAAAAAGATGAAAAAGCCTCCATAATCGAAAAATAAAGCATAAGTATCCTATTTTGACCCTTGATAGTGGTAACTGTTTAATTTTAGTCAGATCTAGCTCATTTTTGGATTTCTTGAGTTTATGTTGAGTCCTTCAAAAAGACCTATTATGTGTTAAATTTGATTTTATATCAGTTATCATTATTGTTGAGCACACACGCACTATATCAGTGATAATAGTCTAAGATTTGATGATTGATGAGGAATAACTGATTTGTTTTGAAATGATGTATGATCATGTTTACTTGATTTCTCTTAGGCCGGATGAATAGACTTGTTTCTGTCATTACTGCTGGATTCGTAGGCATGTAGATTAGTTGCATTGCATTGCATTGCATTATGTAGTGTGTTGTGCTCGAGGACTAGCACGGTTTAAGTTTGGGTGTGTTTGATGAGTAATTTTTATACATACGAATCAACTTCTGATTTGGACTTAAACAGTGTTAAATCTGTCTATTTCTGTACAGTTTTACTTGTTTTTGTTTGGTTTTATGTTTAGGTTGCATTACGTAGCATTCGTGGCATACTAGTGGCGTTATAGAAAGAAAGTGGCACCAAATGAGCAAAAGTCTGCATTACAAAAATACCCCCCACCGGGGCGGCCATTATTATTAAGAAAACTCCCGCTGGGGCACAGGTACATGGTCAAGAACAGTAACACCCCCCGCCGGGGTGGGCCAATACCAGTACAATACCCCCCGTCGAGGAGGGGATACGGGGAGAAAGAAGTTATCTACTTCAATTGGAACTCTGTAGCTGCGTACAATAAACAATTTGGTATGGATTGGGACTATGTTAGGCGTCATTTTATGAACTAATTACATGACTTATGATTAGACAACACAACATAACTGAGATGAATTACATCAATCAATCAATTAGGAACTTTGAGCACTAATTTTTAGAGAAGATCGTTAGAGGAGAGTAAGGAAGGACAGGATCACAAAGATTACATAATTGAAGGCGAAGAAGGGTGGTTTTGTAACTATTCTAATTCTTTAATTCAAATTTTGTAATTGGGACGATGTATTCTCTACTTATTTCAGGTTTTAATTTATCTATGATGAACTAAAGTCTTAGTTAGGCTTGTAATGAATCTTTAGTATTGAACAATGATTGTTATGCCTTAATTTCAGTTTAATTATCTATCAATTCAGTTTATCTATTGTGATTTGAACTTTAATTTATGAATTGCTTGATCACCAATTCTGTGTGGATTTATATGGACTCGAGATATGATGTATGAATCTAGACCTAATCACTTTAGCATGTGTTCTTGAATTCTGTGTTTAATGGAATCTTGATTAATATTTAGGATAGAGATATACCTAACATCGCATGTAAACAGGTAAAGAACTTGTAATTTAAACCTTCTTTGATTTTAATTTACATAGAGATATAGTGAATTAGTTAATTAGGGTGTTTGACTTAATTCTATCAAAATTTATGGATTTAAGTTAATATTGTAATATTCCAGAATTTTAAAGTGTAATATTAAATATTTATTGATTTATATAAGTATTTAATGGATATATTTATGGTTGAATAAATAATTGTTCAATTTGAGTTGATGTGGTTTAATTAATTATTTGCTAAATAAATAATTAAATATTAAATATCAAATATTTATTTGCAATATTAAATATTTAATGAATTATATAAGTATTTAATGGCAATTTGAGTTGATATGGTTTAGTTAATTATTTGTTGAATAAATAATTAAGGAGCTAAGAAATTAATTATTATGAGATTATATAATAAATTAATTTAATAAGTAAGCTAGAGAGCTTACATTGATTTAAATAAATTATAATATTTTAAATGAGAAATTATAATTTAAAATATTAGTTGGTTAAATAAAATTATAATTATAAAAGAAATTATAGTTATGTGATATTAAATTGTGTGCTAAAGTAATTTAATAGATTAATGTTTTAATTGATTTATTAATTAAATAAAAGTGTGGCTAATAACTTTGCTATAAAGAAGTTATTAAGATAAGCTAAAGGACTTTAATTTAGTTTTTGCCAAACATGTCTTATTGCATAATAAGTCTTTAATCTAATAATGTTTTAGCAAACAAGGTATAAGGATTAATCCATTTATTTTAATTAGATTTACCAAACAAGGTGTAAGGGTTAATGAGTTATATTATTTTGATTAGACAAACAAGCCTTATGGCTTTTGATTTTCAAATAAAAACATAACTGATATAATTATATCAGTACTTATATTATATCATTAATATATATTATTATTACTATATACGTTATAATATTCTACGTATGTTAGAGTTAGAGAGAAGAAAGACTCAGTTGAAATTTACAGAGAGAAAAGAAGAGAGGAAGAAAACTAGAGAGAATTTGAGAGAAATTCTAACAGGTTTTAATAAAGGAATTGGAGAAAAGACATTGATAATCAAAAGTAGCCATCATCTTCTTAATCAAAGGTATGAGCTTAACCTTTTCTTTAAAAGCTTAGTTTTTCTTCTTCCCAAAAAGTTCTCTGTGAAATTTTTATAAAAGATAAATTGTTGTTATGAATATAGTTTTGTATGATTATTGATTATAATATTATTTCATGAGTTATATATGATTATAGATATAGTAATTCATGTATGTATGTGTTTTGTAGAAGAAAATATATTACAGAGTGTTCATATGAAAAATATATGAGTATGGCTTAATTAAAAATAGAAATTAAGGTTTAATTAGTTGTTAAATTGATAAATTGATATTTGGAATTGCTAGAGTATGTAAAATCATAATCAAGATGTTTTGAATTTAGTGTTTTGGTTGAAAAACAAAATCACAGTGTTAATTTTCTTTGAAAATATCAAAAATAGAGTTTTTGTCAAAAATATTGAAATTGGGTGTTGTATATTTGATGTCTATGTTATTTTATGAGTAGAAATATGTTAGAAGTCTTCAAAATATGTTTATATGAAGTTTATATGTGTATTACATGATAATCAGTCTATTAGATTCGAGCTTTTTGGCCAATTTGGCTTTTGTTCATGCTGTCGCCTAGTTTAGTCGCCGGATTCTGGTCTCTGGCGCCGCAGCGTGGCCCAGCAGTACAAATCTCGCCCCGGAGCCACGCCGCAGCGCCAACCAATGGCCTGTGACCCGAGCTGCAGCACCAACTCAGCGCCGCAGCACCAACTCAGTGCAGCAGCGCGAACCACAGTGTAAACTATGGCGCCACAGCGCGAGTTAGCAGAATGTTTTGACAGTTTTGTTTTAGTGTACAAAACTTGAAAATAAATGTTATGTGTTAATAATAATAATGTTAAATGATAATTTCAGTAGTATTAAACTGTGTATGATCATGTTATTAAGTGTTACCTACTTGTAACATAGTGGATTATGTGAATGGGTAATTTAACCCATATGATGAATACATTTGTTTATATAAATATACAATGTTGGTAATGACTAACTATGTCGGTATGGCATATGTATACAGTATTAATTCAAGTGGTAAGGGTTTAGCTTGTGCTAAAGGCAAGTTCTCTAACTCAAAACTTCATTGTGCAAGTTTTTCTAACTCTATCTTATAATTGAGCTAATTATTGTTTTCAATTCGATTATCTTATAATGATGTAAGTCGTCTAGACTTTGGTTCGAGGACAAACAAGTTATTCTTATATTTCGATTATGAATTTTCATGTATAACTAAATTGCTATGCATGTTTATTATTCAATTCTAATTAACCTTGGCTTAGTGTTGTTCAAGCAAGGTATGCTATAGTTATTCAAATTGTATGCTATTAGATTATTCCTAATGCATGACTTGCTATGATTAGTTCAATCACGATTATTCTATAGTATAGTGCTATTGGTTTTTATTCAACTACTTCGTAGTTGATGTTCGTTAAACTCCAAATTCTCTTGAAAGCTTATCCAAATCAAACTTACTTTTATGCGGACTTGTATTCTAAATACTGAGATGAACAACTCTTTTAATAGAGGTTTACGCTTAGCGTTGAAATGATTGTGCACAATACATTGTACGAAGGGTTGATTCCCCTAAGTACGTGGAGTCCTTATAGTCTTATGACTGTTAAAGTTTAAGTTGAAAGATTACTTATAACTGTGGGCATGATTCGTGGTCATTAGACCCTCAGTAATGTTAAAGTTTTCAAAAAGTTAATAGAATATATTGTTCAGTTCTATTGATCCTGATATTGGCAATTGATGTAAAAGTTTAATGATTTACTTATTGTTATTTCAAGTGGGCCTTGTTTTCTCACTTTTGCCTATAAAATTTCTTACAGCTAAAGTTGAACTGGTGACGTATTAAGCACTAGTAAGGGAAAAGGAAAGATGAATAAATGCTGAAGACTTGTAATAGTTTGATAGTTTATTTTCAGAATTTGGTTCAATGATTGTAATGACGTTATTTATTTATCCGCATTTGAATGATTGTTGTTAAAGGTTAGATAACCTGGGAGATGTTTATTTAAATTTAATCCTGTATGGGCAGGTTTTCTTTTACTATTCAAGTATATTATGAATGGGTAGTTAGAAATTAATGTTTTGATTACGTGAGCACCAAATCTTGAGAAAATGAAGTACCAATATTTGGGGGTGTCACAGGTTGGTATCAAAGCTTTAGGGTATGAACCTTAAGTGGGGGGAAAGCCTTAGGAAATAAC
Source organism: Panax notoginseng (assembly GCA_016801055.1). Lineage (NCBI taxonomy): Eukaryota > Viridiplantae > Streptophyta > Magnoliopsida > Apiales > Araliaceae > Panax > Panax notoginseng. The sequence continues at coordinate 235,669,322 of CM029013.1, read as the reverse complement.
CATTGAAAAGATAGTATGAGATAACTTTTATCGAGTTTTAGGAAAGAAGTAATAAAACACTTATGTGCTTATGTGTTTATAACTTATGTGCTCGCGAGTGTCGAGTAGAATGATTAATAACTAAAACTTTAAAACTTTGTTGTCAGGATGACTAATGTCGGAGAATTCAGTCAGGCTAGGGAGGAGGGACCTCAAATGCCTATAGAGGAGGAGCCTCGCGACATTCAGGTAGTTTGGGAACAACTACTGCCACGGGAGTCAGCCCCGTTGGTCACAGTAGTTGAAGATGAGGATGATGATGTGGAGACAGATGAGGAGGATTTCGTTGAGTTACCACAAGAGGATGATGATGACGAGGACGTGGAGGAAAGGATTCCACTTAACTCGATAGCAGGCCGTATATACGATGAGGTGCATGACCATAACGTGGAACTTCAAGATACAATCGAGGAGTTGCAGGAGATAGTAGCTGAACAACAGGCTGCAATGACACAAAAAGACGGCGAGATCCAGGATCATGAGGAACGACTGACAAACGCCGAGGAGAAATTAATACAGACTGAAGGAGAGAAAGAACAATTGATCAAGATGATTGCTGAAATGAAGAGCAAGCTGAGAGAAGAGCTGCTAAGAGGGAAAGAGCTGAAGATGCATACGAGGAAGCTTATCAACGAACTGGAAGAGCAGAGAGAGACGCGTAGGCAATGAGGATGAAAATGGAAGAGATGGATAAAGTATTTAACACCTCAATTAATCGAGCTCAAGACCGGGTCATGGGATATCCGATTTAGTTCGAGACGCTGCCATCATTCGTGTTAGATCGCAGAATAATGTTTCGAGTCATGGAGGAAGAACGTGATAGGGCTAAGAAGTACCTTAATAGATCATCGTACAAAATGTATCGGTAATGTACGTAATAAGTATTAAATAATGTGTAAATCCCTAGTGTTAAGTAACCATGGGATATGATAATAATGATGTTGTCCTAAAACTTTTGCAGTTCAGGAACGTAATGTAAATAGCAGTGATGCTATTGTTTTATGTTCTCAAAAAGATTATGAATCAATAAAAGTAGTTATCTTATTCAAAGTGTTATGTGTTATGTGGTTATTTCTTTTGGAGGCAAGTTAAGTAGAAATTTCTTAAAAGAAATGAATAAAAATCAAATGAATATTTTTTTAACAGAAAATGCCTCCCAGACGTCAACCAACACGACAGAGAACCACTGAAGGAACTAACAATAACGACAATGTTGATGCGAATCCCGTTCAACAATTAGTGACACTACTGACAGGAGCGTTGCAGAACCAACCAGAAAACCATGGTGCGACGTTTAAGGATTTCAAGGCGGTTGGACCACCTGAATTCCGTGGGTCCATGAATCCAGTCGAAGCACAGACCTGGATTATGGAGATAGAAAAAGTATTCGATGTCGCTCGGGTAGGGGATGATCAGAAGACTGCTTTCGCAACGTTCATGTTGAAAGTAGAAGCTAGTTATTGGTGGCAGGCCAATAAAACTCGTGAAGGGCCATGAATGATGACCTGGGATAGGTTCAAGGAGTTATTCTTTGAGACCTATTTCCCAGAGAGTTCGAAAAGTCAACTGGAAGTACAGTTTCTGGAACTAAAGCAAGGAACGATGACGGTATCTGAGTATGCTGCGAGATTCAACGAATTGGCGAGGTTTGCGCCATATCAGGTTAGCACAGACGAACATAAGGCGAAGAGGTTCGAACAGGGACTGAAGCCCTGGCTATACAGTAGGGTTTCCCTGTTCCAGCTGAAGACGTTTGCAGCAATGATGGAGAAAGCAGTACTCACTGAAGGTGGAGGCGAGGCAGTGACAAAGTCCAACCAGGAACAAAAGAAGAAGAAGAATGAGAATGAGACTAAGAATGGGAGTAATAGCGGTGGAAACAACAACAACAACAACTTGAAGAGGAAGTGGAATGGGAATATGGGTACTGGAAACCAACAGGGTAACCATCAAAACAAAAAGTTTGGAGCATGTGCGACATGTGGGAAGTTTCACAGGGGTGCGCGCTTGATGGGGAAACGAGTTTGCTACAATTGTGGCCAGGAGGGTCACATCGCCCCAAATTGCACTCAATCGAAGAAGAATGCGTGCTTCACGTGCGGATCCAAGGATCACTTTGCTCGTGAATGCCCTAAGAAGAAGGAGGGAGTGGCAACCAGAAGCAATAGAGGTAACAAGGGAAGTACATGGACCATTGCAGGACTTGCAGCATCAAACAAACCCACAGCCAGAACCTTCAACATGACTGTGCAAGATGCTGTGCAATCAAAAGATGTGGTGTCAGGTATTATCCTAATCAATGATATTGATGCATATGTATTATTTGATTCGGGTGCTACTTGCTCGTTTATATCTGATGAATTTGCTAAGAGGTTAGAATTGCCTAGAGAAGAACTGAATTTTCCTTTGAACATAGAAATTGCGAATATGGAAATAATCCATGTTAGATTCGTATACAAGAACTATAGGGTGAACATTAAGGAGAATATCTTGTTAGTAGATTTAATTTCGATTAGACTGGGGGAATTTGATGTAATTTTGGTAATGGGTTGGTTGTTCAAATACGGAGCGGTAATTAATTGCCAAAAGAAGTGTGTAAACCTTATGACTCCGTCAAAGGTAGTATTTTATGGTAGCAAGTCGCCTAGACAAATGAAATGTCTGACGACTATGCAGGCCAAGAAATTGTTGAGTCAAGGTTGTGTGGGCTATTTAGCTTACATAGTCGATACTCAAAAGAAGAGGGTAAAACTGGAAGAAATACCAGTAGTGAGGGATTTCGAAGACGTTTTTTCAGAGGATTTGCCAGGACTTCTGCCTGACAGAGAAATTGAGTTCGTGATCGACTTAACACCGGGAACAACACCGATATCAAAGGCCCCGTACAGAATGGCTCCAGTAGAAATGAAGGAACTGGTGGTACAGTTGCAAGAGCTGCTGCATAAGAAATATATTCAACCAAGCGTATCGCCGTGGGGAGCGCTAGTTTTATTCGTGAAGAAGAAGGACGGGTCCATGCTTCTTTGCATTGATTATAGAGAGTTAAATAAAGTCACTATTAAAAACAAATACCCGTTGCCAAGAATAGATGACTTGTTTGATCAGCTGAAGGGTGCTAAGTACTTTTCGAAAATAGATTTGAGAAGTGGGTATCACCAATTGAAGGTAAGAAAGGAGGATATACCACGAACGGCATTCAAAACTCGGTATGGACAATACGAGTTTCTGGTGATGTCTTTTGGTTTAACAAATGCACCTGTTGCGTTCATAGATTTGATGAACAGGGTGTTTAAACCATTCCTAGACAAGTTTGTAGTGGTATTCATTGATGACATTCTGGTGTATTCCAAAACTCAAGAAGAACACATGGAACAGTTATGTTTGACATTGGAGACACTAAGAAAGGAAAAGTTATACGCAAAATTCTCTAAGTGCGAATTTTGGCTCGACAGTGTACAATTTTTGGGGCATGTGATTGACAAAGATGGGATCTTAGTGGATCCGTCAAAAGTGGAAGCAGTAATCAATTGGGAACAACCAAGAACACCGTCAGAAGTGAGGAGTTTCTTGGGACTGGCTGGTTATTATAGAAGATTTATTCAAGATTTTTCTAAGATAGCCACTCCGCTAACAAATTTGACAAGGAAAGCTGTAAAATTTGTTTGGACAGAGAAATGTGAAGAGAGTTTCCAAGATTTGAAGAAGTTAAGTGTGGCACCTGTATTGACATTACCAGATAATACAGGAAATTTTGTGGTATATAGTGATGCCTCACAAAAAGGGTTGGGTTGTGTTCTTATGCAGAACGATAAAGTTATTGCCTATGCATCAAGATAACTAAAGGATTATGAGAATGGGTATCCGACTCATGATTTGGAATTGGCTACAGTTGTGTTTGCTCTGAAGATATGGAGACACTATCTTTATGGAGAGAAATGTGAGATCTACACAGACCACAAAAGTCTGAAGTATATTTTCACTCAGAAGGATTTGAACATGCGTCAAAGAAGGTGGATGGAATTGATAAAAGATTATGATTGTGAAATCTTTTATCATCCGGAAAAAGCGAATGTGGTGGCAGATGCTTTAAGCAGGAAAGGTCGGGAGAAGTTGATGCTGATAACAACTCAGGAGGAGCTCATCTCAGCAATGACAAAATTGGAGTTGGAAATCAAATTTTCAAAAGAATCTGACGAACAACTATTCCAGATAGAAGTTGGTCCAACTTTACTGAACAAAGTGAAGATTGCTCAACTACAAGATGAAAAGTGTGGGAAAATCAAAGAGAATTTGGTTGAAGGCGGTGATGTAAAATACAAGATCGACACCGAAGGACTACTACGGTTTGAGGGAAGAATCTGGGTTCCAGCAACACCAGAGCTGAAAGAAGAAATTTTGACCGAAGCTCATAGCTCAAAATATTCAATTCATCCAGGAAGCACGAAAATGTATCAGGATTTGCGCCGAAATTTTTGGTGGCCAAATATGAAAAGGGATGTTGCTGAATGCGTAGCGAAATGCTTGACATGTCAGAGAGTAAAAGCCGAACATCAAAGACCCAGCGGATTACTCCAACCGTTGGAAATACCGAAATGGAAGTGGGAACACATCACGATGGATTTTGTAGTGGGTCTTCTAACTACTCAGAGAGGATGCGATGCGATTTGGGTAGTAGTGGACAGACTGACGAAATCAGCACACTTTCTACCAATAAAGATTAGATTCAATCTTGATTAGTTGGCAAGATTGTACATTAAGGAGATCATTTCGAGGCACGGAGTGCCAGTATCAATTGTGTCCGATAGAGATTCGCGGTACACATTAAATTTTTGGAAGAGACTATAAGAATGCATTGGGACACAGTTGCGAATGAGTACGACTTATCATCCACAAACAGATGGCCAAAGCGAACGAATAATTCAGACATTGGAAGATATGCTGAGAGCATGTGTCATGGACTTTAAAGGAAGCTGGGAAGATCAACTACCGTTGGTAGAATTTGCTTACAACAACAGTTATCACGCGAGCATCGGCATGCCACCTTACGAGGCATTGTACGGCAGAAAGTGCAGAACTCCACTGTGCTGGGATGAAGTCGGTGAACGCCAACTGTTAGGACCAGAACTGGTAAAACAAACTGCTGACGTTGTCAAACTCATCAGGACAAGATTGGTCGCAGCCCAAGATAGACAGAAAAAGTATGCAGATAAACACAGACAAGATCGTGCATTTGACGTAGGAACTTTTGTATTCTTAAAAGTTTCTCCCTAAAAGGGAAAAATTCGTTTCGATAAAAAGGGAAAGCTAAGCCCAAGGTTTATTGGACCCTTTGAAGTATTGCGAAGAGTGGGAGAAGTGGCTTACGAGGTAGCTCTACCTCCAGTGTTGGAAAACATTCATAATGTTTTTCACATTTCGGTGTTACGACCATATAAACTTGACTACAAACATGTGATCGAGTACGAAAAGCTACAGTTCGAGAAAGATTTGTCTTATGAAGAGGTTCCTATCCAGATAGTCACCAAGAAAGAACAAGTGCTCAGGAATAAGGTGATACCTTCTGTGAAGGTGATATGGAGGAACCACAACGCTGAAGAAGCTACGTGGGAACTCAAAGAGAAAATGTTGAATGAGTACCCTGAGTTATTTGTTTAATCTGTGTCTTTGATTCTGGAGACAGAATCTTTGTATGTATGGAAGAATGTAACGAATGATTTGTTTGAGTTGTGATTCTGAGGACAGAATCCTTGTAAGGAGAGAATGATGTAACATTCCAAAATTTTAAAGTGTAATATTAAATATTTATTGATTTATATAAGTATTTAATGGATATGTTTATGGTTGAATAAATAATTGTTCAATTTGAGTTGATGTGGTTTAGTTAATTATTTGCTAAATAAATAATTAAATATTAAATATCAAATATTTATTTGCAATATTAAATATTTAATGAATTATATAAGTATTTAATGGCAATTTGAGTTGATGTGGTTTAGTTAATTATTTGTTGAATAAATAATTAAGGAGCTAAAAAATTAATTATTATGAGATTATATAATAAATTAATTTAATAAGTAAGCTAGAGAGCTTACAGTGATTTAAATAAATTATAATATTTTAAATGGGAAATTGTAATTTAAAATATTAGTTGGTTAAATAAAATTATAATTATAAAAGAAATTATAGTTATGTGATATTAAATTATGTGCTAAAGTAATTTAATAGATTAATGTTTTAATTGATTTATTAATTAAATAAAAGTGTGGCTAATAACTTTGCTATAAAGGAGTTATTAAGATAAGCTAAAGGACTTTAATTTAGTTTTTGCCAAACATGTCTTATTGCATAATAAGTCTTTAATCTAATAATGTTTTAGCAAACAAGGTATAAGGATTAATCCATTTATTTTAATTAGATTTACCAAAAAAGGTGTAAGGGTCAATGAGTTATATTATTTTGATTAGTCAAACAAGCCTTATGGCTTTTGATTTTCAAATAAAAACATAACTGATATAATTATATCAGTACTTATATTATATCATTAATATATATTATTATTACTATATACGTTATAATATTCTACATATGTTAGAGTTAGGGAGAAGAAAGACTCGGTTGAAATTTACAGAGAGAAAAGAAGAGAGGAAGAAAACTAGAGAGAATTTGAGAGAAATTCTAACAGGTTTTGATCAAGGAATTGGAGAAAAGACATTGATAATCAAAAGTAGCCATCATCTTCTTAATCAAAGGTAGGAGCTTAACCTTTTCTTTAAAAGCTTAGTTTTTCTTCTTCTCAAAAAGTTCTCTATAAAATTTTTATAAAAGATAAATTATTGTTATGAATATAGTTTTGTATGATTATTGATTATAAGTTTATTTCATGAGTTATATATGATTATAGATATAGTAATTCATGTATGTATGTGTTTTGTAGAAGAAAATATATTACAGAGTGTTCATATGAAAAATATATGAGTATGGCTTAATTAAAAATAGAAATTAAGGTTTAATTAGTTGTTAAATTGATAAAATGATATTTGGAATTGCTAGAGTATGTAAAATCATAATCATGATGTTTTAAATTTAGTGTTTTCGTTGAAAAACAAAATCACAGTGGTGATTTTCTTTGAAAATATCAAAAATGGAGTTTTTGTCAAAAATATTAAAATTGGGTGTTGTATATTTGATGTCAATGTTAGTTTATGAGTAGAAACGTGTTAGAAGTCTTCAAAATATGTTTATATGAAGTTTATATGTGTATTACATGATAATCAGTCTATTAGATTCGAGCTTTTTGGCCAATTTGGCTTTTGTTCATGCTGTTGCCGAGTTTGGTCTCCGAATTCTGGTCTCTGGCGCCGCAGCGCGGCCCAGCAGTTCAAATCTCGCGCCGCAGCGCCAACCAATGGCCTGTGACCCGAGCCGAAGTGCCAACTCAGCGCCGCAGCGCGAACCACAGTGTAAACTGTGGCGCCGCAGCGCGAGTTAGCAGAATGTTCTGACAGTTTTGTTTTAGTGTACAAAACTTGAAAATAAATATTATGTGTTGATAATAATAATGTTAAATGATAATTTCAGTAGTATTAAACTGTGTATGATCATGTTATTAAGTGTTACCTACTTGTAACATAGTGGATTATGTGAATGGGTAATTTAACCCATATGATGAATACATTTGTTTATATAAATATACAATGTTGGTAATGACTAACTATGTCGGTATGGCATATGTATAGGGTATTAATTCAAGTGGTAAGAGTTTAGCTTGTGCTAAAGGCAAGTTCTCTAACTCAAAACTTCATTGTGCAAGTTTTTTTAACTCTATCTTATAATTGAGCTAATTATTGTTTTAAATTCTATTATCTTATAATGATGTAAGTCGTCTAGACTTTGGTTTGAGGACAAACAAGTAATTCTTGTATTTCGATTATGAATTTTCATGTATAACTAAATTGCTACGCATGTTTATTATTCAATTCTAATTAACCTTGGCTTAGTGTTGTTTAAGCAAGGTATGCTATAGTTATTCAAATTGTATGCTATTAGATTATTCCTAATGCATGACTTGCTATGATTAGTTCAATCACGATTATTCTATAGTATAGTGCTATTGGTTTTTATTCAACTACTTCGTAGTTGATGTTCGTTAAACTCCAAATTCCCTTGAAAGCTTATCCAAACCAAACTTACTTTGGTGCGAACTTGTATTCTAAATATTGAGATGAACAACTCTTTTAATAGAGGTTTACGCTTAGCGTTGAAATGATTGTGCACAATACATTGTACGAAGGGTTGATTCCCCTAAGTACGTGGAGTCCTTATAGTCTTATAACTGTTAAAGTTTAAGTTGAAAGATTGCTTATAATTGTGGACATGATTCGTGGTCATTAGACCCTCAGTAAATGTTAAAGTTTTTAGAAAGTTAATAGAATATATTGTTCAGTTCTATTGATCCTGATATTGGCAATTGATGTAAAAGTTTAATGATTTACTTATTGTTATTTCAAGTGGGTCTTGTTTGCTCACTTTTGCCTGTAAAATTTCTTACAGCTAAAGTTGAAACTGGTGACGTACCGAGCACTAGTAAGGGAAAAGGAAAGATGAATAAATGCTGAAGACTTGTAATAGTTTGATAGTTTATTTTCAGAATTTGGTTCAATGATTGTAATGACGTTATTTATTTATCCGCATTTGAATGATTGTTGTTAAAGGTTAGATAACCTGGGAGATGTTTATTTAAATTTAATCCTGTATGGGTAGGTTTTCTTTTACTATATAAGTATATTTTTAATGGGTAGTTAGAAATTAATGTTTTGATTACGTGAGCACCAAATCTTGAGGAAATGAAGTACCAAGATTTGGGGGTGTCACAAATATGGTGTTAGTGCATCGAGAGATGGCTAATTCTACTTGAGCGTTCTTGATTTATAAACCAAGATAGTGAATTGAACTAGAATAAGGTGTGAAAATCAGAGTGAGACTTAAAGAGAAGTTGTGAGCCTAATTTTCCATCATTTGCTTGAAATTACGGTTACTTAGTGTGTTGATTGGTTGAGATTTTTAGTTTCTTAGTTTTTGTTAATTATAATCATTAATTTGAGTAGTTTAATAAAATTAAAATAATATAAAATTGGTACTTGTCAGATTTAATTTCATACTAGTCTTTGTGGGAACGATACTTTTCTCATCGTTATATTACTTGTTGACCACTTGCACTTGCGTGTATAGCGTATATAGATTTAACCCAACTTCCACCCAAGTGTATGGCCTCTACAGGTGATCCACCAAGGAAGAAGAATTTTCAAGAAGAAGGGTATTTTGTCTCAAATCCTAATTTTTCATATCTCTATAGAAAATGGGGGCGTACTCTTCAACTTTTATAATTACGTATATATGATATCTGATATAAAACTCCTATTATAAAGATATCAGGTAACCCTGTTTAATTAAAATAAGGTATTATTTATTTAATTAATTGGGCTCCTTAATCTTATTAGAGATAATTAGTTAAACTCCTTTAACTAATTTTGCCTTCTAATCCTATTAGGAATAAATGAGAGTGCATATATTAAATTAATTCCTAAACTATTTTAGAAATTAAAATAATAATAATTCTAATAATGTTACTAAGGCTCTTTTTATTAATTTATATTTAATATTTTCAAAATATTAAATAACAAATATTAAGCTATTTAATTTATTATATCACTATAGATTAAATTAAATATACTTAACATATTATTACGATTATTCCATTAACTTCTTAAGTAATTATTCTTCCTTTTATGGTATGACCATTTAGATTCTCCATATTAAACCGGCTGTGAATAAATCAATTAGAACAATTATAATCTTATTTAAAAAAAAAAATTAAATTATTAATTTATTTAAATAAATATTATTGATTCTATAATAGGGATAAGTGTAACACCCCCTTCCCTACAAGGAAAGGGAGGTCACGTGCAAATTTAAAATTACATAATTATAAATTAGGCCCACTTAGTTAAAAACCTAAACTAATGTAAATAAATACAATTTGATTCCGACATAAGAAAAGCCCAAATTTTATCAACTTAATTTGTATCACTTATTAATACTCATTAGCCCACATAAATTAAATACAAGTTGACCTAAATAAAAATAAAGTCCAATTAATATGTTTTAAATTATTTTTTTTCCGGGTATTACATCACCTGCCCCTTAAAAATGATTCCGTCCCCGGAATCAAAAAAATGAACGTACCTAATTATCAAAAGATGCGGATCCTCCGCTCGAATAGACTCCTCTATCTCCCAAGTAGCTTCCCGCTCCGAATTTAACAAAAGGAAATATCTTTCTCAATTTTAATTTAATAAGTTATTTAATTATCAACTAAAAGAATTTAATTATTAAATAAAAATGGGTTATTACATTTTTCATCCCTTAAAAAAATAATTCCGTCCTCGGAATTCAAATACACTGCATTATGTTTTATTTTAGTTTTTATTTAAATTACATAATAGTTCATAAACTTTAATTAAGACGTAGCGCCGCCATTTGTAACGATCAAGCCTGATAAGTCCATAGGTCCACACAATTATCCATGTACTCCTAAAAGATTCGTCAGATGTTGTGTCAAGCCTTGATAAGGTTCTTCGCGTTGCATCAAATTAAATCACATGATCCACCGTTAGTGCGGGGCGTCGCTAATATCTTTGAGTTTCATTCTTGTAAACGTACTCTTCGGAAAATAATTCAAAATCACAAAACATTTCTCTTCATCTAAATACGATTCGAATACCCAAAATATTTAAAAGTATTTTTAATTCGTAGAATGTTTATGTTCCACACATGACAAAGATTTAACAAATTATTTTTATTTAATTTTACATAAATTCATACAAAACTCTAAAAACATCAGATAAATAAAACAACTATGCAAACTATATTACCAACTCTCCCCAAGTCCTCAAGAGCTTCAAAATATCTCATCCTCAATTTGAACTATTCACCAAATAATATTACACCAAAGAATATACTACTAATATCTCTTTATCACCAACTCTCCTAAGTTCTTAAGAGTTTCAAAATATCATAACCTCCAATCAAATTAGTTCTCAAATATTATAATACCAAAAATATACTACTAAGATCTCTTTATCACCATATCAAACTCCAAGTCACATATTCTACCATCTGCATAAGCGAACTACAACATTCAAGATCTCTCATAATCAATTGAATTTCATCACTTCCTATCTAATCATATAGCAAATCAATCATCCCTTATTGCAAAGCTTAATCCAATAAATTTCAATGTCTCCCCATACTATCACAAAAAAAAAATTATAGAACACAACTCCAATATCCTACTAGAAAATAGCCACAAAATTGATCATTAACTCCAAATGATTAATCTAATTACCTCGAATATCAACACTCAAATTACAAGAAATCCTCTATACTTAATAATTTTCACTTTATCATAGTATCCCATCAATACACAGATCTCAAATTATCCACAAGCTTAACATAAACAAAATTATCATCAAAAATAAATCCTCAATTCTTAGATCATAATAAATTGTCACCAAAAACAACTCTAACAAATAATTTCCCAAAATTAAAAACTCGCTTATACAAATACTCACATCACAATCATATAATCCTTTCTTAACTGTACAAAATATCCAATCACAATCACATATTTATTCTCCTTAATGATATCCAATCACAATCCTTAACTAATATTATTGCTCCGGTGCATAACAATAATAATCTTAACAATGTATCTCACATTTCTCAAATCAACTACAACTCGAGAAGAGAATGACACTTGATCAAAATCAAGACCAACCAAACAAAGAACAAAATCGAATAAAATCCCTACGACGTCTACCCAGTGATTTACCCACAACTCACAAGTCAAACCTAAATAGCTTTTCTACAAGAAAGAACCTAGGCTCTGATACCATCTCTGTAACGCCCCCTTCCCGAAAAGGAAAGGGAGGTCACGTGCAAAGCACAACAAACCTCAAAATAAATAAACAGAGCAATAACAACATCAAAATATTAATAGTGGTGATCCATTAATAAAGTAATAAGTACAATTCTCCAAACCGAGTCAAAATAATCAAAGCTTAAAATTCGAATCAACCTAAATGGTCAAAGGCAAAAATCTCATCACACTAGCCCTGAATCACCCCTGCAAACCTGCAGAAAGAAAAACACAGCATGAGCCAATTGCCCAGTACGAATACAGATATATAAAAGATATACAACTGATATACAAAAACAACTGAGAAAAAATACTGAACAAAGCCTCAAGTACAAATACGAACAAAAATATAATATCCAAAGATTTGAATGGAATATATCTGAATCAACGTAATGAATATATCTGAATCAACGTAATTGACGAAACAAATAAAAGAATAAAGAAATAACGAACTGAAGTAACTAACTCAATGACTTGAACTAAACAGAAACAAACAAAACTAATCCAATAAAATAATAGACTGAAACAAATGTCTGGAGTTATTTTATACCGAATGAGCTCAAAAATATACATTGCCACACATGCAAGTTAAACTAATGCCACACAGGTAAATCAAATGATTCCATATAGGCAACCAAAATAATACCACACAGGCACATCAAAACAATGCCACACAGGCAAGTCAAAATAATGCCACACAGGCAAATCACACATTGGACCGCGAATCCAAATGTATGCAAATCGGATAAGTGTGTTTGGCACAACATCACAAATCCGCAGAACAGAAAACTAGGGTTAACCCATACGCCTCCCATAACAAAACACCAAATGGCCCACTTCCTTCGGAGCCCAAAACGGAGATGCCATGGACTAATCACACCGCCACGGAAAGTGTCATGCCTCTCATGCCAAGACGACATGCCTGTGGTACCCCCACAGGAGGTTATAGCTCAGGTATACCCTACGGTATATTCTAATAAAAATATTATGTCACAACACATGCGACATAATACCAACAAAAGGGTTCTATATATACATGTTGAACCAAATCAAATTATAGTCACAATGTCTCAAAAAGAAAGTAGCAACATGTACCGCTCTACAATTATCAAAATAAATAGTAAACATGATATCCTAATTCAAAGAGTAGAAATACGAGTCCAATGTGTCAACTCCAAAATGAAACAAATATATGAATTTCACAAGAAACAATTATGTCAAATAATAACAGAATTTAAAACGAGGAACAAAACGAATAAATCAAATTTAACAAAAGTATCGCTGAAAGAGTACGAAATCCGTACCTGATACTTCCAACCCCTTTATAGCACATTACATAAAATCTTACCCTCACGTGCCAACAATATTAAATACGAAAGGTTATTCACCACCTAAACATATTCACCTCAAATTAAATATAATCCAACTCAATAAATTCCAAAATACTCGTTAAATTTCCTTCGCCCGAGCTAATTACACAAATTAACAAAAAAAATATAAATTACTAACTGTAAGTTAGATTACTAATTACAAATTTACTTTTCCCAACACTATTATTATTATTATTATTATTATTATTATTATCATGTAATTACTAATTTTAAATTTTAATAAAAACCACGTATTCCCCTTATAGGCATTTAAATGCAACAAGCTTATTCTTCAATGAAATAGTAAGAAACTTTTTATTTTTGCCTTTGTAAAAATCAAGTTAATATTTCTTTTCCTGTTATGTATATTAACCCCTTTAACATGTTAACTTCCTGCCTCATCATCATCATGCATAAATGGGGAGGTTCATCCAAAATGAAAAACAATATAAATTCATGGCATGATTACAAATCAAACAAATTCATATCAGTCTTACGTGTTCACGCAATAACACCAACACTTAATTAATAAAAACAAATAATCACACATGACTAACTTACTACTGATCTCCTTTTCTCTTTCCCATGCTTCCACCGCCGCTCAGTTTTTGTTCTCTCTTTTCGTTTTTCTTCCCGATTCATATAATGAAAGTGAAATTAGGTTTAGTTATTTATTCACTAAAAAAAATAGATTTTATTAATTAATATATTTATTAACTCTCCAAATTTTAATAGGATTTTAAAATTACATAATTATAAATTAGGCCCACTTAGTTAAAAACCTAAACTAATGTAAATAAATACAATTTGATTCCAACATAAGAAAAGCCCAAATTTTATCAACTTAATTTGTATCACTTATTAATACTCATTAGCCCACATAAATTAAATACGAGTTGACCCAAATAAAAACAAAGTCCAATTAATATGTTTTAAATTTTTTATTTTATTTTATTTTTTTTTATTTTTTTTCGGGTATTACAATAAGCCTCCCTAGTAATCAACGACTTTTCAGATAATATAGATTTTAACATTAATAATAAAAGAACATTTGAGTAAATAGTTACCGTACAATTCAATCCTTCCACCATACAATGTCCCAATTAAATATAAGGCATGGAATTACTGTCAAGTCTTATTTTATTTAATTATATATATTTCGATTCCTAAATGCACAACTCTTAATGAATGCAAATTAGAAACTAGTTTCTAATTTCATTCCACCTTGCCCAAGGATTTCTGAGTTGTCATTTATCGAATCACATATGATATTTTTCTTCTTTTATTAGAAGTGGTAGATTCTTTATTGATCATTGATTATCTCCATATATAACTTAGTACACCCAAGTATACCCTTTGATATACCCTAAGGGTCTTAAGGAAATAGTCAAATTGCAATTTATTATATATAAGATACTATGATGATCTCAAGTCTAAGGATCATTTGTACTACTATCACTACAGAAATCCTTATTGACAGACAAGTAAAACTCTATTAGGTATTCCTTAGCGAGTCACGTTCAGTAAACTTATTCTCCAATAAGCACCTACATACTTGCTTTAGTGTCTCCACATAAATGATCATGAGATCAATCATCCTCATCCAATGAGCAAGTAACATATGTACCAATCTATCCAGATTCACTAATCCTCTTTTTAGTAATCCATTGATTGAGAACATTTTAGTTTTAAGCTATCTAAGAATTTAGATCTCATTAGCATGATCTCATCATGATTTTAAAAACATTACTTAAAATTATAGGTTTATCACATATTATTAAAAACAAACCCACGTAGATAATTAAATGCCTTTAATAAATAATTCTTTTATTAATAAATAAATAAGATTGATTACAAAGTATTTGCTTTATCATCATACATGATTTGCTTATATGCATACTACTTTCAATCTCCCACTTGCACTAAAGTCAATCGTCGTGGTATCTCATACCCATCTTCTCTAAGTAACGATCAAATTATTGTTGTGTTAACGCTTTAGTAAATGGATCTGCAATACTATCTTGAGAGTCCACGCGCTCTAGGGTGACGTCTCCTCTTTCAATGATCTCCCCAAAATATAGGATGCTTCACCCAAGTCCTTCATGGAGAAGTGTTTAGATAACCAGATTTTAATTGATTGTAGCATAGAAATATCATTCCCTATCAGTAATATATCATCAACATATAATACAAGGAATGAAATAGCGCTCCCACTAACCTTCTTGTACACACATGGTTCATCCTCGTTTTTGATAAAATCAAACTCTTTGATTATCTCATCAAAATGAATGTTCCACCTACGAGAAGCTTGCTTCAATCCATAAATGGATCGTTGTAACTTACAGATTTGATTTGTTCCAACCGTTGAAACAACTCCCTACACATCCTCCTCAAGTTTCCCATTGAGGAAAGCCATTTTCACATCCATCTGCCAGATTTAATAGTCATGATAACCTGCAATCGCAAGAAAAATCCGAATGAACTTGAGCATCACTACTGGTGAGAAGATTTCATCATAGTCAACTCCTTATCTTTGTTTGAAACCTTTTACGACCAGTCGGGCCTTATAAGTCTCTACCTTGCCATCTGCTCCAGTCTTTCTTTTAGAGACCCATTTACACCCAATAGGCTTAATGCCTTCAGGTGGTAAAACCAAAGTCCATACTTGGTTTTCATACATGGAGTCCATTTCAGATTTCATGGCTTGTTGCCATTTCTTCAAGTCTTTACTACTTATAGCCTGCTCGTAATTAAATGGATCATCATCATCTATGATGTGTACCTCATCGTCATCCTCTATGACGAATCCATACATATCAGGTATCTTCGGTACTCTTCCAGATTTAGAAATATGGTGTGTTACAATAGGTTCTTTCACTTAGTTAAGTACCTGACTATGATCCGTAGTATTTTGTGGTTCTTGAACTTCTTGATGAGTAGGATTTATACATGTGAATCAGATCCTTTGTAGCTTAAGTTGTTTCCTGTTTTCAGTTATTTAGTTACCTTTTATTTATATTTTGTTGTTATTATGTATAAATTCTATGATGCAAGGCTTTACAGATATTTTCTAGCTTACATGAGCATAATGGGTATTTTTACTATATTGGCGCCGCAACGCCAAGGTTTCACTTAGAGCCCGCGCCGCAGCACCAAAGCAAGGCAAGCTCCCTATTAATTGGCGCCCCAGCGCCAACGCACGGTGTCCTAGCCCCCTTGACCGCACCCTAGCATCATTATCAGTGCCCCAGTGCCATGCCCATGTCGCCCTCGCGTCGCAGGGCTGAGATCTCTTCATGGAGTCGCGCTGCAGCTCGATCTCTGGTGTTTTTAAGCCCACGTGGCGTCGCAGCGCCACTTGCTAGTTCAATACTCGCGTCGCAGCGTGAGCTTTGGTGTCCAGACAATAAAGATGTTTTAAATGACCTAAGGAGAGAGAGGATTGATATTCTTAATATCAGCCGCCTGCGATAGAAATCTGGGACAAGAAGTGTAGCTTAGAAATAGTTATTGTAGTCTTAAATTCCAAGAAGAGAAATAAGTTGTGCTATAAAAGGAGAAATAGTTAGTGCATCTACAGAAGATCAGTAGCTACGTAGTGAGAGAAGATTTAGAGGAAGAACACTTCAAAATAGGGGTTTTCTTATTCTAAATTTCCCATTTATTTGTGTATTACTAAAATGTGTAATGTATTGAAAATATGTGTTAGTACCATAGATATGAACTAACTCCATTTTTAGGATTACAATGTAACCTTTTGTTTAGCCTAATTAACTTTCTCTCCTATTTTATATAATGAATCATGTTGGAATGGATTGTTGTATTTTGTATTTGATGACTAGTTGCTTGATAGAGAAATTAGTATTGATATTAACAGAGATTGAAGAATGGATGTTATTATCTAACTTTAAATACAACATTACCTGTTATGACCATGTAAATGGAATGTGTGCATAAACTGCTAATAGGATAGACATATCCCTATTTGCCTTGTGTGGCCTTGAGACTTAGCTTAATGACATTGACCTAGTTATTTTCACCAATAGACATATTATGATTTATCTGGCTAGGGATGTGCATTTGACCTTCGACAAATTAAGCTTATGTGTGTTTACTGTCTCGGTTGACCATTCCTTGATTCATTTGTAATTTAGAGAGTTAGGAGATTAGGCGACGCATTAGGGGAATTGTAATCCTATCTTGACTTCCTAGCACAACTACTTCTCTTATTCTTATAGTTTTAATCATATAGCTTAACCAAACATCATGTTTACTTGTTTAGATTAGATAAGTAACGACTTTACCTTAGTATTTGTATTCTCTTAAGACTTTGTCCTCGTGGGTTCGGCACTCTACTTTCATATATTACTTGTGGACCACGTATGCTTGCGCGCGATTTAGCAATAGCGAAATCGACAAACAAGTTTTTGGCATCGTTGCTGGGGACTTAGTATTATTTGTTATTCAATATTAACACTAAGTCATTACAATCTTAATTTAAATTGATTCTTCTGTTAACTCTCTTTGCAGGTAGTCTTCATTGTGTATGCCATCTCGAAAGGGTCAGAACGTAATACCTCTCGATCCCGAGGTTTAAAGAACATACAGACGATTGAGGAGAGAAAAATCTAAGGACATACCTACTCCTATCAAAATGGCTAAGGAACTTCAGAAATCTTTAAGGGAGTATGCTATGGCTCGTATCGACGATCTCCAGGCGAGCATTCTCAAGCTCGCCATCCAAGCTAATAATTTTGAAATCAATTCGGGCACCATTCAAATGTGCACCAATATTTAGTTTAGGGGACTACCGAATGATGATCCCAATGATCACTTGATAAACTTTGTGGAGATTTGCGATACGTTTAAAACTAACGGAGTGTCTGACGATGCCATCAAACTCTTGTTGTTTCCATTCACCTTCATGGACAAGGCAAAGAGTTGGCTGCACTCACTCCCGTCAGGCTATATTACAACATGGACTGATTTGGCATAGAAGTTTATGGCAAAGTTTTTCCCGCCCGCTAAAATTGCCAGGCTCAGGCATGATATCACTTCTTTTGTCCAGTTCGAATCAGAATCTTTGTACGACTCGCAGGAGCAATTCAAGGATCTTCTGAGGAAATGCCCTCACTATGGATTGCTAGAATGGGTTCCTATCTAGACCTTTTATAATGGGCTATCCGGATCTACTCGCTCGAGTATTAATGCCGCGTCTGGAGGGGCCTTCATAGCTAAACATCACACAACAGGGTATGAACTAGTGGAAACAATGGTGGCCAATAATTATCAATGGCCGAATGATAGGTAAGCCCCCAAAATAGCAGTGGGGGTATATGAGGTTGACTCATTCACATCATTAGTGGCTCAGGTTGCAGCACTAACGAAAGGGCTAGACACCATGGGAGTGTCAGCAGTGTAGAATGTGCAGAGTGTTACAGTCTAGTGTGAATTGTGTCAAGGGACCCACTCTACTGATCAGTATGCAATAAGCCTTGAGTCAGTTCAATTTGTTTCCAACTACAGGCGGCAACAAAATTCTAATCTTCCCACTCATTACCACCCGGGCTTGAGAAATCATCCCAACTTCTCTTGGGCCAACAACAACAACAATAATAATAACACCAATCAAGCACAACCTTCATCCACCAGGCCAAATTTTTCTAACCCTCCGGGGTTTCAATCTCAGAATCAGTACAATCCACAATCGCAGAGCTCTCAAAATCACTTCCACCATCCACCACCTCAACAAGAGAGAAAGCCTAGTTTGGAGGATCTCCTGTCGAGGTACA
The DNA here is from genome assembly GCA_016801055.1 of Panax notoginseng. Classification (NCBI taxonomy): domain Eukaryota; kingdom Viridiplantae; phylum Streptophyta; class Magnoliopsida; order Apiales; family Araliaceae; genus Panax; species Panax notoginseng. Next base: position 235,650,144 of record CM029013.1, on the reverse strand, counting down.
TTTCCTAGAATGAAATAAGGAGTAACAATTAAGAAGCTTCTATTCAAAATCTTGAAGTCCAGATGGGACAACTGGCCACTACTTTAAATATTCATCCACAAGGCACATTGCCTAGTGACACTGATGTCAACCCGAAACGGGAAGGTAAAGAACAATGCAAAATAATAACACTGAGAAGTGGGAGAATTACTAATGAACAAGTTGGAGGGAGCTCTCTAGTGGAAGAAGAAGTTATTGAAAAGGAACCTGAAGTGGAGAAGAATAATGAGAAATCTGGGGGTGAGGAAAGTACTCAAGTTAGCCCTACAACACCAACCTCTCCAATGAGTAAAGTCAATCCTACTCTCCCTCAGTTGCCTTTCCCCTAGCGTCTGCAGAAGCAAAAACCGGACAAGCAGTTCTCTAAATTCCTAGAGGTTTTCAAGTGGCTTCACATAAACATCCCATTTACGGAGGCATTGGAGGGAATGCCAAGTTTTGTCAAGTTTATGAAGGACATATTATCTAAGAAATGGAAAATGGGGGATTATAAAAAAGTGGCATTGACAGAGGAGTGCAGTGCCATCCTACAAAATAAGCTTCCGCCAAAACTAAAAGATCCAGGAAGCTTCACAATTCCTTGCACTATCGGGGATCAATTCATTTGCAAGGCTTTATGTGATCTAGGGGCGAGCATCAATTTGATGCCTCTGTCCATTTATAAGAAGCTGGGGCTAAATGAAGCCGAACCTACAAGTGTCACCTTACAATTGACTGATAGATCTCTCACGTACCCGAAGGGAATAGTAGAGAATGTGCTTGTCAAGGTTGATAAGTTCATCTTCCCAGCTGATTTTATTATCCTAGATTTTGAGGAGGACATGGAGGTCCCTATAATATTGGGCAGACCATTCTTGGCGACAGGGAGGACCCTAATTGATGTACAGAAAGGGGAGTTGATAATTAGGGTTCATGATCAAGAAGTGACGTTCAATGTCTTCAAATCGATGAAATATCCTAACACTCCTGAGGACTGCTTCCAGATTACTACAATTGATAATTTAGTTAGGGAAGTGTTCTCAGAAACTTGCATTACAGACCCTTTGGAAGCCACATTAACAGGGGCCAGTACTACTGAAGAGCCCACTAATGTTGAATTTGCCAAGTGGCTAGATGCACCCCAAAGATCCAAACAGTTTCAAAGACAGTTTGAGTCTCTAAATAATGATGAGGCATCAACTTCCAAGGCTCAGCCGTCGATCATAGAACCTCCTATCTTAGAATTAAAGCCTTTGCCCAATCACGTGAGGTATGCTTAATTAGGGAACTCTTCCACTTCACCTGTGATAATTTCTGCTTCTCTAACTAAGTGCCATGAAGAAAAGTTGTTACTTTTGCTCAAGCAATACAAAACAGCCCTGGGGTGGTCAATTGTTGATATAAAAGGGATCAGTCCAACTCTTTACATGCACAAAATCTTATTGGAGGAAGAGTCTAAGCCATCCGTTGAGCATTAGAGGCAGTTGAATCTCATTATGAAAGAGGTGGTTCGGAAGGAGATCATTAAATTGTTAGATGAGGGCATTATCTACCTCATCTCTGATAGTCCTTGGGTCAGTCCTATCAAATGCATGCCAAAGAAGGGCGGAATGACTGTAGTGCCCAACAAAAAGAACGAACTAATTCCCGCCAGAACGGTGACTGGGTGGAGGGTGTTTATGGATTACAGGAAATTGAACAAATCAACCTATAAGGATCACTTCCCTCTCCCTTTTATTGATCAGATGCTTGATAGGTTAGCTGGGCATGAATATTATTGTCTACTAGATGGCTACTTGAAGTATAATCAAATTTTAATTATTCATGATGATCAGGAGAAGACGACGTTCACATGCCCGTATGGGACCTTTGCCTTCTAGAAAATGTCTTTCGAGCTATGTAATGCTCCCACAATATTTCAGCAGTGTATGATGTCGATTTTCTCTGATATTGTTGAAAAGACCTTAGAAGTCTTCATAGATGACTTTTCGATATTCGGGAGTTCATTTGATAATTTCCTGAGGAATTTTACTGTCGTTCTCCACAGATGTATTGAGACTAACCTTGTCTTGAATTAGGAGAAGTGCCACTTCATGGTTGAAGAGGGCATTATTCTGGGTCACATGGTTTCTGCTGGTGGCATTGAGGTTGATAAGGCAAAAATTGACGTAATTAATAACCTCCAACCACCGATATCAGTAAAAGGAGTATGGAGTTTCCTTAGGCATGCATGGTTTTATAGAAGGTTTATCCAGGACTTCTCACAGAAACCAAACTGTTGTGTACACTATTGGAAAAGGACATGCCTTTCCAATTTGATGAAGCCTGCCTGAGTGCTTTTGAGTTATTAAAGAAAAAACTTATCTCGGCTCCTATTATTGTAGCCCCCGACTGGACTTTCCCTTTTGAGCTAATGTGCAATGCAAGTGAATTTGCTATTGGGGCGGTTGTAGGCCAAAGAAGGGAGAAGGTACTCAACACATTATATTATGCCAGCAAAACTTTAACGGATGCTCAGCTAAATTATACTACCACTAAGAAAAAGCTGCTAGCATTAGTCTATGCGTTTGATAAGTTTCGGTCCTACCTCATTGGAACGAAGGTGATTGTATACACTGATCACTCGGCAATCAAATATTTGATTGAGAAGAAAGATGCTAAACCGAGATTGATAAGATGGGTTCTGCTTCTCCAGGAGTTCGATCTAGAATTTCGAGACAAAAAGGGGACATAAAATTAGGTAGCGGAACACTTATCAAGGTTAAAAAACACCTCACATTCGGGAGATGCTGAAAAAGCCATCAATGATTTCTTCCCGGACGAACAACATTTTGTCATCCAAAGCAAAGCACCGTGGCATGCGGACTTTGCTAATTATGTCACTTGCCAAGTGCTTCCTCCAAACCTGAGCTATCAACAGAGAAAGGAATTCCTAAAAGATGCCAAACAATACTTGTGGGATGAGCCCTTACTGTTCAAGCAGTGTTCTGATCAAATTCTGTGGAGATGCTTGCCGAATGAGGCAATTGAAAGTGTGCTTAATCATTGCAATTCCTCAAATTATGGAGGTCATTTCGGAGGTCAAAGAACTGCAGCAAAAGTGCTTCACTCTGGATTTTATTGGCCCACTCTATTCAAAGATGCACAGACATATATGTTGCACTGTGATAGATGTCAAAGGGTGGGCACCATCTCAAGATGGCATGAATTGCTATTGAAGAATATTCTTGTGGTGGAAATATTTGACGTATGTTGTATTGACTTCATGGGTCCATTCCCATCCTCCTACAACAATCTCTATATCCTTGTGGCAGTGGATTATGTCTCCAAGTGGGTTGAAGCAGTTGCCTTGCTGACTAATGATGCGAATGTAGTGCTCAATTTCCAAAAAAAAAACATTTTCACTCGTTTTGGCACGCCTCGGGCTATTATCAGTGACGAAGGGTCGCATTTTTGCAACAAGTACTTCGAAGCCTTTCTAGCTAAGTATGGGGTGACCCATAAGATAACCACAAATTATCATCCACATACTAGTGGCCAAGCTTAAATTTCTAATCAAGAGGTAAAACGAATCTTGGAGAAGATTGTTAATCCCAATCGCAAGGACTGGTCAAAGAAGCTTGACAATGCCTTATGGGCTTATCGCACAGCTTACAAAATGCCTATTGGAATGTCTCCGTATAGGCTTATCTATGGTAAGGCTTGTCATCTTCTAGTGGAGTTGGAGCACAACGCCTATTGGGCTATTAAGAAGCTAAACTTTGATCTAGAAGTAGCCGGTGAACAAAGACTTCTACAACTCAATGAATTAGACGAGTTTCGTCTGCAAGCGTATGAAAATGCTAAGTTATACAAGGAGAAGACCAAGAGGTGGCACGATAAGAAAATCCTCGAGAGACACTTCGAACCGGGCCAGAAGGTTCTTCTCTTCAACTCCCGTCTGAAGTTATTCCCCAGGGAAATTAAAGTCCAGATAGTCGGGGTCATTCACGGTTGCCAAGGTGTATCCGTATGTGGTAATAGAGGTTGAAGACCCCAATTCTGACAAAACCTTCAAGGTTAATGGTCAGCGCTTGAAGCATTACTAGGGCGACGAGGTAGACTGACAGAACACCTCCATCACATTGGAAGACCCAGTGTAAGACGGGATTATAGTCAAGCTGACGGCTCTAAATCAAGCGCTTGATGGGAGGCATCCCCATCTCAGTATCAAACAAATTGCTTTTGTTTCTATTCACTTCAGTCTTATTTTGGTTGTCATTAGTTACTCTCTGTAGTTCTTAGTATAACCTGTAGTCTGTATAGTGCATGTATGTAAGTATGTGTTTCAAGGTTGTCTTTAGTTAGAACTTGTGGATACCGTGTTTGTTGTGTTTTTGTTGTGATTGATTGCTGATATGAGACTTTGGCATGTGCAGGACTTCTTAACTTAGTATCAGAAGTTTATACTCTGCGTCGCGATGCGACGCCAAGGTTTCTATTGGCATTCACACCGTAGCGCCATTCTCACGCTACAACCCTGATTTTCGCGCTGCAGCGCTGGGCAAGGAGAGGACCTACTGCAAACTCGCACCCCAGTGCCAAATAATGAGGAACTCTTTGCGCCACAGCACCATCTCATAGTGGGACATTCTGTAAACTCGCGCCCTGGCACCAAATAGCAAGAAATCTTCTCGCGTCACAGCGCCATCTCAAGTGGGTGTACATTGGAAACTCGCGCCGCAGCGCCATTGTCGACGTCGGGATTTTTAATTGTCCCTTTTCGTTACTTGTTCTTTGGTGTTCTCATTTTAGGTGAGATTTGTTTGAAAAAACAAGTAAAAAAGGTCTGGCATGTATAATGTCGACGATTGGACTATAAGAGTCGCTAGTTGGTTTATTAAATGGTTGTACCAACACAACCGAGAAAAGGTTTGCACATTGACCCAATGATGTGACACTGCTAAACGGGTCGGTGAAACCGAGATTCATTAGGGTCCGGGGACTTGGTTATGCGGAGGGAAGGTGTTAGGCACCCCCCGACATCTAGGTTACCACGGTGACCGCCTCTTTTCAAGAAACTGTTATCTAAATGTGTGTGTGTGGGTCAATGTGCTGTTATTTAGAAGTAGTGCGAGGCCTCGTTCGCACCTATATACACAGGGTTTGAATTTTATGTAAAAATTCAATTTTAAGCAAGATATGGCAGTGATGTTTTATAAAAGAGGTTTTTCAAACCCTGATGCTCAATAGTAATTGAGACCTTTTACACTCCCATTTTATTCCGTATTCGGCTGGATTGATTTTATTTGACTGATGCGAAGCATCCGTACGAAAATACTTTACAAAAAGGTGCTGAATTCCTCGTGGGTATAAAAACCATCTGAGGGAATCCAAACATCACAGATATATTTACAAGCTGTTTACAGTTGAAAAGGTCCATCACGGGAACTGAATCTAGATTCAAAGGACTGAATCTGTGATCACATGATTCCTAGGCTCACATGATGCCGCAATTGATATAAACGCAGTAAGCAGGTATATATATACAAGCTGTAAATATATATATATAGACATGATCACCAACCACGAAGCATCTCCATAGGGGATCAAAAATATAAATAAAACTGTAAAAGCTATCAACCGCCATGGAGAAACTCCAGGCGGGACGAAATGTACAGAAAGCTGAAAAAACGATCAACCACCACGAAGTAAACTCCAGATGAGATGAAATGTACAGAAAGCTGTAAAAACGATCAACCACAATGAAGTAAACTCCAGGTGGGACGAAATATATATATATATATATATATATATATATATATATATATATATATATATGTATAAAAGGAATAAACGCACCAGATATAAAATACAGGCTCATCGAACAGAGTTCGACCACAGTTAATATATATAAGTATATATATATATATATATATATATATATATATATATAAACGCACCAAACCGAAGTTTAGGCTCATTGAACAAAGTTCGACACATATATATATATATATATATATATATATATATATATATATATATATATATATATATATAGGAAAGCAAGTAAACGCACCAAACCGAAGTTTAGGCTCATCGAACAAAGTTCGACACACAGTTAATATATATATATATATATATATATATATACATACATATGAACTGTATGTCGAACTTTGTTCGATGAGCCTAGACTTCGGTTTGGAGCGTTTAATGCTTTATATATATATATATATATATATATATATATATATATATATATATATATATATATATAGAAAAGAAAATAAACGCTCCAGACCGAAGTCTAGGCTCAATCGAGGCATAACTCGATAATGTTAGTCATATATATATATATATATATATATATATATATATATATATATATATATAGACTGGAATGAAACCACGGACCGAAGTCTGGGCAAAAGTAAGCAACACGACTCTCAACGTGTAGAAGGGTGTGTGCAAAGATGAAGAGAATGACTCTAAAGTGTGTGAGAAGGCTTACAGTGAGCTTCCAAAGAAGACTTATGTATCTTTAGAGTGGGTAAACACACACTTTTATGGGTACAAAAGTGCTATATATGAGCTCACATGTGTTTAAAAGGGGAAAGTACACTGCCTTGGATGAGTGCGGAGCAAATTGGGCAAGGCTTCCTCGCTATTTTCTCTTGCAAAATGGCCACCCCAAGCCTTCTATTTACAGAGGATGGAGCCACAGGTGTACCTACTGCTGGGCCGCAAGTGTACCTACTGCTGGGCCATAGGTGTACCTACTACTTCCCGGGGTGCCCCGGGCAGTGTGGGTCACGCCGTGTCGGAGTACGTACACTTGGACAATGCGTTGTTCGCTCGGTCGCTCATAACATTCAATCCGAGAGTCCGATGGAAGCGTGGCATATCATTCCGGAAAGCTCTTTCCGAGGGCTACACAATGATATATGATTTGACCTGTTTTGATTCTAGGAAGATGGGTCCATGACCGAAATGGCATTCCAGGGTTTCTGTCAGGTAGTCCGTTGAGCCGTTTTGCGTAGTTTGCACTCGAATGTTAAGATATGGTTCTTGTGGGACTTCCTTTGAAGTATTTTGAGTTGAAATGAGTGTATTTGATTTGAAGTGAAGTTGAGTTGGCAAAATGACCATTTTACCCCTCCCGGGGTTATCTCCGATTTTTATGAAGTTGTAGCAGTCGTTTCTCAAGGTTATCTCTGAGGTTGACTTGATATTGACTTTGGCTGTCCTCAGGGTTATATATGATGTTGGCTTGACCTCCTGGGGCTATCTCTAGGTTTTGATCTTGATCCTCCGGGGTTATCTCCGAGGTTGAAACTAACTTTCCCGGGAATATCTCCGGGGTTGGAACCTGATTTTCCGGGGTGATTTTTGGGGTTGGAAACTAGATCTCCCGGGGTAATCTCCGGGGTTTGAAGTTGATGTCGTAGTCCTTCAGGGTTATCTTTGGAGTGTGAAAAAGATGATTTTGCCCTCCTGTATGGTTAGTAATAGGAGAAGAAAATTTCGAGTGTCTACAGATGCCCCTCTTTATCATGTTCATGAAATGCAATGGAATGGACATGATAAAGATTAGTAGACACTTGAAACATAACAAGGTATTTTCAATGATGCAAATTGTAATGTAGTGAATGTTTATGATGAATGTGACAATGTTTTCGCAAATCGCAGTTCGTAAATCGCACCTCATATTTCGCACTTCGCTTTTCACTTTTGGCCAAATCGCACATCGTAATTTGCACATCGCAAATCGCACATCGCATTTCGCATATCGCAAATCGCCTTTCGCATACCGCAAATAGCATATCGCATATAGCATATCACAAAATTTCAAATCGCAATATTATGATGAATGTTAAAATGTTTTTGCAAATGGCTTTACCTTTACCGATCATTATTGATGCTTATACTAGTGTTGACTCCAATGGTTTGGCATTTAATCGCTGACTTATTTGATGAAGATAAGTTGGGATGTTTTCCACATCTCTGATGGGGATGACGTTCTGAAATCACCAGACCCTCCTGATGTATTCACTGGTAGTTACAACGGTGACTATCCTATTGATCACAAAACTTTTTCGGTTCCCACTCGAACGGTGGTATACGAAGCTTTCATCGCTAAACTGTGTTAATGTCGCGCTGTATTGATGGCAATGGTTTAGAATACCAGATCTTTCGATACCTTCGCCGAAGTAATATTCCATGGATTACTTCACTAGACTTCGTCTGATGTTACGCTAGATTGATGACAACCACCAGATGTCTCACCCTTTTTTGAGGTGATTTGGAGTTTCCTCTCGATGTTTGGGTGTTTGTGCCCCATTTCCTTGAGCTTTTGATTCGCAACTCCGGTTGAAATGATGACTTGAATGCCGCTGACATCCCTAGAGGGTGCAACTCGCTATTTTGCTACCCAGATTTGAATTTCGTTGTAGAGGTCTCGATTTTTGAGAATTTTCCCCTTCTTTCGTAGGGGCACGCTTATATCGCCATGATTTCTTTTAGGAGTTCTCCCCCTTCTTTTGATAAGAGGCTTATCTCGCCTTAAACTCATTTCATTCCTTGGAATCGCAAAATTCCCCAGTCCTTTCGCATGTTCTTGTCGGGGATTCGTATGAGAAACTCTCTTTATTGACCAAGTCGCTATTGAATAATATCTGAATCGCCATTGAGATGATGATAAACCATGATGATGGCGCTGACTGGTGCATTTTCCACTTTAGGATGGTTGATAAATGCCCCAGTGTTGAGTTGTCGCTGCTTCCGAGATTGCCCCCAATCTTGTCGTAAGGGATCCAATATCTGGTGGTTGCCAATTTTGAAATTACCCCAGCCTTGCTTATTGTCTGGGGTAGTTGCTTTGACAGATGGGCTGATAAGATATCAAGATCGCGAGAAGCTTTTACCTCTGAACCATATGGTGAACAGGTAGTGAATGTGAGCTTTAATGTTGATAGCTCTTTATGGTAGAGATGTCGCTCTAGTTGAACGAGATGATGCTCTAACACATAGGGATACCGCTGTTGTTGAGCGGGATGGGGCTATATCTGCCCGAGATGTCGCTATTACAGATAGCACTGCGGTGAGGTCTCATACCATTGGTATCATCGCAGAGATGAGCACATGTATTGATGAGCATCGCGTCACTATGCAGATGGCTGTGGAAATTTTAGGTCGCTTTGTTACCATAAGGCAGGAGTTTACAGTGTTACACCCTTCTTCTGAGAGGGATGCCATGTTGAATTCGATTGTGCGCATATACATTGATTTGTAGAAAGGCTGGGATTTTCCTGCACAGACTAGCTTAGCCATTTTTGTCATGTATTGTACACATTATATATATCAAACATCATTATATATGGTAGAGAAATATATGTTGATTCACTTCCCTTTTAGTTGTGCCTTGTTACTTGCTTGATAGTTTCCTGTTTCTTCAGGGCTTTGTGACTGGATGTATTCTGAACTCCTCCTTGATAGATGGACATTGAGATGTCTCTGGATTTTCAAAATGGATCGTCGATCTGTGTGTATTCCCTACCATCTTTAGTGTCTTGGGACTAGTTTCTGTATGTGGTTATGGATAGGATTGGTTTTTGTTTTTTCTGTGGTGAAACCGGACCATATAAGATGGCTGCCTACGTACTCCCGTTTATTGGGGAGATCAGGTCGACGTAGTTCGCCCATGCACAGGGCGGATTGCAGATGAAAAGTTTTAATCCCATGTACAGGATAAATTGAAGGTGTGAAAGGTTTAATCCCTGGTGGGATAAACTGAAAGTGTGAAATGAAGTGAAACCAGGCTGCTGGTTTGAAAACTATGTTTTTCCCTGAGGGACAAATGGGTAAAAATGAAAGGCGGTATGTAGTGAGGGTTAAAGAACCTGAAATGACTGGTGATCTGATGATCCAAAACCAGGATGTTCGCTTAATGGTAACCTCAGACATAGTACCGTTTCACGGTGTCTGAATTGATGAGTTACGAAAATTTATCGTCGTCCATTTTCTGTAATTTGAAAGCACCTCCTGTCAATACCTCCTTGACAATAAATGGGCCTTCCCAATTTGGAGCAAATTTTCCTTTAGATTGAGCTTGGTTGTTAAAGATCTTCTTAAAAACCAAGCCGTATTGTTTGAACTGCCGTAGTCAAACTTTTTTGTTGTAGGATCTTCTTTACAAGTAGAGGGCCGCTCATGTGTGGGCCACATACTCCCCCATGGATTTCATCCATGAGTCTCTGAGCTTGGTTCTCGTCCAGATATCTGAGGAGAGCTCGTCCTGCATCTCTTTTGTAGAGTGCATCTCCGCCCAGGTAGAATTTTATAGCAAGTTGATGGATCTGCCTTTTCTCAATCAGGCTCGCCTCAGCGGGTGTAGATCCATCTCGTAAGTACTTCTTGATGTGTTGATACCAAGGATGTTGGGTGGGAGGTAGGTCATCATATACTTTTTAATGGAATTCCCATAGGCTGGAGCTTTTTGTTGCGCAAATGTGAGGGTTGGCATGTCTTCCTTGTCATGGATGTTGATCAAGGAGGCCAAGGTTGCTAGTGCGCCTGCAAAGTCATTCCTATTACGAGGAATGTGTAGAAAGGAGATTTCATCGAACTCTAAGACCATATGTAGAACCTGCCGATGGTAAGGTAGCAAATGTAGAACCTGTTGAAGAGTTTTTTTTTCCTTTTTTTTTTTTTTTTTTTTTTTTTTTTTTCTTTTTTTTTCTTTTTTCTTTTTTTTATACATTAGATTGTGGAAAAGAGTCCTATGGCTCACTGATAGGTAACTCCGGCATTGATAAGGCCGAATGACAATCGTCCGTAGCAAAAGGTTCCCCAAGGAGTGATGAAAACAATTCTCTCACGATCTTCCTCAGCAACCATGATTGGATGGTACCTCGCAAAGCAATCAACAAAGGAGTACATGTCGTATCGAGTTGTATTGTCAACAAGTATGTGGATGAATGGCACGGGAAAGCTGTCTTTGAGGCAAGTTTTATTCAAATCTCTGTAATCCACACAACCTCGCACATTCCTTCCCAATTTTCGGAACGGGGACTATGTTGGATAGCCATTCAGGGTATGTTGACACCATGATGATCCCGGCTTGAAATTGTTTCACAATTTCTTCTTTAATTTTTAACTTTCACTCAGGTTTTAATCGCCGAAGCTTCTGCCTGAGTGGCTTGAATCCCCCTTTGATTGGAAGGTGATGAATGATAATGTCCGTGTATAAACTGACCATGTCTTCACGAGACCATGCAAACACATCCTGGAATAGAGTCAATAGAGTAACCATGTCATTCCTTCGGTTTGGAGTGAGGTCCGTACCCATCTGGATTTGTTCGGGGTTTTTCGCGGGTTAAAATAGGTGGTTTGATCAAGATTTGGCTTCGGTTTGTCTTTGACCCATTCTTTGATCTCCTGAGGTATCTCATAGTCCTCTTATATTTCCATCAAGTCTGAGTCCCACTTTACATCAAAGTTACAGTCCTTGTGGAGAATAGGCACCTCATCAGTAAGTACACGCACATCTAAATTCAGAGTCCTAAAACAAAATATGCTTTCACTTAGTATATAACACTGTTCAATCACACAAAGTGTTAGCCTGTATTGAAAAAAGTAACTGCTAATACTGTATAGAAAAAGTAAGTAGTTATTGCTATCTACAAGGTAGAGAGAATTTCTTCTCTTTTTACCCTCGTCGACAAATGCAAGGAGTGGTACTCCAATTGTCAAGGGCAAAGTCTTGGTGGTCTGTAGTGATGGAGGGGCTATCATCAACCTCCTTCTCCCGAATGATGACCATTACGTCTAGGCCATCATCGTCTGGGGTGTATCTGTTTGAGAAGTGTTTGTTTGGGTTTTTGTTTGGTTTGACCGCACCATTGATGGCTGCCTACGTAATCATATAGAAGAGGAGATCAGGTCTTTCGTAGTTCAGGGTTTGGTTTGAAAAGGTTCAAAGGGATGAGTAGTAAGAAGAGTGTAGAGATGTTTTTTTATTTTATTTATTTATTTACATGCATGGAAATAAAAGGCATACTACGAAGAAAGTGATACCGTTCCAACATTTTCTGGAACTCGTAACTTTATCCCCTGGATCTACATCTTCTTAGCTAGTTGAGGCATGATCGTCCAGTTGTCAGTGGTTATGTTGCCTTCAGGGCTCATAATAGAGGTTACCCCTTGATTCTGAATGTCTTCGCTTGTGGCCATAACTTGATCGCTTCATGATTCAGTACACTCCTCAGGGATGCTTGAAATGGACGCATCGTAAAAAGGGATGAACTCTAGATTCTTAAATGGGTTGGATTCCCCGATAATCTCATCACCTTTTTTTTCATCTATTCCTTCGCCTTCTTCATGGGTTTCAAAGGATTCAACCATGAAATCTGTTGTTACGTTTCCTGTAAAGAACTTTCCTTTTTGGCTTTTTCTTCCTTGGAAAGGATTAGTATTTCCTCCGCATCATCCAACGCGATAAAATCAAGAACGTGGTTGATATCTTGGAACCATATGACGTTTGATGTTGGCGGGGGAATCTCCTTTGGGGATGCCTTTGTTTCTTCTGTCATTTCTTGCATTAGGATCAGTCCACCTTGTGTGCTGGCAGAATTGTCGCTCATAGCCTTCACCTCATTTGAACCGCCTGTCTCGAATGGACATCTTAAGCTTTTTATTTCCTTTTCGCCTTTTTTGGTCATGGGAAATTCTATATCCAGCTCTCCATTTTCAATGAGGTCCTGGATTTTATGTCGCAAAGACCAGCATTCTTCAGTCGTATGTCAAAGTGAGTTAGAATGGTAGAGACATATCTTAGTGGAGTTATAACTCTTTATCTTGGGCTTTATAGGAGGCAGCAACTCAGTAATCCTTCCTTCGCTTATCAGAAGGTGTAGCATTTCTTCATTGGATTTGCTTAGAGGGGTGAATTTTTGAACTCTTTTGGAGGTTGTTTGATCTTTCATCTTTGAGAATTCTCATTCCCTCGATCGGTTCTTCTGCTGGCGAGATCTTCTAGCAATTTTATCATCCCCTTTTTCTTGTATTTTCAGCCTACTTTGATCTTATTCATTTAGCTGGCTCATCGTGGAGTCCTTTTTTCCTTGGCTTTCTGATAGTTGAGTGAAAAATTGCTTTGTTTCTTGATGTTGGCGCACTATCAGCCTAGCCAGCAGGTTTACTTGATTCTGGATCGCATCCAATTTTTGCATTACTGGCATACCCTTCTCCGAGTTTTCCCACTCTAGGACATTTGTTATGTGCCTTTGGGGGTATTCCTCCATCCTTCGTATGTACTTACGAATTGGATATCTTTTAGCACTTCCTAACCAGATCATGTCTATTTCTTCCGTATCATGTCGCAACGGAAGGTTGGTGTTGATATTTTGTTGGTCAGGTTGTTCGACCACAATACTTCCACTTTCGATCAGATTTTGAATCTTATGTTTTAAGGACCAACAATCCTGTGTATCGTGTCCTGGAGACCCTGAGTGGTAAGCACATCTCTGGCTTGGATTATATCTTTTGCTCCCTGGTTCCAGAGGTGGGGCTAATTCGGTAATTTTCTTGTGATCCATTAATATTGCCAATACATGTTCAAGGGAATCGCCCAGTGGAGTGAATACCCGATTTTCCGTTCTTTCAAATTTTCTTTTCCTGTCTGGGCATTGGTTGAATGTAGCATGTTGTTGAGATGACAGATTGTCTTGTATTTTCCAAATGGGGGGACTGTATGTTGGTCTCCTAGCTTGCCCCTGTACAACAAGGGATACATCTTTAATGCCTTTATCGGGTACATTCTTGGGTTCGCTTGCATATTTGCTAGTCTGTATATGCTTGGCGACTGCTTCCAAGGCAGTGAAGTCTTTAATCTTGCCTGCCTTTAGACCCATCTCAGCCATTTTGCTGTGTTTGATCATTTTTGAGAATGGCTTTCCTATGCCTGCTAGGATCCTCTCATAGTAAGGAGCCTCTTGTATATCAATAAATGTCATTACCACCTCAGTTTCTGTCATTGATGGAATGAGTTGCGCTGCTAGATGTCTCCACCTTTTGGCATATTCTCGAAAAGAATCAGTACTTTACTTTTTCACTTTAGTCACTTGATATCGATCCGGTGCCATTTGTGACTGAAAACTGAACTGATTTAGAAAGGCGTGGGCCAATTCTTCCCAGTTGTGGATTTTGGCATTGTCAAGTCGGGCATACCAAGCTTTAGCTTCGCCAGTGAGACTCTTTTGAAAAAGTTGCATTCTGAGGCTTTCATTTTCAGCATAAGACCCCAGTTCGCCAATGTACACTTTTAGGTGCGTATAGGGATCGCCTGCCCCATTGTACTTTTCAAACTCTAGGACTTTGAATTTGATAGGATATTGAGCCCCTGCGAATATACAGAGATCTGAATAGGTGAAACTCCCATAATTTCCAGTCCCTTTAATTGACCGAATGGTATCCTCCATTTGTTGGACTTTCTTTCTTATATCCCCAGTTTCTCGATCATCCCTGAGATTTGTGATTTCTTTATTGGAATGAGGTTTAGGTATCTAGGTTTCCATCTTTTTACCAATGCCCTGACTGCCCCCTAGTGTGAAGGACTCTGGTTGAGTAGGCATTGTCTGGCCCTGCGTATTTTTACTTTGATCTTTTAGAAAGACAACCAATTCTGCTATCTGATTCCTTAATCCTTCAAACTCCTCTCGGGAAACAGGAGTAGGATCAGGCTGGCCCGGTGTAGCCATGCCTGACGGTGGGATCAGTGCCTTCTTGGACTTTAAATGGGTAACGAGACCGATTGCTTCCCTGCAAAAGACTTGCATAGTTTAGTCTTTAGGGAATGTGAATAATAACATGCTATGTGATGTGTCCATTTTAGGATTTTTATCCTGCAAAACGGATGTCAGCTGTTTGTAGCATGTTAAAAATATGTATGTGTACACATTTCTTCATATTTCTTATTACATGGAGACAAATATGGAAGATAATTATAAGCAATTGAAATGAGAGCATGAAGAGACTTTCCTCCGTTTTGGGTATATCAGAGGCTGACCTATCTTAGGGTACTCTCGTGGCTTTTTGGCATGAAGGTTCCCAAATCATCGCAATCTACTTGATGGGAAGTTAATCCGGTCTTTCAACTGGAGCGAATTTGGGTGGTGCCTTTACTGAGCCTTAGAGAATCAGGCTTCTCACGAGTCCAGTAATCAAACACTGACGGGATAGCCTCCTGGTGGAGGGACCACATAGCACACATTCACATACATCGCGTCTCACCGTATGATATGATGACATGTGTGAAGCACTAATATCACAAGCAGTTTATAGTGCGAAGCACTAAGTAAGGAAATGCATTCGTACACATTCATCGTAAAATGTAAATACAACAACCACACACAAGCGGATAACAATTTTGAAAAAATTGTAATAGCGGCTTAAGTCCTCTTACTGGAGTCCCCAGCAGAGTCACCACCTGTCGACGTTGGGATTTTTAATTGTCCCTTTCCGTTACTTGTTCTTTGGTGTTCTCGTTTTAGGTGAGATTTGTTTGAAAATACAAGTGAAAAAGGTCCGACATGTATAATGTCGACGATTGGACTATAAGAGTCACCAGTTGGTTTTTTAAATGGTTGTACCAACACAACCGAGAAAAGGTTTGCACATTGACCCAATGATGTGACACTGCTAAACGGGTCGGTGAAACCGAGATTCATTAGGGTCCGGGGACTTGGTTATGCGGAGGGAAGGTATTAGGCACCCCCCGACATCCGTGTTACCACGGTGACCGCCTCTTTTCAAGAAATTGTTATCTGAATGTGTGTGTGTGGGTCAATGTGCTGTTATTTAGAAGTAGTGCGAGGCCTCGTTCGCACCTATATACACAGGGTTTGAATTTTATGTAAAAATTCAATTTTAAGCAAGATATGGCAGTGATGTTTTATACAATAGTTTTTTCAAACCCTGATGCTCAATAGTAATTGAGACCTTTTACACTCCCATTTTATTCCGTATTCTGCTGGATTGATTTTATTTGACTGATGCGAAGCATCCGTATGAAAATACTTTACAAAAAGGTGCTGAATTCCTCGTGGGTATGAAAACCATCTTAGGGAATCCAAACATCACAGATATATTTACAAGTTGCTTACAGCTGAAAAGGTCCATCACGGGAACCGAATCTAGATTCAGGGGACTGAATCTGTGATCACATGATTCCTAGGCTCACATGATGCCGCAATTGATATAAACACAGTAAGCAGATATATATATATATATATATAAAAGCTGTAAATATATATATACAGACATGATCACTAACCACGAAGCATCTCCATGGGGGATCAGAAATATAAATAAAGCTGATAAAGCTATCAACCGCTACGGAGGAAACTCCAGGCGGGACGAAATGTACAAAAAGCTGTAAAAACGATCAACCACCACGAAGTAAACTCCAAGTGGGACGAAATGTACAGAAAGCTGTAAAAACGGTCAACCACCACGAAGTAAACTCCAGGTGGGACGAAATGTAAATATATATATATATATATATATATATATATATATATATATATATATATATATATATATATATTTATATAAAAGCGAATAAACGCACCGGATGTAAAATCCAGGCTCATCGAACAGAGTTCGACCACAGTTAATATATATAAGTATACATATATAGGAAAGCAAGTAAACGCACCAAACCGAAGTTTGGACTCATCGAACAAAGTTCGACACACAGTTAATATATATAAGTATATATATATATATATATATATATATATATATATATATATAGTATATATATATAATATATATATTTATATATATATATAATATATGTTCGACACACAGTTAATATAATATATATATATATATATATATATATATATATATATATATATATATATATATATATATATATATATATATATTATATATATAAACGCTCCAGACCTAAGTCTAGGCTCATCGAACAAAGTTCGACATACAGTTCATATATATATATATATATATATATATATATATATATATATATATATATATATATACAGACTGGAATGAAACCACGGACTGAAATCCGGGCAAAAGCAAGCAACACGATTCTCAACGTGTAGAAGGGTGTGCAAAGATGAAGAGAAGGACTCTAAAGTGTATGAGAAGGCTTACAGTGGACTGTCAAAGATGACTTCTATATCTTTAGAGTGGGTAAACACAGACATTTGTGGGTACAAAAGGGCTATATATGAGCTCACAGGTGTTTAAAAGGGGAAAGTGCACTGCCTGGGATGAGTAAAGAGCAAATTGGGCAGGGCTTCCTCGCCGTTTTCTCTTGCAAAATGGCCACCCCAAGCCCTCTATTTATAGAGGATGGAGCCGCAGGTGTACCTGCTGCTGCCCGAGGTGCCACGGGCAGTGTGGGTCTTGTCGTGTCGAAGTGCGTACACTTGGACAACGCATTGTTCGTTCGGTCGCTCATAACTTTCAATCCGGGAGTCCGATAGAAGCGTGCCATATCATTCCGGAAAGCTCTTTCCGAGAGCTACAGAATGATATATGATTTGACCTTTTTTGATTCCAGAAAGATGGGTCCATGACCGAAATGGTATTCCTAGGTTTCCGTCAGGCAGTCCGTTGAGCCATTTTGCGTAGTTTGCACTCGGAAGTTAAGATATGGTTCTTGTGGGACTTCCTTTGAAGTATTTTGAGTGGAAATGAGTGTATTTGATTTTAAGTGAAGTTGAGTTGGCAAAATAATCATTTTTCCCCTCCCGGGGTTATCTCCGATTTTTGCGCAGTTGTAACAGTCGTTTCTCAGGGTTATCTCTGAGGTTGACTTGATATTGACTTTGACTGTCCTCAGGGTTATCTCTGAGGTTGTCTTGACCTCCTGGGGCTATCTCCAGGTTTTGATCTTGATCCTTTGGGGTTATCTCCGAGGTTGAAACTGACTATCCCAGGATTATCTCCGGGGTTGGAACCTAATTTCCCGGGGTGATTTCTGGGGTTGGAAACTGGATCTCCTGGGGTGATCTCTGGGGTTTGAAGTTGATGTCGTAGTCCTCCAGGGTTATCTTTGGAGTGTGAAAAAGACGCTTTTGCCCTCCTGCATGGTTAGTAATAGGAGAAAAAAATTTCGAGTGTCTACAACCATCTAGCACATTCTTCCCCGCGCCGCAGCGCCATCGCGCCCCAGCGTCATCATTCGCGCCTCAGCACCAGAGTGGGTTGCCTTCGCGCTGCAGCACCATGCTCTGCGCTGCAGCGCCATCACCAAAATTTTGTTTTTAATAGCGTCTGTCCAGTTAATTTATAGCACTCCTTCTCCTACATTTTTTGCCTCTCAAGCAGTTAGGCAAGTTCAACCGTCGCGACCCTCTAATTCCGACCGTTCGGACGCCAACTGTCGTGCTGTTAATTATTTTGGTCGTTCCTCACCTATGCATTCTGTCTTTAAAAGGCAAGCGATGTATAGTTCTTTATTATACTGTTGGGCTTAAAAAAATTCTTATAGAGTGTGCCTTTAGTTTATTATTGCAAATCAAATATGGCTTGTAAGCGTCCTAGAAGCAGTATTGGCCCCCCTCCTCCATCCTCTTCCCGATCTCGTGCTTCGACGTGGGATGCAATAAAATTTCCAATGGAAGAGGCTTATAAGCGGTATACTCAAAATTTCGTGGCTCGTAGTTTGGTGCCTGAGTGAGGGCTTAGGCCTGATGTCAAATTGGACGGTCAGATGATGGCCATGATTGTCGAAATGAAATAGGTACATTTTACCAAGCCGCCTGAATCAGCAGTTGTCGCGGTGGTGAAAGAATTCTATGCTAATGCCATTCCTGATGGCCCTCCGGCGGTGCCAGTGTGGGGAAAATTAATCCAATTTGATAATCAGGCTATCATTGCAGTTTATGGGACTCCCGACTATGCTGGTCACGATTGTCGGGAGGTTGGGCTACAGAGTTACATCACATATGACATCATTAGTAAACTTGATAAGTGGGTTTTACAACTACTTATTGGATATTAATTCACACGAACTACGCTAATCTCAAGTATATTTTAGTGTATTTTTAGTGCATTTCATGTTATTTTGCATTACTTTTACTTAAAACTCATTTGGTGTGAAAGTGCAGGATATGGCATGATTTGGTGATAAAAATGGCATGATGCTATAGGATGCATGGTGTGAGGATCTAGTGGAGCAAGGAAACCAAGCATGACGAGGATGAACAGTTCAATAATTCAGTAGCAGTAGCAACAATGCAGAACCAGACTTAGAAGCAGCAAAATAGAGTACAGACTGCAAGTCGCGCGGCCGCGCTGCAGAACACGCTTGAGGACGCATGCCCGAGCGAGCCACCAACTGGACAGGCAGAACACACTGCAAGTTACACGCCCACGTGAGGAATACAAAGTAGGGGCTCGCGGCCGCGCGCGATGCCTAATGCTGCTGAGCTGTTTATTTTAATTTATAATTTTAAGGGTTGTAATTAATTAAAAATGATTCTGACTGGTGTCAGAGGCATAATTCATTAGTGTTACGTATTTTTAATATTAGTAACTAGGGTTTACACGCTGAGAGAGATTCCAACGTAGAACGAAGCCTAAACTCCATCTTTTGTAATTCTTCTTGGGATTTTCTATCAGTGTGGATTATTATTATTATTTTGCGGGATTTATATGAGGATTTAAAAGTTACTAGTGGATGATAATCAGTAATCGGGTTTGATCGTTTCTATCCTTCATCTTTAAGTTATTTGCTTATTATCCATGTTTATCTTTGATCCCATAATGGCTTTTGGTTCAGTCATGAACTAAACTCCATTATGGGATTCTAACGGATTTTAGTATGTAGTTTAATTGCATGCTTGAATGCTGAACTGTTTTACATATTACATGGGATTTCTATCATGGTTGTTTTGCATGTATGAATGCTTGATCACCATTCATTTTCAGTACTTGTATGGAATTGATAATAAACATGCGAGTATAGATTGTAATCATGATAGCATATGTATATGGGGCTATTTTATATGGCTTGTGTATTTCGTGAACCAGATAGACATATACTGTTTCACCGTATAAGTTAAAATAAGGGCTTGTTCTTAAATTCAGTATGATTGCAATTTCACATAGACATATAGTGATTTTGGTTGTATTGATGATTACATGGAGTTTATCGCTTGTAGATGTTGTGTAAGTAGGTCATAGTGCATTAAAAAATGGCTATGACTTTATTAGTGCTCTTGGCTACTTTCGTGTGATATGTGAACCTTTCTTGCATGATAGTGGTAATTAGATAAAGTATTAAATGAAGTTAGGATCCCATTATTTCCAGATATGGTTTATTCCATTATTATTTCAGTTTTAGTTATTATCTGCAAGTAGAGTAATTCACCAATATAGTCATTAGTTTAAGCATATAAATATAGTGATTTAATTGATGCATAGTAATTTAAATTAGACAACTTTCTCTGTGGGATCGATACTTTACTTACTCTGTATTACTTGTTGACACATGTATGCTTGCATGAGTTAGAGCTCTTTTGTTAGAACTAAAAAAGAGGCAACAAGTTTTTGGCACCGTTGTCGAGGAAAGGCATTTAATTTAAATAATTATCATCAGTTTTAAGTTATATTGTATAACTTAGACAATTCTGATCGTTTCTCATTTCTATTTTTGTTTTGATTTTGGTTTCAGGTACTTATAAAATTTTATGCACACGCAATCATCCAACTCAGAATTAACACTAGCGCAGGATAACATTAATGGAAGAGGTTGGAAAGCGAGTGTACGGAGAAACTTGCAAGCTCAGTTAGAGAGTACTACATCTAGTATGGCAGAAGAACAGAGAATTGAGCAAAGAGAGGAGCATAGGGCTCTGAGGGAATATTCCATGCCGAATATTAAAGGACTTCAGTCTAGCATAGTCATACCAGCGATAGCAGCTAATACATTCGAGATAAAAATAGGCAATATTCAGATGGTACAGAATTCGGTACAGTTTGGGGGTGCTGCTACAGTTGATCCGAATGAACACTTGTTAAGCTTTATTGAAATTTATGATACATTCAGATACAACGGGGTGACGGAGGATGCTATTAGAATAAGGTTATTCCCATTCTCATTGAGGGATAAAGCGAGAAGTTGGCTTCATTCTTTGCCAGCAGTATCAATTACTACATAGGAGGACTTAGCACAAAAGTTCTTAGCTAAATTTTTCCTAATGGCTAAGACGGCGAAAATGAGGATAGCAATCTCTCAGTTTGAACAACAACAGGGTGAATCCTTATACGAAGCATAGGAGAGATATAAAGAGATGCTAAGAAAGTGTCCACACCATGGAATGCCAGATTGGATGGTGATCAACACATTCTATAATGGATTAGGATGGCAGTCTAGACCGATTGTACATGCAGCTGCAGGAGGGGCATTATGGGCAAAGAGCTATGAGGAAGCCTATAACCTCATCGAGATAATGGCATCAAACGATTTTCAAAATCCTACATCTCGGATGCCACAGCCCAAAGTTGCAGGTTTGTTGGAAGTAGATGTTATTACGCAGCTGTCGGCATAGATGGCAGCTATGGTGAAGAAAATAGATTCAATCGTATGCGAGATTTGAGTGGGGTCACACTCGACAGATCAGTGTGCTATCAACTTAGAGTTAGTACAGTATGTGAGCAATTACAGGGAAGATCAAGGACAATTTCAGAACACATACCACCCCAACAACCGAAATCATCCAAACTTTAGTTGGTCAAATAACCAAGGGAATCAGCAGAATCAGTTTCAGACGAATCAACAGTTTCAGCCACAGCCAGCTCAGCCACAGTTTACACCAAAACCACCGTTTCCACCAGGATTTTCTCAACAACAAGAACATCACACTCCAGCTGCACCTCCACAAGAAAAGAAATCAGAAATGGAGGAGATGATGTTGAAGTACATGGTAAACACTGAGGTTATGATCAAGAGCCAAGGAGTTGCTATTAAGAATCTAGAAACTCAGATGGGGCAAATGGCGAGCATGCTTAATAATAGGCCCCAAGGTTCATTGCCGAGTAATACAGGGACAAATCCACGAAAAGATGGGAAGGAACAGTGCCAAGCAATCACATTGAGGTATGGGAAGAATATTGCAGACACTGTAAGTCGCACGCCCGCGCCTGATTTACAAGGGGAGACCTCGCGGCCGTGCGAGGTAGAACAGTTAACTGCTGAAGTAGAAAATCTGGAGAATTCAGAGGTTCAGCATGAAGAGAAAGTTAAAGCAAGGTCAGTTGAGAAACCTATGAATTCAGTACCACAAATTCACCCTCAGGTACCGTATCCGCAAAGATTGAATAAACAGAGGAAAGATAAACAGTTCAGCAAATTATTGGAGGTATTTAAAAAGCTACAGATCAACATATCTTTCGCCGAGGCATTAGAACAAATGCCAAGTTATGCAAAGTTCATGAAAGGTATATTGTCAAGGAAGGGGAGATTAGACGAGTTTGAGACAGTAGCCTTGACAGAGGAGTGCAGTGCAGTACTTCAGCAGAAGTTACCTTCGAAGCTGAAGGATCCAGGCAGTTTCACAATTCTGTGCACAATCGGGAAGATGACTTTTGAAAAATGTTTGTGTGATCTTAGGGCAAGCATCAATCTGATACCTTTATCATTATTCAATCAGTTGGGATTACCGGCTCCAAGGCCAACAAACATTTTGTTGTAGTTAGCTAACAGATCCATCACATATCCACGAGGAATTATTGAAGACGTATTAGTGAAAGTGGACAAATTTATCTTTCCAGATGACTTCATCATTTTGGACTACGAGGAAGATAAAAATATACCAATCATACTGGGGAGACCATTCTTAGCCACATGAAAGACTTTGATAGATGTACAAAAGGGGGAACTCACGATGCGTGTACACGATCAGGAGGTGACCTTTAATGTCTTTAAGGCAATGAAGTTCCCGACAGATGAAGAAGAATGTTTTTGGGTTGATTCGGTGGATCGGGTCTTAATTGATGAGGAACAGAATTTGGTGAACTATGAACCGTGGAGGTGTGTAACTGGTGAAAATTCAGATTTGGGGATCAAGTCATTTACGAAAGTAAGAGACAGTAATTTCAGAAGCGAGGTGGACAGACAGAAAGTCACCTCAATTCCTTCGTTAACGTGAGATTCAGAGACAGTCAAGCTAATTGACTATAACTTAGCGCTTGATGGGAGGCAACCCATTATTTCTATCTCTATTTTCTTTTTATTTATTCTGTTTAGATTTTTATAGTGGGCTCAGCTTTATTTCATTTTTGATAGTTTGTCGAATTTGCATAATTGAGTGTGTAGTAATGTTTGTATTGAGATTGGTTAAACTAGGTTAGAGTTTATTTGGTCAGTGATTCATGTTTTAACATAGTGCATGAATGTCTATATAGGTATCAACAATTGAAGGCATCACTGGTATGCAGATTGGAGTTGATCATTAACAGTGCAGATATCAGGATCGCGCGGCCGTGTAAGGACTACAGTCCAAATGCACGCGCCCGCGCAACATGCCGATCACAACCCAATTCATACTCGCGCGCCCGTGCATAAAACACGCTGAATACCTACGCAGCCGCGCCCGACACCGGACTGAGACATATTTAAAAATTTTTAAAACCAAGTTGGGGACCATTTGGACTCTCATTTGAAATAATAACAGAAGCGCAATCATCTCAGTCACAAAACCGCACGTCTCTTCATTTCCCTTCTAGCAGTTACAAACTTGAAGCCATAAATCTCTCACCACGTGATTATCCATAATTTCTTCCACGTTCTACATCTACCCACGTCTCATCAGTGCATTATAAAACTATGGTTTCAAGAGAGAGTCGTGCGACATCAGTGTGAGGTAAATCACAGTTTTTGCTAGCTTTCATTCTCAATCAGATCATCTGTATCATCTCTATCAACTGCAAATGGGTCCAAAGAGGGCACGATCTTTTTCTCCCTCATTATCATCTTCCTCTTGCAGTCAAGGGGTGGATGTGGTAGACCATACCAAATTTCTGAATTTGGAAGCCCAGCAGGAGTACTACAAAATCATGACCAAAACCTTTGTGAAAGAAAGAGGGTTCAAGCCTGAGCAACAAGATGGACAACTATGCGCTATAATTCGCGAATGTGGATGGCTTGGATTCACTGCCACCCCTACGCCCATTATGATGAGTATAGTCCGAGAGTTCTACGCCAATGCCAAAGTCACTAGGAGCGGTGTTTCTCTAGTTCGCAGTTTTGAAATCGAGTACAAACCCCCTGCCATCAGAGCCATTTTCAGACTTACTAAGACACCACTAATAGGGTCGGCTAACAGGGTCATAGGTGCACACTTGGAGACGGACTTGGAATTGGTTATTGCAAAATTGTGTGTGCCTAGCATAAAGTGGACATATAAAACTGGCACGAATTAACCTCGCATATTCCCAGCCGTAGCCCTGAACCTCTACACAAAAGCGTGGAATCTGTTCATATGTGCCAAGCTAGTACCTTCGTCTCATCAGCATGAGATTACAGCGAAAAGAACGATCATTTTGTGGGGTATAATTACGGGTAAGTATATTGACGTGGGCCATCTGATTCACCAAAATATTTTGAAGTATCTGCGGGGAAGCACTATTGGGAGCATTCCACAGACGTCAGTTGTAGCTATGCTATGTGCTCATCAGGGCTGCCATTGGGACAATGAGCAAATGCAGAACCCAAGCTAAGATATCACCCATGCCACCATTGCAACTATTGCTAAGTTCAAGGATTGGACAGGTGGTGAACCACATCCGAGAGGGTTAGGTTTTATCATTCAGCTCACATTTCTAGAGCCACCACAACAACCTTCTCAGATAGATGAGGTAGGCCATTCAACCCAAGTTCCCTTGGCTATTGGGAATCGATAGCTCCGAAGGTTGGAGCAAAAAGTCGATGCCATGTACGGTAATTTTTTAGCATTTGCAATGGGGTTGACGAGGTCCTTGGCAGAGGCTTTTGCACAACAAGGAACAATGCTAGAGTGGCCTCAGTTTGGGGCAGCTGTGCCATATCCCCCACCAGATTCACCACCCGAAGAGGGTGGCGCGGCTGATCAATAGGGAAGTTTTCTTTAACCCTTTACCTTCATTCACTGGGACATTGAATATTATAAGTTTTGGGGTATTGGGGTGGTAGTACAGTTGCATGTAGTATTTGCATTTAGTATTTGCATGTTTAGTTTACATTCTGCATGCTTATGTTGCATATAGTCGTTTGCTTGTCAAAATTTTTGTTTATTATATGTGTATGTTTAGTTTGCATATGTCTCACATGAATCTCGTTATAATGTTTTACACGGTGAAATTCATGTTGCTGTTTAGATGCTTTTGGTCTGCACGGACGTGTTCACAATCACTTGTAGGTATAAGAATTATGTGTTGCATTACTCGATAGAAAATGTAGTTTTACAAAAGGGAAATATGTGGAAAGTGAACTTCGACTGTTTAAACATTGATTTTCAAACTTTGGAAAAACATGGGTATGCTATGTATATATAAAAAAAATAACAATAGCGTGGCTAGTCTCATTTCGGGGCCCTGGCTACTTGAGTAAGTACGCCCGAGGGAATTGTCTCTACACCTAGAGCCCTAAGGTCTTTCATAGTCTGGGAGTCGTTGGTTGAAAGCTCGCTAAGGGGTAACAGTGTTGCCTAATGGAATAAGACATTGCACAGTCATGTGAAAAAAAAAAGAAAAGAAAAATAGCAATAAACACGCGAGAAAGAGTAAATCGCCCTTGTGAGTAGCAATAAAGCAGTTAAGCCCATTGTTGAACCGTAGTTTGTTTTGATATGTTGGAACAGTCTTCGTTGCAGATGTATACATGAGTCTTGATTTAAACTATAATTTTCTATTTTGAGTAATTTAGCATGTGTATTCTTTGCTTAAATCAAGTTTTGGTGAACACAACACACACACAGCATATCTATAGCATGTATGAATTATCTGAATGTATGATATTATGCCCATTGTTCGTTTTCAATTTGTATTCTTAAATCTGGATAATTCGCTGAGGCATTCTGACTGAAATTCTGTTAGAGTTGGAACGAAGTGGGACAAGTTTGCATGTTAGTTTAGTTGCACAGTAGTGCTTTTGTATTTTCATTGTTAGTTAGCATGCATTGCTTGAGGGCAAGCAATAGTTTAAGTTTGGGGGTATTTGATAAATGGGTTTTGTTTTTTAAGAGAGAACCCTGAAAGACGATCCATATCCTTATCGGATACTACCGAAAGTTCACATCAACCATGGATCGCAATCTGGGAGTAACAATTCTAATCTCAGAGATAACCCCGAGGCATGCAGATCAATACCGGCACACACACCGGAGAAGACCGATTAATCTCAGAGATAACCCCGAGGTATCCAGTCTCAGTCCCAACCATGGGAATAGCCACCAACCTTGGTGATAACCCCAAGGAATGCAATTTTGGCAATAACCCTGAAAATGCTTGTTACAAATGCAACCAGCTTCAATCTCGGCGCTCACAACGAGATACACTGTACCAGCCCGACGATAACATCGGGAAGACATGCACACCTCAAAGATGACAATGAGGACCTTCAACAAATTACAACAGTCCAATCTCAGCGAAGCTGAGCAACGTCTGCTTTATCAGCCCAATTCGGCGATAACACCGGTGAGGGGAAACATCCTCATCTGACCAACACGATGCCACACCACGTCATCTCAATGCCTCTACACAACAGTGTCATACAAGACTAACCAATCCCGAGTGATTATTGTGCAACGGATGAAAGTTAAAGCTTGAAGATCGGAGGGCACCGTCCCATCTTCAATGACTTCGCACAAACTCTAATCACATGCCATCGTACAACTCTCGATAACAGCGGTCTGAAATAGGTCCTATATACCTCAAACGAATGCCCGGATTGCACTTCTAAAAGTCTGAGTGGACATTACAGTGCCTGAGTGCACGTACTTCGAGACGACCCGACCCGAAAAACCTGGGCCAACCAGGGTTGCCTCTGGTCTACCCGCGGCAGAGCCGCAGGTACACCTACGGCTGATCTGCAGGTACACCTGCAGCTCCACCGTCTATAAATAGAGGGCTTGGGGTGGCCATTTTGTAAGAGAAAACGGCGAGGAAGCCCTATCCAATTTGCTCTGTACTCACCCCAGACTGAGTACTTTCTCATTTTAAACACTTGTGAGCTCATATATAGCTTATTTTTTACCTACAAAAGCCAGTGTTTACCCACACCCTTCTACACGTTGAGAGTTGTGTTGCACACTTTTGCACGGACTTCGGTCCGTGGTTTATTTTTAGTTATATATATATATATATATATATATATATATATATATATATATATATATATATATATATGGACTAACATTATCGAGTTATGCCTCGATTGAGCCTAGACTTCGGTCTGGAGCGTTTAATTGCTTATATATATATATATATATATATATATATATATATATATATATATATACATTTATATATATGAACTGTGTGTCGAACATTGTTCGATGAGCCTAGACTTATGTCTGGTGCGTTTAATGGCTTTCTTATATATATAATTATATATATGAACTGCTATCGAACTCTGTTCGGTGAGCCTGGATTTCACATCCGGTGCGTTTATTGCTTTAATATATATACACTTATATACATTAACTGTTGTTGGACATTGTCCGATGAGCCTGGGTTTTATATCTGGTGTGTTTATATGCTTATATATATATATATTTACATTTTGTCCCACCTAGAGTTTACTTCGTGGTGGTTGACCGTTTCTACAGCTTTCTGTACATTTCGTCCCGCCTGGAGTTTCCTCCGTGGCGGTTGATAACTTTTACAGCTTTATTTACGTTTCTGATCCCCCATGGATATGCTTCGTGGATGGTGATCATGTATGTATATATATATTTACAGCTTTTATATATATACCTGCTTACTGCGTTTATATCAATTGCGACATCATGTGAGCCAAGGAATCATGTGATCACAGATTCAGTCCCCTAAATCTAGATTCGGTTCCCGTGATGGACCTTTTCAGTTGTAAATTTATCTGTGATGTTTGTATTTCCTCATATGGTTTTCATACCCACGAGGAATTCGGCAACTTTTTGTACATTATTTTCGCAGATGCTTCGCATCTGTCAAATAAAATCAATCCAACCAAATATGGAATAAAATGGGAGTGTAAAAGATGTCAATTACTATTGAGCATCAGGGTTTGAAAAACCTTTTTTATAAAACATCATTGCCACATCTTGCTTAAAATTGAATTTTTACATAAAATTCAAACCCAATGTATATAGGTGCGAACGAGGCCTCGCACTTCTTCCAAGTAACAACCCATTGACCCACACACACACATACATTCAGATAACAGTTTTGTGAAAAGAGGCGGTCACTATGGTAACACAGATGTCGGGGGGTGCCTAACACCTTTCCTACGCGTAACCAAGTCCCTGGACCCTAATGAATCTCGATTTCACCGACCCATTTACCAGTGTCACATCACTGGGTCAATGTGCAAACTTTTTCTCGGTTGTGTTGGTACAATCATTTAAAAAACCAACTGGCGACTTTTAACAGTCCATCGTCGGCATTATACATGTCGGACCTTTTTCACTTGTTTTTTCAAACAAATCTCACCTAAAATGAGAACACCAAAGAACAAGTAACGGAAAGGGACAATTAAAAATCCCGACGTCGACAGGTGGCGACTCTGTTGGGGACTCCAGTAAGCGGACTTAAGCCGCTATTACAATTTTTTTCAAAATTGTTATCTGTTTGTGTGTGGATGTTGCATTTACATTTTATGATGAATGTGTGCGAATGCATTTCCTTACTTAGTGCTTCACACTAAAAACTGCTTGTGATATTAGTGCTTCGCACCATATCTGCTTGTGATATTAGTGCTTCGCACTATAAACTGCTTATGATATTAGTGCTTCGCACATGTCATCATCTTCATACGGTAAGACGCGATGTATGTGAATGTATGTTGTGTTGTCCCTCCACTAGGAGGCTATCCCGTCGGTGTTTGATTACTGGACTCGTGAGAAAACTAATACTCCGAGGCTCAAGAAAGGCACCACCCAAATTCGCTCCAGTTGAAAGACCGGATTAACTTCCCGTCAAGTAGATTGCGATGATTTGGGAACCTTCATGCCAAAAAGCCGTCAGAGTAACCTAAGATAGGCCAGCCTCTGATAAACCCAAAACGGAGGAAAGTTTCTTCGTGCTATCATTTCAAATTACTTGTAAAGCACAATTACTTGTAATTATCTTCCATATCTATCTCCATGTAATGAGAAATCTGAAGGAATGTGTACACATACATGCTACAAACAGCTGACATCCATTTTGCAGGATAAAATTCCTAAAATGGACACATCACATAGCATGTTATTATCTAGCTTCCCTAAAGACTAAACTATGCAAGTCTTTTGCAGGGAATCAATCGGACCTGCCACACGTTCAAAGTCCAAAAAGGCAACAGGCCTACAGTCAATCATGTCATCATCCGACCAGATCGAACTTAATCCAGTTTGTCGCAAGGAATTCGACAGATTAAGCAAACTGATTACAGATTTGGTTGTTCTACTAAAAGAATTACACCAGTCTACACAGGGTCAGAAAATACCCGTACATGCTGAATCCTCCACACCAGGAGGAACCCAGATCATTACAATACCTGAACTGCAGTTGGATCCGACCAACAAAACTCATGATGCTGCCCATCCCACTAGAGATCCAGACACTGGTGACATCAAAAAGAAAGTCCTTCGAATGGAAGAGACTCTTCACACTATAAAAGGAATTGGAACACACGGGAGTGTTTCATATGCTGATTTGTGTATTTTCCCTGGTATTCATTATCAAGAAAAATTTAAGACTCCTGACTTTGAAAAATATGACGGGTTAGGAGATCCTTACACACATCTAAAGGTGTTTATTGGAGAACTGGGATCTTATATAGAGGATGAAAAACTTAGAATGCAACTGTTCCAAAAAAGTCTAACTGGAGAAGCTCGTTCGTGGTACACAAGATTAGACAATTCAAAGATCCATAGTTGGGAAGAGCTAGCACACGCTTTCCTTACCCAATACAACTTTCAATCTCAAATGGCTCCTGATCGGTATCAAATTACCAAGATCAAGAAATAGTCTAATGAGTCTTTCAGAGAGTATGCTCAGAGGTGGAGACGCCTGGCTGCCCAAGTTAGTCCTTCCATGATAGAATCAGAGATGGTCATGACTTTCATAGACATACAAGAAGCACCTTTCTATGAAAGAGTTTTAGCCGGCATCGGCAAACCATTTTTTGAAATGGTCAAACATGGGGAGATGGCTGAAATGGGATTGAAATCCAGAAAGATTCAAGACCTACCTGCACTCAAAGCTGTTGCTGATCACATCCAATCTGGAAATTATGGGAACAAACCCCAGAGGGTCCATAAAAAGAAAGAAGAGGATGTTTCCGTGATACCAAAGGGTCAAAAAGGCAGTCAAAACATGCCTATCAAGAGGAGAAATTGCACTCCCTTTCAAGCACAGTCTTCAAACCCTCCAGTACCAAAAGGTGGAGAAGTCAAATGACCTCGAGTATTCACACCCTTAGGGGACACCCTCGAGAACATTCTCAATCTTCTAACAACACAGAAGAAAATCACGCATCTGCTTCCACCAACCAGCCTTAATGGACGGGGTTTTAATGCTACTCAAAAATGTGCTTATCATGCCGGGGCACCTGGACATGATACTCAGGATTGTTGGGCCTTGAAACACAAAATCCAAGACCTGATAGACAACGGTGAAATCGTGGTCACCAAACCCGATCAGCCTCACGTTCAAGACAACCCTCTTCCTCAACACAAGGAAGAAGAGGTCAACATGATCAATTGGAGCAGCGGACAGAGTTCCAATTTCAGTTGTGAATCCTCCCAGACCCCCAAAGATGGTGATGATAGATGGGATTATGCTAAGTTCCAATTCACAATGGAACGAAAGATGAAAGCTCTCTGTAAACAAATTAAGCAATTGGCGGAACTGGTGACTTATCAATGTCAAGTGACTCATCAGCTAATCAGCCAGGAGCATGCCAATCTCCTACCTATTATCATGAATATTCCCTCTTCACTTTCTGAAAATGAAATGCTGGAAGACAAAGTGACAAAGAGAGCGAATGCTAAGGCCCGTCGGGATTTTGCCAACAAAAGGGAATTCACATATTTGGGCAAACTTATGGAGGAAATCCTTCATATGTTAATCAATGAAGGAAGGATTAGTTCCCTTCTACCTCTAATCAACCCCCGTTCAGGAAGGTACAACTCTAAGGGAGTATGTCAATATCATTCTCAATCTCGTGGTCACAGCACAGAAGAATACTGGGCACTCCGGCATCTTATTCAAAATTTAATCGACAGTGGCGTACTGCGTCTAGCAGATAACGACACTGTGTTACGGGCAAGTGAGGATTCGTGTCCTACTAAGTGGAAGAGTGTAGTATCAGTCATATCCGGTAAAAATGATGGAGTTAACAAATCACTTGTCACGCCAGTAATTCAAATCAAGGGAATCAACAATCCTTTGAAAGTGGCCGCTCTCGAGCCAATCAACTTGTCGTGCAGAGCACAATATCCTATTGTTAGATTGCGCACAGTTCCATGAAATTATGGAGAAGGTGAAGGATCCACCTCGAATACAACTGCTTCAGTGTCGAAGGAGAATCCATTGTATGTTCCCTAACGGGTAATGAAGCATTTCATCAAGTCTAAGGGGAAAGTACCCATTGAGAAGATTGAAAATTTCCTCCGCACTATGGGTCAAAACGAAGCCAAGGTGGTTTTAAGCTTGAAAGAAGCTCCACAACAGATATCAATCTTGGACCTGGTCCTAACTTCCGAGAATCACTGGAAGGTCTTGTAAAAGGTTTTAGAAGAAGCCTATCTACCGACATCAGTTGATACGGAAAAGTTTTAAAATCTGGTTGATCACATTTTCAACAACAATGTGATATCCTTCACTGATGATGACATACCACCCGAAGGGACCGGTCATTGCAAACCGTTGCACATTGCGGTCTTATCCTCCGGATATATGGTGGCTGGAGTTTTAATAGATGGAGGTTCCTCTCTGAATATCTACCCATGCGCTACCTTGGTGATGATGAATATCAATCCCAATCGAATTCGAAGTAGCCATACCATCATCAAAGCTTTTGATGGAGCCCACCGTAACTCGGTCGGAGTAGTTGAGCTGCCAATTGAGATCGGTCCTCATACATTCTGCGTATCCTTCCATGTGCTCAAGATAGATTTAGGATACAACCTGCTCTTGGGACGACCATGGATTCACATGGCAGGGGCAGTCCCCTTCACTCTTCACCAACAGTTGAAATACATCATCAACAATAGCCTAGTCACAGTCAACGCTGAACCGGAGATTCCTCAGCACGGGGACATGTCACTCATCAACGCCAATAAGGATGTTGAGCCAATTAGTTTTCATGCTTTAGAAATAAGCAATACCCAATACCATGCTATTGGAACGCCACTGCCCGAACCCCAGATTTCTGCCGAGGTAATGTCGGCCACGCAAGAAATAATGTCATTGGGTCATAAACAGGGACAAGGGTTGGGTAAAGATTGCCAGGGTATCAAGTACCCTATTCGCTTAACCAAGCAAATTGGGACAGCTGGACTAGGCTATTCTGCCAGCTCTAGTCACAGGAATCCTCATAAGCGTCATCAGATTCCTTCAGCTTCAACCATGCGACGTTTATCTTCGCCTTCAAGCTCCGAGTCCGCACAACCTCCCATAAAGGTGTCAGCCAATATAATGGCAATGTTATTTCCCAAGTCGGTACCGGTGACGGAGAAAGAAATCTTTGTTACAGATCCCGCAGTGGAGGAAGAGGAATAAAGAATCAAGCAAGACGTCATATGGATGATGTTCGGCATACGCATCATCGTTCATGATGAGCATACCAACAAATACACCCCAGACGATGATTGCCCAGATGTAATGGCTATCATTCGGGACAGGGAAGATGATGATAATCCCTCTATCACTACGGTTCACCCAAAATTTACATCTACCAATTGGAACAGCATTCCTTGCATTGGTCATCAAGGGTAAAGCGGGCTGAAACTCTGTCTGCCCTGTAGATATAATAACTGCTTACTTTTCTATACAGTATTAGCAGTTTATTTTGCCAGTAAATGCTAACACTATGTATGATCCACACATTTTATATATACTAAGTGAAAGCATATTTTGTTTCAGGACTCTGAATTTAGATATGCCTGTACTTGCTGATACGGTGCCTCTTCTCCACAAGGATTGTACCTTTGATGTAGAGATGAATTCAGCCATGGTGGATATACAGGATGACATTGAGGTGCCTCTAGAAATTCAAGAATGGGTCAAAGACAAACCCAAACCCAACTGTAGACACTCGAAATTTTCTATACACCTGTCACTAACATTGTAGGAGAGCAGATTCGTCTTTTAAGAGGGTAACTTGAAAGACGATCCATATCCGTACCGGATACTACCGGAAGTTCAGCATCAACCTCAGATCGCAATCTAGAAGTAATAATCTCAGAGATAACCCCGAGGCATGCAGATACAATACCGAAACACACACCAGAGAAGACCGATTAATCTCGAAGATAACCCCGAGGTATCCAGTCTCAGTCCCAACAATGGGAATAGCCACCAACCTTGGTGATAACCCCAAGGCAATTTTGGTGATAACCCTGAAAATGCTTGTTACAAATGCAACCAGCTTCAATCTCGGCGCTCACAACGAGATCCACTATACCAGCCCGGCGATAACATCGGGAAGACAGACACACATCAAAGATGACAATGAGGACCTTCAACAAATTGCAGCAGTCCAATCTCAGTGAAGATGAGCAACGTCTGCTTTATCAGCCCAATCTGGCGATAACACCGGTGAGGGGCAACATCGTCATCTGACCAACACGATGTCACGCCATGTCGCCTCAACATATTTACGTAACAATGTCCCACAAGACTAATCAATCCCGAGTGACTATTATGCGGGGTAACGGATGAAAGTTGAAGCTTGAAGACTGGAGGGCACCGTCCCATCTTCAATGACTTCGCTCAAACTCTAATCCCAAGCCATCGTACAACTATCGACAACGGCGGTCTAAAATAGGTCCTGTATACCTCAAACGGATGCCCAGATTGCACTTATGAAAGTTTGAGTGGACATTACAGTGCCTGAGTGCACGTACTTTGAGATGACCCGAGCCGAAAAACTCGGGCCCACCCGGGTTGCCTCTGGGGCGCCTGCGGCTCAGCTGCAGGTACACCTGCGGCTCAGCTGCAGGTACACTTGCGGCTCAGCTGCAGGTACACTTGCGGCTCCACCCTCTATAAATAGAGGGCTTGGGGTGGCCATTTTGTAAGAGAAAACGGCGAGGAAGCCCTGCCCAATTTGCTCTGCACTCATCCCAGGCAGTGTGCTTTTCCCTTTTAAACACCTGTGAGCTCATATATAGCCCTTTTCTACCTACAAAAGTCTGTGTTTACTCACTCTAAAGATATAGAAGTCTTCTTTGGCAGCCCACTGTAAGCCTTCTCACACACTTTAGAGTCTTTCTCTTCATTTTTGCACACACCCTTCTACACGTTGAGAGTTGTGTTGCTTGCTTTTGCCCGAACTTCAGTCCGTGGTTTCATTTTAGTCTATATATATATATATATATATATATATATATATATATATATATATATATATATGGAGAATCTCTAAAGCCAACCTTAAAAAGCAAACTAAAGACGAACCGTCGTCTTTGGTGTCTATGGCGACGGTTCGACCCGTCGCCAAAGACTACATGGCTATGGCGACGGATCGAACCGTCGCAATAGACACCAAAGACGACGGTTCGTCTTTAGTTCGTTCTTTAAGGTTCGCTTTAGAGACGGACCGTATTTATATATATATATATATATATATATATATATATATATATATATTGAGTTATGCCTCGATTGAGCATAGACTTCGGTCTGGAGCGTTTATTTGCTTTCCTATATATATATTTATATATATGAACTACGTGTCGAACTTTGTTCGATGAGCCAAGACTTTGGTCTGGAGTGTTTACCTGCTTTAATTTATATATATATATATATATATATATATATATATATATATATATATATATGTACTTATATATATTATCTGTGGTCGAACTCTGTTCGATGAGCCTGGATTTTACATCCGGAGCGTTTACGTGCTTTTATATATATATATATATATATATATATATATATATATATATTATCTGTGGCCGGACTTTGTCCGATGAGCCTGGATTTTATATCCGGTACGTTTACATGCTTATATATATATATATATATATATATATATATATATATATATATATATACATTTCATCCCACCTGGAGTTTACTTCGTGGTGGTTGATCGTTTTTACAGCTTTCTGTACATTTCGTCCCGCCTGAAGTTTCCTCCATGGCAGTTGATAGCTTTTACTGCTTTATTTACATTTCTGATCCCCCATGGAGGTACTTCGTGGTTGGTGATCATGTCCGTATATATATATTTACAGCTTTTATATATATACCTGCTTACTGCGTTTATATCAATTGCGGCATCATGTGAGCCTAGGAATCATATGGTCACAGATTCATCCCATTGGATCTAGATTCGGTTCCTGTGATGGACATTTTCAGCTGTGAGCAGCTTGTAAATTATTCTGCGGTGTCTGAATTTCCTAAGATGGTTTACATACCCACGAGGAATTCTGCACCTTTTTGTACATTATTTTCATACGGATGCCTCGCATCTGTCAAATAAAATCAATCCAGCCGAATACGAAATAAAATGGGAGTGTAAAAGGTCTCAATTACTATTGAGCATCAGGGTTTGAAAAACCTCTTTTATAAAACATCACTACCATATCTTGCTTAAAATTAAATTTTTACATAAAATTCAAACCCTGTGTAGATAGGTGTGAACGAGGCCTCGCACTACTTCCAAATAACAGCACATTGACCCACACACAGACATTCAGATAACAGTTTCTTGAAAAGAGGCGGTCACCGTGGTAACACGGATGTCAGGGGGTGCCTAACACCTTCCCTCCACATAACCCAGTCCCCAGACCCTAATGAATTTCGGTTTCACTGGCCCGTTTAGCAGTGTCACATCACTAGGTTAATGTGCAAACCTTTTCTCGGTTGTGTTGGTACAACCATTTAAAAAACCAACTCGCGACTCTTAACAATCCATCGTCGACATTATACATGTCGGACCATTTTCACTTGTTTTTTCAAACAAATCTCACCTAAAATGAGAACACCAAAGAACAAGTAACGGAAAGGGACATTTAAAAATCCCGACGTCGACAGGTGGCAACTCTGCTGGGGACTCCAGTAAGAGGACTTAAGCCGCTATTACAATTTTTTCAAAATTGTTATCTGCTTGTGTGTGGATGTTACATTTACATTTTATGATGAATGTGTACGAATGCATTTCCTTACTTAGTGCTTCGCATTATAAACTGCTCATGATATTAGTGCTTCGCACCATATCTGCTTGTGATATTAGTACTTCGCACATGTCATCATTTTCATAAGGTAAGACGCGATGTATGTGAATGTATGTTGTGTGGTCCCTCCACCAGGAGGCTATCTCATCGGTGTTTGATTACTGGACTCGTGAGAAGACTAATTCTCCGAGGCTCAGGAAAGGCACCACCCAAATTCACTCCAGTTGAAAGACCGAATTAACTTCCCGTCAAGTAGATTGCGATGATTTGGGAACCT
The DNA here is from genome assembly GCA_016801055.1 of Panax notoginseng. Lineage (NCBI taxonomy): Eukaryota > Viridiplantae > Streptophyta > Magnoliopsida > Apiales > Araliaceae > Panax > Panax notoginseng. The sequence goes on along the minus strand of CM029013.1, from coordinate 235,613,250 downwards.
TCATGCAAAAAGCCGCGAGAGTAACCTAAGATAGGTCAGCCTTTGATAAACCCAAAACAGAGGAAAGTCTCTTCATGCTATCATTTCAAATTACTTGTAAAGCACAATTACTTGTAATTATCTTCCATATCTATCTCCATGTAATGTGAATTATGAAGAAATGTGTACACATACATGCTATAAATAGCTAACATCCGTTTTGTTAGATAAAATTCCTAATTTGGACACATCGCATAGCATGTTATTATCCACCCTAAAGACTAAACTATGCAAGTCTTTTGCAGGGAATCAATCGGACCTACCACCCGTTCAAAGTCCAAAAAGGCAACAGGCCTACAGTCAATCATGTCGTCATCCGACCAGACTGAACTTAATCCAGTTTCTCGTAAAGAATTCGACGGATTAAGCAAACAGATTACAGATTTGGTTGTTCTACTAAAAGAATTACACCAGTCTACACAGGGTCAGAAAATACCCGTACATGCTGAATCCTCCACACAAGGAGGAACCCAGGTCGTTACAATACCTGAACTGCAGTTGGATCCGACCAACAAAACTCATGATGCTGTACATCCCACTGGAGACCCAGACACTGGTGACATCAAAAAGAAAGTCCTCCAAATGGAAGAGACTCTTCGCACTATCAAAGGAATTGGAACACACGGGAGTGTTTCATATGTTGATTTGTGTATTTTCCCTGGTATTCATTATCCAGAAAAGTTTAAGACTCCTGACTTTGAAAAATATGACGGGTTAGGAGATCCTTACACACATCTACAGGTGTTTATTGGAGAACTTGGATCTTATGCAGTGGATGAAAAATTCAGAATGCAACTGTTCCAAAAAAGTCTAACTGGAGAAGCCCGTTCGTGGTACACAAGATTAGATAATTCAAAGATCCATAGTTGGGAAGAGCTAGCACACGCTTTCCTCACCCAATACAACTTTCAATCTCAAATGGCTCCTGATCGGTATCAAATTACGAAGATCAAGAAATAGTCTAATGAGTCTTTCAAAGAGTATGCTCAGAGGTGGAGACGCCTGGCTGCCCAAGTTAGTCCTTCCAAGACAGAATCAGAGACGGTCATGACTTTCATAGACATACAAGAAGCACCTTTCTATGAAAGAGTTTTAGCCGGCATCTGCAAACCATTTTCTGAAATGGTCAAACATAGGGATATGGCTGAAATGGGATTGAAATCCAAAAAGATTCAAGACCTAGCTGCACTCAAAGAAGTTCCTGATCACCTCTAATCTGGAAATTATGGGAACAACCCTAAGAGGGTCCATAAAAAGAAAGAAGAGGATGTTTCCCTAATACTACAGGGTCAAAAAGGCAGTCAAAACATGCCTATCCAGAGGAGAAATTACACTCCCTTTCAAGCACAATCTGCGAACCCTCCAGTACCAAAAGGTAGAGAAGTCAAATGACCTCGAGTATTCACACCCTTAGGGGACACCCTCGAGAACATTCTCAATCTTCTAACAACACAGAAGAAAATCACGCATCTTCTTCCACCAGCCAGCCCTAATGGACAAGGTTTTAATGCTACTCAGAAATGTGCTTATCATGCCGGGGCCCCTGGACAACGGGGAAATAGTGGTCACCAAACCCGATCAACCTCAAATTCAAGACAACCCTCTTCCTCAACACAAAGAAGAAGAGGTCAATATAATCAATTGGAGCAGTGGATAGAGTTCCAATTTCAGCTGTGAATCCTCCCAGACCTCCAAAGATGGTGATGACAGATGGGATTATGCTAAGTTCCAATTCACAATGGAACGAAAGATGAAAGCTCTCTGTAAACAAATTGAGCAATTGACGAAACTGGTGACTTTTCAGCATCAAGTGACTCGTCAACTAATCAGTCAGGAGCATGCCAGTCTCCTACCTATTGTCATGAATATTCCCTCTTAACTTTCATAAAATGAAATGCTGGAAGACAAAGTGACGAAGAGAGCGAATGCTAAGGCCCGTTGGGATTTTGCCAACAAAAGGGAATTCACATATTTGGGCCAACCTATGGAGGAAATCCTTCATATGTTAATCAATGAAGGAAGGATTAGTTCCCTTCTACCTCCAATCAACTCCCGCTCAGGACGATACAACTCTAAGGGAGTATGTCAATATCATTCTCAATATCACGATCACAACACAGAAGCATGCTGGGCACTCTGCCATCTTATTCAAAATTTAATCGACAGTGGCGTACTGCGTCAGGCAGATAACGACACTGTGTTACAGGTAAGTGAGGATTCGTGTCCTACTAAGTGGAAGAGTGTAGTAGCAGTCATATCCACTAAAAATGATGGGGTTAACAAATCACTTGTCATGCCAGTAATTCAACTCAAGGGAATCAACAATCCTTTAAAAGTGGCCGCTCCCGAGCCAATCAACTTGCCGTGCAGAGCACAATATCCTATTGTTTGCTTGCGCACAGTTCCATTGAATTATGGAGAGGGTGAAGGATCCACCTCGCGTACAACTGCTACAGTATCGAAGGAGAATCCACTGTATCTTCCCTAACGGGTAATAAAGCCTGTCATCAAATCTAAGGGGAAAGTACCCCTTCAGAAGACTAAAAATTTCCTCCGCACTATGGGTTATAATGAAGCCAAGGTTGTTTTAAGCTTGAAAGAAGCTCCACAACAGATATCAATCTTGGACTTGGTCCTGACATCCGAGAATCACCGGAAGGTCTTGTAAAAGGTTTTAGAAGAAGCCTATCTACCGACATCAGTTGATACGGAAAAGTTTTAACATCTGGTTGATCACATTTTCAACAACAATGTGATATCCTTCACTGATGATGACATACCGCCCGAAGGGACCGGTCATTGCAAACCGTTGCACATTGCGGTCTTGTCCTTCGGATATATGGTGGCGGGAGTTTTAATAGATGGAGGTTCCTCTCTAAATATCTGCTCATATGCTACCTTGGTGAAGATGACTATCAATCCCAATCGAATTCGGAGTAGCCATACCATCATCAAAGCTTTTAATGGAGCCCGTCGTAACTCGGTCGGAGTAGTTGAGCTGCCAATTGAGATTGGTCCTCATACATTCTGCTTATCCTTCCATGTGCTCAAGATAGATTTAGGATACAACCTGTTCTTGGGATGACCATGGATTCACATGGCAGGGGCAGTCCCCTCCACTCTTCACCAACAATTGAAATACATCATCAACAATAGCTTGGTCACAGTCAACGCTGAACCAGAGATTCCTCAGCATGGGGACATGCCGCTCATCAATGCCAACAAGGATGTTGAGCCAATTAGTTTTCATGCTTTGGAAATAAGCAATACCCAATACCATGTTATTGGAACGCCACTGCCCGAACCCCAGATTTCTGCCGAGGTAATGTCAGGCATGCAAGAAATGATGTCGTTAGGTCATAAATTGGGACAAGGGTTGGGTAAAGATTGTCAGGGTGTTAAATATCCTATTCGCTTAACCCAACAAATTAGGACAGCTGGACTAGGCTATTTTGCCAGCTCTAGTTACAGGAATTCTCATAATCATCAGCAGATTCCTGCAGCTTCAACCATGCGACATTTAGCTTCGCCTTCAAGCTTGAGTCCGCACAACCTCCCGTAAAGGTGTCATCCAATATAATGGCGATGTTATTTCCTAAGCCAGTACCGGTGGAGGAGAAAGAAATCTTTGTTCCAGATTTCGCAGTGGAAGAAGAGCAACGAAGAATCAAGCAAGATGTCATCAGGATGATGTCCGGCATACGCATCATCGTTCATGATGAGCATACCAACAGATACACCCAGACGATGATTGCCTAGATGTAATGGCTATCATTCGAAACAGGGAAGATGATGATAATCCCTCTATCACTCTGGTTCACCCGAAATTTGCTCTTGCCAATTGGAACAGCATTCCTTGCATTGGTCGTCAAGGGTAAAGCGGGCAGAAACTCTTTTTGCCCTGTAGATATAATAACTGCTTACTTTTATGTACAGTATTAGCGGTTTATTTTGTCAGTATATGCTAACACTGTGTATGATCAACACATTTCATATATACTAAGTGAAAGCATATTTTGTTTCAGGACTCTGAATTTAGATGTGCCTGTACTTGCTGATACGGTGCCTCTTCTCCATGTGGATTGTACCTTTGATGTAGAGATGAATTCAGCCTTGGTGGATATACCGGATGACATTGAGGTGCCTCCATAAATTCAAAAATGGGTCAAAGACAAACCAAAACCCAACCTTGATCAAATCACTCCTTTCAATCTTGGAACCTTAGAAAACCCTAAGTTAATCCAGTTTGGTTCAGACCTTACCCCAAACCAACGGAGTGACATGGTTATGCTACTAACCCAGTTCCAGGATGTGTTTGCATGGTCTCAAAAAGATATGGTGGGTTTGTCCACTGACATTGTCCTTCATCGCATTCCCATCAAAGAGGGATTCAAGCCAGTCAAGCAAAAGCTCAGACGATTGAAACCTTGAATGGAGTTTAAAGGTGAAAGAAGAAATTGTGAAACAATTTCAAGCTGGCATCATAATGGTGTCTACATATCCTGAGTGGATATCCAACATCATGCCCGTACCTAAACCTGGAGGAAAGCTGCGAGTTTGCGTGGACTACCGGGACTTGAACAAAGCTTGCTTAAAAGATAGCTTTCCCGTGCCATTTATCCACATTCTCATTGACAATACTGTGCAATACGACATGTACTTCTTTGCAGATTGCTTTGCGAGGTATCATCAGATCATGGTTGCCGAGGAAGATCGTGAAAAAAATGCTTTCATCACTCCTTGGAGAACTTTTTTCTATAGACGGTTGTCATTCGGCCTCATCAATGCTGGAGCTACCTATCAACGAGCTATGATGGCTCTTTTCCACGATTTAATGCATAAAGAGATCGAGATCTATGTGGATGACACTATTGTCAAGTCCCGAAAGGAGGATGACCATATAGACCATCTTAGGAAGTTGTTCAACAAGTTGCGTAAGTACAACTTGAAGTTGAATCCAGCTAAATGCGCCTTTGGCGTTAAATCAGGCAAGTTGCTAGGATTTCTAGTCAGTCACAAAAGGATAGACCTGGATCCTGCCAAAATCCAAGCCATCACTAAAATGCCCATTCCTCAGACAGAAAAGGAAATACAGGGATTTTTGGGAAGAATCAACTTCATTAGCAGATTTATTTCTCAACTCACAGCAACATGTGAGCCAATCTTTAAGCTATTAAGGAAGAACTCCTCCATGAAATGGAATGAGGAGTGCCAGACTGCCTTCCTTACAATCAAGAAACAGCTAATTAAACCTCCCATTTAGGTACCACCTAGGGATGATGTTCCCCTGTTTATGTATCTGCCCGTAAGTGACAATGCCATGGGCTGCCTGCTGGGACAGAAGGATGATAGAGGCCTAGAACGAGCTATCTATTACCTCAGCAAAAGATTCTGCAGCAGTGAACACAAGTACACTCTGATCGAAAAGACGTGTTGTGCTTTAGCATGGGCTGCCATGAGGTTACAACATTACCTCCATGGTCACACAACCCATCTCATATCTCGCATGGATCCTCTCAAGTACGTGTTCAGTAAACCCATACTGAATTGTCGACTGTCCAGATGGCAGTTGATCCTACAACAATTTGACATCGTATATGTGACTCAAAAGTCCATCAAAGGTCAAGGAATTGCGGATCAATTGGATGCCGCACCATCTGGGGATTTCAAACCCTTGGAGACATACTTCCCTGATGAAGGAGTAATGATAATTCAGCAACACCATCAGTACGATACACGCCAAAAGTGGAAGGTGTATTTCAATGGAGCTATTAATATGGAAGGTTCTGGAGCTGGAGCAGTTCTAGTATCTGATACGGGGGAGCAGTATCCCATCGCCGTCAAATTATAGTTTGTCAGCACCAACAATACGGCTGAGTATGAAGGCTGTCTTATGGGGCTAAAACTTTCCCATTCAATGGGCATCAGACGGTTAACTGTCCTTGGAGATTCGGAGTTGGTAATCAGACAATCCACCGGAATCTATCAAACCAAGGAACTACATTTGTTGCCTTACCATTGGTAGGTTTTAAAGATGGCTTTGGGATTCGAAGAAATATCCTTTCTACACATTCCTCGTAATAGGAATGATTTCACGGACGCGTTAGCAACTTTGGCCTCCTTGATTCGCATATCAGACAAGGGACACTTGCAAAGCGTCACAATTTCCCTGCACAAGGCCCTAGCCTACGGGAATTACGTTGGAGATGTATCGGATGAGCTACCTCCCATCCAACATCCTTGGTATCTGCATATCAAGAAATATCTGTGAGATGGATCTACACCCGCTGAGGCGAGCCCGACTGAGAAAAGGCGGATCCATCGATTTGCTATGAAATTCTACCTGAGTGGAGATGCGCTCTACAAAAGAGATGTAGGATTGGGTCTCCTCAGATGTTTAGACAAAGATCAAGCCCAAAGGCTTCTGGATGAAATCCATGACAGAGTCTGTGGCCCCCACATGAGTGGCCGCCTCCTTGTTAAGAAAGTCCTCAGGACGGGACATTATTGGCTATCTCTCAAAGCTGATTGTAATTACCATGTCAGGAGATGCTATCAGTGCCAGATTCATTGGAATGCTATACACGCCCTTCCACGGGAACCTCACAATATGAGTTCACCTTGGCCCTTCTCAATGTGGGGAATGGACATTATCGGGCCCATTAAGGCTAAAGCCAGTAATGGTCATCGATTTATCTTTACCATGATCGACTACTTCACCAAGTGGGTAGAAGCAGCCTCCTTCCCCAGGGTTACTAAAGAAGTCATCATTACTTTCATCAGAAACAATGTTATTTGTCGATATGGACAACCAGAGGTGATTGCGTCCGATAATGCCAAGAACCTCAACAACAAAATGATGGATGAATTATGCAGTAAATTCCAAATCAAACATCTCAACTCAGTCATCTATCGTCCGAAGATGAATGGTGTTGTTGAAGCGACTAACAAGAACATCAAGAAGATTATGCAAAAGATGTCCGCCAATCACAAAAATTGGCCTGAAATATTGCCTCTGACTGTGTTAGCCTACAAAACCTCAATGCGCACTTCCACTTGGGGCAACCCCCTACGCATTATCCTATGGGATGGAAGAAGTGCTCCCCATAGAAGTTAAGATGGAATCCTTCAGAGTATTGATAGACTCTCAGTTGGATGAAGACCAATGGGTACAAGATAGGTATCACCAATTGTCTCTAATAGACGAAAGGTGAACTGCGGCTATCTTCCATGGTCAGTTATATCAGCAAAGGATCGCCCGATCCTATAACAAAAAAGTTCGGCTAAGGCAATTCAGACAAGATGACTTGGTTTTGAAGAAAATACTGGACAACCAAGATCAGTCTAAGGGAAAATTCGCTCCTAACTGGGAAGGCCCGTTTGTTGTCAAAGAAGTATTGACAGGAGGCGCTCTCAGATTGCAAGAAATGGACGGCGATGAATTTCTGCAACTCATCAACTCAGACGCCGTGAAACGATACTATGTCTGAAGTTACCATCAAATAAACATCTTTGTGGTAGACCATCAGGTCACCAGTCATTCCGGTTCTTTAAACCTTTACCACAAACAACTTTGCTACACTTTGCCCCTCAGGGAAACATACCTTTCAAGCCAGCAGCCTGGCTTTCTCCTTTGCGTTCCTACAACTTAGGTCATCCCACCGTGTATTGAACCTCTTACGTTTACAGTTTGGCTACCTATACATGCGATCAAACTTCCTGTAGTTTATCCTCAACCTAGGATTAAACTTTCTCTCCTCCCCGCACTCTGACCTGCACATGGGATTACCCTTTTCATCTCGCCCTGAGGGGTGAACTACGTCGACCTGATCTCCTCTTCAATAGGAGTACGTAGGCAACCATTTCATATGGCCCGGTCGCAATAAAACAAAACAACAAAAACATTCCTACACCATTCCTGCCACATACAGCGTTGAACCTCTTACACCAGGTTCGAACTACGCAGACCTGATCTCCTCTTCAATAGGAGTACGTAGGCAGCCATTCATGGTGCGGTCTCACCCCTACCAAAACATAAACCCTTGTCAGTTGGTACTGGGATCATCCTTCAAACCACTACATTTCATTCGGCTTCAGACCAAAGGGATGGAATTTCCTGAACTCCTCCCAAATAGGAGATTCGGCGACCATCTAAGCGGCGGTTGTACCTCGAAGAGTAACACCAATCCATAAGAGATGGAATTAGCTGGGCTTCTCCTGAATAGAAATGCTGGCGACCATCTGTGGTGCAGTTAATCTCAGAGAGGAAAGCCACATTCCTCTCCTCATTTTAATACAGAAACCAGTCCCAAGACACCAAGAGATGGTAGGGATACATACAGATCGATGATCCATTCTGAACTATCCAGAGATAACTCAATGTCCATCCACCGAGAAGGAATTCAGAATACATCAAGATCACAAGCACTGAAGCAGCAGGAAAAAAATCAAGCAAGCAACAAGGCATATCCAAAAGGGAAGTGATCAAAAATATATTTCCCTGTCATTTATATAATGTTGTTTGATATACACAATGTAAACTGTGCATGACAAAATGGCTAAGCTAGTCTGTGCAAGAAAATACAAGATCACCTACAAGTCAGGGTATATGCGAGCTAACAAGCCCAACATGGCGTCCCTCTCAGAAGATGGAGGTAAAGTTGTGGTCTCCTGTATGAGAATATCTATACGACCCAACAGATCTGTAGCCATCTGCATGGTGACCATATGTTCATCAATATATGCGCTTATCTCTGCAATCATGCCAGTGGTAAGGGACCTCACTGCAATACTATCTGTAACGGCTACATCTCGGGCAGATATGGCGATATCCCGCTCAACTATCACTGCATCTTTGGCTGATATAGCCTCATCCCGCTCAACGACGGCGGCATCTCTACGAGCCAAGGCCTCGTCTCTCTCCAATAGAGCGGCCTCCCTCCCATCAAGAACAGTCGACATCATAGATCGAATCTGATCTCTCTCAAAAGTCATCAGATGAAGACTCTGCTCTAAGTACTATGCCGAGTGCTGAATCACAACAGTACTGGTACTAGGAGAATCCAAAAGAAATGCTGGCAACCCAGCAGTAGGCTCCTCCTCGATGTAGGTATCAATGTCCTCCATGGGCTCTACATCATCTAACTCGCTCTCCGGTACTGCAAATACTGCTGCAGCCGATAAAATCTCTGTCTCCATCCACGCGGAGTACTCTACGGAATAACCAGGATGACTGACAGAAAAAGCCGCTCTCTCGCGCTGATCCCAGCAGGCGTATACCCGAGATCTATCCTCTGTTGAGAGGTACCGAGAAGCTGAACGCTGACCTGTCGCCCCCTCAAAAGGATGAAAATCCTGGAACTGGTCGAACTGCGACATCACGGCCAATGGGTGATAAATGGTCACTCCCCTCAAACCAGCCAGAGGGAGATAGTCCATGCCTGGAGCATGAGTAATGAAGCTGTATGGTGAGTTAAGCCCCGAACACGGCAATATGCTGAATGGATCTCTGATATCTGCCAAGAATGTGGACCAGGATGGAGCATCTATACACTCTGATGGCTGAAAAGAGTATGACATAGCTACATCATGGGTGAAACAGTACCCATGCCGTCTAAAAGTGCCAATCGGTCTCAAGTGTGACATGAACCACACATATAGCATAACTGAACTCCCAGTGAACACTCATGTAGGATATGTGCAACAATATGATGCCGACCGCAGGGTCTCTACTACAATCATAGGTACAATGGTATGACCCTCCCTGAGAGCTCTCACGGCCATGATAACGCCTATATCTATCTCATCTATATATCGCGGCATGTACACATATGACAATACACATAGCATTAGTACGTCAACTCTGGCCAAGTGCCAATGAGCCTCTGGTGCGGTGAAATCCCCGAAATGTCGTGAATAGCTATCCTCCGAGCCAAATCTGTCGTACAGAAAATGCTGGGATATCACGTGGCCAAATGTCAACTCATCCTGTACCACTCTGCGCCTCAATCCTGTGAGAGTCATGAATCGTCTACTCATGTCTCCCAAAGCCAGATGTACGCAAGGTCTGTCTAGAGGTAGCATCGTCAATCGTGCATACTCCTCCAGAGTAGGAGTCAACTCATGGTTGCCGAATCGAAATACCTGCCTATCCGGTAGCCAATGTTCTATCATCCCGTCCACAAATCCTGCGGGAACCTGAAAAGTCAAAAAGGTCATGGTATGCTGCAATAAATGATCTACAGTCACCCTGTCTGGTGGTGACATGCTATCATACCACGATCTCATACCCGATGCCACCATTGAATGTGGGGTATGATCTATGCGGCTAACTGTCAAAGAAGTCATCTGTACGGACCGTGTCATAAGACCATCCAGGGGTCAATACCGAATATCTCTGGACATACATACATATGCATAACATGATACATACATAACAGATAATAGATGGCAATATGATATAGGGAAGAAAAAAACAATGCATACATTCCTAAGTATATCATCATCTAATACATCATCTCTATACAGCTACAAATGCAGGGAAATGGGGCACAGCCACCCAATATCTAACAAAGGCCTATCAAAAGATATAATGAGAATGGGGCACAGCCACCCAATATCTAACAGAGGCCTATCAAAAGATATAACGAGAATATACATCAGAAGAAGACAATGGTGTTGATGTCCACATCATCAATCCTGTCCACCTGATGTAATCCTCCTGAGTCACTAGATCTCTATCAACAGGGATGGCATGCCTATATAGAGGAGGATCTACGCCGACAAAATCGAATGGGTCACCTAAGGGGCCAGCGCCTGAGCTGGAAGGATCAAATGAAGCCGCCTCTGTCGAGTCTCTGCCCAAATGCTGGATAAATATATGTGCCTGGTCCAACAGCCGAGTCAAACTCTCAATCTGGGTCATATGAGTCAGATCTCGGACACAAGCTATCCAATCTGTCATCATCAAAGATCCTGGAACTATATCCCCCATAAACTGTGTGGCACGGGACTGAGCTCCAATAGTGGGAGGGGACCACCACCGATAGAACGTCTCCTGAGTACATGGACCCTCTGACAATGCAAAACCGTCAACCCCAACAATGGGATATCAATGACGGGTGACTGCGATACAGGCCAATAATGACTGGCAGGAGGCAAGATCGGTATACGAATCTCCCCTGTGGTGCTCCTAAAAGCACGCTCTCCTAAATAGAGCTCCTAGCCTCCATCTGTGAAGAAAGGAACTCTCCTGGTGGAAATCACATACTTGACTCCAGTCGGGTATCCATCCTCAAAACCCACGGTCAGGTGTTCCCCGGAATAGGGAAGCCATGTGATGGTGTCGGTTGTCAACAACTATAGTTGCATACGACAATGAGTGAATCCCTCAGCTACAGGGACCTCTGGCAGAATTGAATGATGCCATTGCCGTCCTCGTGGATAGGTGTCTAAACCTAACACACTCACGGGATGCAAGCATGGAAGCCTCTCATAGGCCCAAAACTGCCAACACAAAGGCAAACATCTGCTATCAGTTAACACTCTTAACCTATACATGGTAAATGACAAGAGAAATACTCACCAGCAGAAATGGGTAAAATCCTAGCCAAGTCTCGGTCAAACCCTATGAGCGCATACGCATGCCCCGGAGGAAATAGGCAAAGGTGTAGGAGCCCCAATCATACTCTCCAATACGATCCACATCACGCGTGGCGCTGATTAAAGCAACAGATACCGTGGAAGAGTTATCTGTTATGAAGCAGCCTCTAATGATCATCAGGAACAATCGCTGCAGAACACGATCCCTGATTCTGACATCATCAGGCATAGGCTCACTCAATAGCCTGCTCATAGCATCTACACTCAAAGGACCAGAACGGACAGTCCTGCCTTTGAGCGCCGCCGTCGGAACTCCTAATAAGGATCTAACGACAGTAGGGGTAATATTTGCCATGCAAGGCACTGGCTCCCCTCCAAACTCCATACCTGTGATAAATCGCCAATCCATAGGCGTCATCATCACCTCGCAATCTAGCAGATGGAGTGACTGAGTCTGATGAAACCATCTCTCAGACAATGCCCTGAGGTAACCCCAGGGACAACGATGTGGAAGGATGGAGAAAAATGCCCCAAATCCCCACTCATGCACTACCGCTCTATAGTCAGGATGAAGCGCCTGATACATGGAGTGAATGCTGAACCAATTCCCTCGAGGCTGTGTAAAACCAGGAACCTGCATAAAATATAGATCAACATCAAAACCCTTTAATCCTCATCAATAGGAAAGAAGGAAGATCAAAGTCTAACGCCATACCTCGTTAGCATGCAAATACATCGATGGATGTCTGCTCAAGTCACCCAGCAACTCTGGGTTCACCACCTGAATGCTCGGAAGCTCCTTGCGAGGGGCATGTGCAGCAGGAGCGGGATCCTCTATCAGAATATCCGCCTCCTCATCCTCAACGTCTGGAACATCTACCTGGACAGGACGTATCATGGCCTCCACCAACCGTCGAGCCTGTCTGACAGAATGGGGATGATGTACTTCAGAAGCCCTCCGCCGTACACCAGAAGTGACTCTATAGGAACTGCTCGGCTGATCCAGATCCATAGTGTCTGGACAATAAGTCTCCAAATCACCTCAGAAAGGGTGTGGTATTTCCTTACCTAGAGCTTTCTAGAATGCATTTTATGACTATATGCATGCATGCATTTACTTTAACATATATAGTAGAGTTAAAATGCATGACTACCCAATGCCTACATTTGTAAAAAAATTTCCATAGTCCTCTATAAAAATAGGACTGGATACATGCATACAGGCATGTCTAGGTGGCCATTCAGTAGCACACCTGCCCCAAAGTCATATACATAATATATGCATTAAAAATTAAAATCATCATGCATCAGGCCAACCTCAATACTAGGAGTACTTTGCCTTGCTACCTTCTGCTCATTGGACCTCAAATAGGACAAAAAATAGCAGAAAAAGGTGCCAATTTGACTGTCTCAAAAGTTAAATTTTTTCACATAATTATGTTCAACGTGGTTTAATACTAACATTTACTATGTTGAATATTTTTTATCTAGTCGTTTGTACATACATAATCACTACTATGTGTTTAGATGCATTCCATGCGATAACTCAAAATCCAACGGACAGAAATGAGAGAAAATATAGGCATATATTACCAGGATAGTGCAGAACACTCGTACGGTGACAGATTTTGTATAAAGCAGCCCGAACTCAGCAGATCTGAAAGAGGCATGCGTATTTTCCTTCGCGCGACAAGTTGAAAGTGACTTGTGAGACCAGCCTGCTGGATTATATCATCCACGGTTGGCCGCAGGCCCATCTATAGCTGCAGCAGGTGCACCTGTGGCACTCCCATGCTAGTCCCATCCCTCCGGCTCGGTCCAGTTCGAGTTGCAAAGGAGTTCTTACAAGCTAAAAAGGCCAAACCCGGGATAAAAACGCTACACAATTGAGCAGAATAGCCTGAAACCTTGGTATTTTTGGATCCAACTATGGCTTTCTTTTCATCCATTGGTATTCACCCGAACATAGGGTTTACTATACCGATGATTCAAGTCTTTGCATACCACATTCGAAATACCATACAGAGGTCCGATGCCGTCAGCGTAAGGTTGTCACCCCAATCTTTTCACACAAACAATCCCCGATGGGGGTTACAAAGTGAAATCCCCGACGGGGGTTACAACGTGAAATCCCCGACGGGGGTTACAACGTGAGATCCCCGGTGGGGGTTACAATGCATGCTCATCCGTTGACACACAAATCAATGAAGGTCAAGCAGCCTTGACATTAATACAGCCGATAGCGATTTAAACCTATCAGAGCTCTGGAGCTATTCGAGGTTTTCACACTCGACCACTCAGATCCCCGGCAACGCAATGTTCCGTTGATTCACACGTCGGCAGAGGTCAAGCAGCCTTGACAGTATATCCTACAGGATTTTTCAGCCGTTGATTCACATGTTGGTGAAGTACACGTCAACGAAGGTCAGGCATCCCTGACAGCATTTGCTGTTGGCAGTAAACCCAACAGAATCTTGGCATATTCTGGCGATACTAACTAGGAGAGGTCAATATCATCAAAGAGGATAGATGATGTAATATGTTATACACATCCTCAAACAGATCAAGCTTTATCCCCAGAGATCTCTTACACAAAAGAGGTACATCTGCAGTATCAAGTCATTATCCAGGAAATTGGTGATAACTCCAACATCAACGTCCTAACAGATTCAGATTACACATCAAATCTGTTCATCGTTACCAATCCCCAGTTGAAGTAACAGGGAGCCAGCAATCATCCCCAGCGTGTTGGGCTACAACCCCGTACACATGCATCATACATTGGCATCATGTTAATTCACATGACATCATGTTTATCTTGTTGTATTTCAAGTGTCTAGGATTCTTTATCCTACCCATGCATCGTCATGCATGAGTATGATAAAGAGGGGAATCTGTAGACACTCGAAATTTTCTGTACACCTGTCACTAACATTGCAGGAGAGCAGATTCGTCTTTTGAGAGGGAACCCTGAAAGACGATCCATATCCGTACCGGATACTACCGGAAGTTCAGGATCAACTCCAGATCACAATCTGGAAGTAATAATCTCGGAGATAACCCCGAGGCATGCAGGTACAATACTGGAACACACATCGAAGAAGACCGATTAATCTCAGAGATAACCTCTAGGTATCCAGTCTCAGTCCCAACCATGGGAATAACCACCAACCTTGGCGATAACCCCAAGGAAGGAAATTTCGGCTATAACCCCGGAAATGCTTGTTACAAATACAACCAGCTTCAATCTCTGCGCTCACAATGAGATCCACTGTACCAGCCTGACGATAACATCGGGAAGACAGACACACCTCAAATATGACAATGAGGACCTTCAACAAATTACAGCAGTCTAATCTCAGTGAAGCGGAGCAACATCTGCTTTATCAGCCCAATCCGGCGATAACACCGGTGAGGGGCAACATCGTCATCTGACCAACACAATGTCATGCCACGTCACCTTAACTATGACGCCCCCAAAATTAGGTATACATCACCCATCTTGGGTCGTCAATACATGATACAGAATACAAATACAACTTACTAATACAACCGTCGTGTACAATACGACAAAACATAACTGTGAGTTTGAATACAATTATTTTCTATTAGAGACTATACAAACTCAAAAGGAGTCCTCATTACAATTATTATCACACTATTTAATAGAATAGTGAGGACTACTAATACTGTCATCTGGTCCATCACTCCGTTCCCCGACTCGTCCCAGCTATATTCTCATTTCCTGAAGAGAACATTGAAAGAAAGGGTGAGCTCAACTAGCCCAGTAAGAAATATTATGACTAAGATAATGCAGAATAAATTATCATTAGCCTTCAACAGTGTTAAACTGATAAAATATAACGAATATCAAGTTTAACTGCAGCGGAACAAGTAATCCACTAAAAGAGTCAAGTAGAGAATAAAATCTACTATCTTCTATGATTTAAAAGGTTTTTCAACACTGTTATCGCTGGGACTCAGCTTAATAAAATAATCCACATCATCGAATCACCCCTGCACTACGGCCAAGGATATTCGTGTATTCATTAATGGTCATGATCATGCCAACAACTGTCCATCAATGCACTACGGGCCAATGAGGACTTTTACGACATCATTTGTAACATTACGGTCATGATTACACCGAATAATCCCTGGTTATAATCATATCAAGTCCATCTATGCATTACATGCCATAGATGACTTTCAACATTTTATAAACATGAGGATGATGACAATGATATAAGAATTCAATAAAACAAGTTCAAGAATTAATTTATCCAAGAATTAACAACGTCCAAATTGTCAACATGATACTGCTTTGTGGAGTAAAATTCAAGAATGTTTAGAAGAATATTTTCATGAAAAGATACTGGATGAACCACAATTATCAAGGATATTCCACTAATTTCATGGAGTATAGAAGTTAAAACTTAACCAACTGAGTATAATAAAGAATTGAATAACAAAAGAAATCACTCAGCATGCGATAGACAGCACAGACAGGTTATTTCAACAGAATAATAAATAATGGAACCAGGTCCGGCGTAAACGCACAGACAGGATATTCTGACAGAATAATAAATAATGGAACCAGGTCTGGCGTAAACGCACAGACAGGATATTCCGACAGAATAATAAATAATGGAACTAGGTCTGGCGTAAACACACAGACAGGATGTTCCAACAGAATAATAACAAGACAGAACTAGGTCCGGTGTAAAACACACAAACAGGATGTTCCAACAGAATAATATTAAAAAAAGAACCAGGTCCGGTGTAAAACACACAGACATGATGTTCCAACAGAATAACAGAAGAATGTCACCAAGTATAGGGTAGACCGCGTATACAGGTTATTCCAACAGAATAATAAGAAATGGAATAACAACAGTTCTCTTCATGAATAAGAAAGAATAACACCCCTTACCGTTTTAAAGAATAACTGAAATAAAGAAGTAGTTAAGTAGCAGAATACTTTTCTTCTCTCTCTCTATAGTTTCTCTCTATAGTTTCTCTCTCTAGAGTTCAGTGAATTCGTAAGAAATAATGAAGGAATGAGCTGCTATTTATAGAAAAATAGAATGCATAGTAACTAATCCATGAACGGTCTAGATTGATTACTTTAATCTGACGGTCCAAATTTAAAGAAAAATCTTTTAAATAAAATATGATATATTCTATTTATAGAATAACTTTAATAAAGTATTATGTTTTATATAAAAAGATTTTCTGTTTTATTACGTTAATAATACGAATAAAACAAAACTTCATTATCGCTAAATAATTCATATTATTAACTGACAATAATTGAATCAAACTGAGTGACTTCTCACATAAGCATTAATAATCAATACCGTGTGCTACTATGCAACCACACGTATTACTGTACTTTTACTACCGAGTAGTTCGACAGTATCAATGGTAAAACTTCCGCAATTATTTTTAATAAAATATTTTTGTTATTTTCTCAATCCGACAATAATTCCGTTGTGGGGTCCACCAATTATTGTGCCGTTGTACGAATATTCCCTGTTAAAACGAATATTCCCCGACCAATCGAATATTATATAACAACTTGCGTACTTTGCAAAATTTATAAATATTACCCACAACTATAACATTATATCAAATTAACTCCATAATATTCAAATATGATATTTATAGAAAATTCATCTTTATTTATAAAAATTGGGGTTTTACATTAACATATCTACGCAACAATGTCCCACAAGACAAATCAATCCCGAGTGACTATTATGTGGGGTAACGGATGAAAGTTGAAACTTGAAGGCCGGAGGGCATCGTCCCATTTTCAATGACTTCGCACAAACTCTAATCTCATGCCATCGTACAACTCTCGATAATGGTGGTCCGAAATAGGACCTGTATACCTCAAACGAGTGCCCGAATTACACTTCTAAAAGTTCGAGTGGACATTACAGTGCCTGCGTGCACGTACTTCGAGACGACCTGAACCGAAAAACTCGGGCCCACCCGGGTTGCCTCTGGTACACCTGCAGCTCAGCCTGCGGCTCCACCCTCCATAAATAAAGGGCTTGGGGTGGCCATTTTGTAAGAGAAAATGATGAGGAAGCCCTGCCCAATTTGCTCTGCACTCGTCACACGCAATGTACTTTCCCTTTTTAAACACCTGTGAGCTCATATATTGCCCTTTTGTACCTACAAAAGTCTATGTTTACTCACTTTAAAGATATAGAAGTCTTCTTTGGCAGCCCACTTCAAACCTTCTCACACACTTTAGAGTATTTCTTTTCATTTTTGCACACACCCTTCTACACGTTGAGAGTCGTGTTGCTTGCTTTTGCCCGAACTTCAGTCCGTGGTTTCATTTCAGTCTATATATATATATATATATACATTTCGTCCCACCTAGAGTTTACTTCGTGGTGGTTGATCGTTTTTACAGCTTTCTGTACATTTCGTCCCGCTTGGAGTTTCCTCCGTGGCGGTTGATAGCTTTTACAGCTTTATTTACATTTCTGATCCCCCATGGAGGTACTTCGTGGTTGGTGATCATGTCTATATATATATATTTACAGCTTTTATATATATACCTGCTTACTGCGTTTATATCAATTACGGCATCATGTGAGCCTAGGAATCATGTGATCACAGATTCATCCCATTGGATCTAGATTCGGTTTCCGTGATGGACATTTTCAGTTGTGAGTAGCTTGTAAATTATTCAGCGGTGTCTGAATTTCCTCAGATGGTTTACATACCCACGAGGAATTCAGCACCTTTTTGTACATTATTTTCGTACGGATGCCTCGCATCTATCAAATAAAATCAATCCAGCCGAATACAGAATAAAATGGGAGTGTAAAAGGTCTCAATTACTATTAAGCATCAGGGTTTGAAAAACCTCTTTTATAAAACATCACTACCATATCTTGCTTAAAATTGAATTTTTACATAAAATTCAACCCCTGTGTATATAGGTGCGAATGAGGCTTCGCACTACTTCCAAATAACAACACATTGACCCACACACACACATTCAGATAACAGTTTCCTAAAAAGAGGCGGTCACCGTGGTAACATGAATGTCGGGGGGTGCCTAACACCTTCCCTCCGCATAACGAATTCCTCGGACCCTAATGAATCTCGGTTTCACCGACCCCTTTAACAGTGTCACATCACTGGGTCAATTTTCAAATCTTTTCTCGGTTGTGTTGGTACAACCATTTAAAAAATCAACTGGTGACTCTTAACAGTCCATCGTCGACATTATACATGTCGGACCTTTTTCACTTGCTTTTTTAAACAAATCTCACCTAAAATGAGAACACCAAATAACAAGTAATGGAAAGACACATTTAAAAATCACGACGTCGACACCAACCTTGATCAAACCACTCCTTTCAATCTCGAAACCTTAGAAAACCATAAGTTAATCCAGGTTGGTTCAGACCTTACCCCAAACCGACGGAATGACATGGTTACGCTACTAACCCAGTTCCAAGATGTGTTTGCATGGTCTCATGAGGATATGGTGGGTTTGTCCACTGACATTGTCCTTCGTCGCCTTCCCATTAAAGAGGGATTTAAGCCAGTCAAACAAAAGCTTCGGCGATTGAAACATGAATGGAGTTTAAAGGTGAAAGAAGAAATTATAAAACAGTTTCAAGCTGGCATCATAATGGTGTCTACATATCCTGAGTAGATATCCAACATCGTGCCCGTACCTAAACCTGGAGGGAAGGTGCGAGTTTGCGTGGATTACGAGGACTTGAACAAAGCTTGCTTAAAAGATAGCTTTCCCATGCCATTTATCCACATTCTAATTGACAATACTGCGCAATACGATATGTACTCCTTTTCAGATTGCTTTGCAGGGTATCATCAGATCATGGTTGCCGAGGAAGATTGTGAAAAAACTGCTTTCATCACTCCTTGGGGAACTTTTTGCTATAGACGGTTGTCATTCGGCCTCATCAATGCTGGAGCTACCTATCAACGAGCAATAATGGCTCTTTTCCATGACATTATTGTCAAATCCTGGAAGGAGGATGACTGTATAGACCATCTCAGGAAGTTGTTCAACAAGTTGTGTAAGTATAACTTGAAGTTGAATCCAGCTAAGCGCGCCTTTGGCATTAAATCAGGCAAGTTGCTAGGATTTCTAGTTAGCCACAAAGGGATAGAGCTGGATCCTGCCAAAATCCAAGCCATCACGAAAATGGCCATTCCTCAGACAAAAAAGGAAATACGAAGATTTTTGGGAAGAATCAACTTCATTAGCAGATTTATCTCTCAACTCACAGCAACCAGTGAGCCTATCTTCAAGCTGTTAAGAAAGAACTCCTCCATGAAAAGGAATGAGGAGTGCCAGAATGCCTTCCTTACAATCAAGAAACAGCTAATCAAAGCTCCCATCTTGGTACCACCCAGGGATGATGTTTCCCTATATATGTATCTATCCGTAAGTGACAATGCCATGGGCTGCCTGCTAGGATAGAAGGACGATAGAGGCCTAGAACGAGCTATCTATTACCTCAGTAAAAGATTCAGCAGCAGTGAACATAAGTACACTCTGATCGAAAAGACGTGTCGTGCTTTAGCATGGGCTGCCATGAGGTTACAACATTACCTCCATGGGCACATAACCCATTTCATATCCCGCGTGGATCCTCTTAAGTACGTGTTCAGTAAACCCATACTAAATTGTCGGCTGTCCAGACGGCAGTTGATCCTACAATAATTTGACATCGTATATGTGACTCAAAAGTCCATCAAAGGTCAAGGAATTGCGGATCAACTGGCCGTCGCACCATCAGGGGATTTCAAACCCTTGGAAACCTACTTCCCTGATGAAAGAGTAATGACAATTCAGCAACACCATCAGTACGATACATGCCAAATATGGAAGATGTATTTCGATGGAGCTGTCAATATGGAAGGTTCTGGAGCTGGAGCACTTGTAGTATCTGATACGGGGGAGCAGTATCCCGTCGTCATCAAATTACAGTTTGTCAGCACCAATAATACGGCTGAGTATGAAGGCTATCTTATGGGGCTAAAACTTGCCCATTCAATGGGCATTAGGCGGTTAACTGTCCTTGGAGATTCGTAGTTGGTAATCAGATAATCCACCAGAATGTATCAAAGCAAGGAACTACATTTGCTGCCTTACCATCAGTAGGTTTTAAAGATGACTTTGGGATTCGAAGGAATATCCTTTCTACACATTCCTCGTAATAGGAATGATTTCGCAGATGCATTAGCAACTTTGGCCTCCTTGATTCGCATACCAGACAAGGAACACTTGCCAAGCGTCATAATTCCCCTGCACAAGGCCCCAGCCTACGGGAATTACGTCGGAGAAGTATCGGATTAGCTACCTCCCATCCAACATCCTTGGTATCAGCATATCAAGGAATATCTGTGAGATGGGTCTACACCCGCTGAGTCGAGCCCGACTGAGAAAAGGCGGATCCATCGATTTGCTATGAAATTCTACATGAGTGGAGATGCGCTCTACAAAAGAGATGCAGGATTAGGTCTCCTCAGATGTTTAGACAAAGATAAGGCCCAAAGACATGAGTGGCCCCCTCCTTGTCAAGAAAGTCCTCAAGACAAGACATTATTGGCTATCTCTCAAAGCGGATTTCAATGACCATGTCAAGAGATGCTATCAGTGCCAGATTCATGGGAATGTTATACACGCCCTTCACGGGAACTTCACATTATGAGTTCACCTTGGCCCTTCTCAATGTGGGGAATGGACGTTATTGGGCACATTGAGCTTAAAGCCAGTAATGGTCATCGATTTATCTTAACCATGATCGACTACTTCACCAAGTGGGTAGAAGCAACCTCCTTCCCCAGGGTTACTAAAGAAGTCATCAGTGCTTTCATCAGAAACAATGTTATTTGTCGATATGGACAACCAGAGGTGATTGTGTCCGACAATGCCAAGAACCTAAACAACAAAATGATGGAGGAATTATGCAGTAAATTCCACATCAAACATCTCAACTCAGTCATCTATCGTCCAAAGATGAATGGTGTTGTTGAAGTGGCTAAAAAGAACATCAAGAAGATTATGCAAAAGATGTCCACCAATCACAAAAATTGGCCTGACCTATTGCCTCTGACTCTGTTAGTCTATAGAACCTCAATGCGCACCTCCACTTGGGCAACCCCCTACGCATTAACCTATGGGATGGAAGTAGTGCTCCCTATAGAAGTTGAGATGGAATCCCTCGGAGTATTGATAGACGCTCAGTTGGATGAAAACCAATGGGTACAAGATAGGTATCACCAATTGTCTCTTATAGACGAAAGGCGAACCGCGGCTATCTTCCATGGTCAGTTATATCAGCAAAGGATCGCCCGATCCTACAACAAAAAAGTCCGCCTACGGCAATTCAGACAGCATGACTTGGTTTTGAAGAAAATCCTAGACAACCAAGATCAGGCTAAGGGAAAATTCGCTCCTAACTGGGAAGGCCCGTTTATTGTCAAGGAAGTATTGACAGGAGGCACTCTCAGGTTGCAAGAAATGGACGACGACGAATTTCCGTAACTCATCAACTCAGACGCCGTGAAACGGTACTATGTCTGATGAAATTCGTAAGCACCCTGGTGTGGAACCATCATATCACCAGTCATTTCGATTCTTTAAACCTTTACCACAAACAACTTTTCTACACTTTGCCCATCAGGGAAACATACCTTTCAATATGATATGATGATATGATGTGGTTCCTAACATTACAGGACCAGTACCTTTATTATGTGACAACACCAGAGCTATTGCACAGGCTAAGGAACCCAAGTCTCATCAGAAATCCGAACACGTGTTGCGACGTTTTCATTTAATTAGAGAAATCATTGAAATGGGAGACGTCACCCTAGAGCGTGTGGACTCTCAGGACAATATATTAAATCTATTTACTAAAGCATTAACACAACAACAGTTCGATCGTCACTTAGAGAAGATGGATATGAGATACCACAACGATTGACTTTAGTACAAGTGGGAGATGGAAAGTAGTATGCATACAAGCCAATCATGTATGACGATAAATTATATATTTTGTAATCAATCTTATTTATTTATTAATAAATGAATTATTTACATGGTGTCGTTTTAATAATATGTGATAAACTCATAGTTTTAAGCAATGCTTTAAAATCATGATGAGATCATGCTAATGAGATCTAAATTCTTAGATAGCTTAAAACTAAAATATTCTCAATCAATGGATTACTAAAAAGAGGATTAGTGAATCCAGATAGATTGGTACATACGTTATCTGCTCATTGGATGAGGATGATTGATCTTATGATCATTTGTGTGGAGACACTAAAACAAGTATGTAGGTGCTTATTAGAGAATAAGTTCACTGAACATGACTCGCTAAGGAATACCTAATGAATTACACTTTGACTTACTCCTTAAGACTCTTAGAGTATATCAAAGGGTATGCATGGGTGTAATAAGTTATATATGGAGATAATAAATTAGCAATAAGGAATCTACCACTTCTAGTAAAAGAAGAGAAATGTCCTATGTGATTCGATAAATGACAACCCAGGAATCCTTGACAAAGGTGGAATGAAATTAGAAAGTAATTTCTAATTTGCATTCATTCGGAGTTGTACATTTGGGAATCGAAATACATATAATTAAATAAAATAAGACTTGATAGTAATTCAATACCTTATATTTAATTGAGACATTGTATGGTGGAATGATTGAATTGTACGCTAACTATTTACTCAAAGATTCTTTTATGATTAATGTTAAAATCTATATTATCTAGAAAGCCGTTGATCACTAGGAAGGCTTATCCCTATTGTAGAAAAAATATTATTTATTTAAATAAATTAATAGTTTAATTTATTTATTTAAATAAGATTAGAATTGTTCTAATTGATTTATTCACAACCGGTTTAATATGGGGAACATAAAGGGTTACACCATAAAAGGAAGAATAATTATTTAAGAAGTTAATGGCATAATCGTAATAATATGTTAAATATATTTAATTTAATCTATGGTGATAGAATAAATTCAATAGCTTAACATTTATTATTTCATATTTTAGAAATATTAAATATATATTAATAAGAGTAGTCTTATTAATATTATTATACTTATTATTAATTATTATTAATTTTAATTTCAATTTCTAAAAGAGTTTAGGAATTAATTTAATATATGTACTCTCATTTATTCCAAATAGGATTAGGAGGCAAAATTAGTTAAAGGAGTTTAATTAATTATCCCTAATAAGATTAGGGAGTCCAAGTAATTAAAGGAGTTTAATTAAATAAATAATATATTATTTTAATTAAATAGGGTTACTTGATATATTTATAAGAGGAATCTTATATCAGATATCAAATATACGTAATTCTAATAGTTGGAGAGTACGCCCCTTTTTCTATAGAGATAGAAAAATCTAGGGTTTGAGCCAATACACCTTTCTTCTTGAATATTCTTCTTCCTTGGTGGATCACCTCTAGAGGCCATACACTTGGGTAGCTAACATTGATCAATGGAAGGAATGTACTTGGAGATTCTAGGAGATCGCGGAGAAGTAGGAGTAGGAGTTGAACTTGTACCTATGGAAGCTCGTATCTACAACGGTATGATTCCATAACTTCTTGTTCTTCGTTTTAATTAATAATATGCATAAAGGATGATCCGAGTAATTGGTTTGTGAAAATTTTTAAAATCTACTTTTATTTTGCTTCTGCTATTTTTACAATTTGATTGCTATTTTTATCTTCACAAAACCTTACAGTATTAAGTATTTAAGATGTTAATTTATCACATTTGATGTTTATAAAGAAAATTAAACAATATTATTTTGTTGTGTCACCATAAGGACAATATTTTTCTTTTTTGAATATATGGAAGTGCTAGGATGGACTTAACTTAAATCATTTTATTTCGAATGTGCACACACTTGATCATTATGATTTAAGTGGCAAAATATAAGGAGTTACATGATGACGTAATTGACAAGAGTTGTCTACCTATTTATTTATATATAGTTTGTTGTGCATACACAAGGCTATAGACATTTGAAATGGGATCTTTATTCTCACTAGCAAATCTTTAATTAGATATTGCCGAACTATATAATGAGGGTAATATAGTTTGAAAAAAATAGTGGGAGATATTGATTTAAAATAAGACCTAATTTATTTTGGTAATTAATTAAATGAATGTTTGCTAAAATATTATCTTCTTACATGAAGAATTTGAAAATGTCGCATTCACTAATTTCATTGCGTAGCATACTTGATGCTAACAAACTGACCAGACCGAATTACACGGACTGGTTAAGGAATCTGAGAATTGTTTTCAATGCTAAAAAGATTTCTTACATCCTAAATTCGCCCGTACCTGCAAATGTTGCAGAGACAGCCTCTGAGGAAGAGATTGCTACTTTTAAAAAGTGGCAAGATGATGCATCTATGGCTCAAAGCATCATGCTCGCATACTTAAGTAACGAGCTTTAACTTCAGCATGAAACCATGGATGCTCCTACTATGCTGCTCCACCTGCAAGAGTTGTATGGTGAGCAAAGTAGGACTGCTAGATATGAAATATCTAAGGAGCTCTTTCAATCTCAGATGACCGAGGGTACTACTGTTGAGACTCATGTCCTAAAGATGATTAATCTGATTGAACGTCTTGGACTGCTTGGGTTCGTCATGGATGGGGAGTTGAGTCAAGATTTAGTCTTGCAGTCACTCCCGGACACCATCTCACAATTTGTTGTGAATTTTCACATGAATAAGTTAGATGTCATCTTTCCTGAATTACTTAACATGTTCAAAACTGCTGAAGGTCACTTCCCATCCAAGAAGGACCATGTCTTAATGGTAGATGATTCTTCCAAGAAAAGGAAGATACCCAATGTATCTTCTCAAAAGAAGAAATCCAAGAAGGTTAAGGGTAAGGCAAAAGTGAAGGATCAAAAGAAACCTGATCCAGCTAGCAAAGGAATTTACTTCCACTGCAATAAGCCGGGTCACTGGAAGAGGAATTGCAAGGATTATCTTGCGGAGCAAAAGAAAAAGAAGCTTGGAGAAGCTTCGAATCCTAATCAAGATTTGTTTATGATTGAAATTAATTTTTCTGAAAGTCAATCTTCTGCTTGGGTATTAGATACTGATTATGGTTCTTACATATGTAATAATATGCAGGGACTAGTCAGAAGTAGAAAGCTGAGCAAGGATGAGGTTGTCCTACGAGTGGGAAATGGTGCAAAGGTTGCTGCATTAGCTGTAGGGACTTATTGTTTAGCATTGCCTACGGGCAAGTCCATTAGATTAAATAATTGTTATTTTGTTCTGTCACTTATTAAAAACATTATTTTAATTTCTGTATTAGATATGGATGGTTTTGACATTATAGTAAAGAACAACAGTTGTTCTATTTATAATAATAATTTTTTATATGGTGTTGGTAATTTGCGAAATGGACTTTATATACTTGACTTGTATGAAAATATACTTCAAATTGAACAAACTAAGAAAAGGAAAAGAGATGATGTTAATTATACCTATATGTGGCATTGTAGACTTGGCCATATTAATGAAACAAGATTATCCAAGTTGTATAAAGATGAGCTCTTAGAGCTATCGGATTATGAATTATATCCAACTTGTGAATCTTGTCTCATGGGAAAAATGACTAAATCTCCTTTAGTGGAAAAGGAGAAAGAGTTACAGAGTTTTTAGCATTGATACACACAGATGTATGTAGACCTGTGACAATGAATGCACGAGGAGGGTATTCTTCTTTTATTACATTCAGTGAAGATCACTTAAGATTTGGATATGTGTATTTGATGAAATACAAATCTGAATCATTGAAAAGTTCAAAGAGTTCAGAAGTGAAGTAGAGAAACAAACGGGCAAAAGTATTAAGAATCTTCGATCAAATCGAAGTGGTGAATACTTAAGCTGTTAGTTTCTCAATTATCTCAAAAAAATGGTATAATCTCACAATGGACTCCACCAGGGACGCCACACATAAATGGTGTATCTGAAAGGAGAAATCGAACAATGTTGGACATGGTTCGATCCATGATGAGCTTTACCGACCTTCTAGTTTCCTTCTAGGGATATGCCCTAGAATTGGTTGCGTACCTACTTAACAAGGTACCTACCAAATCCTTCCCTAAGACCCCATATGAATTATGGACAGGGATGAAACCTAATCTTAAGCATGTTAAGACTTGGGGTTGTTCATCTTATGTCAAAAAGTTTGAAAACGATAAGCTACAGACTAGATCTGTTACGTGTAGATTTGTGGGATACAATAAAGAAACATCAGGGTATTATTTCTATCATCCAACTAATCAAAAGGTGTTTGTTGCAAAACATATTGCCTTCTTGGAAAATGAGTTTATCCTTGAAGGGGTCAGTAGGAGTAAGATATATCTTGAAGAAGTGTTGGTCGATTTCGCTATTGCTAAATCGTGCGTAAGCATACGCGGTCCACAAGTAATATATGAAAGTATAGTGTCGAACCCATGAGGACAAAGTCTTAAGAGAATACAAATACTATGGTAAAGTCGTTACTTATCTTATCTAAACAAGTAAACACGATGGTTGGTTAAGCTATATGATTAAAACTATAAGAATAAGAGAAGTAGTTGTGCTAGGAAGTCAAGATAGGATTACAATTCCCCTAATGCGTCACCTAATCTCCTAACTCTCCAAATTATAAACGAATCAAGGAATGGTCAACCGAGGCAGTAAACACGCATAAGCTTCTGTCGAAGGTCAAATGCACATCACTAGCCAGATAAATCACAATATGTCTATTGGTGAAAATAACTACGCCAAGGTCATTAAGCTAAGTCTCAAGCACACACAAGGAAAATAGGGATATGTCTATCCTATTAGCAGTTTATGCACACATTCCATTGACATGGTCATAATAGGTTTTATTGTATTTAAAGTTAGATAATAACATCCATTCTTCAATCTCTGTTAATATCAATACTAATTTCTCTGTCAAGCAATTAATCATCAAATACGAAATACAACAATCCATTCCAAAATGATTCATTATATAAAATAGGAGAGAAAGTTAATTAGGCTAAACAAAAGGTTACATTGCAATCCTAAAAATGGAGTTAGTTCATATCTACGGTACTAATACACATTTTCAATACATTACACATTTCAGTAATACATAAATAAATGGGAGATTTGGAATAAGAAAACCAATGTTTTGAAGTGGTCTTCCTCCAAATCTTCTCTAACTACGTAGCTACTGATCTTCTGTATATGCAATAATTGTTCCTCCTTTTATAGCACAACTTCTTTCTCCTCTAGGAATTTAAGACTGTAATAACTATTTCTAAGCTACACTCCCTGTCCCATATTTCTATCGCAGGCGGCTAATATTAAGTATATTAATCCTCTCTCTCCTTATGTCATTTAAAACCTCTTTACTATTTGGACACCGGAGCTCACGCCGCGGTGCTAGCATTGAACTAGCAAGTTGCGTTGCGGTCCCACGTGGGCTTAAAAACACCGAAGGTCGCGCTGCGGTGTGACTCTATGAAGAGATCTCGGCACTGCGGCGCGAGGGCGACAGGGGCATGACGCTGGGGCACTGATAATGATGTTGGGGCGCGGTCAAGGGCGCTGGGGTGCCGAGCGTTAGCGCTGGGGCGCCAATTAACAGGGAGCTTGCCTTGCTTTGGCGCTGCGGCGCCAACATAGTAAAAATACCCATTATGCTCCTGTAAGCTAGAAAATATCCGTAAAGCCTTGCTTCATAAAATTTAGACATAATAATAACAAAATATAAATAAAAGCTAACTATATAACTGAAAACATGCAACAACTTAAGCTACAAAGGATATGATTTGCAGGTATAAATCCTAGTCATCCAATACCCCAAAACTTAAGCTTTTGTTTGTCCTCAAGCAAACTAACAGACATCCATACCCATTATCGCAAGATACGAAGGAAGACTAATCCTATAGACTAATATTATGGCCTCTAAGCACAAACATAAACTTCCTCAGAGAATAGGACAAAACGCATACAAATAAGGGCTTAATGTCTATTAATAAACATGAGACTGTAATCGATCCATTTTGTGTGTGTATGTGTGCAGACCAAACATCTTAACTAGCCATAACCCAAATTAAGATCACAAGTCGACTGTGATAACCAATAAGCTTACTATGCAAGTCACATAATTAACAGTCATTAAAAATAAGATGCAAAAATAAGAAAGGATCAAAAAGTTCTAGTATAATGAAGTAAATTCCGACTCAGACATTACTTGATTACTTTTAGGCAAAGCAGAGCACCCATTAACAAGCTTTCGATCAATGACTCCCAAGTCAGATGAATTTAGGGCACTAGGTGTAGAACACCCTTGAGAATCTAATAACTCAAGCACAAAGGCCACGTAAACAACATAAGTTCAGAATAGATTTTACCAGCCTGCGTTTATGGGCCAGTGCGTTTTCACGCTCCATCTCAACCCACCATAGGACTGTTATTATAATAGCCTCTTTTTTTTTCTTTTTTTTTTCAAGTAGAACTTTAGACCAGACAGTGTAAAAGCCTCTAAGTCTTTTATTCTTGAAATCAACAGAGTTTTAACAGCTTACAATATTTTCAAAACAGCAAACAGACAACCTAAATCTAGACACATAACTAGAAAAGACAATTGGTCAGTGCTCGCTTAAAGGATGGATCCAAAACAGTCTCGATTAATCAAAATAACACGCCCCTAGTTTGCATGAATTTGACACCATTCTAAGAAAATAAAATAATTATATGGCACTTATCATAAGCCGCAATCAAAACTTAGGCGCTAAACTACCCTAACCCAGCATATAAACAGTTAGAGACTGGGGGTTAGAGTTAATCAAAATGCAATAGGCAAAAACTATAACTATAATGTACCCTTGTCAAAATAGGGTCAAAAAGGACAAAGCCGTAACACATGGCAAAACATATACCAATAATCATTGTAACTCCCAAAAATATGGCTATCCACCAAATGATATCTGACATAGCCAAAATATCCCCAAATATGCAATCCCAAAATGATAATAAATATAAACATAAGATATACAACCAAAAACATGCATTCATATATAAAATTAAACACTACTATGCAAAGCATGAATCCAAAATAAACCAGTCACAACACAAAACCATTAACTACAATATTAATAAACATAGATAAAACATATTTAAAAAAGTAGTCTGGGGCTATCCAGCCCAAGTAAATCTCTCACACCCTCACATAGTAAACATAAATAAACTTACACATCATTTGTAATATTATAGGTCATGATCATGCCAACAACTGTCCATAAATGCACTACGGGCCAATGAGGCCTTTTACCACATCATTTGTAACATTATAGGTCATGATTATACCGAATAGTCCCTGGTAAAAATCATACCAATCAATAGTACATTTATGCACTACGGGCTAAAGATGACTTTCATCACAATATAAGCATGAGGATGACAATGATATAAGAATTCAATCAAATGAAATCAAGGATAAATATTAAAGATTTTTAATTTATCCATAGTTTAAAAATATCCAAATTGAAAACATAATAACTGCTTTGTGGAGTAAAATTCAAGAATAATATCCATGTATCAAAAATAATTTGGACAGAAAAAGAAATTAATTTTTCGGATGAATAATACCCGGGTGAATAGTACCCCATGAATAGTACTTCTTGAATAATACCCCCGTGAATAGTACCCCAGCATGAAAAGACTAAAATTTAACAAGAATGTTCAGAAAAATATCCTTGTGAAATGATACTAGATGAAGCGTAAATTTCATGGAGATCCTATTAATTTCAAGGAGTATAAAAGCAATACTTTAACAAAATGAGTGTAGAATTCGAAATCTGAAACGAAATAATATTACTTACATACTCCAGAGTATGGAAGAAAATATTATTTTTTACGAATATTGAACAAAAATAATATCCCTTACCTTAAAAAGAGAGTACTTCTGACTGGTATAGCGGATATATTCTTGAAGAAAACTTGCACTATTTTCTACACTCAAAGCTTTCTTAAACTCTAAAGAAATACGCTCAATATTATAAAAGAAGAATTCTCTGTTTCTGGTGTTATTTTTATTTTTAAACTAAGCATCCTATTTATAGGAGAATTGAAGGATATTATTTAAAAATAAAAATCACGGGTGAACAGTCGCCCGATTCACGGGCGGACCGTCGAAGAAAATTTGATTTTACTATTCATTACTATGCAATAAAATATTCTAATAAAACGAAAACTTTAAATAAAATATAAATATATATATATATATATATATATATATAAGAAGAACTAAGATAACTTTCTCCCGACGATTTTAAAAAATGAGAAACTGGGTGTTCGTGTAATAAGCAAAATTTAGAACAAATACTTCATAAAATACCCCTCTATTTATCTCAATTCAATTGTCTTCACTAAACATATTTTTAATAACATTTAATTATCATTATTATAACTTGCAATATTAACAACTAGATCATTCTAAGGAAAGAGGTGATTTTTCGATAAAGATTTCTCCTTATTGGCGCGCAATTAGGTGACCAAACCCCTTTCCTCGACAGAACTTTCTAGACATTGTCAATAATGCAAATAATAATATGAATAACTTTGTCATCTCAATTATTGATTTATTAATATAAAATATTGTGACAATAATTGAATCAATAACGTGAGATACTATGCAGCAATTAATGAGGCAATAATTGAATTAAACTGAGTGACATCTCACGTAAGCATCAATAATCAATACTGTGTGCTACTATGCAACCACGCATATTACTGTACTTTTATCACCAGGTATTTTAACAATTAATGGTAAAACTTTTCCTGTTATTTTTATAAAAAGTTATTTCTTTCATTTTCTAACTCCAACAATAATTTTGTTTGGGTCCACCAATGATTGTGTCGTCGTATGAATATTCCCTAATAAAACGAATATTTCCTGACCAATCAAATATTTTATAATAATTTACTTACTTTAAAAAATTTATAAATATTACCCACAACTATAACATTATAACAAATTCACACCTTAATATTCAAAATGATATTTAGAGAAAAATTCATCTTTATTCATAAAAGTTGGGGTCTTACAACCTCCCTTTCTTATAAAATTTTGTCGTCAAAATTGGTGTACGTACCTGGTATGTCAAAGAGGTGAGGATACCTTGATTTCATTTTAGATTCTAACTCCCAGGTCATTTCCTCAACATCGTGGTTTTTTCACAAAACTTTGACTTGAGGTATAAACTTGGAGTGTAGAATATGTTCTTTCTTATCCAAGATTTTAACAAGTACCTCTTCATACGTTAAATATTCCATTATCTTGTCTAGTTCTAATTCAATATTGTTGTTTGGGTCTTTCATATATTTACATAACATAGATATGTAAAAAATGTTATGAACACAATACATACTTGGCGGTAAGGCGAGTCTATAAGCAACAGTTCCTACTCGATCGAGGACTTCAAATGGGCAAATGAATCGAGGATTGAGTTTTCCTCTCTTTCTAAATCTCATAACTCCTTTCCATGGAGCAACACGTAACAACACATAATCTCCCACATTGAATTTCACGTCCCTTCAATGAAGATTAACATAACTCTTTTGTCGATCTTGTGAGGTTTTTATTCGTTGCCGGATCATTTGAATCTTTTCGGTTGTCATGCTAACCAATTTCGATCCCAACAACGTTGTTTCACCCACCTCATCCCAGCATACTGGAGAACGATACTTGCATCCATACAACGCCTCGAATGGAGTCATCCTAAACTTGCTTGATAAGTATTGTTGTAAGAGAATTCCACTAATGGAAAGAACTTGTCCCAACTTTCTTTTAAGTATAGGACACATAGTCTTAATAGATCTTCAAGAGTTTGAATAGTCCTCTCCGACTGCCCGTCCATTTGAGGATGATATGCCTAACTGAACTGTAAATCCATGCCCATAGTTTTTTGCAAAGTAACCTAAAATTGTGAATTGAATCTCGGGTCTAGATAAGAAACTATGGATACTGGAATACCATGCAGTCTTACAATCTCTTTTATGTATATACGAGCAAGACGTTCAAGTGAAAAAATTTCTCTTATAGGTAAGAAATGAGCAGACTTGGTCAATCTATCGACAATGACCCAAATCGTATCTATGCCATGAGAAACCTTGGGAAGACCAGTAACAAAATCCACGGTAATGTGCTCCCACTTCCATTATGGGATTTCAAGTGGTTATAATGGACCTTTTGGCACTTGATGCTCCATCTTGACATGTTGACAAGTTAAACACCTTGAGATAAACTACGCGATCTCTCTCTTTATATTGCTCCACCAAAATGTATGTCGAAGATCACGATACATTTTGGTACATCTAGGATGGATTGCAAATGGTGTGTTCTGTGCCTCCATCATAATTTTATACTTCAAGTCAGAGTTGTTAGGAACACAAAGTCTGGAGTTGACTCGAAGTATTCCATCTTCATCGATTCCTGCTTCCGAAATATCACCTTCTTGTATTGTAATGTTCATTAAGTCAAATTCATATTCCTTACGGTTTTCTGGCAACTAAATGTCATACCTCAGGATTCATTCTTTATCGTCTAAGTTATACAGTCCTTCGTATACTCAGTGTGATCATTCAATGTCAATACTATGAGGTCATAGCGTGAAACATTTTACAATCCCTTATTCTTATCTTACCACATCTGGTTCACTCGACTCGGAACGTTATCCAAATTAAAACTGCTAACTCAGCTTCTTAACGTTATACATTATTATCTTCCATTCATTTTCTTCACCGTTCACGGCTAAATCTTAGTCTTCATTACCTTACGGTCAAACCATACACGGGGTGTAGGTTCTGCCCGTTTAATATTCACGTACACTGAACCCTTACGTTGGTTAAAGTCTTTAACGCTTACTTCATTTCAACATTCTTTATCTGACTCACCCTCAAAATTTCATTAATCTCATTACCATTCGCTACGGCTTTCTTATAATAATTCATATCTTACTTACTACTTTCGTCAACGTCCAAGTTATACAACCACTGTACACTTAGAACGTTTGTCCGACGCGATTACGATTCACGAGGATAGCTTATGTATACCACGTTTACGTTGCTTATCTCTTAATCTCTCATTCAACCTTCACTCAAGGTTTTAATTGCTCTACATCGTTATCCATCCCATGAACCCCATGTTCATTATTCTTTCTTAATGTCGAAGCCATATCGTTAATTGTATGCTAAGACCAACCGTTTATCACAACAGCTTTGCATTCATAGCATCTAAACACTTTACACTTATATCCCTCTCGACGACGGGATTTTTAATTGTCCCTTTCCGTTACTTGTTCTTTGGTGTTCTCCTTTTAGGTGAGATTTGTTTGAAAAAACAAGTGAAAAAGGTCCGACATATATAATGTTGACGATTGGACTATAAGAGTCGCCAGTTGGTTTTTTAACTGGTTGTACCAACACAACCGAGAAAAGGTTTGCACATTGACCCAGTGATGCGACATTGCTAAACGGGTTGCTGAAACCGAGATTCATTAGGGTCCGGGGACTTGGTTATGCGGAGGGAAGGTGTTAGGCACCCCCCGACATCCGTGTTACCACGGTGACCGTCTCTTTTCAAGAAACTATTATCTGAATGTGTGTGTGTGGGTCAATGTGCTGTTACTTGGAAGTAGTGCGAGGCCTCGTTCGCACCTATATACACAGGGTTTGAATTTTATGTAAAAATTTAATTTTAAGCAAGATATGGCAGCGATGTTTTATAAAAGAGATTTTTTAAACCCTGATGCTCAATAGTAATTGAGACCTTTTACACTCCCATTTTATTCCGTATTCGGCTGGATTGATTTTATTTGACAGATGTGAAGCATCCGTATGAAAATAATGTACAAAAAGGTGTTGAATTCCTCGTGGGTATGAAAACCATCTGAGGAAATCCAAACATCACAGATATATTTACAAGCTGCTTACAGCTGAAAAGGTCCATCACGGGAACCGAATCTAGATTCAGGGGACTGAATCTGTGATCACATGATTCCTAGGCTCACATGATGCCGCAATTGATATAAAAGCATTAAGCAGGTATATATATAAAAGCCGTAAGTATATATATACATACATGATCACCAGCCATGGAGCACATCCATGGGGGATCATAAATATAAATAAAGTTGTAAAAGCTATCAACCGCCACGGAGGAAACTACAGGAGGGACGAAATGTATAGAAAGCTGTAAAAATGGTCAACCACCACGAAGTAAACTCCAGGTGGGATGAAATGTACAGAAAGCTGTAAAAACGGTCAACCACCACGAAGTAAACTCCAGGTGGGAAGAAATGTATATATATATATATATATATATAAGCAGGTAAACGCACCGGATATAAAATCCAAGCTCATCGAACAAAGTCCAACAACAGTTAATATATATAAGTATATACATATATTAAAGCAGTAAACGCACCGGATGTGAAATCCAGGCTCACCGAACAGAGTTCGATAGCAGTTCATATATATAATTATATATATAAAAAAGCTATTAAACGCACCAGACATAAGTCTACGCTCATCGAACAGAGTTCGACACGCAGTTCATATATATAAATGTATATATATATATATATATATACAAAAGCAATTAAACGTTCCAGACCGAAGTCTAGGCTCAATCGAGGCATAACTCGATAATGTTAGTCCATATATATATATATATATATATATATATATATATATATATATATATATACAAACTAAAAATAAACCACGGACCGAAGTTCGGGTAAAAGTGTGCAACACGACTCTCAAAGTGTAGAAGGGTGTGTGCAAAGATGAAGAGAAAAATTTTAAAGTGTGAAAGAAGGCTTACAGTGGGCTTCTAAAGAAGACTTCAATATCTTTAAAGTGGGTAAACACTGGCTTTTGTAGGTATAAAATAAGATATATGTGAGCTCACAAGTGTTTAAAATGAGAAAGCACTCAGTTTGGGGTGAGTACAGAGCAAATTGGGCAGGGCTTCCTCGCCGTTTTCTCTTGCAAAATGACCACCCAAGCCCTCTATTTATAGAGGGTGGAGCCGCAGGTGTACCTGCGGCTGGGCCGCAGGTAGACCAGAGGTAACCCAGGTTAGCCCGGGTTTTTCGGGTTGGGTCGTCTCGAAGTACGTGAACTTAGGCACTGTAATGTCCACTCGGACTTTCAGAAGTGCAATCCGGGCATCCGTTTGAGGTATACAGGACCTATTTCGGACCGCCGTTGTCGAGAGTTATACGATGACATGGGATTAGAGTTTGTGCGAAGTCATTAAAGATGGGACGGTGCCCTCCGGTCTTCAAGCTTCAACTTTCATCCGTTACCCCACATAATAGTCACTCGGGATTGGTTAGTCTTGTGGGACACTGCTGCATAGAGACGTTGAGACGACGTGGTGTGGCATCTATTGGTCAGATGACGACGTTGCCCCTAACCAGTGTTATCGCCGGATTGGGCTGATAAAGCAGACGTTGCTCAGCTTCGCGGAGATTGGACTGCTGCAATTTGTTGAAGGTCCTCATTGTCATCTTTGAGGTGTGCCTGTCTTTCCGATGTTATCATCGAGCTGGTATAGTGTATCTCGTTGTGAGAGCCAAGATTGAAGCTGGTTGCATTTGTAACAAGCATTTCCAGGGATATTGCCGAAATTGCATTCCTTGGGGTTATCACCAAGGTTGGTGGCTATTCCCATGGTTGGGACTAAGACTGGATACCTCGGGGTTATCTCCAAGATTAATCGGTCTTCTCCGGTGTGTGTTCCGGTATTGATCAGCATGCCTCGAGGTTATCTCCGAGATTGGAATTGTAACTCCCAGATTGCGATCCGGGGTTGATGCTGAACTTTCGGTAGTATCCGGAATGGATATGGATCGTCTTTCAGGGTTCCCTCTTAAAAGACAAATATGTTCTCCTGCAATGTTAGTGACAGGTGTACAAAAAATTTCGAGTGTCAACACTCCCCTTACCATGACATAACATCGGAATGTTATTCATTACCTTCATCGCTCAACGTCTCAGGAGTCGCAATCATAGCAATCTCTCACGTTCGTTCATTACGACTACGGTCCCCGGATATCGGTTACGTAATCTATCGCTTACATTCTCTATCTTTTAATCTCTTTTAATCTTTTCGTTCAACCTTTAATAAAGGTTTAGAACACTTGATTAAGTGTTACATTACGTGAACTAGATGTTCATAATTCTTTCTTGCACATCCCCCAGTAATTGAGCACATAAAGTCTCATTTCTAGGCCTTTCCCTGCACTGGCGTTGCGGCGCCGTGCCCCTTCGTTTCTCTCGCGCTGCGGCGCGGCCTACTTCTCCCTCTTCCCTTTTGGCCTGGCGTTGCGGCGCCAAGTCCTTTGTTAACACTCGCGCTGCAGCGCCAACTAACAAACCTGAGGCCCGAGCTCGCGCTGCAGCGCCACTTCTGCAAGCTTAGTCGGCGCTGCGGTGCCGAGCCAAAACCCTAGAAAATTTTCTAAGTCTTGCACCAAGTTTGAGACGCGTACTTCCTGATCTCATAACTTCTTCGTTATAGCTCGCAACGAGGCCGTTCCAAATCTATTCTCTTCCTTATCTTACGTACTTCAATACCCCTGAGACGGAACTTCATTCTGAATCCATTAACGTGCCACTCAATTGGCTTAATCTTCAACCTTTGGTCATTTTTACGCTTTTAACGTTCCTCACTCGTTCGTCCGTAATTCGGTCATCCGAACTCGGAACTCATTCGTTCTTGAGTCTATAACTCACGTTTTCTACGTTCTTTTACTTCCTTATGAAACCCTATACGTTCGGGTTTATTTACTAACTTCTAATTCTCGTTCGTCTTTTACAAAATTTCGCCATAACTTCGTTATAGCTACGTTTTAATCCGTTCTTCATGAACGTTTCTACCATTCCTAACCAAGTAATATGCAACTAATTTATACGTGATGGTTTTAAACTTGTCCATCAATAACAATTATCCTACGATGGTTTTAAACTTGTCCATCAACAACAATTATCCTACGATGGTTTTAAACTTGTCCATCAACAACGTTCTTCGTGTTCTTCGTTCGTTCTTCATTTTAATCAATATTTTGGATTATGATTCTACTTTTTCATGGAATTTAATGTTATAAAACATCATTCCTTACTTATTTCACCTACTCATTCATAAGATTCATTCAGATCGCTCAAAATCCTTACGAATCTTATACTTCCTTAAGAAATTTATAAACTAAATTTCTAAGTTCTTATTTCTTCTTTTCTCATGATTTCAACCATATGAAATCATTTCTAACATTATCTTCTCTCTATTCTCATTAAGCTATGTTTTTGAACATAAAAACTTACACAAAAATATTAGAAGAACTAGGGTTCGGATTACCGTTCTTCTTTATTCTTCTTCTGTTATACAAAGCCGGCGATTTACGAGCTCTTCTATTTCTCGATCACTTTTGATCCGAGCCTTCATGCTCAATCTCTTCCTTCTCCCTCTTCATCTGAGCTCTCTCTCTCTAAGATGTAGGATTTCAAAAATCCCAACAAATGAACATATTGCCTCCTATTTATAGAGAATCAAGGCTAAGCGCAATTTAGTCATTTTGCCCCCCACCTCCTTACTATTCACACCTCCTCCATCCCTTAGCCACCAAGTTTACTTGGCCACCACCCTTACTTGGGGGCCAAGTAGCCGCCCCACATGCCCATGGGTCACCCCATGGGTTGCCCCATTGGTTATTACCCATCTGTTTGCCCATCGGTTCGATCCGTGGTTTATCTTCTTGGTTTGGGCCTTAACCCTAATTCTTATTGGGCTTAACTTCACAAAGCATTGCGCTTGACATAATCCAAGTCCAATTAGATTCTACAAAGTCCATGAACTCAAAGTCCATTTAGACTAATCGTATTCTACGCATTCCATTCTCGTATTCTCGTATTCTGTTCGTATGTCGTTCGTACGATATTCGTATTATACGTCGTACTAATCTTCGTACTATACTCGTATAATAACTAGTATTATACTCGTATCTCTCACGTATAATAACCCTAGTTATTATACGTACTCATTAAAATTCTTGAAAATTACTTTTCCTAACCCTTAGGTTTAACGTCCGCAGGCAAAAACTTCATTTTTGCCATAACTGAAATATTATTGAATATTCCATCACGTCTCAACATTTTACGTAATCGTTAACTTCTCGGAATTTCAAAATAAAACTCCAAGCAAAACTGATGAATAGTGCATATTTCGTCTTTTTTCCCGAAAAATATTTTGGTCCCGGAAAACTTTCATTTTCGTCTTGAAAATTCTTACTCGTTCAATCTAGCTCGTAGCCAGAATACTCCTGACTTATAATCATCCTAGGTCATAGAACGATTAATAAATATTTAGCATAGAATAGTATTAATAATAATTCATTTTATTAATAACTAATTCTTTAAACCTAAATTCTGGATAATTCAAAATTCCAAGTTGTTACATTCTTCCCTCCTTATAAAAATTACGTCCTCGTAATTTATTAAAACCAAACCCTTACCCGGCTTCTCACATTCTTCCCTTCTTCATAGAATTTCGTCCTTGAAATTTTAGCTTACACTTCTTCTCAACTTCTCTTCAAAGAGGTTCTTATCTTTCCATCATTCCAATCTCCATAACCTATCAAGAATCATGAAGTAGAAGGAATAGCGGGGAATATAAAATATTCTTTAAAATATTTCATACTTTTGCTGAGGGGTCAAATTGACCATGAACTCTTTACTATGTTAAACAGCCTTTCGTCGTAAACCTTTATTTCCACGGTAAGTTTACAATCACAAAGAAAGTAAACCACCTCTTTCCATACGTAGGTGATCAGCCTATCGTATATCCCCATTTAGGGGCATGTTCTCCTCAGACTTAATACCAAAAAATTTGGAAATTTCTTGAAACATTCGTCTAGTCAAATCAATTGACATCGACTATTTCTTTAAATTCTTTTCACAAAAACGTTTTATGACGTCATGATATCGTAATCTTCATAACACGTTGAGGACTTCGTCAGTTTATGACTTCGTCATTATACATCTTACCATAGCGGTTTGTTGATCCTAAGATCACATCCCACCAGGTTCAATTGCATTAACAACTCCATCTTTTTACCATCCTTACATCAAATGCACGGATGATATAAAATTCATTTTGATATTTTAAATCAATTTCTGTCTAGCCGAAGAAATTGGCATAGACATACAAAGAATAGCTCTTTTAAAATCCATTGGTTCCAAAAGTTGAACCAATTCTTTCTTTTTCAAAATGTACATTTTAGCACGATTTGAATAAACTTCGAAATCTAGCATAGCTAGAGGATTTGGAATATCCTATTCTCCATCTTCCTTCATTGTCTTACTGCGACAATACTTACTCTTCTCTAGCACCTTCAATGCTAAGTCTACTGAAAATACTTCGTTTTCAGTCCAAACATCTCTATACTTTAGTACAGTCCATCAACTTACCACACATTATGAGTTCAGGAACTTTCCACAATAGTATGAGTTTAAGAACATCCAGACAGACCTTAGGCGTCCATTCGCTAAGACATTCAAAAATATACCATATTATTATGAGTCACGAACTTACCATAAGTATGACTTTCAAGAACTCGTACCTACCTTATCGTTCTCTACCTATCAAGTATATACATGAGAAAAGATTCACGTTCTCGTCATATACATCTTAATAGTGCAACCAATTCCAATGACTATCACTGTAATAAACTGAGTAGTTGTTACACCAAGCACAAACCTCTGCCAATACAAAGGTTCACACAACTCAGCCATCACATGAGTCCTCAATTGAAATATTACAACTTCTAACTTTCTCTTTACTTAATACAAATTTTCTTTAATTCGTATGCTAACCTTTACAACTCAATCTGAGTTCTTCTTTCCGTACTACTTCGTAGTACCATTCATTCATAGCATTAGCTATAAATCATTCATCGTTTAACAGCTCATCTGTTATTACGATTCAATATGATCGCGTGGTGATCTTCTTCCTCAATCGTTAACTCAACGATTTTCTTATCCTTCTCTCTACGATTATAGTCTTAGGTACACATACCTAAGAGTTATGACCTATAGCTCTGATACCAATCTGTAACGCCCCGAAATCCGGTCTACCTTCAGACCTAGACTTCGTGCGTCACAGTCCCACTTCTTATCAATCATACGTCATTATATAGTTAAATATAACAACATATATTCTCAAATCCCAAGTTCTCGAAACCTTATAATCTCTTTCATTACAAATAATGATAGTTACATTATTCTTTTCATCTTACACGAGTGACTTTCATCCGCCACCAAGGATACATATCAGTTCATTAAACTAATCTATAGTTTAATTAAACTATTCTATATTACAAGTCTTCACTTGATCTTCATGCACATTCACATACTGAATGGCACTTCTTCTGGATACCGCTCAGCTTGATCTTTAAGGGATCCTTAAGTTCTTTCTAACATCATTCACTGAAAATATTTTTCATTTAAAGCAAGTGAGAGCATTCAATTGCCCAGCAAGTCATTACAGTTGAACAAACAACTTCAGGAGTTTAAACATTCTTCAGAACTTCGATAACCGAACAAAGGTTATGAAGCAGCTTGAATAATAGGAATGGTCTCGATTCCTATCATTTTACAACATTCATCACATACTCTTTACACTACTTACATTCTTATACCTTTTTCCATACATATCCTGTCTGGCTAGAATCATTAGCACAGACTTAATAATAACGGTTCATGTATAAACAGAACATACTTGTATTGAACAGTTCAATCACAAAACAGTTCATCTTATAAAAACACCGAAGTATTCACATTATGGCACACGGCCTCATAAGTTCTACCACCTTGTTCAAATATCGCACATTCGCACATAGACGGAACTTCTCAAGTTTAACATCTGAGAAGTTTAAGAAACTAGCATTCATATAAAATATGAATGAAGTTAGAAAAACTTGCCTTACGCACAGCTACAGCTTATAGTTTACACTGAACTGCTCATTCCAATTCCTATGTAGCACATAAGAAAATAGCACGTATACCAATTAGTCATACACTTGACTTACGCATTGGTTTACTTAACTTTACTTCTTAAGGTTCGCGTTCCTGCAATATAAGCTTACGCAACTAACTTCCATTACCAGTTTATGGATTTATGACATTCAGAGACGTCTTACTCAAAACGTTCATTATCGTTGATGATATACATTCTTATATTCTTCTTCTAACTCTCCTAAGACTCAGCACACATCATGTCTCTGCTAGTAGTCCATATGGTACTCTGAGTAGTTTCCCACAAACAACCAACAAATAAGTTCCCGTCTCCTCTACACTGCCCACACAGTGAGTTAGATCAGTTGCCAGTTTTGTATATACCTTTACTCTCTGAAGGAATTGTTCAGCCCAACTCCCATATGTCAACCATCAAAGGTTACGATTGTACCACAACCTAACTTCTCTTAACTTATCCGAACCATTAAACAATAATGTTCGTTAAGTCAAATTCATATTCCTTACGGCTTTCTGGCAACTAAATGCCGTACTTCAGGATTCATTCTTTATCGTCTAAGTCGTACAGTCCTTCGTATACTCAGTGCGATCATTCAATGTCAATACTATGAGGTCATAGTGTGAAACATTTTACAATCCCTTACTCTTATCTTACCACGTCCGGTTCACTCGACTCGGAACGTTATCCAAGTTAAAA
This sequence comes from Panax notoginseng, assembly GCA_016801055.1. Taxonomy (NCBI): domain Eukaryota; kingdom Viridiplantae; phylum Streptophyta; class Magnoliopsida; order Apiales; family Araliaceae; genus Panax; species Panax notoginseng. Next base: position 235,570,757 of record CM029013.1, on the reverse strand, counting down.
CTACTAACTCGGCTTCTTAACGTTATACGTTATTATCTTCCATTCATTTTCTTCACCGTTTACGGCTAAATCTTAGTCTTCATTACCTTACGGTCAAACCATACACGGAGTGTAGGTTCTGCCCGTTTAATATTCACGTACACTCAACCCTTACGTTGGTTAAACTCTTTAACGCTTACTTCATTTCTACATTCTTTATCCGACTCACCCTCGGAATTTCATTAATCTCATTACCGTTCGCTACGGTTTTCTTACGATAATTCATATCTTACTTACTACTTTCGTCAACGTCCAAGTTATACAACCACTGTACACTTAGAACATTCGTCCAACGCGATTACGATTCACGAGGATCGCTTACGTATTCCACGTTTACGTTGCTTGTCTCTTAATCTCTCATTCAGCATTCACTCAAGGTTTTAATTGCTCTACATCGTTATCCATCCCATGAACCCCATGTTCATTATTCTTTCTTAATGTCAAAGCCATACCGTTCATTGTATACTAAGACCGACCGTTCATCGCAACAACGTTGCGTTCATAGCGTCTAAACACTTTACACTTATCTCCTCTTACCATGACATAACATCGGAATGTTATTTATTACCTTCATCACTCATCGTCTAAGGAGTTGCAATCATAGTAATCCCTCACGTTTGTTTATTATGACTACGGTCCCCGGATATCGGTTACGTAATCTATCGCTTACATTCTCTATCTTTTAATCTCTTTTAATATTTCCGTTCAACCTTTAATAAAGGTTTAGAACACTTGATTAAGTTACATTTTTTGAACTAGATGTTCATAATTCTTTCTTGCACATCCCCCAGTAATTGAGCACATAAAGTCTCATTTCTGGGCCTTGCCCTGCACCGGCGCTGCGGCGCCGTGCCCCTTCCTTTCTCTTGCGCTGCGGCACAGCCTACTTCTCTCTCTTCTCTTTTAGCCTGGCGCTGCGGCGCCAAGTCCTTTGTTCACACTCATGATGTGGCACCAACTAACAGAACCTGAGGCCTAAGCTCACGCTGTGGCGCCACTTCTGCAAGCTTAGCTGGCGCTGCGGCGCCGAGCCAAAACCTTAGAAAATTTTCTAAGTCTTGCACCAACTTTAAGACGCGTACTTCCTGATCTCATAACTTCTTCGGTATAACTCGGAACGAGGCCGTTCCAAATCCATTCTCTTTCTTATCTTACGTACTTCAATACCCCTAGGATAGAACATCATTCTAAATCTGTTAACGTGCCATTCGATTGGCTTAATCTTCACCCTTCGATCATTTTTACGCTTTTAACGTTCTTCGCTCGTTCATCCGTAATTCGGTCATCCAAACTCGAAACTCTTTCGTTCTTGAGTCTACGACTCACGTTTTCTACGTTCTCTTACTTCCTTATGAAATCCTACATGTTCGGGTTCATTTACTAACTTCTAATTCTCATTCGTCGTTTACAAAATTTCGCCATAACTTCATTATAGCTACGTTTTAATCCGTTCTTCATGAACGTTGCTACCATTCCTAACCAAGCAATAGGCAACTAACTTATACGCGATCGTTTTAAGCTTGTCAATCAACAATAATTATCCTACGATGGTTTTAAACTTGTCCATCAACAACAATTATCCTACGATGGTTTTAAACTTGTCCATCAACAACGTTCTTTGTGTTCTTCGTTCGTTCTTCGTTTTAATCAATATTTTGGATTACGATTCTACTTTTTCTTAGAATTTGATGTTATAAAACATCATTCCTTACTTATTTCACCTACTCATTCATAAGATTCATTCGGATCGCTCAAAATCCTTACGAATCTTATACTTCCTTAAGAAATTTATAAACTAAATTTCTAAGTTCTTATTTCTTCTTTTCTCATGATTTCAACCATATGAAATCATTTCTAACATTATCTTCTCTCTATTCTTGTTAAGCTATGTTTTTGAACATAAAAACTTAAAGAAAAATATTATAAGAACTAGGGTTCGGATTACGGTTCTTCTTTATTCTTCTTCCGTTATACAAAGCTGGTGATTTGCGAGCTCTTCTATTTCTCGATCACTTTTAATATGAGCCTTCATGCTCAATCTCTTCCTTCTCCCTCTTCATCCGAGCTCTCTCTCTCTCTCTCTAAGATGTAGGATTTCAAAAATCCCATCAAATGAACATATGGCCTCCTATTTATAGAAAATCAACGCTAAGGGCAATTTTGTCATTTCGGCCCCCACCTCCTTACTATTCACACCTCCTCCATCCCTTAGCCACCAAGTTTACTTGGCCACCACCCTTACTTGGTGGCCAAGTAGCCGCCCCACATGCCCATGGGTCACCCCATGGGTTGCCCCATTGGTTTTACCCATCCGTTTACCCATCGGCTCGACCCGCGGTTTATCTTCTTGGTTTGGGCCTTAACCCTAATTCTTATTGGGCTTAACTTCACAAAGCATTGGGCTTGACATAATCCAAGTCCAATTAGATTCTACAAAGTCCATGAACTCAAAGTTCATTTAGACTTATCGTATTCTACGCATTTCATTCTCGTATTCTCGTATTCTGTTCGTATATCGTTCGTACGATATTCGTATGATACGTCGTACTAATCTTCGTACTATACTCGTGTAATAACTAGTATTATACTCATATCTCTCACGCATAATAACCCTAGTTATTATATGTACTCATCAAAATTATCGAAAATTACTTTTCCTAACCCTTAGGTTTTACGTCCGCAGGCGAAAACTTCGTTTTTTCCATAACTGAAATATTATTGAATATTCCATCACGTCTCAACATTTTATGTAATCATTATCTTCTCGAAATTTCAAAATAAAACTCCGAGCAGAAACTGATGAATAGTGCCTATTTCGTCTTTTTCCCAGAAAAATATTTTGTTCCCGGAAAATTTTCATTTTCGTCTTAAAAATTCTTACCCGTTCAATCTAGCTCGTAGCCAGAATACTCCCGACTTATAATCATCCTAGGTCATAGAACGATTAATAAACACTTAGCACAGAATAGTATTAATAATAATTCATTTTATTAATGACTAATTCTTTAAACCTAAATTCTGGATAATCCAAAATTCCAGGTTGTTAAAACTAACCTAGGTTGCTCCCAGCTTTGAATTGCTTTAATCTTCGATGGGTTAATAGATATTCTATGATTTGATATCACGTGCCCAAGGAATGCTACTTCCTCAAGACAGAACTCACATTTCTTCAACTTGGCATAAAGCTTGTTTTCACAAAGATTTTGGAGTATCAGTCCCAAGTGTTGCGCTTGATCTTCATGACTTTTGGAGTATATGAGGATGTCATCAATAAAGACGACAACAAAATGATCCAAATATTCCTTGAATACTCGGTTCATCATATCTATGAAGGAAGAATGAGCATTAGTCAATCCAAAAGACATGACTAGGAAGTCGTAATACTCGTACCGAGTTCTGAAAGCAGTCTTTGGAATGTCATCAGTTTTAATCTTTAACTGATGATATCCGGAAAGAAGATCGATCATTGAAAAGTATTTAGCGCCTTGAAACTGGTCAAACAGGTCATCAATGCAAGGTAACGGCTACCTCTTTTTTTACGGTGACATGATTCAACTCCCGATAATCAATACAAAGTCGCATACTTCCATCTTTCTTCTTTACGAACAGAATAGGAGCACCCCAAGGAGACGTACTAGGACGAATGAAACCGATATCTAATAGTTCTTACAGTTGGGTTTTTAACTCCTGAAGTTTAATAGGAGCCATTCGATATGGGGCTTTGGAAATGTGTTTTGTACTGGGTTCAAGGTCAATACAAAACTCGATTTCATGCTCTAGGGGTAGGCCAGGAAGTTCTTCGGGGAATACGTCAGGAAATTTATTAACAATGGAAATATCATTCAAATTTGACGTATTTTTATTTAAATTCGTGACATAAGCTAAGAAAGCTTGACATCCGTTTTTCAATAAACGAATGGCTTTATGGCTTGATATGACAGTGATTGACTTTAGTGGTTTGGTTACTTGAATTCGCATAATAGGTTGGTTAGGAATATGAAAGCTAACAACCTTATGAAAATAATTAATTTTAGCATGATGAGTAGTTAACCAATCAATCCCTGAAATCACATCAAATGCAAGTATTTTCAAAGAGATGAGATCAACAGGTAATGTGAGGGTGCCGATTTGAATCAAACAAGATTTATAAATAGTGGATGTAATGAAGGTTTCTCCCAACGGAGTTTCAACCGATAAGTCAAAGTCTAATTTCTCCAGAGTTAAATTTAAACGTTGAGCGCAAGTAGGAGAAATAAAAGAATGAGTAGAACCGATATCAAATAAGGTATAGACATCGCAAGAGTTTATGATTAGCTTACCCGTGATAACTTCATTCGGGTTCCTCGCTTTTTGGGAGGTCACGACAAACGCTCTCCCTTGAACTACCGACTTTGACTTGTTTGGGAAGGCCTTTGGTGTCTCAATCCCAACTGGACTTAACTTCACTGCACGACAAAATCGGGCTAAGTGACCTTCTCTTCTGCAATTATAACATGCTTTGGACTGCTGCGTACAGTTTGGACTGATGTGTCCCTCCCCTCCGCATTTGTAGCATACGATCAGTGGTCATTCTCCTTCCTTAACAACGGGTGCTAGTGCTGACGTCTTTCCATCATTATTGAATTTTCTCTTCTTAAAATTTCCACTTCTATTATCTTAACTAGGATTTCCACCGAAGTGGTTACCATTTTTGGCATATTGATTTCCTCCACTTTTGTTGTCATCGCTTCGATGACTGCTACCACTAGTATTATCGTTTTGCCGGCTGTTATCTCTTGGTTGGGTCGACTCACTATCGCGCTCCAATAACTGAGCCATATTCACAACATCCGAATACAAGCAAAGTTTGTTAGAAATGAGGTATTGACGTATTTTGGGTTTCAAACCTCTTAGAAACATCTGCGTCATACGCTCCTCGTTATCAACCAAATAGGATGCAAACCGGGACAACTCGATAAACTTAGCCTCGTACTGCGATACAGTCATATTGTTTTGCTCCAGCTTGATGAATTCTACCTCCTTCATGTGACGAATAATTTCAGGAAAGTACTTGTCGTTGAACAATTCTTGAAACTTCTCCCAAGACATCTTGAGTGCGACAGGTTGAGTACGCTTTACAGATTCCCACCAATGATCTGCCTCACCTTACAACATGAAGGTGGCAAAGGGAACATTTTTCTCCTCGGAGCTTCCCAATACATTAAATATCTTGGTGATCTGCTTAATCCACGTCTCCGCCTTAAGTGGTTCTTGCTTTCCCAAAAACTCCGATGGTCCCAGCTCCTTGAATTGCTTAGCGATGACCATCCGAGAGTTGCAGTGTTTCCACCTGCATTTTGAACAAGTGTCTCTCTCACCTGATGTTGCATGAATTGCAGAAAACCTCTGAACATCCCATCGTTCATCATTTGGTCGGTGTTGTTGTTTACTTGAGGATTATTGCCTTAATGATGCACATTATGCTGGTTATTGATCATCGGTGACTCAACGATCTCATGTGCTCCATTGTTTATCTCAACATTTTCAGATGTCAGTTTCAAACACTGCCACAAAACAAGGGATAAATGGCATGTCACATATTATCCCTATATTCTGATCAACCAATTAAATAACAGATAAGCTTAGGTAGGTCATACTAGCGAAGGCTTTACCCGTCTCTCTCCTCCTAGTTCTAGTCTCACATCTCTGCCAGGGATCATATCCCTAAGCTCTGATACCAACTGTGACGTCCCTAAAATAGGTATACATCACCCATTCTGAATCGCCAAATACACGGAACAGAATACAAATACAAACTTAATCATACAGTTATCGTGTAACATAATCTGAGAGTTTTAACACGAATATTGTCTTCTAGACAATATCCAAACTCAAATGAAGTCCTCATTATATTTATTATCACACTATTTCATAGAATAGTGAGGACTACTAAAGTTACCATTTGGACCATCACTCAATTCCCCGACTAGTCTCGGCTATATTCTCATTTCTTGAAGAGAATAATGAAAGCAAAGGGTGAGTTCAACTAGCCCAGTAAAGAATATTATGACTAAGATAATGCAGAATAAATTATCGTTAGCCTTCAATAGTGTTAAACTGATAGAATACAATAGACAACAAGTTTAAATGTAGTGGAACAAACAATCTATTAGAAGAGTCAAGTAGAGCATGATATCTACTATCTTTTATGATTTAAAAGTTTATCATCAATTTTATCGTTGAGACTCAGCTTAATAAATAATCCACATTACTAAATTATCCATGCACTACGGGCCAAGGATATTCATTATTATCACGTCCACGAATTATCCATGCACTGCGGGCTAAGGATATTTGTGTTATCACCAATGGTCATGATCATGCCAACAATTGTCAATCAATGCACTACGGGCCAATGAGGACTTTTACCACATTATTTGTAATATTATAGGTCATGATTATACCGAATAATCCCTGGTCATAATCATACCAATCAATAGTTTATCTATGCACTACGGCCCAAAGATGACTTTCATCACAATATAAGCATGAGGATGATGACAATGATATAAGAATTCAATCAAACGAAATCAAGGATAAATATTAAAGATTTTTTAATTTATCCAGAGTTTAAAAATGTCCAAATTGATAACATGATAACTGCTTTGTGGAATAAAATTCAAGAAATATCCATGTATCAAAAATAATTTGGACAGAAAAGAAATCAATTTTTTGGATGAATAGTACCTAGGTGAATAGTATCCCGTGAATAGTATTTTGTGAATAGTACCTCGTGAATAGTACCCCAACATGAAAAAATTAAAATTTAACAAAAATATTCAGAAGAATATCCTTGTGAAATGATACTAGATGAAGCACAAATTTCAAGGATATTCTATTAATTTTAAGGAGTATAGAAGCAATACTTTAACAAAATGAGTGTAGAATTCGGAATCTGAAATGAAATAATATTACTTACATACTACAGAGTATGGAAGAAAGTATTATTTCTTACGAATATTGAAAAAAAAATATCCCTTACCTCAAAAAGAGAGTACTTCTGACTGGTATAGCGGGAATATTCCTAAAAAAAACTTGCACTATTTTCTACACTCAAAGCTTTCTTAAACTCTAAAGAAATACGCTCAATATTATAAAAGAAGAATTCTCTGATTCTGGTGTGATTTTTATTTTTAAACTATGCATCCTATTTATAGGAGAATGGAAGGATACTATTTGAAAATAAAAATCACGAGTGAACAGTCACCCGATTCACGGGCGCACCAGCGAAGAAAATTTGATTTTACTATTCATTACTGTGCAATAAAATATTTTAATAAAATGAAAACTTTAAATAAAATATAATATATATATATATATATATATATATATATATATATATATATATAAGTATTAAGAAAAATTGAGATAACTTTCTCTCGACGATTTTGAAAAATGAGAAAGTGGGGGTCCATGTAATAAGTAAAATTTACAACAAATACTTTATAAAATACCCCTCTATTTATCTCAATTCACTTGGCTTCACTAAACACATTTTTAATAACATTTTATTCATCATTGTTATAACTCGCAATATTAACAACCAGATCATTCCCAAGAAAGAAGTGGCTTTCCGATAAAGATTTTTTCTAATTGACGCGCAATTAGGTGACCAACCCCCTTTCCTTGACAGAACTTTCTAGACATTGTCAATAATATAAATAATAATATGAATAACTTTGTTATCTCAATTATTAATTTAATAATATAAAATATTGTGACAATAATTGAATTAATAACTTGAGATACTATGCAGCAATTACTGTGGCAATAATTAAAATAAACTGAGTGACTTCTCACATAAGCATCAATAATCAATACCGTGTGCTACTATACAACCACGCGTATTACTGTACTTTTATCACCGGGTATTTTAACAGTTAACGGTAAAACTTTTCCCGTTATTTTTATAAAAAGTTATTTCTGTCGTTTTCTAACTCCGACAATAATTCTGTTGTGTGGTCCACTAATGATTGTGTCGTCGTACGAATATTTTCTGATAAAACGAATATTCCTGGACCAATCGAATATTTTATAACAACTTGCTTAATTTGCAAAATTTATAAATATTACCCACAACTATAACATTATAACAAATTCACACCTTAATATTAAAAATTATATTTAGAGAAAAATTTATTTTTATTCATAAAAGTTGGGGTCTTACACACCGTAGATAAAAAATACATCTTTAGTTCTTCTTAAGTACTTTAGGATATTTTTCACTGCCTTCTAGTGCTCTTCTCCTGGATTCGACTGATATCTGCTTGTTACACTAAGTGCATGAGTGACATCTGGTCTAGTACATATCATACCATACATGATAGATCCTATTGCTGAAGCATAATTAATCTTACTCAGACGGTCTCTCTCTCCTCAGGTGTCTTTGGGGTCTGTTTCTTGGAGATATGTATTCCATGGCTCATCGGCATGAGACCTCTTTTGGAATCTTCCATGCTAAACTTCTTTACCATCGAGTCAATGTACGTTCCTTGGGATAAGCCAAGCTTCCTTTTAGATCTATCTCTATAAATCTTTATCCCAAAAATATAGGATGCTTCACCCAAGTCCGTCATGGAGAAGTGTTTAGATAACCAGATTTTAATCGATTGTAGCATAGGAATATCGTTCCCTATCAATAATATATCATCAACATATAATACAAGGAATAAAATAGAGCTCCCACTAACCTTCTTGTACAAACATGGTTCAATCTCATTTTTGATAAAATCAAACTCTTTAATTGTCTCATCAAAACAGATGTTCCACCTATGAGAAACTTACTTCAATCAATAAATGGATCGTTGTAGCTTACATACTTGATTTGTTCCAACCATTGGAACAAATCCCTCTGGCTGTGTCATATACACATCCTCATCAAGTTTCCTATTGAGGAAGGTCATTTTCACGTCCATCTGCCAGATTTCATAGTCACGGTAAGCTGCAATCGCAAGAAAAAATCTGAATGGACTTAAGCATTGCTACTGGTGAGAAGGTTTCGTCATAGTCAACTCCTTGTCTATGTTTGAAACCTTTTGCGACCAGTCGAGCCTTATAGGTCTCTACCTTTCCATCTACCCCAATATTTCTTTTAAAGACCCATTTACACCCAATAGGCTTAATGCCTTTAGGTGGTGAAATCAAAGTCCATACTTGGTTTTCATACATGGAGTCCATCTCGGATTTCATGGCTTCTTGCCACTTCTCTAAGTCATTACTACTCATAGCTTGTTCGTAATTCAATAGATCATTATCATCTATGATGTGTACCTCATCGTCATCCTCTATGATAAGTCCATACCTATCAGGTATCTTTGGTACTCTTCCAGATTTATGAATAGGGTGTGGTACAGAAGGAATCTCTACTTGGACAGGCTCTTCCATTTCATCTATGGTGGCTTGTGGTTCTTGAATTTCTTCAAGATCTATTTTCCTCCCACTAGCTCCTTCAAGGATAATTTTTTTTCCAAGAAGGCAGCATGTTTGGCAACAAACACCTTTTGTTCAGTAGGATTGTAGAAATAGTATCCTAAACTTTCTTTAGGATATCCCACAAAAGTATACTTATCAGATCTTGTCCCAAGCTTATCATTCTGAAAACTTTTCACATAAGCTGGTGTTGGGCTTGTTTCGGGTTAACAAAACAGACACTAATACGTGCAAGTATACACGGTCAACAAGTAGTTTAGAGTAAGAAAGTATCGTCTACACGGAGAAAGGTGAATATTTCTACACTAGCATGCAACAACCTTATCGCTATTTCTGGTTGCTTAAACAATTGATTAACAGGAAAATTAAAATATAAAGTAATTATCAACACAAAATTACTAATTAATGAACTAAGAGATTCAAATTGGAATGATATGGGATCCTAATGTCATTTAATGCCTTATCCAGAATGCACACCTCTTGTTATGCTTGATTAATTACTATAGACTGCTAGTCGAGAGCACGAAAGTGTAACATGGCCATCTTTCGATGAACCATGTCCTAAAACACACAAAATCTACGAAAGAGATAGAATTTATATGAACATCAATATTACCTAACCCACCATATGTCTATGTAAATTACAAGCATTAATGATTTAAGCACAAGCTCTCTCAATGACTACACATGACAAACCGGAATATGTCTATCCGAGTCACAAATCACAAGACCTAACACATGTAAATCTCATGAACACATGCTAACATGGTCAAATCTGAACTTATATTTCCTTTTTCAATTCCATACACGTTATTAGGGTGAATGGTGATCAAGCATCCAAATATTTAAGCACAACCAAGTTAGGCAATCCAACCATAATCATACAAGCAATCACAATAAGGTGTACAAGGCTGAACTACGTAATAAACTTCATTAGAATCCCATAATGGTGGTTAGTTCATCATTGAATCAATAACCATTATGGGATTTAAGCCAAACATGAAAGGAAACAAAGAGAATAAAGAGATTAAGGAGATAAGAGATGCAAATCTGATTAAACCCAGCTCCACAATGTGCCTTCAAACTAGTTCAGATCCAAAATCAAAAACCAACATGAAACCCAATATTCACAAGCTATTAAATCTAGAGAGAGAAGCTAAAATGGTAGATAAATGCTATGGATTCTCTCTATCACTATTAAACCATAAAATAGTAAAAGATAACTGATAGAATATGTCGTTCGCAATAGGAAAATACACCCTTCTAAAGAAATCTCGCGACAGCAGCTTAAAATAAAAAGTCAGTTGTTTAGAAATCCTTGATAGGCGTAACCGCGCGGGAGTGTAGTATATGTTGGGCACGTGCGTGCCGAGTCTGCGTTTGAGAGTCATCTGGTGCGAGCGCGCCGTGTCTGGCCTAATCTTGGGTGTGGCCGCACTGGCCTTTGCCGCTACATTCTGCTGGTGCATTTCTTCTGTGCTGCTGCTGCTGTTAACTTCTTCTTTTCTTCACTTCCCTTCTTCAATCCTCATTTGACCACTTTAGATGCCCTCTTCACATGCTTGAGTTCAGCTTCAATCTTTAATTTAGCACAAGCCCACCATTCCATGCCTTACTATGCCTTCACCATGCCTTGCCCTGTCATCACCATGCCTTAGGAGCTTCCTTGATGCAAACTACAAAACAAACATAAAAAGTAATAAAACCATACTAAAAATACTTAAGTTTGAGCAAAGTTCCAGTAAGTTGGTAACCAATAAGTAGGTCTAAAACCTACTTATCAAATACCCCCAAACTTTAACTATTGCTTGTCCTCAAACAATTAACACAAATATGAATTTAGAAATGCAAACTACAGCTATGCAATTACACTATCATTAAAATGAATCCCAAGATTTCCAACCATGCTAGAATTCCAATAAGATATCCTTAAAGAAATATCCAGATCCAAGAACAAAGTATCAAACTAAGCTACAGGCATAATGACATACAATCAGATAATCCCAACATGCTATAAAGATGTTGTGTGTGTGTGTGATTTGTTCACCAATAAGCTTGACACAGGCAAAGATTTCATATGCTATACTGCTTAACAAAGAAAATCAAGGTTCAAATCAAAAACCATGCATACAAATGAAACAACTACTCAAACACATCAATACAAGCTAAGGTTCGGCAACGGGTTTATTCTGCTTTATTTTTACTCATGAGGGCGATTTTTACACTTTCCCGCAGTGTTTATTAACTTTTTTATATTTCCCATGACTGTGCAATGTCTCATTCCATTAGGCTAATAGTGCTACCCCTTAGCGAGCTTTCAACCAACGACTCCCAGACCATTAAGACCTTAGGGCGCTAGGTGTAGAGACAATCCCCTCGGGCATACTTACTCAAGTAACAAAGGCCCCGAAACAAGACTAGCCATGATATTTTTCTATTTTCTTTTTTTCATTTTTTTTCTTTTTGTATAGCAAGTATACCCATGCGTTCCCAAAACTTGAGTTTCAGTGTTTGGCAGTCATTACTCACTTCCTACACAATTCTATCTTTAAAACAGTATTTTCCTCTCAACAAACAAACAAGCTAATCTTAACCAACAAGCAAATATGAACACTGATGTGCTACCCGGCAGCATCTAAACAACAGGTATAAATTATATCATATATAACATTATAACTCAGCTCAAAATATCAACCAAGCTCAAAAATCTATCATATTTCTTAAGTCATTATTGGCCAAATTAGAATTCAACTAACTAAAAAAAACTTAGGATTATGCAATGTTATACAACTAAATAGATAATAAGAAACACAAAGAATAATTTACTGCAAAATTAAACTAACAACAACTAACATGCAATTAACTATATAAAACATGAATTAAACATGAAATTACACTACATGCTCTACACTACTGAACCGAAGAGAGGCCACTCCACCATAGTTCCTTGCTGTGCAAACGGCTCGGCCAATGATCTAGTTAGTCCATTTGCGAATGCCAAAAAAATTTCGTGCAGGGCTTCCACCTTCCTCTCTAATCACCTTAACTTTCGATCGTCGATCTCTAAAGTGGCATGAGGGGAGGTGGCTACCTCAGTCAGTTATGGAGATGACACTGATGATGTAGATGGCAAAATGAATCCGTTTCCCCGAGGGTGTGGTGTGCCACCAGCCAAATCCTCAAACTTCTGAATAGTGGATTGGGTAATGTCCTGGCTTGGATACTGCAGCTACTCATCTTCCCAAATTACTCCAGCTTTTTCACATAAATGGGCTACTACTGAGGCATATGGGATACTGTCGGTGGTGCTCCCCCTCATGTAACGAGGTATATTTTAGTGGAGGAGGTGGCCCATATCACTATATTTTCCCATTATGATGCACCACAATATTATTGCCCTCTTGGCTGGGATATGGTGCTGGTGTGAAGATGGCATCAGCTTAGCACAGATGAACAAGTTCCATGCCTTCGCGTAATGGTTCAGTGCTGAACTTGGGAAATTAGTGGGCTAATGTGTGCCCTGCTCGTAGTTCCATTTGGTCCCGGGCACACACAAGTCATTAATAACCCTGTCCAAATCTGTCTCAAACCTCGCAACCTCTACCCAATTGGCTAGATCAGTCAGACGGTCGGGCATATTGAATACCTACCGAATCGCTTTTGGGCGATAGTCCATCTGCACGCCTCTCACAAATGATAAACCACTAAGTGTTTCCTTATCATTTGCGTAGAACTCACGCACAATGGCCATTAGCGCAGGCATAGGGCTAGACATAACTCCCATCCAGCATCTCTCCCGAATCATTTCCCAAAGCTGCCCATCCTGCTTCCTGGGCTTAAATCCCCTCTCTTTCATAAATGTTTTCGCAACAATTTAGTAGAACTCCACCTGAGCCTCTAGACTGACAAACTTGGTGAGGTCAACAATGTCCTCATCTTGACTACTGGACGAGGAGGACTCAGGGGTGCATGTGCGTGCTCGTTTTGGCTCTATGAAGACTGATTAGAAAAGCCCTAACTGTGATGTGGGAGGAGGAGAACCTTGACTAAACTCTGTATGCCCTAATGAACCAAACCCTAACTCAACCCTTTGAATGCTCTGAATAATCTCTTAAACACTGAGAAATACCCCCAAACTTGATTTTTAATGTATAGGAGAAAATCTTCTGATGACTTAGATGTATGGTGACTTGTAGAGTTTGATTAGGAAAGTAGATTGAGAATCGTAGTTGGGTAGGAGAAAGAGAGAGGGTGCATCAATTTTATAGGAGAGGGGGAGGTTATGTGTGTAACTGAAGGAAATGAAGAGGTTATGTAGAAGTGGGTTATGTTTTTAAACTTTTAAATCTGCCTGGATCCGGACTCGGGCGTGGCCGTGCCAAGTCTGTGCTTAAGTATGGTGCGGGCGCGCTGGCCTTGGCTCGGGCGCGCTGACCTTGGCACAGGCAGGCTGAGATTATGCTTGGAGTGGGAGCGGGAGCGCTGGGAGGCTGACTGCATTGAAGTCCAGCGAGGGCACGCTGGATTTGTACTACATATGGGCGTGACCGCACTGCCCTGCTCTCGAGACTGAGACTGTTTTGCAAATTTGAAGGAATAAGAATCACTTGATGCTAACTTTCTAACCTGCATACCAAGAATTAACAAAAATGAGATATACCTATTCCCAAATCAAAATTTGAACTGTGCAATATGTATGTATAATTGTATACCCAAAAAAATGCTCTATATGCAATTTCTATCAAAAAGATATGTGCATTAAGCTCTATTCAAAATTGATGTCAAAAATTTTCATGATCTTAAGAATTAAACAAGGAGGGGGAAATAAGAGATATATGCCACTGAGAATTAAACAGTAGGAAGAAATAGACATGATGCAAATAAAATTAATCAGGAGGAGGAATAGAGATGATGAGGTGCCTCCCATTGAGCTCTAGTTTATAATCCATTAGCTTGACTATCTCTGTCTGGGTCAAGTTGTTGAAAGGATTCAGGTGACCTTCTGTCTGTCTACCTCACCACTATAGTAATGCTTCAGCCTTTGTCCATTAACTTTGAAGGGCTTGTCTGGGTACTTATCAAAAATTTCAATTGCACCGTGAGGAAATATAGTCTTCACTGTGAAAGGTCCTGACCACCTTGACTTGAGCTTTCCTGGGAAGAGTCTAAGTATAGAATTAAATAGCAGTACTGCTTGCCCTAGCTCAAATGTTCTTTCCATGATTCGGCGATCATGTCACCTTTTCACTTTCTCTTTGTACAACTTGGAATTCTCGTAGGCCTGCAATCAAAATTCGTCCAACTCATTGAGTTGAAGTAGGCATTTCTCCCCTGCAGCCTTTAAGTCGAAGTTCAGCTTCTTGATTGCCTATAGGCCTTATGTTCAAGCTCTATGGGAAGGTGACAAGCCTTTCCATACACAAGCTAAAATGGCGACATACCTAGCGGTGTTTTGTAGGCAGTCCTATAAGCCCAAACCGCATTCATCCAGCTTCAGCGACCAATCTTTTCTCGTGGGGTTCATAATCTTTTCTAATATTCTATTCACCTCACGATTTAACACTTCTGCTTGGCCATTTGTTTAGGGGTGGTAAGCTATAACTATTCGATGATTCACCCCGTATTTAGCCAACAATGCTGTGAGCTGGTGATTGCATAAATGGCTACCTTCATCACTAATTATCACCCTAGGAGTCCCAAACCTCGTGAAAATGTACTTTTGGAGAAACCTCAAAACCACCCTAGCATCATTCATCGGTAGAGCTTCCACTTCCACCCATTTGGACACGTAATCAACTGCTAGAAGGATGTACAAGTTTCTATATGACGAAACAAAAGGCCCCATAAAGTCTATCCCCCAGACATCAAAGATCTCTACCTCGAGGATTGTATTCAACGTCATTTCATTTCGCTTTGATATATTCCCAACCCTCTGACATCTATCACATCTTTGCAAAAAGCTGAAAGCATCCTTTAAGAGTATCGACCAATAGAAACCTGCTTGTAAAACCTTGGTCGCTGTTCTTTCACCCCCGTAGCGACCTCCACAAGCTGATGCATGGTAATCCTGTAATATACTCTCCATCTCGCTGTATGGAATGCACCTTCTAATCATTTGATCAGCACATTGCTTGAACAAGTACGGTTCATCCCAAATAAACCATTTCACGTCGTGGAGAAACCTCTTCTTTTGCTTCCCAATCAACTCAGAGGGAATGATATTGCTTACTAGGAAGTTAGCATAATCTACGAACCATGGCACTTCACCTTTCACCACAAATAATTGTTCATCTGGGAAGGATTCATTAATCATAACTTTGTCATTCGCATCCCTTCCTGAATTTTCCAATTGAGACAAGTAGTCAGCCACTTGGTTCTCAATCCCTTTCATGTCTTTGATCTCTAATTTAAATTCCTGTAGAAGAAGTATACACCTGATCAGATGGGGTTTAGCATCTTTCTTTGTTATCAAGTATCGGATCGCTGCATGGTCTGTGTATACAATCACTCTAGTCCCACTCAAATAAGCAAGAAACTTGTCGAATGCGTACACCATCGCTAAAAGCTCTTTTTCTATAGTAGTGTAGTTCAACTGGGCATTAGTAAGGGTCTTGCTAGCATAATAGATGACATGAAAGACCTTGTCCCTACGCTGGCCCAATACAGCTCCCACAGTAAAATCGCTTGCATCACACATCAACTCGAATGGAAGGTCCCAATCCAAAGATGTAATCACTGGTGTCATAGTCAACTTCTTTTTCAAATGTTCAAAAGCAACCAGGCATTCCTCATCAAATTTAAATTGGACATCTTTTTATAATAAACTACAAAGTGGCTTGGTAAACTTCGAGAAGTCCTTTATAAACCGACGGTAGAAGCATGCATGCCCCAAAAAGCTACGAACGCCTTTTACAAAAGTTGGTGGTGGCAACTTCTCAATAGTTTCCAATTTAGCCCTGTCCACCTCTAATCCTCTCTTCAAAACTTTATGTCCCAAAATAATACCTTCTTGTACCATAAAATGGCACTTTTCCCAATTCAGAATGAGAGTCGCCTCAACACACCTTTTTAGCACCATTACCAAATTCTCCAAACATAGGTCAAACGAGTCTCCAAAAATTGAGAAATCGTCCATGAAGACTTCAACGTTATGCTCAACCATGTCAGAAAAAATGGCCATCATACACCTCTAAAATGTAGCCGGGGCATTGTACAAACCGAAAGACATCCTTCTAAAAGTAAATGTACCAAACGGACAAGTGAAGGTACTCTTTTCTTGGTCTTTCGGGGCTATCACAATTTGGTTGTACCCAAAGTAACCATCCAGAAGGCAGTAGTTGTAACAACCCGATATTTTCTACATAAATAAATAAGAAATTCTGCGTATAATTTTTTTTTTTTTATATTAAGGATGAGGATTTGTACAAGATAATGCGTATATGTATTTATGTGGTAAATAAAAATATATTTATTGCATAAATGTTTGCAAGTAAATTTATTTTAGAATTATTGATTATTAAAAAGTATATTATGATAATAATTAAATTATGGTAGAAATGCTTTTATTAATTATTTTCCATGAAAATATAATCATATATTATTTAAATAATATATGAAGTGATTTTTAGAATAATTATAATAATTATTTTATTATATGAGTTTAGTACAAGTTATTTAGTGAATTATTTTACCTTAATTATTAAGGTTAAATATGAAGAATAAATCAGGTATGGAATCCAAACCCTAATTTTGGATTATTGTCAAGGTATGAAAATAATAATATAATATTAATTATATTTTGATTTTTCAGTGCTATGAATATGTAATGTATTTCTGTATTCTTAATGGTAGGTCAATTACGGTGTATTATGACCAAATCCTAGTAATAATGCTAAACCCTAATTTGAGATCCAAATTAGACTGCAAGATTATTTTATAAGTATGTTATATAATTTATGTCGTGTATTAAATGTATTAATTAGGTGAACCCTAATTAAAATTCTAGAAACTCTAATTTTTAGAAACCCCTAGTTAATATTTCTAAAACCTTAATTTTTGGAAATGATAAACCCTGATTTTAAATTCAAATTAGAGTTCGAGATTGGTTGTAATTATGTTAATGTGTTTAATTAACAAGTATTAGATTTTATTGTTAATTATGGAAAACCTAATTAGCAATTTAAAGCCTTAAATATCTAGAACCCTAATTTGATAATTAGAAAATCCTAATTATATTTTAGTAACCCTAATTATCAAAATCTTAAACCCTAATTACTATTTTAGCAAGGTTAATGATAATAATATGATCTAAACCCTAATGTTATTGTATAGTGTAATTAGAGGATTAATCATAATCAGAAAACCCAAATTTCAAAATTTTAGAAAACTAAAAGTTATTTAAATTTTTATTTGATTTTATTTTTGTGCAAATCCTAATTGCTAAATCCTTCAATTTGTGCTAAACCTTAGGGTTAAACCCTAAGGGTTTTCCATGTTCCAATTATGCCATTAAATGGAAAATACAAATGACCATTTTGCCCATTTGCA
The DNA here is from genome assembly GCA_016801055.1 of Panax notoginseng. Taxonomy (NCBI): domain Eukaryota; kingdom Viridiplantae; phylum Streptophyta; class Magnoliopsida; order Apiales; family Araliaceae; genus Panax; species Panax notoginseng. The sequence continues at coordinate 235,552,703 of CM029013.1, read as the reverse complement.
TTATTAAAGCTATAAACTAGGTTTTGACAATAGGTTGAGTGGGTGAACCACTTCAACCACTCCACATGCTCATAATTGACAGCAACAAGCAACTCAATCAGCCAATTCATGTACCTTGTTGGTCTATAAATAGATTGAAGGAGAGAGAAAATACATTTGTTTACGAAAAAAAATTGCACAACACCTAACCAATACTTCCTCTCACAAAGACCGACGAAATTTGTAAGTTTTATAGTCCCAAAACGCAGCCCCATGTCCACCATAAACAAATCAGCAACACAAAATCAGAAATTTATCAAAGAAAGGTATAAAACCTTAGCTTTAATTTCTGTCCAAAAATTTGTGTTAGATGTTATGATTAAGTGTTAGAATATGTTGTTTATGTTGTCTAATGTTGATCTGGGTTGCTAGATGTTAGATCCATAACACCTAGAGGCTCAGATTTAAGTTTTAAAGAAATCTGGAAAAAAAAATTTGAGGTCTGACAATGAATGTCAGGCCTTATAAATCATTGTTCGTTTGTTGTTTGTGTTGTTTTAAAGCTTCAATATGTAGCCTCGTATATGGTCTTTAAGATGTAAGTGGTAGAATAGCCATTTGATGTCTGAAATCAAAGATATTTTAGGTCAAATCCCATTGACCGACGTTGACTGCACGAAATTCTGGGCAGCCCAGAACCTAAAAATCGTGTTTGTCAGTTTTTTTGAGCAGCCCAGATCTTTGTGTTGTTAGACGTTTTAGTTTGATTGTTGTATCTAGCTTGTATTCTTGTATATGAACTCTAATATTATGCCTTATAATATCCTAATCATCAAACGGTGTGATTATAGAGGACGGTCAAACCAGGCCAAACGATCATGGAAGCTGTTTTCTGGGTAACCCAGAAAACGCTTGACCATGTCGTCTGACATGGTTTGACCAGCACGAATCTGCTTGATAGGTTGTTGTTTTAGTGATCTTCTGTGATTTAACTCTTCCTTGTCATGTTGGCTACATACTGAATTCATTACATCACATAAATATTGCATGGATCATAAGTTAAAGAAGCCCAAAAGTGCATGCTTGAACTGTTCTTCATTTCTGGGCAACCCAGAAATGAAGAACAGCCTCTGACAGCTACTTTGCTGGGTTAGATCTCTTTGATGTTGTGTGGTATGAACTTGTTTGTTGTTGGATCTTGTAGTCTTATTATATTACTACATGATCTGATCAACAAGTTTCCCAGAAACACATCGCACACGAATTTAAGCTCGGTCAAAGTTGCTAGCTCGACCACTGACATGTTTTCTGGGTTTGGGCTCAAGAACATGAAGAACACCTATAGCGACAGTTTTGTCACCATAGGTGGCCTTTAGCGACAGACAGCTTATTAATTTCTGGAAATTAATTAATAAATAGAAAAAAATAGTTTTTAATTATTAAAAATATAAAATAAATTATTAAAAATTATTTTAAATTCTGAAAATTAGTTTTTAATTATTTTAAATATATTTTATAAATATTTAATATTTTTGAAATATTAAAAGTATTTAATTTATTTAATTATAATATTAAATAAATTATTTAAAAATAATTTTAATATTGGAAAAATCATTAAAAATTATATTATGATATAAGAAAATATTTTAAGCTATTTTTAATGACTTTTAATATTTTGTGATAAATTTCATTAATAAATTGATATTAATGGTAATTAATTTCTTTACTAAATGAATTAAATAAATTAATTAAAAATTATTTTATTAAATTAAAAATCAGTTTAAACAATAATAAGGTATTTAAAAATATTTTAAGTTATAAAATATAGCTTTTAATATTTAAAGATGAATTTTATTAATTAGTTATTATTAATGATATTAAAGTTATTTAATAATTATATTAAATAATTTAGTTTAAAAATGATTTTAATATTATAAAAATCATTTTAAATGAAAAAAAAAGTGTTTAAAAATATTTTAAGTTATAAAATATAACTTTTAATATTTAAAGGATAATTTCATTAATAAATTAATATTAATGATTACTAACTTATTATTAAAAATAGTAAATTTATTTAATAATTATATTAAATAAATAGTTTAAAAATAGTTTTATTAATTTAAAAATCCTTTAAAAGGATATAAATGAATTAAAAATATTTTAAGTTATGAATAATGACTTTTAATATTTTGATAAATAAAACATTAATATCTTAATATTAATGGTAATTATTTAGAAATGATTTTAAATATTTTAAAAATTATTTAAGGGTAATATTAATACTTTAAAAGTATTTCAAGTTATTATAAATAACTTTAATATTTTACAAATGATTTCATTAATAGTTTAATACTAATTAAATATTAATGGTAATAGAATTGATTAGTATTTAAATCATTTAAATATGATTCCGAGGTTTGAAATTCATGATAAATCATAATAAATGTTTTAAAATTATTATAAGTCATATGGCGGATATTGAGTTACAGGACAGAGTCTTAGACTTGATAATTACCCGATAAAATTGTCGGTAGACCGACATGTTTCAGAAATTGATATGGACTTAGATAATGTGATTAGATAAGTGATTATTTGTGATTCAATGGTTGTTAAACCTATGTGCCAATGTGATTAGGGAATGTGCTGACTGCAATAAGCAGTATTATATGATATGATATGTTATTCTAATCAAACAAATGATCTATTTAATGATAGGGCTTGATAGAAAAGATAAATCTAAGTTGTGTAAGCAGCAGACAAGGCAAGTATCTAACTCTTTGCATTTACTTTATGCAACGGACATGCGTAAGATAATATCTGAATTGTTCCTTTCAATTGTTCAAATATTTCAACCTTTGTATATACTTATGCAATGATTCTGTATAAGTAAGTTATTAAACTAGAATTGTTGTACAAGTTCCTTTATTCTGTTATTATTGATCAAACTATATATTCTAATCGTTAATTTCTAAAACAGGGTTATACAAGTGTCCCCACTCGGATAATCATTATATTTTATAACATGTTGATACATACTTATCGGTGTTCAGTATGTATAAGTTGAATTAAAAGTCATATAAGTTATTTGATCTAGCTAGACATATATTTTAAGTTGTTGTTGAACAAGATAAAACTTTATCCAACTAAATTGTTTTGGTTTGGATTCAAGACTGGTATGAACATCCCAACTATGGGAAACTTTTATGCGCCTAAGGCGGGAATGCTGGACGAAAATATCGTCCTTTAATGTAGTATTGATCAATACAGGGCATAACGGGCTGATCACCCCCTGTGCCCGTAAGTAATGACGGTTTACAGATGAAGTTCTGTTTAACCTTTTCAAAAATAGAAAATAATGTTCATAGCTTGTCAACTGATCCTCATTTATAGTCATTACGTAGTTTCAAAAATTTAAAATCAAAATGATATATTGTTTATTATCGGTTCAGTTTACTTTACAACTGTTGATTCGTTGTAAGAGTATCGTTCAAAGAAAATATTTAATTCGTTCAGCTAAATGTTATTGTTGCTATTACTTGCTGGGCACTCAAATGCTCATCCTTGCTTAAATTTAAATGTTTTCAGCTAAAGGTGAACAACCTGGAGGCTCTTTTAAGAACAAAGGGAAAGGGAAGGTCACTGAATGAATAATAAGGCTATCTTTTGTAATAACTAGACTTTATTAGGGTAATGATGATATATATTAATTATCATATAATGAAAAGAATGTTTGAAGGTTTCGTACTTGGGATTTAAAACTCTGATAATATGTAAATTAAATTTGATAATCTATATTATTGTTATTATTATTAGTATTATTCCGCTCATAAAAATGGTATCGTGAAGCACTAAGTTCGGGTTTCAAGTACCTGAATTTGGGGGCGCCACATCATGGTATCAGAGCTATAGGGTTAGAAACCTTAGGTGGGTTCGACCTTAGGCTATAACCTTAGAACAGAGGGAAACGTTGAAAATATAAATAACTCATATAGAGTTTAAAAAGAGATGAATTGACTAAATTCATCGTCAAACAAAATAAAAGATAATTTATATAAAACTCTTATTTACTGTGTGTATATACTATATGCTAATCAGGATAATTTATGTGTGTAGATGACAAGTGGAAAAGGATTAGGATACCCTCGGATCGTAAAGAAGGAGCCGTTATCAAAGCCAATAGCTGAAATAGAGGCTCAGAGTGAAAGCAACCTCGATGAGGTGGTTATTGTGGAAAATGTCGTACCAGATCCGAAAATAGTAGAACTAACCGATAGTGATTCAGACACTGAAGTTGGAGCTGATCAAGCATCAACCGAAGTGCAGAATCTGCGGGACCAGGTTTCCTCTTTGAAACAGTTGTGGGAAATAGAAAAGCTGCTAAATAGCCAACTACAGAAAGCATTAATAGAAACAATAGAAGAATAAGATAAGCTTAAAATCCAAATTGACCAAATTGGAACTAAAAGCATCAAAGCATGCGCCGCTCCGAGCAAGAAGGGGAAAAGAAAGATGAAAAACCGTGATATAAGAAATCCTGATATCAACGAAGGAAAAATTAATCGAATAGAAAGGTGTGCAAATTGTGACAAGAAACATGAAGGTGTATGCAGAAAAGGGGAATATATTTGCTACAATTGTGGACAAAAGGGAGATTTCTCTCCTTATTGTCCCAATCCAACACAATGTGTCTGTTTTAATTGTGGAATAGAAGGTCATCAGGCGAAAAGTTATCCAAGGAAAAGGTGTAATAAATAGGCAGTATAGATTCTGTTGTGTAGGTGTGTTTAATGTAATATGTGCTTAGTATGTTTGTGTGAGGTTATGTTCTCAACTTTTGTAATGATCAAGTTTGTAAATCCCGACTTTTGTAGTCATAAAGGGATAGCAGTATGTGATATGTTATGTAAATTACTACGACTTAATGAAAATGAATTTATGTTTGAGTGATGAAACAAGTTTAAAGTATTAAACTTATATGATAAGGTTTAGAATAAAAGTTAAATTTATGATTTTATTTAATCAGATAATGCCGCCAAGACGTCAAACTAGAAACCAAAGGGCAGAAGAATCTGTTAACAACGTCGAGGGACAACCACAACCAGATCCAATGCAGCAATTCGCAAACATGGTAGCTCAGGCTATGCAACAAGGAATGCCAGCCGCAGGGAACCAGCAGGACAATCGCTTGGCAAACTTTAAGGACTTCAAAGCTGTAGGACCGCCCGAATTTAGAGGTACAACTGACCCTGTAGAAGCCCAAACTTGGGTTAAAGAAATTGAAAAGGCGTTTGTATTAGCTAGGGTAGCTGAGGGGCAAAAGACCGCTTTTGCCATCTACATGATAAAGGGCGAGGCAAATTTTTGGTGAGAAGCAAATCAGGCGAGGGCTGGAGCAGGTGTAGGTGTAGTTGCTTGGGAAAGATTCAAAACTTTATTTTTCAAAAACTATTTTTCATCTAGTATGCAGGCTAGGATGGAAGTAAAATTTCTTGAATTAAAACAGGAAAATATGACGGTGTCCGAATACGCCGCTAAGTTTAATGAGTTGGCTAGGTTTGCTCCGCATTAAGTTGATACGGAGGCTAGAAAAGCACGAAGGTTTGAGCTGGGATTAAAACCCTGGCTCTACAACAAGGTGGCAGTGTTGCAAATCCCTATATTTATAGCACTCATGGAGAAAGCTATTATTGCTGAGGAGGGGAGTGAGGCCGTGAGCCTATACAACAAAGAAAGAAGGAATAAGGGTAAGGTTGAGGGATCTGGGAAGGTGGAAACAAACTGTGGAAATAGAAGTGAAAAGAGGAAGGGAAACAACTTTGGGGGTATACAGGTGAAGCAGGAGGGTACAAAGAAGAAGCCGCTAGTACAATGTGGGAACTGTGGTAAGAACCATTTGGGGAATGCCTGAAAGGTAAATTTGTATGTTTTAAGTGTGGGCAGGAGGGCCATATCTCTCCCAACTGCCCCAATCCTAGAACTATTAATGGGTGTTTTCTGTGCGGATCAAAGGACCATAAGGTGAAGGACTGTCCGAGAAGGAGGACGGAAGCAGAAAGCGGGAACATAGGGAAAAGCGGCAGAACTTTGGCAATCACAGGACCAACATCATCTAGCAAGCCGACAAAATCTACTGCAACGATCTTCAACATGACAGTCCTAGATACGGCAGCAGCTGGCACTGGAACTCCAAGTATTATTCGTATGCCTTTTATTTTCTTATGCATGATTTTCCTATATATAGTAAATTATTTTATAAAGAAATTTTGAGGAGGAATTTGAGTTCTTTTATAAACCAATTTTTCCGTTTAATCAGAAAGACAAGCTTTATGTGAATAGTTAAAGATCAGTTCGATCAAAGTTGATCGAGATCTACTTGCAATGATTATGTATGATATGTGTCGTGTATGTATAGGTTTTAAAACGGTGATTCCGGGGACGGAATCTTTATAAGGGAGGGTGAATGTAACAACCCGATATTTTCTACATAAATAAATAAGAAATTTTGCGTATAAATTTTTTTTTTATATTAAGGATGAGGAATTGTACAAGATAATGTGTATATGTATTTATATGGTAAATAAAAATATATTTATTGCATAAATGTTTGCAAGTAAATTTATTTTAGAATTATTGATTATTAAAAAGTATATTATGATAATAATTAAATTATGGTAGAAATGCTTTTATTAATTATTTTCCATGAAAATATAATCATATATTATTTAAATAATATATGAAGTGATTTTTAGAATAATTATAATAATTATTTTATTATATGAGTTTAGTACAAGTTATTAAGTGAATTATTTTACCTTAATTATTAAGGTTAAATATGAAGAATAAATAAGGTATGGAATCCAAACCCTAATTTTGGATTATTGTCAAGGTATGAAAATAATAATATAATATTAATTATATTTTGATTTTTCAGTGCTATGAATATGTAATTTATTTCTGTATTGTTAATGCTAGGTCAATTACGGTGTATTATGACCAAACCCTAGTAATAATGTTAAACCCTAATTTGAGATCCAAATTAAAGTGCAAGATTATTTTATAAGTGTTTTATATAATTTATGTCGTGTATTAAATGTATTAATTAGGTGAACCCTAATTAAAATTCTAGAAACCCTAATTTTTAGAAAACCCTAGTTAATATTTTTAAAACCTTAATTTTTGGAAATGATAAACCCTAATTTTAAATTCAAATTAGAGTTCGAGATTGGTTGTAATTATGTTAATGTGTTTAATTAACAAGTATTAGATTTTATTGTTAATTATGGAAAACCTAATTAGCAATTTAAAGCCTTAAATATCTAGAACCCTAATTTGATAATTAGAAAATCCTAATTATATTTTAGTAACCCTAATTATCAAAATCTTAAACCCTAATTGCTATTTTAGCAAGGTTAATGATAATAATATGATCTAAACCCTAATGTTATTGTATAGTGTAATTAAAGGATTAATCATAATTAGAAAACCCAAATTTCAAAATTTTAGAAAACTAAAAGTTATTTAAATTTTTATTTGATTTTATTTTTGTGCAAACCCTAATTGCTAAATCCTTCAATTTATGCTAAACATAAGGGTTAAACCCTAAGGGTTTGCCATGTTCCAATTATGCCATTAAATGGAAAATACAAATGACCATTTTGCCCGTTTGCATTATTAAAGCTACAAACTAGGTTTTGATAATAGGTTGAGTGGGTGAACCACTTCAACCACTCCACATGCTCATAATTGACAGCAACAAGCAACTCAATCAGCCAATTCATGCACCTTGTTGGTCTATAAATAGATTGAAGGAGAGAGAAAATGCATTTGTTTACTAAAAAAAATTGCACAACACCTAACCAAGACTTCCTCTCACAAAGACCCACGAAATTTGTAAGTTTTATAGTCCCAAAACGCAGCCCCACGTCCACCATAAACAAATCAGCAACACAAAATCAGAAATTTATCAAAGAAATGTATAAAACCTTAGCTTTAACTTCTGTCCAAAAATCTGTGTTAGATGTTATGATTATGTGTTAGAATATGTTGTTTATGTTGTGTAATGTTGATCTGGGCTGCTAGATGTTAGATCCATAACACCTAGAGGCTCAGATTTAAGTTTTAAAGAAATCTGGAAAAAAAAATTTGAGGCCTGACAATGAATGTCAGGCCTTATAAATCATTGTTCGTTTGTTGTTTGTGTTGTTTTAAAGCTTCAATATGTAGCCTCGTATATGGTCTTTAAGATGTAAGTGGTAGAATAGCCATTTGATGTCTGAAATCAAAGATATTTTAGGTCAAATCCCATTGACCGACGTTGACTGCACGAAATTCTGGGCAACCCAGAACCTAAAAATCGTGTTTGTCAGTTTTTTTGAGCAGCCCAGATCTTTGTGTTGTTAGACGTTTTAGTTTGATTGTTGTATCTAGCTTGTATTCTTGTATATGAACTATAATATTATGCCTTATAATATCCTAATCATCAAACGGTGTGATTATAGAGGACGGTCAAACCAGGCCAAACGATCATGGAAGCTGTTTTCTGGGTAACCCAGAAAACGCTTGACCATGTCGTCTGACATGGTTTGACCAGCACGAATCTGCTTGATAGGTTGTTGTTTTAGTGATCTTCTGTGATATAACTCTTCCTTGTCATGTTGGATACATATTGAATTCATTACATCACATAAATATTGCACGGATCATAAGTTATGGAAGCCCAAAAGTGCATGCTTGAACTGTTCTTCATTTCTGGGCAACCCAGAAATGAAGAACAGCCTCTGACAGCTACTTTGTTGGATTAGATCTCTTTGATGTTGTGTGGTATGAACTTGTTTGATTTTGGATCTTGTAGTCTTGTTATATTACTACATGATCTGATCAACAAGTTTCCCAGAAACACATCACACACGAATTTAAGCTCGGTCAAAGTTGCTAGCTCGACCACTGACACGTTTTCTGGGTTTGGGCTCAAGAACATGAAGAACACCTATAGCGACAGTTTTGTCACTATAGGTGGCCTTTAGCGACAGACAGCTTATTAATTTTCGAAAATTAATTAAGAAATAGAAAAAAATAGTTTTTAATTATTAAAAATACAAAATAAATTATTAAAAATTATTTTAAATTCTGAAAATTAGTTTTTAATTATTTTAAATATATTTCATAAATATTTAATATTTTTTAAATATTAAAAGTATTTAATTTATTTAATTATAATATTAAATAAATTATTTAAAAATGAATGTAATATTGGAAAAATCATTAAAAATTATATTATGATATAAGAAAATATTTTAAGTTATTTTTAATGACTTTTAATATTTTGTGATAAATTTCATTAATAAATTGATATTAATGGTAATTAATTTATTTACTAAATAAATTAATTAAATTAATTAAAAATCATTTTATTAATTTAAAAATCATTTTAAATAATAATAAGGTATTTAAAAATATTTTAAGTTATAAAATATAAATTTTAATATTTAAAGATGAATTTCATTAATTAGTTATTATTAATGATATTAAAGTTATTTAATAATTATATTAAATAATTTAGTTTAAAATGATTTTAATATTATAAAAATTATTTTAAATGAAAATAAAGTGTTTAAAAATATTTTAAGTTATAAAATATAACTTTTAATATTTAAACGATAATTTCATTATTAAATTAATATTAATGATTACTAACTTATTATTAAAAATTGTAAATTTATTTAATAATTATATTAAATAAATAGTTTAAAAATGGTTTTATTAATTTAAAAATCATTTAAAAGGATATAAATGAATTAAAAATATTTTAAGTTATGAATAATGACTTTTAATATTTTGATAAATAAAACATTAATATCTTCATATTAATGGTAATTATTTAGAAATGATTTTAAATGTTTTAAAAATCATTTAAGGGTAATATTAATACTTTAAAAGTATTTCAAGTTATTATAAATAACTTTAATATTTTAGAAATGATTTCATTAATAGTTTAATACTAATTAAATATTAATGATAATAGAATTGATTAGTATTTAAATCATTTAAATATGATTCCGAGGTTTGAAATTCATGATAAATCATAATAAATGTTTTAAAATTATTATAAGTCATATGGCGGATATTGAGTTACAGGACATAGTCTTAGACTCGATAATTACCCGATAAAGTTGTCGGTAGACCGACATGTTTCAGAAATTGATCTGGACTTAGATAATGTGATTAGATAAGTGATTATTTGTGATTCAATGGTTGTTAAACCTATGTGCCAATGTGATTAGGGAATGTGCTGACTGCAATAAGCAGTATTATATGATATGATATGTTATTCTAATCAAACAAATGATCTATTTAATGATAGGGCTTGATAGAAAAGATAAATCTAAGTTGTGTAAGCAGCAGACAAGGCAAGTATCTAACTCTTTGCATTTACTTTATGCAAGGGACATGCGTAAGATAATATCTGAATTGTTCCTTTCAATTGTTCAAATATTTCAACCTTTGTATATACTTATGCAATGATTCTGTATAAATAAGTTATTAAACCATAATTATTGTATAAGTTCCTTTATTCTGTTATTATTGATCAAACTATATATTCTGATCGTTAATTTCTAAAACATGGTTATACAAGTGTCTCCACTTGAATAATCATTATATTTTATCACATGTTGATACATACTTATCGGTGTTCAATATGTATAAGTTGAATTAAAAGTTGTCTAAGCTATTTGATCCAGCTAGACATATATTTAAAGTTGTTGTTGAACAAGATAAAACTTTGTCCAACTAAATTGTTTTGGTTTGGATTCAAGACTGGTATGAACATCCCAACTATGAAAAACTTTTATGCGCCTAAAGCGGGAATGATGGACGAAAATATTGTCCTTTAATGTAGTATTGATTAATACAGGGCATAACGGGCTGATCACCCCCCGTGCCCGTAAGTAATGACGGTTTACAGATGAAGTTCTTTTTAACCTTTTCGAAAATAGAAAATAATGTTCATAGTTTGTCAACTGATCCTCATTTATAGTCATTACGTAGTTTCAAAAATTTGAAATCAAAATGATATATTGTTTATTATCGGTTCAGTTTACTTTACAATTGTTGATTCGTTGAAAGAGTATCGTTCAAAGAAAATATTTAATTCGTTCAGCTAAATGTTATTGTTGCTATTACTTGCTGGGCACTCAAATGCTCATCCTTGCTTAAATTTAAATATTTTCAGCTAAAGGTGAACAACCTAGAGGCTCTTCTAAGAACAAAGGGAAAGGGAAGGTCGCTGAATGAATGATAAGGCTATCTTTTGTAATAACTAGACTTTATTAGGGTAATGATGATATATATTAATTATCATGTAATGAAACGAATGTTTGAAGGTTTCGTACTTGGGATTTAAAACTCTAATAATATATAAATTAAATTTGATAATCTATATTATTGTTATTATTATTAGTATTATTCCGCTCATAGAAATCGTATCGTGAAGAACTAAGTTCGGGTTTCAAGTACCTGAATTTGGGGGCGCCACAGTAGTACTCATGACCTGCTAGCCTATACAGCATCTGATTAATAAATGGGAGAGGAAAATGATCTTTCGTTGTAGCTTTGTTCAGTCTGTGGTATTCCGTACAGACTCTTCAACCTGTAACTGTCCTGGTCGGTATTAACTCGTTGTTGTCATTAGAGACCACTGTTATGCACCCTTTCTTCATCACGCACTGCACTGGGCTCACCCAAGAGCTGTCTAATACAGGATAGATAATCCCTGCATCTAACCACTTCAAAATCTCCTTCTTAACCACTTCCTTCATGATAGGGTTTAATCTTCTCTGTTGCTCCACTGATGGCTTACTATCATCTTTCAGCAGGATCTTGTGCATACAAAATGAGGGGCTAATCCCCTTTATGTCTACTATAGTCCATCCAATTGCTAATTTAAACTCTCGCAGTACTCATAGAAATTTGTCTTCCTGGGAAGATGTTAGTGCAACAACAATAATAACAGGCAACTTTGAAGATTCACTTACAAATACATACCTTAAATGATCTAGAAGAGGTTTAAGCTCAAGGTTTGGAGGCATCTCAAGAAAAAGCTTGAGTTGTTCTGATGTCTCCCCAGAAAGTTTTACTGGCTCAATAGGAATCTTAGACCTTCGCATATGTGGTGTTGTGTCAAGAATTTGCACATATTCCACAATCTCAATATCTTCCATGTCTGATTCTCCCAGAATAGCACTTTCCAATGGCTCAATATCAACCAAATTACTAACCTCTTCATTCAACACTCTTTCTACCACATCAATCCAAAAGCACTCTTCATAGCCTTAAAGACATTAAACTTAACCTCTTGATCTTGCACTCTCATTGTCAGCTCTCCTTTCTGGACATCTATAAGAGTTCGCCCCGTGGCTAGAAAGGTCTCCTAAGGATGATTGGTATATTTTTATCCTCTTCATAGTCTAAAATGATGAAGTCGGTTGGGAATATAAATATGTCTACTTGGACCAAGACATCTTCAACAATGCCTCTGGGGTAAGTAATGGATTTGTCAGCAAGCTGTAGTGATATATTTATTGACTTTGGAGCCGACAATCCCAATTTATTGAATACCGACAAAGGCATCAAATTTATGCTTACCCCAAGTCACATAGGCATTTATTGAAAGACAACTTTCCAATGGAACACGGTATAGTGAAACTACCCGGGTCCTTAAGCTTTTGAGGTAGCTTACGTTGTAGCACTGAACTGTACTCTTCTATCAAGGTCACTGTCTCAGTCCTCTAGTCTTTTCTTCCTTAATAGAATACCCTTCATGAACTTCACGTAGCTAGGCATCTGCTCTAAAGCCTCTGCGAATGGTATATTTAGCTACAGTTTCTTGAAGACCTCCAAAAATTTAGAAAACTGTTGATCTTCTCTTTGCTTCTGTAGTCTCTATGGATATGGAATAGGTGGGTGAACAAGTGGTGGTTTGGCTGTGGCTTTCTCAGCCAACTCTTCGTGATCCTTCTCAATTACCCTCTGCTCTGAATCCCCATTAGCTAAGCTCTCACCAGATTCAACTGCCCCTTGGCGCGGTCGTGCGGGCTCCCCTTCACTATTGGGCAAGGGTGCACCAGCCTATAATTTTCCAGTCTGCTTCCCTGATCTCAGTGTGATGGCTTGACATTGCTCTTTTCCTTCCCTTCTTCGATTGGCTATAGTAATACTTGGCAGAGCTCCTTATGGTCTATTGTTCAACATATTGGCCATTTGGCCCATTTGATTCTCCAAGTTCTTAATAGCCACTGCTTGGCTCTTTATCATTACTTCAGTGTTCGCCATGTACTTTAACATCATTTCTTCCATCTTTGACTTCATTTCTGGTTGAGGGGCAAAAGGTGGATGATGTTGCTGTTGTTATCGAAAACTAGGAAGGTAAGGAGGTTTCGGTGCATACTACTGGTGAGATTGATGTGGTTGATACTGTTGTTGAGATTGGAATTGTTGTTGTGGTTGGTGTTGTTGCACATTCTGATTGTTATTCCAACTGAAATTGGGATGGTTTTGGTTGTTAGGATGGTAAAAGTTTTGAAACTAATTCTGAGGCTTTTGGTAGTTGTTGACGAACTGTACTGATTTTGCACAGATAGCACAATGATCTGTTTGGTGTGACCCCACACAAATCTCATAAACATTGGCAACTTGCTTTACTTTGGTTTTCACCAATGAATCAATCTTCTTTGCCATAGTTACCATTTGAGCTGATAATGTTGTGATTGCATCCACTTCTAACATCCTAGTAACTTTTGGTTGTGACATCATGGCTGATGGATTCTGAAAATCATTCGCTGCAATAGTCTGTATAAGCTCATAAGCTTCTTCATAGCTCTTGGCCCACAAGGCTCGTCCTACAGCAGCATCAACTATTGGCCTAAACTACCAACCCAACCCATTGTAAAAGGTATTAATCACTATTTAGTCAGGCATCCCATGGTGAGGACATTTCCTTAGCATTTCTTTGTAAAGTTCCCAGGCATCATACAACGACTCTCCCTGTTGTTGCTCAAATTGCAATATAGTAGTTCTCATTTTCGTTGTCTTAGCCATAGGGAAAATTTTGGCTAAGAACTTCTTTGCTAAGTCATCCCATGTAGTTATTGACCTAGATGGCAATGAATGGAGCCAACTTCTTGCCTTATCCCTCAGATAAAATGAAAACAGTCTGAGCCGTATTGCATCTTCTAACGCACCATTGTATTTGAATGTGTCACATATCTCAATGACACTCAGAAAATGCTCATTTGGATCATCAATAGCAGTACCCCCAAATTGAACCAAATTCTGCACCATCTGAATTGTCCCTGGCTTAATTTCGAAGGAGTTTACTGCTATTGCTGGCCTTACAATGCTCGACTACAACTCATTTATTTTTGGCATAAAATACTTCCTTAAGGCCTTGTGCTCTTCTCTATGCTCTTCTGTCATACTGATTGATGTTTCAGTGTTCACTTGTGTATACGACTGACGTGCATGCATTCTCTAAGCTTTACCGTTGATATTGTCCTGTACAGGTATCAACTCAGGATTTGATGATCGAGTGCACATATACTATACACAAGTACCTTAAACATAAACAAAAGAAAAATAGAATTGAGATAAGATAAGAATTGTTCAAGTCAAACAAATCTAACTTAACTTGATGACGATAGTAATAAAAATAAAAACTGTTGCCCAACAACGGTGCCAAAAACTTGTTGGGCTTGTTTCGAGTTAACAAAACAGACACTAACACGTGCAAGTATACACGGTCAATAAGTAGTATAGAGTAAGAAAGTATCGTTCCCACAAAGAAAGGTGAATATTTCTACACTAGCATGCAACAACCTTATCGCTATTTCTAGTTGCTTAAATGATTGATTAACAGGCAAATTAAAATCTCAAGTAATTATCAACACAAAATTACTAATTAATGAACTAAGAGATTCAAATTGGAAAGATATGGGATCCTAATGTCATTTAATGCCTTATCTAGAATGCACACCTCTTTTTATACTTGATTAATTACTATGGACTGCTAGTCGAGAGCACGAAAGTGTAACATGGCCATCTTTCGATGAACCATGTCCAAAACACACAAAATCCACAAAAGAGATAGAATTCATATGAACATCAATATTACCTAACCCACTATATGTCTATGTAAATTACAAGCAATTATGATTTAAGCACAAGCTCTCTCAATGACTACACATGGCAAACCGGTATATATCTATCCGGGTCATAAATCACAAGAACACATGCTAACATGGTTAAATTTGAACTTATATTTCCTTTTTCAATTCCATACAAGTTATTAGGGTGAATGGTGATCAAGCATCCAAACATTTAAGCACAACCAAGTTAGGCAATCCAACCATAATCATACAAGCAATCACAATAAGGCGTACAAGGCTGAACTACGTAATAAACTTCATTAGAATCCCATAATGGTGGTTAGTTCATCGCTGAATAAACAACCATTATCGGATTTAAGCCAAACATGAAAGGAAACAAAGAGAACAAAGAGATTAAGGAAATAAGAGATGCAAATCTGATTAAACCCAGCTCCACAATGTGCCTTAAAACTAGTTCATATCCAAAATCAAAAAGCAACATGAAACCTAATATTAACAAGCTATTAAATCTAGAGAGAGAAGCTAAAATGGTAGATAAATGTTATGGATTCTCTCTAGTACTAATAAACCCTAAAATAGTAAAAGATAACTGATAGAATATGTCTTTTGCAATAGGAAAATACACCCTTCTAAAGAAATCTCGCTACAGCAGCTTAAAATAAAAAGTCAGCCGTTTAGAAATCCTTGACTGGGGCGGCCGCGCGGGAGTGTAGTATAAGTTAGGCGCGGGCACGCTGGGTCTGCGTTTGAGAGTCTTCTGGCGCGGGCGTGCCGTGTCTGGCCTAATGTTGGGCACGACCGCGCTGGCCTTTGATGCTCCATTCTGCTGGTGCATTTCTTTTGTGCTGTTGCTGCTATTAACTTCTTCTTCTTTTCTTCACTTCCCTTCTTCAATCCTCATTTGACCACTTTAGAGTCCCTCTTCACATGCTTGAGTTTAGCTTTAATATTTAATTTAACACAAGCCCACCATGCTATGCCTTGCTATGCCTTGCCATGTCATCACCTTGCCTTTGGAGCTTCCTTGATGCAAACTACAAAACAAACATAAAAAGCAATAAAACCATACTAAAAATACTTAAGTTTGAGCAAAGTTCCACTAAGTTGGTAACCAATAAGTAGGTCTAAAACCTACTTATCAGCTGGACATCACCAAATCATAACATGCTTAAGACTAGACTTCCTCCCTGTCCAAATCTCATATATAGTCTTAGGGACGAATTTCGAGGGAACCTTATTTAATAGATATGTAGCCGCTTCTAGGGCATATCCCCAGAATGACACTGGAAGATCATTAAAACTCATCAAGGATCAAACCATGTCCAACAGTGTTCAATTTCTCCTTTTTAGATACACCATTCAGCTGTGGCATCCCTGGTGGAGTCCATTGTGAGATTGTACCATTTTCTTTGAGATAATTGAGAAACTCACTACTTAAGTATTCACCTCCTCGATCTGATCAAAGAATCTTAATACTCTTGCCAGTTTGCTTCTCTACATCACTTCTGAACTCTTTGAACTTTTTAAATGATTCAGATTTGTATTTTATTAAATACACATATCCAAATCTTGAGTGATCATCAGTGAATGTAATAAAATAAGAATACTCTTCTCGTACATTCATTGTCATAGGCCCACATACATCTGTGTGAATCAACGCTAATAACTCTGTAACTCTTTCTCCTTTTCCAATAAAAGGAGATTTAGTCATTTTTTCCATGGGAAGATTCACAAGTTGGATATGATTCATAATCAGATAGCTCTAAGAGTTCATCTTTATGCAACTTGGATAATCTTGTTTCATTAATATGACCGAGTTTACAGTGCCACATAAAGGTATAATTTACATCATCTCTTTTCCTTTTATTAGTTTGTTCAATTTGAAGTATATATTTTCATGCAAGCCAAGTATATAAAGTCCATTTCGCAAATTACCAACACCATATAAAATATTATTATTATAAATAGAACAACTATTGTTTTTTATTATGATGTCAAAACCATCCATTTCCAATATAGAAATTGAAATACTATTTTTAATAAGTAACGGAATAAAATAACAATTATTTAATCTAATGGACTTGCCCGTAGGCAATTCTAAACAATAAGTCCCTACAGCTAATGTAGCAACCTTTGCTCTATTTTCCACTCATAGGACGACCTCATCCTTGCTTAACATTCTACTTCTGACCAGTCCCTACATATTATTACATATGTGAGAACCACAACCGATATCCAATACCCAAGTAGAAAATTGACTTTCAGAAAAAATTAATGTCAATCATAAACAAACCTTGATTAGGATTCGAAGCTTCTCCAAGCTTCTTCTACTTTTGCTCTGAAAGATAATCCTTGCAGTTCCTCTTCCAGTGACTCGGCTTGTTGCAACGGAAGCAAATTCCTTTGATAGATGGATCAGGTTTCTTTTGATCCTTCACTTTCGCCTTTTCTTTAACCCTATTGGATTTCTTCTTTTCAGAAGATACCTTGGGCCTCTTCCTTTTCTTGGAAGAATCATCCACCATTAAGACATGGTCCTTCTTGGATGGGAAGTGACCTTCAACAATTTTCAACATGCTAAGTAATTTAGGCAAGCTGACATCTAACTTATTCATGTGAAAATTCACAACAAATTATGAGAAGGTGTCCGGGAGTGACTGCAAGACTAAATCTTGACTCAACTCCCCATCAATAACGAACCCAAGCTATCCAAGATGTTCAATCAGATTGATCATCTTTAAGACATGAGTCTCAACGGTAATTCCATCGGTCATCCGAGATCAGAAAAGCTTCTTAGATATTTCATATCTAGCAGTCCTACTTTGCTCACTATACAGCTCTTGCAGGTGCAGTAGCATAGTAGGAACATCCATAGTTTCATGCTGACGCTGAAGCTCGTTACTCATGAATGTGAGCATGATGCATTGAGCCACAAATGCATCATCTTGCCACTTTTTAAAAGTAGCGATCTCTTCCTCGGAGACTGTCTCTACAACTTTTACTGGTACGGGCGAATTCAGGACATAAGAAATCTTTTCAACAGTGAGCACAATTCTCAGATTCCTTAACCAGTCCCTGTAATTCGGTTCGGTCAGTTTGTTAGCATCAAGTATGCTACGCAGTGGAATTAGTGAATGTGACATTTTCAAATTCTGCATGTGAAAAGACAAAATTTTAGCAAACATTTATTTAATTAATTACCAAAATAAATTAGGTCTTATTTTAAATCGGTATCTCACACTATTTTCTTCAAACTATATTACCATCAATATATAGTTCGGCAATATCTAATTAAAGATTTGCTCGAGAGAATAAGGATCTCATTTCAAATATATATAGCCTTGTGGTGACACAACAAATTATATATAAATAAATAGGTAGACAACTCCTTGTCAATTACATCATCATGTAACTCCTTATGTTTTGCCTCTTGGATTCATTTGATCAAGTGGTGGCACATCTGAATTAAAATTATATAAGTTAAGTCCAACCTAGCACTTCCATATATTCAAAAAAGAAAAATATTGTCCTTGTGGTGACACAACAAAATAATATTGTTCAATTTTCTTTATAAGCATCAAATGTGATAAATTAACATCTTAAATACTTAATACTTGCCTTGTGGTGACACAACAAACTCATATTAAATATTTAATACTCTATTAATTTTATCATGCTAGAAGGCGACGTTCGATATTCTAAATATCTTTGAACGCTTAAGACTTAATATAAAAACTTTGAGGGATTTGTTATTATTTGTCTCATCTTATTTAGCGTGCATGCACATATATATATAAAATACGCGTCATATTATTAAACATGCGAAATATGTTTGCATATATATATATATATATATATATATATATATATATATATATATATATATATATATATATTGATTCACGGCTTGGTCCACGTGATTAGTATAAACATACTGCAACATCATATAACCATGGACAGCGAAATCACGAATTTTGCGATATATTTTTTCTTCATAAAATAATAATTTTATATAATAAATTATGCCCAACAAATTATTCTAAATACATACCCATATATATATGGAATAAAAATAATTAATAATTCGCATAAAGTTTGGCTCTGATACCACTGTAAGGTTTTATGAAGATCAAAGTAGCAATCAAATTGCAAAAATAGCGGAAGCAAAATAAAATTAGATTTTAAAAAATTTCATAAACCAATTACCCGGATCATTCTTTATGCATATTATTAATTAAAACGAAGAACAAGAAGTTATAGAATCATACCCTTATAGATACGAGCTTCCACAGGTACAAGTTCAACTCCTACTTCTCCGCGATCTCTTTGAATCTCCGGTTAGATTCCTTCTTTTGATCAATATTAGCCACCCAAGTGTATATATGGCCCCTAGAGGTGATCCACCAAGGAAGAATTTTTAAAAAGAATGGTGTATTAGTTCAAACCCTAGTTTTTCTTATCTCTATAGAAAAATGGGCGTACTCTTCAACTATTAGAATTACATATATATATGATATCTTATATAAGACTCATTTCATAAAGATATTAGGCAACTCTATTTAATTAAAATAATATATTATTTATTTAATTAAACTTCTTTAATTAATTTGGCTCCCTAATCTTATTATGGATAATTAATTAAACTCTTTTAACTAATTTTACCTCCTAATCCTATTAGGAATAAATAAAAGTACTTATATTAAATTAATTTATAAACTCTTTTAAAAATTAAAATTAATAATAATTGTAATAATATTAATAAAACTCCACTTATTAATTTATATTTAATATTTTTAAAATATTAAATATTAAGTTATTTAATTTATTCTATTACCATAGATTAAATTAAATATACTTAACATATTATTACGATTATGTCATTAACTTCTGAAATAATTATTCTTCCTTTTATGGTGTGACCCTTTAGGTTCTCCATATTAAATCGGTTGTGAATAAATCAATTAGAGCAATTCTAACCTTATTTAAATAAATAAATTAAACTCTTAATTTATTTAAATAAATAATAATTATTCTACAATAGGAATAAGCCTCTTTAGCGATCAGCGACTTTCTAGATAATATAGATTTCAACATTAATCATAAAACAACTTTTGAGTAAATAGTTACCGTACAATTCAATCATTCCACCATACAATGTCTCAATTAAATATAAAACATAAAATTACTAATGTCAAGCCTTATTTTATTTAATTATATGTATTTCGATTCCCAAATGTACAACTCTGAATGAATGCAAATTAGAAACTACTTTCTAATTTCATTCCACATTAGCCAAGGATTCTTGAGTTTTTATTTATCGAATCACATATGACATTTCTCTTCTTTTACTGAAAGTGGTAGATTCTTTATTGATCAATATTCATTATCTTTATATATAACTTATTACGCCCAAGCATACCCTTTGTGAAAGTAGTATGCACACAAGCCAATCATGTTTGATGATAACGCATATACTTTGTAACAATCTTATTCATTTATTAATAAAAAATATTAATTTATTAAAGGCTTTTAATTATCTACATGATGTTATTTTATAATATATGATGAACCCATAGTTTTAAACAATACTTTTAGAATAATAATGATGATCATTCTAATGAGATCCAAATTCTTAGAAAGCTTAAAACTAAAATAGTTCCCAATCGTTGGATTACTAAATTGGGGATTAGTGAATCCGGATAGATTGGTACATAAGTTGCTTGCTCATTGGATGAGGATGATTGATCTCATGATCATTTATGTGGAGACACTAAAGCAAGTATGTAGGTGCTTATTAGAGAATAAGTTCACTGAACGTGGCTCGCTAAGGAATACCTAATGGAGTTTTACATGCCTGTCAATAGAAATTCCTGTAGTGATAGTAGTACAAGTGATCCTTGGACTTGAGATCATCATAATATCTTGTGTATGATGAGTTATACTTTGACTTATTCCTTAAGACCCTTAGGGTATATCAAAGGGTATGCTTGGGTATAATAAGTTATACATGGAGATAATGTATGATCAATAAAGAATCTATCACTTCTAGTAAAAGAAGAAAAATGTCCTATGTGATTCGATAAATGACTACCCAGTAGTCATTGGACAAGGCAGAATGAAATTAGAAAGGAGTTTCTAATTTGCATTATTTGGAGTTGTGCATTTAAGAGTCGAAATACATATAATTAAATAAATTAAGACTTGACAGTAATTCCATGTCTTATATTTAATTGGGACATTGTATGGTGGAAGGATTGAATTGTACAATAACTATTTACTCGAAGGTTCTTTTATAATTAATGTTGAAATCTATATTATCTGAAAAGCCGTTAATCCCTAGGGAGGCTTATCCCTATTATAGAATAAATATTATTTATTTAAATAAATTATTAATTTAATTTATATATTTAAATAAGATTAGAATTGTTCTAATTGATTTATTCACAACCGGTTTAATATGGAGAACCTAAAGGCTCACACCATAAAAGGAAGAATAATTATTTAAGAAGTTAATGGCATAATCGTAATAATAAGTTAAGTATATTTAATTTAATCTATGGTGATAGAATAAATTAAATAGCTTAATATTTAGGAAATATTAAATATAAATTAATAAGAGGAGTCTTATTATTATTATTACTATTATTATTATTTAATTCATAAAGGAGTTTAGAAATTAATTAATAAAAGTACTCTCATATATCCTAATAAGATTAGGAGGCTAATTAATTAAAAGAGTTTAATTAATTATTCCTAATAAGATTGGGAGCCTAATTAATTAGAGGAATTTAATTAATTAAAATAAAACACAATTTCTTAATTGTTAAGGAGGGTTACCCACATCTATAAATAAGAGGAGTCTTATTATAGGTGTTGTGGGTTGTTGACTTTTTTACAATAGACGTAATTCTAATAGTTGGGAGAGTACACATTTTTCTGTGAGCGATAGAAAAATTAGAGTTTTGTCAAACACCCATCTACTTGAATCTTTCTTCTTTCTTGGTGGATCACCTCTAGAGGCCAAACACTTGGGTGGCTAACATTGATCAAATGAAGGAACCAAACTCGGTGGATTCAAGTTGAACTCGAAAAAGATTGGAGATAAACTTATACCTGAGGAAGCTCGAATATTCAAGGGTATGATTCTTGTTCTTTCTTTTTGGTTTAATTAATAATTGTGCATAAAGGATGATCCGGGTATATGGTTTGTAAAAAATTTAAAAACTCTATTTTATCACGTTTTCGCTTTATTTGTGCAATTTGATTGCGTTCATGAATATTACAAACCTAACAGTGGTATCAGAGCCAAACCTTTATGCGAATTATTAATTGTCAAACTTGATATGTATATCGATATGTGTTTAGAACAATTTGTTTGGGCATAATTTATTGTATAAAATCTATTTTAAAAAAAAAAGGGGAACAACCGTAAACAATTCGCGATTTTTTTTTTGGAAATTATGTGATTCTGTGGATATTAATTTTGCTGTCCTTGCGCTAATATTGTTGCTTCATCCAACGCGATTTTTTTTTTTGCTATTACGTTGTGTCCTTTTTCACGTGGATGACTAATCATAGTGAATCATTAAAGTGAGTTAAAGGTGATATGTTATCAAGGAAGGATTACTTCTTATATTACTACTTATATGATTAGTTACATATATTGCAGTATTGCAGGATATATATCAAGTAATCAGTATGTATGATTAGTTACATATATACATATAGTTAACATGTTTCTATAACTCATGGTATATATATATATATATATATATATATATATATATATATATATATATATATATATATATTCTTAATTATTTTGTAATTAAAATAAAAAGTTTATTTCAATCTTAAAATAAAAAAAAATTATTTTAATCTTAAAATAAAAGGTTTATTTTAATTTTAAAATTAAATTTCATGCTAACTAATTAGAGTTGGAATTGGATTCCATGATAACTAATTGGAGTTGAAATTGGATTCCATATTTCCTAAAATAAAGGAGTTTATTTGTGAATAGGAAAAAGAATCCGTATTTACTTAAATAAATGAGTTTATTTAAATATGGAATAAGATTTCATATTATTCAAAATAAAAGAGTTTATTTGTGAATAAGAAAGAGAATCTGTGTTTCCTTTAATAAAGGAGTTTTTTTTACTTGGAATTGAATTCCATAATTAATTAAAATAAATGAGTTTATTTTTTTTAAAGATTTTGATTAAAATAAAATAGTTTATTTTATTCAAAATTGGATAAATTAAAATAAAAGAGGTTTATTTTAATTTAAATTTGGATTAAAATAAAAGAGTTTATTTCGATTCAAAATTAGATTTTATGCTAAGTAAATTTGCCCATTAAATGATATCAATATATATATTGAATGTTTATTATTCATGAGATAAATGTTATTTATTGATGCATATGGTGATGTGTATGATAATAAATGGGATTGATTATGAACTATTGACCAATGTGATTATATTTTATTTTAGTTGGATACATGAATGTATGGGTTTTATTAAATGGGGTCTACGTACCTCGTCTTCTCTAATTTTTCTTAATGTAAATTCTATCTCTCTGCTATGTACTTCCCTTTGACTGCTGATCAAGGTTTCTATTTATTTTAAATAGTTTTGTAATAGGAATAGTTAGAATTAATTTTGAAGAATTGGAGATCAAGGAGCAAGGAACGCGTGAAGATTCGTTTGTAATGGAGCCCGGCCGGGTTTAAATGTAATAGTTATATTTAAATATTAATTTTTGCACCCCTAGGGTTTGATATTTTGGTTCACTTGGTGGCTCTAGTGAACCAAACTAGAACAAAAGTCCATAATCAATCCAGGTAGAATATAGTATTCTATATGTGCATGCTTATACTATATATGTATTATATATTATGCAAACATGCTTCGTATGTTAATTAATATGACGCGTATTTTATATATATATATATATATATATATATATATATATATGTGTGTGTGTGTGTGTGTGTGTGTGTGTGTGTGTGTGTGTGTGTGTGTGTGTGTGTGTGTGTGTGTATGCCTGCTAAACAAGTTCAGACAAATTAATAACAAACCCCTCAAATATTTTATATTAAATTATAACGTTCAAAGATATTTGGAATATCGAACGTCGCCTTTTAGCATGATAGAAACAATAGAGTATTGAATATTTAATATGAGTTTTTTGTGCACATACAAGGAAAGTATTAAATATTTAAGATGTTTTTATTACATATGATGTTTATAAGGAATTGAACATTACTGCTTTGTTGTGCACACACAAGGGCTGTAGTTTTCTCTTCACTTATATGGAAATGTTGGGTCTGACTTAACTTAAATTATTTTAGTTCGGATGTGCGCACACTCGACCATTATGATTTAAGAGGCAAAATACAATGAGTTACATAGTTGATGTAATTAACAAGAGTTGTCTACCTATTTATTTATATATAATTTGTTGTGCACACACAAGGCTATATACATTTGAAATGGGATCCTTATTCTCAATAGCAAATCTTTAATTAGATTTTGCCGAACTATATAAGTGAGGGTAATATAGTTTGATGAAAATAGTGGGAGATACGAATTTAAAACAAGACCTAATTTATTTTGGTAATTAATAAAAGAATGTATGCTAAAATATTGTTAATTACAAATTCATTTACAGACTTTTTCAATGTCTAAATTACTATCACTGCGTAGCATATTAGATGCTAAATTAACCGGACTGAATTAAACGGATTGGTTAAGGAAATTGAGAATAGTTCTCATGGCTGAAAAGCTATCTTATGTCCTTAATATGCCTATCCCTGCAATGGTTGCAGACAATACCTTTGAGGAAGAGATTGTTACTTTTAGAAAGTGACAAGATGATGCACAGTTGGCTCAATGCATCATGCTCGCATCCATGAGTAACGAGCATCAGCGTCAGCATGAAACTATGGATGCTCCTACTATATTCCTGCACATCAAGTAGTTGATGGTGAGGAAATTAGGACTGATAGATATTAGATATCTAAGGAGCTCTTTCGATCTAGAATGACCAACGATACTACAGTACAGATAAAAGTCCTTAACATTATCAATTTGATTGATCAATTAGGACAACAGGTTTTGTCATGGATGGAGAGTTGAGCCAAGATTTGATCTTGCAGTCACTCCCGGACTCCTTTCACAATTGTTGTGAGTTTTTCATATGAACAAGATAGATATCAGCCTCGCTGATTTGCTTAACATGTTGAAAAATGTTGAGAGTCACTTTCCATCCAAGAAAGACCAAGTCTTACTGGTAGGGGTCAAAGGATCTTCTAAAAAGAAGAACAATTCTAAGAAGGTAAATAGAAAAGGCAAAAAAAAACAAAAAAAAATAAAGGATAATAAGAACAAAACTTATACGGATAGCAAAGGAGTTTGCTTTCACTACAATAAGCCTGGACACTAGAAAGAAAACTATAAGAAGCATCTTGTAAAGGTTAACCAGAAGAAGCTTAGTGAAGCTTCAGTTACAAATATAGTTTTTGTTCATGATTAAAATAAATTTTTCTTTAAGTCAAGGTTCTACTTGGGTATTGGATACCGGCTTTAGTTAGCATAAATATAGATTTATGAAGGGACCAAGCAGAAGTAGAAAGATAACCAAAGGATAAGTAATCCTATGTCTGGTAAATGAAGCAAATGTTGCTGCATTAGCCATAGGAACTTATAGTTTAGCACTGCCTACGAATAAATCTATTATGTTAGTAAGTTGTTATTGTATTCAAGTTCTCGTTGGAAACATTATTTCTATTTTGTTGTTGGACAATGAAATCTTTGGTATTATGTTTAAGAACAATTATTGTTCTATTTATAATAATAATATTTTTTATAGAACTGAAATATTACTTAATAGATTTTGTATACTTGACTTACGTGAAAATAATTTTGCTTATTGAACAAATTAGTATAAGAAAAAGAGATAGTCATTCAAAGAGTTGAATGTGTGTATTTGCTGAAATATAAGTGAATTATTTGAAAGGTTCAAAAAAAACAGAAGTGAAACAAATTGGTAAAGTATTAGGATTCTTTGATCGGATCAAGGAATAAATACTTGTGTAATAAGTTTCTAGATCATCTCAAATGGTTTTCTCACAATGGACGCCTCCTGATACGCAATAATTGATTGGTGTATCTTAAAGGAAAAAATGTACCTTGTTGGACATAGTGCGGTCCATAATGATTTTATAGACATTCCAGTATCCTTTTGGGATAATGTCCTAGAAATGGCTTCATATCTACGAAAAGGTAACCTCAAAATTTGGCCACAAGACTCCATAAGAGTTATGGACAGGAAGGATTCCTAATTTTAAGTTAAGATAAGGAGTTGTCCAACTTATGTGAAAAAGTTTCAAAGGATAAGCTTGGGACAAGATTGGACAAGTACAGATTTGTGGAACATCCTAAAGTAAGTTTAGGATATATGTTCTATAATCCTACTTAGCAAAAGGTGTTTGTTACGAAAAACACAATGCCTTCTAAGATAAAGATATTTATCATTGAAGGGGCTAGTGGGAGGATAATAGATATTGAAGAGTTCAAGAACTACAAAAACACTATAAATCAAATAAGAGGAACCTATAGATAGACCTATTGTACCACAACCGAATCGTAAATCTGGAATAGTACCGAAGATACTTGGGAGGTATGGATTCATCATAGATGATGATGATGAGGTACGCATCATAAAAGATGATGATCCAGTTACACACGATGAGGTTAGAGTTGTAGACACTCAGATAAATGGATTGAAGCAAGCTTCTCAAATATGGAACATTCGTTTTGATGAGACGATCAAAAGAGTTTGATTTTATCAAAAATAAGAATGAACCTAGTGTGTACAAAAGGGTCAGTGGGAGCGTCGTGATATTTTTAGTATTATATATTGATATACTACGGAGAAGGAATAACATACTAATGCTACAATCAGTAAAGATAAAGTTGTCTAAACATTTCTCTATGAATGATTTGGGAAGAGTATCTTAATTGGGGATATAAATCTATATAGATAGATTCAAGAGGATGCTCGACTTAACCCAAGAAACGTATATTCATTTGATACTAAAGTCGTTTAGCATGTCAAACTCCAAGAAATGTCTCATGTTGATGAGCCATAGAGTGTATCTCTCTTAATAGTCCCCAAATACTCCAAAAGAGAGATCGCATGAGTAACTATCATGTATACAATTAAATGTACGAGACCTGATGTTGATCAGCCATATTCTGGAGAAGTTCACTATGAGTCAGTGTAAAATATCTTAAAGTACTTAACTAGCACTAAGGATATGATCATATTCATGGTGGGTCTGAATTAAAACTAGAGGGCTTAATAGACTCGAGTTTTTTCAAACAAACCAAGACGAAAGAAAATACACTTTAAGGTAAAGCGTTACCTTGAACGGTGGTGCAGTGAATTGGAAAATTCTAAACAGCAAAGAGTTATTGGTTTAGTGATAAAGACAAAGTATGTAGCTGTAAATGAAGCTGAAAGTTGATTGTTTGGATGAAGAGTTCATTAGAAATCTAGGAAATGTTCCTAAGTCTCATCTTGGATCTAAACATGTGTTGTGGCACTTTTATTTGATTATAGGAATCATTGAAAGATGGGAAATCACTATAGAGATAGTGGACTCTCAAGAATAACATTACATATCCATTAACTAAAGTTTATCCAACAGCAGGATAATCGTCACTTAGAGAAGAAAGGTATGAGATACCATGACGATTGACTTTAGTGCAAGTGGGAGATTGAAAGTAGTATGCACACAAGCCAATCATGGTTGATCATAAAGCATATACTTTGTAACAATCTTGTTCATTTATTAATAAAAAGTATTAATTTATTAAAGGCTTTAAATTATCTACACGATGTTGTTTTATAATATGTGACAAACCCATAGTTTTAAGCAATGTTTTTAGAATAATGATGATGATCATTCTAATGAGATCTAAATTCTTAGAAAGCTTAAAAATAAAATAGTTTCCAATCGTTGGATTACTAAATTGGAGATTAGTGAATCCAGATAGATTAGTACATACGTTGCTTGCTCATTGGATGAGGATGATTGATCTCATGATCATTTGTGTGGAGATACTAAAGCAAGTATGTAGGTGCTTATTAGAGAATAAGTTCATTGAACGTGGCTCGCTAAGGAATACCTAATAGAGTTTTACTTGCCTATCAATAGGAATTCCTGTAGTGATAGTAGTACAAGTGATCATTGGACTTGAGATCATCATAGTATCTTGTGTGTGATGAGTTATACTTTGACTTATTCCTTAAGACCCTTAGGGTATATCAAAGGGTATGCTTGGGCATAATAAGTTGTACATGGAGATAATGTATGATCAATAAAGAATCTACCACTTCTAGTAAAAGAAGAGAAATGTCCTATGCGATTCGATAAATGACAACCCAGTAGTCCTTGGCTAAGGCAAAATGAAATTAGAAAGGAGTTTCTAATTTGCATTATTTGGAGTTGTGCATTTAAGAGTCGAAATACATGTAATTAAATAAATTAAGACTTGACAGTAATTTCATGTCTTATATTTAATTGGGACATTGTATGGTGGAAGGATTGAATTGTACAGTAACTATTTATTCAAAGGTTCTTTTATGATTAATGTTAAAATCTATATTATCTGAAAAGTCGTTAATCGCTAGGGAGGCTTATCCCTATTGTAGAATAAATATTATTTATTTAAATAAATTATTAATTTAATTTATTTATTTAAATAAGATTAGAATTGTTCTAATTGATTTATTCACAACCGGTTTAATATGGAGAACCTAAAGGGTCAAACCATAAAAAGAAGAATAATTATTTAAGAAGTTAATGGCATAATCGTAATAATAAGTTAAGTATATTTAAGTTAATCTATGGTGATAGAATAAATTAAATAGCTTAATATTTATTATTTAATATTTTGGAAATATTAAATATAAATTAATAAGAGGAGTCTTATTTTTATTATTACTATTATTTAATTCCTAAAGGAGTTTAGAAATTAATTAATAAAAGTACTCTCATATATCCTAATAAGATTAGAAGGCTAATTAATTAAAAGAGTTTAATTAATTATTCCTAATAAGATTGGAAGCTTAATTAATTAGAGGAATTTAATTAATTAAAAAAAACATAATTCCTTAATTGTTAAGGAGGGTTGCTCACATCTATAAATAAGAGGAATCTTATTATGGGTGTTGTGGGTTGTTGACTTTTTCACAACAGACGTAATTTCAATAGTTGGGAGAGTACACCTTTTTCTATGAAAGAAAGAAAAACTAGGGTTTTGTCAAACATCCATCTTCTTGAATCTTTCTTCTTCCTTGGTGGATCACCTCTAGAGGCAAAACACTTGGGTGGCTAACATTGATCAAAGGAAGGAACCAAACCCAGTGGATTCAAGTTGAACGCGAAAGATTGGAGGTGAACTTGTACTTGAGGAAGCTCGAATCTTCAAGGGTATAATTCTTGTTCTTTTTTTTCGTTTAATTAATAATTGTGCTCAAAGGATGATCCGGGTATATGTTTTATAAAAAATTTAAAAACTCTATTTTATCCCGTTTTCTCTTTATTTGTGCAATTTGATTGCGTTCATGAATATTACAAACCTAACACTTTGATATACTCTAAAAGTTTTAGGGAATAAGTCAACGAGTAATTCATTATATATAAGATACTATGGTGATCTCAAGTCTAAGGATCATTTATACTACTATCACTACAGAAATTCCTATTGACATGCAAGTAAAACTCCATTAGGTATTCCTTAGTGAGTCACGTTCAGTGAACTTATTCTCCAATAAGCACCTACATACTTGCTTTAGTGTCTCCACACAAATGATCATGAGATCAATCATCCTTATCTAATGAGCAAGCAACGTATGTACCAATCTATCCGAATTCACTAATCCCCTTTTTAGTAATCAATTGATTACGAATATTTTAGTTTTAAGCTATCTAAGAATTTAGATCTCAGTAGCATGATCTCATCATGATTCTAAAAATATTGCTTAAAACTATGGATTTATCACATATTATTAAAACAGCACCATGTAGTTAATAAATGCCTTTAATAAATAATTCATGTATTAATAAATAAATAAGATTGATTACAAAGTATATGCTTTATCATCATACATGATTGGTGTGACGCCCCCAAATTCAGGTACTTGAAACCCGAACTCGGTGCTTCACGATACCATTTCTATGAGCAGAATAATAGTAATAATAATAACAATAATATAAATACTAAACTTAATTTACATATGCATCATAGTCTAAATCCCAGGTACGAGACCTTTTAACATTCATTACATCATAGATAATAAATATCCTTGTCTTAATAAACTTTAACTATTACACAAAATATTATAAAACTCATTCGAACAGCTTTCCTTTCCTCTTGTTCTTGCCTGGACCTTCTGGTTGATCATACTTAGCTGAAAATATTTAAATTTAAAGCAAGAATGAGCATTTGATTGCCCAACAAGTAATAACAACAATATATATTAGCTGAAAGAATTAAATATTTTCTTTGAATGACACTTCTACAATGAATCAACAGTTGTGAAGTAAGCTGGACCAATAATAACAACATATCACTTCTACATAAAATTTTTGAAACTACGTACTGGCTATAACTGGAGATCAGTCAACAGACTATGAACATTATTTTCTGTTTTCAAAAAGGTATACAAAAATTCATTTGCAGACCGTCATACCTTACAGGCACGGGGGTGATCAGCCCGGTATGTCCTGTATTGATCAATACTACATGCAAGAACGATATTATCGTTCATCTTATCCACCTTAGGTGCACAAAAGTTTTTTCACGTTCGGGATGTTCATACTTAGTCGAGAATCTGAACCAAAATAATCTGGTTGGATACAATAAAGTTATATCTTGCTCAACAATAATTTTAAGTTTATGTCTAGCCAAATCAAATAGCATAGACGGCTTTTAAGTCAACGTATACATACTCAAAATCAATAAGTATGTATCAACACGTGATTAAATACAATGATTATTGTTGATAGATTTCGCAATCAATAAATACGTGCAAGTATACACGGTCAACAAGTAATAAAGTGAAAGTAGAGTTTCGTTCCCATGAGGAATTATTTAATAAAAATCACCAAGTACTAATTCTTAACCAAACTAATTTTATTTAAACAATCTTAAATCGTTATTTTTCTAATTAAGAAAACTAAATTAACTAATTAAACTGAATTGCTTTATGACTGAATTCAGATAAATAAAGATTAAGACTTCAATATCCCCAATTATGAACTATAAATCAATTATCCAATTATCCCAATTATTATGCCTACTGAATTGTTAACAAGAATTCTCAAATGCCAAAAGTCCTTTTCCAAGTGATCAATTGACTTCTATTTAATCCAGATTAATCTTGCTATATTCCTATGCAAAACATATGAATTAAACTCCTTCAATTCTAATTCCTTATGTGTTACATGCGGTGAACCGATATTTCCATTCAATTCACAAACCTAATTATTCACTGTGCAAATAACTAAGTCACATGTTATCATGTCCAATTCTAACCCTAGAATTCCTCTTCCAATTCCTTCTAGAGTAACAAGTTAATTACAGATCAGATAATTAATCAATAAGCTCAAGACAAGATAAACAATTCACTTTGACATAAATAATTGGAATAAATCAAATAACTAATTTATAGACATAAAATGTTCAATTGAAATCTTAATAAAAGAGTTAGTTCATAATTAATGAATTAAAATCAAGAATCCACAACTGAATAGACATTAAAAGATAAAAGTATGATAAGAGAAGATAATAGAATCTGTTGTTAGCAAATCTGATGCTCCCCTCTTGTTCATGCTCTTGATCTTCAATGATCTCCAAGTTGCTTCAATCTCCAAAACTAATAAGAACTAGGGTTAATATCTAATCTAATGGAGTGTATCTCTAGTCTAATCTATGTCATCCCCCTCTATTTTATGCCTTACATCATGTATTTATAGGTTACAAGTCCAATTTTTAGCTTAGGAACAAACTCAATCCTATTTGGACTCAAAAAAGTGTTAAAATTCGCCCCAAAACGCGTCCAAGCTTGCCCAACCTCTTCCCCAGCACCCCAGCGCTGGGCACAGCGCTGGGGTTCTACCCCTTAGCGCCCCGGAGCTGGAAATGGCCTTGGTTTGGGTGCCCCGGCGCTGGCACATGTTCTGACATTTTTTCTCCAACGTTCTTTGGGAAAATGGCCATAACATCTTCGTCTGAACTCTGATTTTGATGATTCAAGATGTTCCGGAAAGAGGAGACGTAGATCTACAACTTTCATTCTTTGAGTTTTTCGAAATAAAGTCCGGAGCAATACTCAAATTGGCTCTGAAGTGACTGCTGTGTAAATGGCAAGCCGAAAACGCGAATCTACCCACCCCAAACGTCGATCCAAGTAACTTTTATCCCAATTCCTACAAAATAATGTAAAACATGCATGAATAGACACAAATACTTAAAAACATCCAAAAGATTAAGCTTAAACGCACTCAATTCTGAGTATAAAACTCACTCATCAAATACCCCCAAACTTAAACCTTTGTTTATCCCCAAGCAAAAAACACAAAAGAACTAAAAATAAACAACCGAACTCAACTACATGAATGCATATGCATGATCTACTTCCTAATATACCTACGAACCCAGTAATAAATCAATATGATATATAGCAACAGACCTCAAAGATACCATTGATACTCAAACAATTTATCCGATCAAATCAAAGTCCATAACTCTAACCAATTAGTCAATCCAAACCAATCATCACCCATGTTGTGTGTGTGCTTGTTAACCATTCTAACCAACCACAGTTCAAGATAATCACATAACAAACTTCTTAGAAGGAAAATTTCAGTTCCAATTCAATTACTTTTGTGAACATGACAACTCTAGTTAAAACTAAGCAATTACCAAGTCTAAGGGTAAATACAAGATTTATTTTTACTTTTATTCAATCGCGAGGGCATTTTTGCTCTTTCTCGTGTTTTATTCATTTTTTTTATTTTTTTCTCATGGATGTGCAATGTCTTATTCCCTTAGGCTTTTCGGTGCTACCTTAACGAGTTTTCAACCAACGACTCCCAAGCCATGAAGACCTTAGGGCGCTAGGTGTAAAGACAATCCCCTCGGGCTTACTTACTCAAGTAACAAAGGCCACAAAACTAGACAAGCATGCCACGCTGTTTACTCTCTCTCTTTTTTTTCTGGATTTTCTATTTTTTTCTTTTCATCTTTTCTTTTTTTTTCTTTTTGCAATATATATATGCCCCATAGATTCCCCCAAACTCAAGCTTTTACGTCATTCCAACATTTACCGCCAGTTCACTAATTTTCTTAAATTTTAACCAAGATTTTCCCTCAAAAACAAATTATGAAACCCTTGAACCAAGTGAATTAAAACTGTTAAACTTTAAGTGCTAACCGGTTAAATAAGTTTAAGACATGCTCAGATTATCATCATGATTAAAATTAGAACTCATCGTCAATTATCAACATTGTTCAAGTTAACAATTAATACCAATCTTATCATAGGCCGAGCTAAGACCACACCAACCTATCGCACAGATTCATGTAAAAAAAATAATAAAAAAAATGCAATTATACTACATGAACACATACTAATGCAACACATAAATGAATATTCCAATAACTACCATATATTATATGCAACCTAAAAAAGACAGTGCTAACAAAAAAAATAAACTACCATGAAGATAACTAACTATATGCAATACGACACTAAAATGCCCCCAAACTTAAACTAGACATTGTCCTCAATGACTAAAATAGAAAAAATTAAAGTAGAGGACTTCCCTGAAAATATAGCAATCTTCCTCCTTGTCCGCTAAGTTTGGAGAATAGACTAGGCACATGGAACAAATTGGGCACCACACTTGAATTTGACTTGAATAACATGTAAACCATGATAGAAACAATTTTCTTAAATTCTAAATAAATGCAAATTCAAAACTACTAATATAAAACCTAATAAAAACTAAAAATTAAAATTAAAATTAAAATTGGGTTGTCTCCCAAGAAGCGCTTGTTTTATAGTCTCAGCCTGACTTCTTCAATTCTCTATCCAATTCCCTTACGAAAATTGAGGAACCCTCCATCCATCATTAACAATGTCTCTTTTAGGAGGTTTCCAATTGTAATGGCCATTGAGTTTAAGTCACCTAGCATGATCTTTTTAGATAGGATCCCCATTAAGTACGGCAAACCACTAAGTGCTTTCCCCATTGTGTTTGTGATCAAATTATGGCATGGATGCTTGGCAAACACAATGGGCTCTTCCTCTATCTTCTCCTTTTTAACCCACCATGACTCCATAGCTGTATTAGCTCTTATGTCACAAAGATCTTTGCCTACGACATGACTGCCAATTGGACATGCTTTTGCAAAACTGCCCGGATTCTTGAACTTTGGTGGAGAAGGTACATGGGACACTATCAAAATTGGCTCATCTTCGTTGGTACTCAAAGTTAGATCTTTGTCGATCTCCTTTTGTTGGTTCCCAATTGTTTCCTCTCTTTCAACATCTATATCATTTGGCACATCAGGTTGCAGATTTGGTTCGGGCTCATCATCAGTCTCGTCATCCATGTCATAGAGCCAAGTGTATTGAGGATGGTTGGTCAACGCATGTGCTATCTGCCCTAATTGATTTTTTAGATTCTTGATCGATGCACTTTGGCTTTGCATATTCAGCTCTATTTGATTCATTTTTTTATCTTGTTCCTCGTTCCTTTTGTCAGAAGCTAAAATGATTTTTTCCAAAGCTTCTTCCAAACTTGTTTTCCTTTTGAAATTCGGTCGTGTTTTGCTGTCTAGGTACTTGAGCTGAAGCTTGATTGTTACTCCATGAAAACCCCGGATGATTTCTCCAACCCAGATTATATGCGTTTTAATTCGGGTATGGTTGGGTAGATCGATTATAGCTCCCTACGAACTGAGCTGATTTAGAATTTATGGCACACTGATCCGTAGCATGACTCCCAGCACACAATTCACAAACCATCTCTACCTGCTGTGTGGATTGTGGACGCCATGTTTCCATTTGCTTAGCCATTGCGGCCACTTGTGCTGCTAATGCTGCAGTGTCACGAGTCCGTCAATCTATGTTTCCCTTGGTTGAGTCATGTTCGTGTATGGCCATTGATACGCAAAGTCATCCATGGTACTTGAAAAGATAGAAATATAGGAAGAGAATTAAAAATAAAAATAAAAATGTTTAAATTAAGACTAATTTGATTGAAATTAATATTGGTAAATAATTATTAAATTAATTCCCCGGCAACGACGCCAAAAATTTGTTGATCAATTTTGCAATCAATGAATACGTGCAAGTATACACGGTCAACAAGTAATAAAGTGAAAGTAGAGTATCGTTCCCACGAGGAATTATTTAATAAAAATCACCAAGTACTAATTCTTAACCAAACTAATTTTATTTAAACAATCTTAAATCGTTATTTTTCTAATTAAGAAAACTAAATTAACTAATTAAACTGAATTGCTTTATGACTGAATTCAGATAAATAAAGATTAAGACTTCAATATCCCCAATTATAAACTATAAATCAATTATCCAATTATCCCAATTATTATGCCTACTGAATTGTTAACAGGAATTCTCAAATGCCAAAAGTCCTTTTCCAAGTGATCAATTGACTTCTATTTAATCCAGATTAATCTTGCTATATTTCTATGCAAAACAATTGAATTAAACTCCTTCAATTCTAATTCCTTATGTGTTACATGCGGTGAACAGATATTTCTATTCACTTCACAAACCTAATTATTCACTGTACAAATAACTAAGTCACATGTTATCATGCCTAGTTCTAACCCTAGAATTCCTTTTCCAATTCCTTCTAGAGTAACAAGGTAATTACTAATCAGATAATTAATCAATAAGCTCAAGACAAGATAAATAATTCACTTTGACATAAATAAGTAGAAGAAATCAAATAACTAATTTATAGACATAAAATGTTCAATTGAAATCTTAATAAAAGAGTTAGTTCATAATTAATGAATTAAAATCAAGAATCCACAAATGAATAGACATTAAAAGATAAAAGTATGATAAGAGAAGAGTTGT
The DNA here is from genome assembly GCA_016801055.1 of Panax notoginseng. Classification (NCBI taxonomy): domain Eukaryota; kingdom Viridiplantae; phylum Streptophyta; class Magnoliopsida; order Apiales; family Araliaceae; genus Panax; species Panax notoginseng. The sequence goes on along the minus strand of CM029013.1, from coordinate 235,516,368 downwards.
TGTCAGCAAATCTGATGCTCCCATCTTGCTCATGCCCTTGATCTTCAATGATCTCCAAGTTGCTTCAATCTCCAAAACTAATAAGAATTAGGATTAATGTCTAATCTAATAGAGTGTATCTCTAGTCTAATCTATGTCATCCCCCTCTATTTTATGCCTTACATCATTTATTTATAGGTTACAAGTCCAATTTTTAGCTTAGGAAAAAACCCAATCCTATTTGGACTCAAAAAAGTGTTAAAATTCGCCCCAAAACGCGTTCGAGCTTGTCCAACCTCTTCCCCAGCGCCCCAGCGCTGGGAACGCCACTGGGATTCTGCCCCCTAGCCCCCCGGCACTAGAAATGGCCTTGGTTTGGGTGCCCCGGCGCTGGCACATATTTTGGCATTTTCTGCTCTGATGTCCTTTGGGAAAATGGTCATAACTTCTTCGTACGAACTCCGATTTTGATGATTCAAGATGTTTCGAAAATAGGAGACGTAGATCTACAACTTTCATTCTTTGAGTTTTCCGAAATAAGGTCTGAAGCAATACTTAAATTGGCTCTGAAGTGACTGCTGTGTAAATGGAAAGCCGAAAACGCAAATCTACCCACCCTAAACGTCGATCTAAGTAACTTTTATCTCAATTCCTACAAAATAACGTAAAACATGCATGAATAGACACAAACACTTAAAAACATCCAAAAAATTAAGCTCAAATGCACTCAATTTTGAGTATAAAACTCACTCATCAATTATCCAAGTAGGAACACTTGTATAACCATATTTAGAAACTAACGAACAGAATAAATATCTGGATTATGTACTAATACTATGTTGATAAACAATGATCGGATAATTTAAAAACTTGTATGAATATGAATAATTGGATGCATAATCAATAACAATAGAGTTAATAATCTAGCACAATAATATGATTCTAAAACTTTTTTACTCATGTCCATTGCATAAAGTAAATGCAAAGTAAGGATACTTGCCTGAGCTGCTGCTTACAATAATGCAATTTAGTTTTATCTTTTATACCAAAACCTATCATTAATAAGATCATTCGTTCGATTAGAATAATATATCATATCGCATAGTACTGCTATTTGCAGTCAGCACATAACCTAATCACATTGCCACATATGTTTAGCAGTTATTGAATCATAAACAAACACGTATCTAGTCCAATTATCTAAATTCGGATCAATTTCTGAAATATTTTGGTGAACCGACGGCTTTACCGGGTAATTATCGAGTCTAAAACTTCATTCAGTAATTCAATAACTGTAAATATCAGTCATATTATTTTTAAATGACTTATAATAATTTTTAAATAATTATTATAATTTATCATGATTTTTCAAACATCGGAATCATTATTAAATGATTTAAATATTAACTAATTATATTATCATTAATATTTAATTAATATTAAACTATTAATGAAACCATTTGCCAAATTATTAAAGTTATTTATAATAACTCAAAATATTTTTAAAATATTTTTATTATCCTTGAATGATTTTTAAAACATTTAAAATTATTTTTAAATAATTACCATTAATATTTAAATATTAATGTATTATTCATCAAACTATTGAAAGTCATTTATTATAACTTAAAATAATTTTAATTCATTTATATCCTTTTTAAATAATTTTTAAATCAATAAAACCATTTTTAATTTATTTATTCAATATAATTATTAAATAAATCTAATATCATTAATATAAAATTATTAATTAAATTTACCTTTAAATATCAAAAGTTATATTTTATAACTTAAAATATTTTTAAATTATTTATTTTCATTTAAAATAATTTTTATAATATTAAAATCATTTTTAATTAATTTATTTAATATAATTACCAAATAAATCTAATATCATTAATATTTAATAATTAATGAAATTTATCTTAAAATATTAAAAGTTATGTTTTATAACTTAAAATATTATTAAATACCTTAATATCATTTAAAATAATTTTTAATATAATAAAATCATTTTTAATTAATTTATTTAATGCATTTATTAAATAAATTAAATATCAATAATATTCAAATAAATACTAATATTTATGAAAAATATGTCAAATTATTAAAAGTTAATTTCTATAACTTAAAATAACTTTTAAAATTATTTTTGTGATTTTCAAAATTATTTTCTATTTTTAATTAATTTTTAGAAATTAAATTAATTAATTTTAATAAGTTTGTCGATAAAGCCCTTTGGCGACAGAAAGTGTCGCCTTAGGTGTTCTTGAGGCTCAAGAACATTCAAATCAGTGTTCGAGTAGCCTACTTTGACCATGTGTAATTCACTATCAAAAATGTTTCTGGACTAGATATTGATTAAATGTTGTAGTATATATGTAAGAGTACGAGTTCATAACAATTTCTGGACCAAATCATAAAACATGAGCAAGATCTAACCATCAGAACATGCTGTCAGAGTTGCTCATCAAGTTTCTGGGTTGCTTAGAAAATATGGTTGTGGCCGGTCAACGACCTTGGCGACCTTATTCCAGTCAATAGGTTCATGTTAAGTGTGTTCTAGACGTCGGGCTGTGTAGACAAACTTACAGAGTACATGTTTTGATCAATGGTCAAGTCTGAACATCAACAACAAGAAATATCTAAGCTACAAAAATTCCTGTCAGAGGATGTTCTTCATTTTCTAGGTTACCTAGAAATGAAGAACAGTTCGAGTCGGCATGTTTGGACTTCCACTACTTGCTGTTAGTGTGATATTTTTGTGATCTAAGAGTTCTAGATTGCAGCTAGCTAGGATGCAAGACAACAGGTCTATTACATAAAAACAGCATAACAACAACAGATCTAAGAGATATAGATCGGTCAAACTATTTTCAGAAACGCGTTCTTGAAGATTCTAGGTTTTCCAGAATCTTCATCCGGGCAGATCGGTCAACCTAGTTTGACTATGATTAATTTTCATTCTGTTTATGATCTGAGTAATATGAAAGCATAAATGTGTAGTTCTCATGTCTGGATACAAGATAAAAACAATAACTTGACCAAACTGTAAAACAACAGCAAGATCAAAAGCTTCAAAAATAACTGTCAAAATTCTGGGTTTCTGGGTTGCCCAGAAACTCAGAATTTCTGATCGGTCAACTCACTTTGACCACTCATAACTTGAGTTCTAGATATGATCTGACCATTATTCAAGTTCTAGAACAAAGACCACATGGCATAGAACAGATCCATAACATAAAACACACATAACTCTTAACACTGAATGATCTAGAGGCTCTGACATTCGTTGTCAGACAACATTTTTAAGCTTTTTCCAGATTTTCAAAAACTTTAATTTTGAGTACTTAGATGTTATGGATCCCCTATGTGCCAACCCAGATCATCAATACACACTACATACTACATGTTTTAACATTAAAATCTAACATCTAACATAGGGTTCAAGATCAGATTTGATTTAGGTTTCATACCTTACTATGAACAATTTCTGATTCCTTGGCTACTGCTCTGTTATGTGAGTTAGTGGGGCTTGACTTGGGGACTGAAACACCTTTGGATTTTGTGAGTTTTAGAGAGAGAAGGTCTAGATTGAGTATAACTGTATGAAGGAGCTTTTCTTTTGATTTTCTCTCTCTTCAAATCTATTTAATCTTTGATGCAATGAATTTGGATGTTAATAATGGCTGAGAGCTGGAATTTATTAGCCCCTAGCTAGACTAGGTTGATGACTTGCCAAGATTTGGCAAGATTTTGTTAGCAATAAATCCAAGAATGGGACAAAAAGGGTAATTAGGTCATTTTGTTAGCAATTTTAATAGTATTCTTGTCCATGGTACTTTAATCTAGGTTTTAATCAATAGATTTTAAATCTTAAGGTTTCCCAAATAATTTTTAGGGTTTGAAAAATTAAGTTTAAAGTCTAATAAAATTTTTAATTAGAACTTACTAATTAAAATTAGGGTTTTTAATTAGAAATTAGGGTTTTTAAATAATTAGGGTTCCTTAATATCATTAGGGTTCCCAAATTAACAATTCAATGTACTAAAAAAATAATTAGGGTTTCTAATTTTAGTAATTAGGGTTTCTAATTTTTTAATTAGGATTTTCCTAATTAACATAAATTCTATAATATGCAACATAATTCATATAACACAATTTCTAACCGATCTTAAACACCTGTTTTGAGTTTCCAATTATGGTTTATGACAGAAACACTAGGGTTTGTCGTGATACACTATAATTGACTAACTATTATCAGTCTACACATATACAGTATATATTTCTAACACTAAAAAATAATATTATAATTAATATACTATTATTATTCTCATTCATTGCTCAAATTCCAAGATTAGGGTTTGGATTCCATATCTGATTTATCTTTCATATATATAACATTATTAAGTTAAAATAATCTGAACTAAAATTCATATAATAAAATAGTAATTATAATAATTCGAATAATCATTTCATATATTATTTAAATAATATAAAAATCATATTTTCATAGAAAATAAATAATAAGGGCATTTCTACAATAAAATTAAATATTATAAGTATATACTTTATAATAATCAATAATTCTAACATAAAATTATTTGAAATTATTCATGTAATAAATAAATTTTATTTATCACATATATACATACACATTACTTGGCACATATTCCCAACTTTAAAATAATAATAAAAAAAGTTATATGCAAAATTTCTCATTTATTTATATAGAAAATATCGGGTTATTAAATTCACCATCCCTTATAAAGATTCCGTCCCCGGAATCACCATTTTAAAACTCATACATATTAGGGTACATAGCCTACTCAATCATTGCAAATAGATCTCGATCATAATTGATCGAACAAATCTTTAACTATTCATATAAAGCTTGTCTACATGATTAAACGGAAGTTTGATTTCTAAAAGAACTCAAATTCTTCCTTTAAAATTTCTTTATAACATAATTTGCTATATATAGGAAAATCATATATATAAGAAATTAAAAGTTATTCGAATAATACCTGGAGTTCCATTTCCAGTTGCCACAGTATCTTGGACTGTCATATTGAAGACTCTTGCGGTTGCTTTTGTTGGTTTGTTGGTTGAAGTCAGTCTTGTGATTACTAGAGTCCCACTGCCTTTTCCCGTGGTTACACTCTCTGCCTCTATTTTCCTCTTTGGACAATCCTTTACCTTATGTTCCATTGACCCACACAGAAAACACCTACTGTTCATCCTTGGGTTGGGGCAGTTGGGAGAAATATGGCCCTCCTGCCCGCACTTGTAACATACAAACTTACCCTTCAGACACTCACTAGAGTGATTCTTCCCATAGTTCCCACACTGAACTACCTGCTTCTTCACACCTTCCTGTTTCACCTGGACATTTCCAAAATAATTCCCTTTTCTCTTTCCACTCCTATTCCCACTATTAGTTTCCACCTTCACAACTCCTACAACCTTGCCTTTGTTCTTCTTCTCCTTGTTATAGAGGCTCATGGCCTCACTCCCCTCTTCGGCTATAATAGCCTTTTCCATGAGTGCTGCAAAAGTATTGATCTACAACACCTCCACCTTGTTATAGAGCCAAGGTTTTAAGCCCAGCTCAAACCTCTTTGCCTTCCTAGCCTCCGTATCAACTTGATGCGGAGCGAACCTAGCCAACTCATTGAATTTTACGGCATATTCCACAACAGTCATGTTATCCTACTTTAACTCCAAAAATTTCACGTCCATCCTAGCCTGCATGCTAGCTAAGTGGTAGTTTTCAAAAAACAAAGTCTTAAACCTAGTCCAAGTTACCACACCTTCCCCTGCCCTCACTTGATTTGCTTCCCACCAAAAGTTTGCCTCCCATTTCATCATATAAGTGGAAAAAGCGGTCATTTGCCCCTCATCTACCCTAGTAATTATGAATGCCTTTTCTATCTCGTTAACCCATGTTTGGGCTTCTATAGGGTCAGTTGTTCCCCTAAATTTTGGTGGTCCTACTTCCTTAAAGTCTTTAAAATTTGCCAAGCGATTGTCTGGTCGGTTGCCTGCGGCTGGTATTCTCTGCTGCATAGCCTGAGCTACCATGTTCGCAAAGTTTTGCATTGGGTCTTGTCGTTGTCCTTTAGCGTTGTTGACATATTCTTTTGCCCTTTGATTCGTGTTCGATGTCTTGGCGGCATTATCTGATTACATAACATCATAAATTTAACTTACATTCTAAACCTTATTGTATAAATTTAACATGTAACACGAAGTTTTATACCAAACTTATTCCATTAATCAAATATAGATTCATATTCATTCAACTAAGTCATATCACTTTTCATAACATAACTCATACTGCTATCCCTTTGTGACCACAAAAGTCAGGATTCGCTACAACAACTTGTACAAAAGTTTGAGATTATTACATTACACACACATACTTATTATGGAATATGCATAATCTAACAGTACTTATACTACTGGTTCACTACGCCTCTTTCTGGATCTTGGACAACCTTTCGCCTGATGACCTTCTATCCCACAATTAAAACATGCTCCTTGCTTAAAGTCGGGACAATGAGGAGAGGTATGTCCCTCTTGGCCGCAAATATAACATATCTTTTTCCCTTGGTTCTTATCAGGATTTCCTAAGTCATGGTCTTTCATCTTTCTTTTCCCCTTCTTGTTCAGAGTTGCACCTGCTTTGTTGCTTTTAGCTCCCATCTGATCAATTTGGATTTTAAGTTTATCTTGTTCTTCCATTGTTTCTATTAACGCCTTTCGCAATTGACTATTTAATAGCTTTTCTATTTTCCACAATTTTTCTAGAGAAGAAACCTTGTTCTTCAAATTTTGCACCTCCGTTGATGATTGATCATCTCCAACTTTAGTGTTTGAATCACTATCTGTCAGTTTTATTGTTTCTAGATCTGGTACTACGTTTTCCAATACGACCACCTCATCAAGGTTACTTGCACTATGAGTCTCTATTTCAGCAATTGGCTTTGATACTTACTCCTTCATGATTTGAGGGTATCCTAATTCTTTTTCACCTGACATCTTCACACAAATTATCCTGATTAGCATATAGTATATACACACAGCAAACAATAGTTTTATAAAAGTTATCTTTTATTTTATTTAACGATGAATTTATTCAATTCATCTCCTTTTAAACTCTACATGAGTTATTTGTATTTTCAACGTTTCTCTCTGTTCTAAGGTTATAGCCTAAGGTCTATCCCACCTAAGATTTTTAACCATAAAGCTTTGATACCAACCTATGATGCCCCTAAATTCAGGTACTTGAAACCCGAACTCGGTGCTTCACGATACCATTTCTATGAGCGGAATAATACTAATAATAATAACAATAATATAAATACCAAACTTAATTTACATATGCATCAGAGTCTAAATCCCAGGTACGCGACCTTTAAACATTCATTACATCATATATAATAAATATCCTTGTCTTAATAAACTTTAACTATTACACAAAATATTATAAAACTCATTCGAACAGCTTTCCATTCCCCTTGTTCTTGCCTGAACCTTCTAGTTGATCATACTTAGCTGAAAACATTAAAATTTAAAGCAAGAATGAGCATTTGATTGCCCAGCAAGTAATAACAACAATATATATTAGCTGAAAGAATTAAATGTTTTCTTTGAATGACACTTCTATAACGAATCAACAGTTGCTAAGTAAGCTGAACTAATAATAACAACATATCACTTCTATATGAAATTTTTGAAACTACGTACTGACTATAACTGGAGATCAGTCAACAGACTATGAGCATTATTTTTTGTTTTCAAAAAGGTATACGGATATTCATCTGCAGACCGTCGTAACTTACAGGCACGGGGGTGATCAGCCCGTTATACCCTGTATTGATCAATACTACATGTAAGAACGATATTATCGTTCATCTTATCCACCTTAGGTGCACAAAAATTTTCCTATGTTCGTGATGTTCATACTTAGTCGGGAAGCCGAATCAAAATAATCTGGTTGGATACAATAAAGTTCTATCTTGCTCAACAATATTTTTAAGTTTATGTCTAGCCAAATCAAATAGCTTAGACGGCTTTTAAGTCAACGTATACATACTCGAAATCAATAAGTATGTATCAACATGTGATTAAATACAATAATTATCCATGTGGGGACACTTGTATAACCATATTTAGAAACTAACGAATAGAATAAATATCTGGATTATGCACTAATACTGTGTTGATAAACAATAATCGGATAATTTAAGAACTTGTATTAATATGAATAATTGGATACATAATCAATAATAATAGAGTTAATAATCTGGCACAATAATATGATTTTAAAACTTTCTTACTCATGTCCATTGCATAAAATAAATGCAAAGTAAGGATACTTGCCTGAGCTACTGCTTACAAAAACGCAACTTAATTTTATCTTTTATACCGAAACCTATCATTAATAAGATCATTCGTTCGATTTGAATAATATATCATATCGCATAGTACTGCTATTTGCAGTCAGCACATAACCTAATCACATTGTCACATATGTTTAGCAGTCATTGAATCATAAATAAACATGTATCTAGTCCAATTATCTAAGTCGGGATCAATTTTTGAAATATTTCGGTGTACCGACGGCTTTACCGGGTAATTATCGAGTCTAAAACTCCATTCAGTAATTCAATAACTTTAAATATCAGTCATATTATTTTTAAATGACTTATAATAATTTTTAAATAATTATTATAATTTATCATGATTTTTTAAACAACGGAATCATTATTAAATGATTTAAATATTAACTAATTCTATTATCATTAATATTAAACTATTAATGAAACCATTTGCCAAAATATTAAAGTTATTTATAATAACTCAAAATAGTTTAATTATCCTTAAATGATTTTTAAAATATTTAAAATCATTTTTAAATAATTATCATTAATATTTAAATATTAATGTATTATTCATCAAAATATTAAAAGTCATTTATTATAACTTAAAATATTTTTAATTCATTTATATACTTTTTAAATAGTTTTGAAATCAATAAAACTATTTTTAATTTATTTATTCAATATAATTTTTAAATAAATCAAATATCATTAATATAAAATTATTAATGAAATTTACCTTTAAATATCAAAAGTTATATTTTATAACTTAAAATATTTTTAAATTATTTATTTTCATTTAAAATGATTTTTATATTATTAAAATTATTTTTAATTAATTTATTTAATATAATTACCAAATAAATCTAATATCATTAATACTTAATAATTAATGAAATTTATCTTAAAATATTAAAAGTTACGTTTTATAACTTAAAATATTATTAAATACCTTATTATCATTTAAAATAATTTTTAATATAATAAAATCATTTTTAATTAATTTATTTAATGTATTTATTAAATAAATTAAATATCAATAATATTCAAATAAATACTAATATTTATGAAAAATATGTCAAATTATTAAAAGTTAATTTCTATAACTTAAAATTACTTTTAAAATTATTTTTGTAATTTTCAGAAATTATTTTCTATTTTTAAATGATTTTTAGAAATTAAATTAATTAATTTTAATAAGTCTGTCGCTAAAGCCCTTTGGCAACAGAAAGTGTCGCCTTAGGTGTTCTTGAGGCTCAAGGACATTCAAAGTCAGTGTTCGAGTAGCCTACTTTGACCATGTGTAATTTACTGTCAAAAATATTTCTGGACTAGATATTGATTAAATGTTGTAGTATATATGTAAGAGTACAAGTTCATAACAATTTATGGACCAAATCATAAAACATGAGCAAGATCTAAGCATCAGAACATGTTGTCAGAGTTGCTCATCAAGTTTTTGGGTTGCTTAGAAAATATGGTCATGGCCGGTCAACGACCTTGGCGACCTTATTCCAGTCAATAGGTTAATGTTAAGTGTGTTCTAGACGTCGGGCTGTGTAGACAAACTTACAGGGTACATGTTTTGATCAATGGTCAAGTCTAAACATCACCAACAAGAAAGATCTAAGCTACAAAAATTCCAGTCAGAGGTTGTTCTTCATTTTTTTGGTTACCCATAAATGAAGAACAGTTCGAGTAGGCATGTTTGGGCTTCCATTACTTGCTGTTAGTGTGATGTTTTTGTGATGTAAAAGTTCTAGATTGTAGCTAGCTAGGATGCAAGACAACAGTTCTATTACATAAAAACAACATAACAACAACAGATCTAAGAGATATAGATCGGTCAAACTGTTGTCAGAAACGCGTTCTTGAAGATTCTAGGTTTTCCAGAATCTTCATCCGGGCAGATCGGTCAACCTAGTTTGACCATGATTAATTTTCATTCTGTTCATGATCTGAGTAATATGAAAGCATAAATGTGTAGTTCTCATGTCAGGCTACAAGATAAAAACAATAACTTGACCAAACTGTAAAACAACAGCAAGATCAAAAGCTTCAAAAATGACTGTCAGAAATTCTGGATTTCTGGGTTGCCCAGAAACTCAGAATTTTTGATCGGTCAACTCACTTTGACCACTCATAACTTGAGTTCTAAATATGATCTGACCATGATTCATGTTCTAGAACAAATACCACATGTCATAGAACATATCTATAACATAAAACACACATAACTCTTAACACAGAATGATCTAGAGGATCTGACATTCGTTGTCAGACAATATTTTTAGGATTTTTTTAGATTTTCAAAAACTTTAATTTTGAGTACTTAGATGTCATGGATCCTCTATGTGCCAACCCAGATCATCAATATACATTACATACTACATGTTTTAACATAAAAATCTAACATCTAACATAGGGTTCAAGATCAGATTTGATTTAGGGTTCATACCTTACTATGAACAATTTCTGATTCCTTGGCTACTGATTTGTTATGTGAGTTAGTGGGGCTTGACTTGGGGACTGAAACACCTTTGGATTTCGTGGGTTTTAGAGAGAGAATGTCTAGATTGAGTATAAGTGTATGAAGGAGCTTTTCTTTTAATTTTCTCTCTCTTCAAATCTATCTAATCTTTGATGCAATGAATTTGGATGTTAATAATGGCTGAGAGCTGGAATTTATTAACCCCTAGCTAGACTAGGTTGATGACTTGCCAAGATTTGGAAAGATTTTGTTAGCAATAATTCCAAGAATGGGACAAAAAGGGTAATTAGGTCATTTTGTTAACAATTTTAATGGTATTCGTGTCCATGGTACTTTAATCTAGGTTTTAACCAATAGATTTTAAACCTTAAGATTTTCCAAACAATTTCTAGAGTTTGAAAAATTAAGTTTAAAGTCTAATAAAAATTTTAATTAGAACTTACTAATTAAAATTAGTTTTTAATTAGAAATTAGGGTTCCTTAATATCATTAGGGTTCCTTAATATCGTCGGGGTTCCCAAATTAACAATTCAATTTACTAAAAAAATAATTAGGGTTTCTAATTTTTGCAATTAAGGTTCCTAATTAGCAAGTTAGGATTTCTAATTTTTTAATTAGGGTTTTCAAATATTAATTAGGGTTTTTCTAATTAACATAAATTTTATAATATGTAACATAATTCATATAACACAATTTCTGAGTGATCTTAAACTCCAGTTTTGACTTTTCAATTTTGGTTTATGACAGAAACACTAGGGTTTATCGTGATACACCATAATTGACTAACTATTATCAGTCTACACATATACAGTATATATTTCTAACACTGAAAAATAATATTATAATTAATATACTATTATTATTCTCATTCATTGCTCAAATTCCAAAATTAGGATTTGGATTCCATATCTGATTTATCTTTCATATATATAACATTATTAAGTTAAAATAATTAACTTAATAATCTAAACTAAAATTAATATAATAACATAGTAATTATAATAATTCCAATACTTATTTCATATATTATTTAAATAATATAAAAATTATATTTTCATAGAAAATAAATAATAAGGACATTTCTACAATAAATTTAATTATTATAAGTATATACTTTATAGTGATCAATAGTTCTAACATAAAATTATTTGAAATTATTCATGTAATAAATAAATTTTATTTATCACATATATACATACACATTACTTGGCACATATTCCCATCTTTAAAATAATAATAAAATAAATTTATATGCAAAATTTCTCATTTATTTATATAGAAAATATCGGGTTATTACAATTGGCTTGTATGCATACTACATTCAAATACTTGCCTTGTGGTGACACAATTAACAAACTCATATTAAATATTTAATACTTTATTAATTTTATCATGCTAGAAGGTGACATTCGATATTCAAAATATCTTTGAATGCTTAGAACTTAATATAATTTCTTTGAGGGGTTTGTTATTAATTTTCTCATCTTGTTTAGCGCGCATTCACACACACATTATATATATATATATATATATATATATATATATATATATATATATATATATATATATATATATATATATATAAAATAATATCACGCGTTTATAGAATACTATATTTTATTTGGATTGATTATGAATTTTTATTGTAGTTTGGTTCACTAGAGCCACCGAGTGAACCAAAAGGTCAAACCCTAGGGTGCAAGAATAAATATTTAAATATAACTACTACATTTAAATCGGGCTCCATTATAAACGGGTCTTCAAGCGTTCCTTGCTCATTGATCTCCAGTTCTTCGGAAAAAAAATTCTAACTAATCCTATTACATAAACTATTTAATTTAAATAGAAACCTTGATCAACAGTCAAGAGGAAGTACATAGGAGAGAGATAGAATTTACATCAAGAAGAAAATCAAAAAAGACGAGGTACGCGGACCACATTTAATAAAACTCATTCATTCAAGCATCCAACCAAAGTAAATTCAATCACATTGGTCAATAGTCCATAATCAACCTTATTTATTATCATACATATCACCATATGTATCAATAATTAAAACATTCATCTTATGAATTAAAATCATTATATATATATATATATATATATATATATATATATATATATATGAATATCATTTATTTTATAATTAAAATAAAGAGTTTATTTTAATCTTAAAATTGGATTTCATTCAACTTATAATTGCTCATTAAATGATATTCATGTATATATATATATATATATATATATATATATATATATATATATATATATATATATATATATATATATATATATATTCCCATAAAGTTAGGCTCTGATACCACTGTAAGGTTTTGTGAAGATCAAAGTAGCAATCAAATTACAAATTTAGCGGAAGCAAAGTAAAAATCAGATTTTAAAATTTTCACAAACCAATTATCCCGATCATCCTTTATGTATATTATTAATTAAAACATGGAAAAAGAAGTTATAGAATCATACCCTTGTAGATACGAGCTTCCACATGTATAAGTTCAACTCCTACTTCTCCGCGATCTCCTTGAACCAGGTAGATTCATTCCTTTGATCAATGTTAGCCACCCAAGTGTATGGCCTCTACAGGTGATCCACCAAGAAAGAAGAAATTTCAAGAAGAATGGTGTATTGGCTCAAACCCTAATTTTTTCTATCTCTATAGAAAAAGGGGGTGTACTCTTCAACTTTTGAAATTACGTATATATGATATCTAATATAAGACTACTCTTATAAAGATATCAAGTAACCCTATTTAATTAAAATAAGGTATTTTTTATTTAATTAAACTCCTTTAACTAATTGGGCTCCCTAATCTTATTAGGAATAATTAATTAAACTCCTTTAACTAATTTTGCTTCCAAATCCTATTAGGAATAAATGATAGTACTTATGTTAAATTAATTCCTAAACTCTTTTAGAAATTAAAATAATAATAATTGTAATAATATTAATAAGACTCTTCTTATTAATTTATATTTAATATTTACAAAATATTAAATAATAAATATTAAGTTATTTAATTTATTGTATCACCATAAATTAAATTAAATATACTTAACATATTATTAGGATTATACCATTAATGTTTTAAATAATTCTTCTTTCTTTTATGGTGTGACCCTTTAGGTTCTCCATATTAATCCGGTTGTGAATAAATCAATTAGAACAATTCTAATCTTATTTAAATAAATAAATTAAACTATTAATTTATTTAAATAAATAATATTTATTCTACAATAGGGATAAGCCTCCCTAGCGATCAACGACTTTCAGATAATATAGATTTCAACATTAATCATAAAAGAACATTTGAGTAAATAGTTACCGTACAATTCAATCCTTCCACCATACAATGTCCCAATTAAATATAAGACATAGAATTACTGTCAAGTCTTATTTTATTTAATTATATGTATTTCGATTCTTAAATGCACAACTCATAATTAATAAAAAATAGAAATTACTTTCTAATTTAATTCCACATTGGTCAATGATTCCTGTGTTGTCATTTATTGAATTACATATGACATTTCTCTTATTTTACTAGAAGTGGTAGATTCTTTATTGATCATTCATTATCTCCATATATAACTTATTACACCCAAGCATGCCATTTGATATACCATAAGGGTCTTAAGGAATAAGTCAAAGTGCAATTCATTATATATATAAGATACTATGATGACCTCAAGTCTAAGGATCATTTGTACTACTATTATTACATGAATTCCTATTGACATGCAAGTAAAACTCCATTAGGTATTCCTTAGCGAGTCACGTTCAGTGAACTTATTCTCTGATAAGCACCTACATACTTGCTTTAATGTCTCCACATAAATGATCATGAGATCAATCATCCTCATCCAATGAGCAAGCAACCTATGTACCAATCTATCCGGATTCACTAATCCCCTTTTTAGTAATCCATTGATTGAGAACATTTTAGTTTTAAGCTATCTAAGAATTTAGATCTCATTAGCATGATCTCATCATGATTATAAAAGTATTGCTTAAACCTATGTGTTTATCACATATTATTAAAAATAACACCATGTAGATAATTAAATGCCTTTAATAAATAAATTTTTTTTAATAAATAAATAAGATTAATTAAAAACTATATATTTTATCATCATACATGATTGGCTTGTATGTATACTACTTTCATGATTAACAAAGATGGAATTTCGATAGGTCCATCGAAGGTCGAAGCTATAATGAATTGGGAACCGCCGAAGAAACCATCAGAGGTGAGGAGTTTCTTGGGATTGACAGGTAATTACAGACGTTTTATTTAAGACTTTTGCAAGATTGCCACTCCGTTGACGAATTTGACAAGGAAAGCTATAAAATTTGTTAGATGGAGAAGTGTGAGGAGAGTTTTCAGGAATTGAAAAAGAAACTAAGCATGGCACCTGTGTTGTCATTATCGGATAATACAGGAAACTTTGTGGTATATAGTGATGCATCGCATAAAGGACTAGGTTGTATGCTTATGCAAAATGGTAAAATCATTGGGTATGCTTTAAGGCAACTAAAGGACTATGAGAAAGGATGCCCGAGTACTCATGATTTGGAGTTAGCCGTAGTGGTGTTTGCTCTGAAGGTATGGAGACACTATCTTTATGGAGAGTAGTGTGAGATATATACTGACCATAAGAGTCTGAAATATATTTTCACACAAAAGGATTTGAACATGCGACAGAGACGATGGTTGGAACTAATAAAAGATTATGATTGTGAAATATTTTATCATCCGGGTAAAGCAAATGTGGTTGTCGATGCCTTGAGTAGAAAGGGTCGAAAGAAGTTGATGTTGTTAACTGCCCAAGAGGAGCTCATTTTGGCAATGGCAAAATTAGAGTTGGAAGTGAAATTTCCAAAAGAATCGGATGAAAGATTGTTTCATATAGAAGCTAGTTCAACTTTAGTGGACAAGGTAAAAAATGTCCAACTTCAAGATAAAGGATGTAAGAAAATCAAGGAAAGAGTGTTTGAAGGTTGTGAGGAAAAATTTAAGATCGATACCGAAGGATTACTGAGGTTCGGGGGAAGAATCTGGGTTCCATCAGTACCTGAAATTAAAGACGAAATCTTAACTGAAGCTCATACCTCAAGATATTCAATTCACCCAGAGAGTACGAAGATGTATCAAGATTTACGACAACATTTTTGGTGGCCGAATATGAAAAAATATGTTGCAGAATGTGTCGCGAAATGCATAACATGCCAAAAAGTTAAAGCCGAGCATTAGAGACCAAGCGGTTTACTTCAGCCATTGGAAATACAGGAATTGAAGTGGAAGCATATCACAATGGATTTTGTGGTAGGTCTTTTGACTATCAAAAAGGCTACGACACAATTTGGGTAATAGTTAAAAGACTGATGAAATCAACACACTTTTTTCCAATAAAGATTAGATTCAATCTGGATCGATTGGAAAAATTATATGTCAGAGAGGTCATTTCGAGACATGGAGTTTCATTGTCAATTATGTAAGATAGAGATCCGCGGTTCGCGTCGAACTTCTGGAAGAGACTACAAGAATGCATGAGAACACAGCTGAGAATGAGTATGGCATACCATCCTCAAAAGGATGGCCAAAGCGAATGAACAATCCATACATTAGAAGATATGTTGTGAGTGTGCATCATAGATTTCAAAGGAAACTAGAATGATCATTTACCATTGGCTGAATTTGCCTACAATAACAGTTACCATGCGAGTATTGGTATGCCGCCTTACGAAGCATTGTATGGTATAAAGTGCAGAACTCCACTCTGCTGGGATGAAGTTGGTAAACGTCAACTGTTAGGTCAAGAACTGGTACAACAGACCGCTGAAGTTGTCAAAATTATTAGGGCAAGGTTAAATGCTTCTCAAGGCAGACAGAAGAAATATGCTGATCAACACCGACAGAATCGCGAATTTGACGTTGGAAGTTTCGTTTTCCTAAAAGTTTCTCCTTGGAAGGGGAAAATTCGATTTGGTAAGAAAGGAAAATTAAGCCCAAGGTTTATTGGACCCTTTGAGGTGCTGAGAAGAGTAGGTGAAGCGGCTTACGAGGTAACTCTACCTCCATAATTAGAACATATTCATAATGTCTTTCATGTTTCGGTGTTACGACCATATAAACCCGATTACAAATATGTGATTGAGTACGAACCCTTACAATTTGATAAAAAATTATCTTATGAGTAAATTCCTATCCAGATAGTTGATAGAAAAGAACAAGTGCTCAAGAATATAGTGATACCTTCTGTGAAGGTGATGTGGAGGAACCATAATGCCGCGGAAGCTACGTGGGAACTCAAAGACAAAATGATAAAAAGTTATCCTGAGTTATTTGTTTGATCTGTGTCTTCGATTCTGGGGACAGAATCCTTGTAAGGAGGGAAGGATATAATGATCCAGAATTTTTATATGTAATTTAAAATATTTATTGAATTAAATAAATATTTTAGTTGATGTGTTTATTATTAAATAAATATTTGTTTATTTATTAATTAAATAAATAATTCATGAGTTGTGGGGAATTAACTTGATATTAATATGTTAATTAGGTTGATATTCGGTAATTTTGTATTTTGAAGTGAATTAAATTAAATAAGTGTTGAATTAATTGTTATGTTACATAGCGGTAATATTTTAATTTAATTTAATAATTAAATGAGAGAGTCGATAATGATTAAATGAATTGCTATAATGTTGCTTTAATTTAATTTAGTAATTAAAATTGATGTATTAATTTATTAAATAAAATTATAATGAAAATTATAATTTTGTAGCAATTTGATTATGTGGTATTTTGATTTAGTAAGTTGATATGACTTTATTTAATTGAATTTGAGTATTAGAATTTAATTAAATAAAGTGTGACAATAAACTATATAGTAAGTGGGTTATTGAAATAAAATAAAAAGAGTTTTAATTTAGTTTTACCAAACAAGGCTTAAGGCTTTTAAGTATTTATTTTGATTCTGTTTTTGCCAAACAAGCCTTAGTGGCTTTTGAATTAAAAAAAATAACTGATATGTTATTAAGTAGGGTTATTATTATATTTGTCAATTTTTTTACGTAATGATATATCAGTTATAATATTATTTTACGTATAGTTTAGAAAGAGTGAAGAAGAAAACAGAGTAGAATAAGAAGAAAGAATAAAGAAAAAGAGAGAGAGAGAGAGAGAGCTCTAGAGAGTTTGAGAGAGAAATGATTTTTCTGTGAATTTGAGCAACTAAAGAAGAATTCTTATCCTTTAACAAAGTTAAACAAACAATCAAATGTATAAATTCTTAAATTTTCTTCATATTCTTGAGTTTTCATTCTCTGTAATTTGAATTCTATGATAGTTGTTGAATATGGGGCTTACATATGCTAATTTGTGTAGATGACCTGTTTTTATATGTTTTGTATATGATTTGGAGCAGGTTACTCCATGAAAACATGATATATGTGAAGAAATCATGTTCATAGTGAATTTCAGTTATGTATGTATGATATGACTTATTTTAGAATAAAAATTGATGCTTAATTCATATTTGTATGTGTAAATTGATTCTTGATTATGTAAAAACATGAAGAAATGAAACCAATGAGTGTTAATCGGACTGTTTTGGTTGGAAAATGAATTCACGGTGATTAGTTTCGCTAAGAGTATTTAAAAGTGAAGAAATAGCATAAATAATGAAATTTAAAGGTTTCAATTTGTTGTTTATGTTATTTTTATGGATTGAAACATGTTAGAAGCGTTAGTTATTGTTTCTGTAAAGTTTATACAACTTGGGTAAGTTAAATTTGTTGTTAGAAAGAAGTTTTTAGGTGTATTTGGCTTTCTACTGTGTTCATTCGCGAACTGCAGAATCTGATATCGGATACCCCTGCCCCGGTGGGCATTACCAGTGTATTTTATGCCGCCCCGGTCGGCCTTTCCTCGGTATAAAACCCCACCTCGGCGGGGGTAGCAGAGCTGAGCAGTTTTGGTTTTTGTTGTGTGCAGTCCATTGTATGTTAGTCTAACCTAATTTAAAGATAATGACAATGTGTTGGACATGTAATAATATGTTATATCAAGTTGTTAACGTTGATATGGTGAAATGACATGATAATTTGATAAGTTGTCAAAGGGCTAAAATGTGATGCTCATGAGAAGATGTAATGTTGTTTAAACTTAAGATTCAAGACTTCGGTCTTGTAATATGTGATATGTGGTAGTGAGAAAAACTTAACCTAAGTTAACGAGCTATACTAAAAGTGGGAACTAAACTTATAAAGTTAATATTAGTATAACTAATGAGTGTTGTCAATACATATGGTATGTGTGTAGGACTTGTGGTGAACGTGGGTAGTGATCATTTAACCTACTCCCGAGGCAAGTTTTCGAATCCTACTCTTATGTTAAGCAAGTTCCTTGTCCTAACTTGATTACATTTATGCAAGTTTACCTTGTTTATAAGTTACGCAAGTTCTTGATTCCTATTTCTTTTGTATTGAGAAAAGTTCTTTATCATGTTTCCTTATTGGAGAAATTTAACTGTGGCTTACTATTATTGCTCAAGCAAGGTTTATTGTATCTTTCATTCGCTTTAAACTTTATCCGTAAAGCATGACTTTGATGCATAACGTTATTTGTTCGTGGTTCCTAACTATTATATATTATATTGTTATCGAACCCTTGAGTTATCATTAAACTTTTGATTCAACTAATCTTTAGTTAATGTACGTTGAACTCTAAATTACCCTTAAAGCTTATCCAAACCAAACTTCCTTTGGTGCGGACTCATATGTTAAAACCGAGATAAACAACCCTATTTTAGGGGATTATTTACGCGTTAAGATGTTTTTGTACAATACATAGTACGAAGGGCTGATCCCCCTAAGTACGAGAAATATGGTCAACATAGTCTAACGACTGTTAAAGGTTGAAGTAGAAATATCTATAACCTGGGACATAGTTCATGGTCTTGTGACCCTCAGATGAATTCTAACTTCAGTTTTTGTTTATCAAGATAATGTTATTCAATTCAATTAAGCTTATTCATTGCCAGTTATTATGTCCTTTCAAGTGAGCATTTGTTTTGCTCACTCTTGCATATATATAACCATTACAGCTAAAATTGAGAAGGTTAACGAGCCAACCACTAACAAAGGAAAAGGCACGATAAATAAGTGATGTAGACTTGTTGATATGTTATTGTTTGTGTACTAAGACTTAAATTTTACATATGAGATGTAATCAATTATTTTTCCACATATGATGATTATATTAAGGTTAGATAACTTGGGACTTATTTGATTAAGTTATGTAACCCTTTAATAGGGACCTATTTAAATTTTATTTAACTAGGGTAGTTAGAAGTAAATGTTTGGAAAATGAACACCAAATCTTGAGGGAATGAAGTACCAGAATTTAGGGGTGTCACAAAATATATCAAAGACTTACTTAAAAATTATGGCATGGAATCAACTTCCCCCATGAAAACTCCAATTACTCTATCAACTAAGCTTGACAAAGATGAGAAAGGTAAATGTATTGATATCACTCAATACAGAGTTATGATAGGGTCTCTCCTTTACTTAACTGGTAGTAGACCAGACATTATGTTTGCTACATGTATATGTGCTAGATTTCGAGCAAATCCTAAGGAATCACATTTAGTTGTTGTGAAAAGGATTTTCAGGTATCTCAAAGGAACACCTCACTTGGGACTTTGGTACCCCAAGGAGTCCTCCTTTGAACTAACAGGTTATTCAGATGCTGACTTTTTAGGTTGTTAAATTTATAGAAAGAGTACTAGTGGCACATTTCAATTGCTAGGAAACAGGCTTGTGTTAGTTTAGCAAGAAGAAAAACTTTGTATCAACTTCAACAGCAGAAGCTGAATACATTGTAACTGGCAGCTGTTGTGCTCAAATCTTAAGGATGAAAAATCAGCTAGCGGACTATGGGTTTGACTTCAAATCTATTCTTTTTCACTGTGATAACACAAGTGCTATAACAATAACTCATAATCCTGTCATGCATTCTAGAACAAAACATATAGAAATAAGATATCACTTCATTAGGGATTATGTTTAAAATGGAAATATTTCTTTACACTATATCCCAACTGAAAATTAACTTGTTGATGTCTGCATAAAAACTTTAGACGAATCCAGATTTAATAAGCTAATAAATGAGTTAGGAATGCTTAATTTACAATCATAATTCTATGTTCTAGAAGCTAATAACTATGTAGATAAAAAGCTATGTCCAATCATAGAGATAACAGAATGAGACAACGATCGTGGAGTAGACGCAACAATCGTAGTCTTCAAAAAGAAATTCTAGCGTAGGGGAGCTAAGGGCAATTTAGTCTTATACATCCAGAAATTGTTGGCTCTATTCAGACTAAGACACGTGCCCCTTTTAGGAAAAACTAAAAAGGGAAGTTACAAATACTTTTAAAAATGCATTGTTGTACTTTCACATTTCTAAAATATAAACACACACTCTCTCTCATCTGAATTTCAAACGCTCATTCTTTCGCTGAAACCCTAGGTTAAAAAATCAAGAACACTCAATTAATCTCGATTGTTTTAGGAAAATCAAAGAAAGGAATGGCATCTTCAATTGTAATCTCTGGATATCAGCTATGCTTTGATGAATTCAAGACTATCCAGCCACAATTTCACAAAATCCTCTCTTTACTGAAGAAAGAAGGACTTCAAGAAGCTCTTGGCACAAGCACGAGGTTATATTCAAATTTGGTGAGGGATTTCTACAACAATGGAATTTATGAAAACAATGTTCTTACAACTAATGTCAAGGGTGAATCGATTCGGCTCGAAGTTGTAGATCTGGTCTTAGGGTTAAATCTTAGGGCCTTACTTCTTTAAGCTATATCGACTTTAATGAAGGTCTAAAGAAGATGCATCACAATAAGAACCAAAAAGTGAACGGTTGAAAAAGAAAGAGTTTCCCTAGAAATATGAATTTCTGGCTGATATTGTTAGGAAATGCATTTGTTGCAAAAACTCAGGTCACGATTCTGTCAACGAAGTTCAACTAAAGCTCATGACAACAATCTATTTTAAATCTCAACTAAACTATGGGGTTCTTCTCATGGAATGGATTGGGAAATGGATTTTCAGCTCCAAGAAGGTGAAAAACATTAGTAAAATGTTTTAAGGAAGATTCATCAGCATCATTCTCCAATATACTCTGGGAGATAAAATTGGAGACAAGGAAGATGAAGCTATCAATCCAAATAGGAGGATGTCCCAATAACTTTTTATGAACTGGAAGAGAAATCCAGCATAATATTTTAAGATTAGTAAATCTGAGTCTAGTGAAAGAACTGAAGATGTGAAGAAATCCTTTTTGAAGGAAATTTGCCTATTGTGAAGGAAATTGAAGAGGAAGAAGTAAATTAGGAGCCCCCTGCCCTGGTCAGAAAGAGCAAAGGAAAGAGGAAACTAAAGGAAATCATTCAGATGGAAGAAGAACCTCAAGGATCGATAACTGATATACCCCAAGGGTCTGATACTGAAGTTATTTGTCACTCTTCTCCAAAGGAACTCTCCCTAGACGTGGCCTCATCACCAGAATAAATTTCAAGGAAGAAGAAGAAAAAGAAGTAACATGAAGAAGAAGTTGAAGAGAGAACTACTCTCTCTCAGATGCTTCATAAGAAAGGAAAATGCAGTCTGCGTTTAAAGAAGTCTTCTCTTACTGCAATCGTGGAGTCCTCAAGCTCACTGGTCGTCGAGTCTAGACTTGGCAGCATTCCTAAAGAAAATATTGGGACAGCTACACAGCCTGAGCAGACTATCGTTGTTGTAGATAAGCAATTTGCTGAAGAGACTACCGATCCTGAGCCTAGAAGGATGAGGAGAAAGCTAGTCAAAAGGGCTGATCTTGAGCTTAAGGAAACAATGCTGAAGATTAAGGAAGAAGAACGAATAATGATGGACCAATAAAAAATTGTGGCTGAACAGAAAACCCAATCTCCGGACTCTGGTTCTCACAATGAATCCTTGGAACAAACCAGGATCA
The DNA here is from genome assembly GCA_016801055.1 of Panax notoginseng. NCBI lineage: Eukaryota > Viridiplantae > Streptophyta > Magnoliopsida > Apiales > Araliaceae > Panax > Panax notoginseng. The sequence goes on along the minus strand of CM029013.1, from coordinate 235,493,459 downwards.
TTGAAACAGTAATTGCAACCATCAGCAGTGCAGTCAGCCCTACTGCATCAGATCAAGTTTTTATCTCAACTTAGGGGGAGCAACAAGAAGATTCTAAGCAAAGTCACGCTCATAATGAGGGGGAGACATTCGAAACCTCTGAGGCAGTAAGTGCTCCAACTGAGGGGGAGAAATTAGAAGCTCATCATGAAGCTCCCTCTGCCCCTCAAGAAATTGAATAACTTGAAAAGGATCATCAATACCCCTCTATCTCTCATTAGGAAGCAAGAATGGTGGAAGTTCTTAATGAAGGCGATGAAGAAGATGAAAGGGAATAAACGGAAGAAGTAGAAATCATTGTTGAGTTTAGAAGTGAAGAAAGAAGCAATAACTATAACCGAATATTCTCTTACCTACCCATGATGCCCTTCCACATAGCCTTAATACTCAACTCTTGGGATCATATGTTCTGTACATTCAAAGTCTATCCAGCAGTACTATCTGTGCTTGCCTAGGGATTCCCAAGCTATCTCACCTTTGCTCAAAAGCTAATCACAAACAGTGCCCCTTCAAGAACTAAGCAAAAGGTATATTTCATTCCCACATCATTCAAGTTAACTCACTCTCCTTCATCAACTTTTTATTAGTTTGATGAAATGCCTAGGTGGATTGAGGTTATTCCTAACCCACAAAACCAATTTCCAATTACAGAGTCCCAAAACTCTGTAATTAATGGACCAAATGAAACCAGTTCTTCTGTTGAAGTACCATTTTCAGTCAACTCCTCAATCAACTCCACGGTCGTCGAACAACATGACATTACGACCTTCGATCAAATTAATCTACATACCCCAAATACAGAATCATACGTTGAATCAGCCTCCTCTCCCATACATCAAACCACTATCCCAATAACATAATATGACATTCCCTCATCCTCTAACAACGAATACTTTAATCTAGCTTTTTCTCTATCAAACATGTCTTATAAGAAATCAAAAGCCTCAAAATATGGTATTCAAAAGATAATCAAGCATCTCTCTCTCCTTCCTACCAAAGATGAACTAACGAAAGTGTCAGAGAAAGTGGCTAAGGAGATGGAAGAAAATCTTGAAGCTCACTCTCTCATTATTCATTAACATTTTAATAATCTGATCGAAATTGCCAATACCCTTCCTGGTAACTTAGGATCTGAGCTCAGAAAGAGGCTAAGGGAGATCATCAAGGAGAGGATAACGAGCATTAAAGAAAGGGACCAACTACACTTCCAATCCACGACCAAGCATAAGGAAGAAGTTATCCTCTTTCAGAAGACTCAAGAGGCTCAGAACAAGCTTGTCTATGAAAATCTTGCTAGCCTGCAAGCCTCCCTGACAAAATTTAAAGAGTACTCCTTAACTCAGATGAGGCAGACAGATGATATCTTGGCCATAATTCATCAACAAAAATTACAGAATGACGTTATGGCCCAAGAGAATCGAAATTCATCAACTGCACCAACTGGTGCAAGGGATAAAGGGGGAGAAGAATACTGGGTAGAAAAGCAAAGAGAAATAGGTAGGACATTCACATTCTTCAAGGAGCAAGCAGCCTTCTCCAAGAGCTGAGCAACACCAACAGATAATAATGGTAACCCCGCTAAGGAGTTAAGGCCCCACTCCTTTCAGGCCACAAGGAGTATCTCGTACTAGCCTAAGTATGCCCATTAGAGATCTTTCCTTCATGAATAGACATGATCACAATGAACCTCTTGAGCAAAGTGAACTATAAGAAAATACAAGGCGAAATGAGGCGAGCAGGAAAAGAAGAGCTGAAGAATATGCAAATCCTCCCAGATACATGAGGCCAAGGAGATAAAAGATAAGTTCCAATTTCTTTTTGTTGATGTAATAATTATGAACTGTAATATTCTTTAAAAACATCTATAAATTCATACTTATTCTCTAGAATTTCAGTTGCTCACTGAACATTAAGTCACACTTATCTTCTAGCAACCTGCATTAGAAACTGATGATATGATGCAAATCTACTTGGTTATGTCAACATCAAATAGGGAGAGATTGTTGGGAGTTACATATTTAAATTTGATGTTGGAATAAATAAATAAATGTGCATGCATTATCAAAAAGATGTAAAGTCCTTATTAGATCATATGTGCAAGGACATAGATTAAAATCAGAAATGTTAAGTTGATCTGAGCTAAATGATTATCTATTTGTAAAGACCTCAGTAATAGAAAGATCAAGCTTGTTAGGTTGATCTTATGTGTTGTAATAGATATGCTAGAACATATTCGTAGTCTGTGATGCCCACAAAATATGTCCACACAACCTATTTTGGGTTGTCAAATACACACTACATAATCCAAATACAAACTTCATTTATACAACTGTCGTGCAAAATACGACAATACATAAGCTGAGAGTTTCAATATAAATATTGTCTTGTAGACAATATCCAAACTCAAATAAAGTCCTCATTACAATTATTATCTCACTATTTTACAAAATAGAGAGGACTACTATAATAACCATCTTGGACCATTACTCCACTCCCCGACTAGTCCCACCTACATTCTCGCCTCTTGAGAAGAACAATAGAATCAAAAGGAAAAGGGTGAGTTCAACTATCCCCGTAAAAATATTATGACTAAGATAATGTAGAACAAATTATCCTTAGCCCTCAATAGGAAAAAATCTGATAGAATACAATAGACAACAAGTTTTAGATCAACAACTACAGTGGAAACAAGAATCCATTAGAACAGTTAAGTAGAGAATGATGTCTACTATCTTTTATGATTTAAAAGTCCATCATCAATAATTTATCCATGTAGCATCAATCAATAATTATTTCCCATCAATGAAGTATATATGCACTACGAGCCAAAGACAATCGTTTGTATCAACAGTGTTCATGATCATGCCAACACCTGTCCATATATGCACTAAGGGCCAAAGAGGACTTTCACCACAAACCTTTATTTATAACATTAAAGGTCATGATTATACTAATACACAATTTTTGGTCATAATCATACCAATCAACGGTCCATCTTTATTTTAGGGGCCAAAGATGACTTTCAACATAATATAAGAATGAGGAAGATGCCAATGATATAAAGAATCAATCAAGTGAGATAAATGATAAATATTAGAGATTTTTAATTCAATTTTTTCAGAGTTCAAGAATGTCCAAATTGTCAACATGATCACTAATTGTGGAGTAAAAATAAAGAATGATATTTATGTATCAAAAATAATTTGGACAGAAAAGAAATCAATTTTGTCGTGAATAGTACCCCGTAAATAGTACCCCGAATGAATAGTACTTGAATGAAAAATACCTCGAATGAATAGTACCCCAAATGAATAGTGTCCTGAATGAATAATATTCTAAATGAATAGTACCCTGACATAAATTGAATCTCGCAATGAAAATATTACAATTTCAATAAGAAAATTCAGACTAATAGTGAAATGATAATAGATGATGCACAAACTATTATGAATATTCGACTAATTTCAAGGGTTTTCACCATTTAATAATAATGTTATAGAAACAAGCAATAAATTCGTACCATAAATGGAGAAATATGAAAGAAGATGATATCCCTTTGTCGACGTCGGGTTTTTTTTAGCCGTCCCTTTTCGTTAATTGTTCTCTGGTGTTCTCATTTTAGGTGAGATTTGTTTGAAAAAACAAGTGAAAAATGTTCGACATGTATAATGTCGATGATGGACTATTAAGAGTCGCTAGTTGGTTTTTTAACTGGTTGTACCAACACAATCGAGAAAAGGTTTGCACATTGACCCAGTGATATGACACTGCTAAACGGGTCTGTGAAACTGAGATTCATTAGGGTCCGGGGACTTGCTTATGCGGAGGGAAGGTGTTAAGCACCCCCCGACATCCGTGTTGCCACGGTGACTACTACTTTTTAATAAAATGTTATATGAATGTGTGTGTGTGTGGGTCAATGTGCTGTTATTTGGAAGTAGTGATATGCCTCATTCGCACCTATATACATAGGGTTTGAATTTATGTAAAAATTCAGTTTTAAACAAGATATAGCAGTGATGTTTTGTAAAAAAGAGATTTTTTAAACCCTGTGCTCAATAGTAATTGAGGACTTTGATACTTCCATTTAATTAAAATGTTCGGCTTGATTGCTGTTATTTTTGAGATGCGAAGCATCTTCGAGAAAATAATGTACAAAGCAGTGCCGAACTCCTCACGGGTATGGAAACCATCGGAGGAAATCCGAACACCGTGAATAAATTTACAAGCTGCTCACAGCTAAAAGGTTCATCACGGGAACTTAATCTAGATTTAGTGGACTGAATCTGTGATCACATGATTCATAGGCTCACATGATGCAGCAATTGATATAAACACAATAAGCAAGTATAAAAATATAAAAGCTATAAATATATATATATAGACAAGATCAACCACCACGAAGCTCCTCCATGGGGGATTGAAAATGTAAATAAAGTTGTAAAAGCAATCAACCGCCACAGAGGAAACTCCAGGCGGGACAAAATGTACAGAAAGCAGTAAAAACGGTCAACCACCACAAAGTAAACTCCAGGCGGGACTAAATATAAATATATATATATAAGCATGTAAACGCGTCGAATATAAAATCCAGGCTCATCGAATAAAGTTCGGCAATAGTTCATATATATAAGTATATATATATTAAAGCAGTAAACGCACCAAACGTGAGTCTAGGCTCATCGAACAGAGTTTGACATACAGTTCATATATATAAGTATATATATACGAAAGCATTTAAACGCACCAGACGTAAGTCTAGGCTCAATCGAGGCATAACTCGATAATGTTAGTCCGTATATAAAAAAATATATATAAGTATATATATACAAACTTAAATGAAACCACAGATCGAAGTTCGGGCCTACACGACTCTCAACGTGAAGAATAGTGTGTACAAAGATGAAGAGAAAGGCTTTAAAGTGTATAAGAAGGCTTACAGTGGACTACAAAGAAGACTTCTACAACTTGAAAGGGATGAACACTCGGCTCCCGTCGGTAAAAATTAGCTATATATGAGCTTACAAGTGTTTAAAATGAGAAAACACTCAGTTTAGGGTGTGTATAGAGCAAATTAGACATGGCTTTCTCGCCTTTTTCTATTTCAAAATGGCCACCCCAAGCCCTCTATTTATAGATGGGGGAGCCGCAGGTGTACCTGCAGCTGCCCGGGGTGCCCCGGGCTTCGCGGGTCCTGCCATCTCAAAGTACGTGCAAGCATGCAACGTGATGTCTGCTTGAACTTTTAGAATTGCAATCCGGGCATCCGACTGAGGTGTGTAAGACCTTTTTCAGACCGCCGTTGTCGAGCGTTACATAATGACATGGGATTAGAGGTTATAAGAAGTCAGGAAGATTGGACGATGCCCTCCGGTCTTCAAGCTTCAAATTCTATCTATTACCCTGAATAATAGTCACTCGGGATTGAACTTTCTTGGTTCTTGTGGGAATTGCCATGTAGAAATATATGTTTGAAATACTGAGATGGCGTGATGTGGCGTCAAGGTGGCAAGATGATGATTTTGCCCCTCACCGAGGTTATCTCTAGTTTAGGCTGATAAAGCAGACGTGCCTGTCTTCTTGGTGTTATTACCGGGCCTTTTACTGAGTGCCTCGGTGTAAGCACCAAGGTTGAAGCTGATTGCATGCATTTGAAATAAGAATTTCTGGGGTTATCTCTGGAACTGCAATTGTCTTCCTTGGGGTTATCTCTAAGGTTGGAATCTGCTATTCCCTGTGTTGGGACTGAGACTAAATATCTTGGGGTTATCTCTGGGATAAATCGGCCTTCTCCGGTGGAATTTCTGGTATTGGAACTACAGGCCTCGGGGTTATCTCCGAGGTTGGAACTGTTACTACTGGTGTGTGTTCCGGGGTTGAGACTGAACTTCCGGTAGTATTCGAACTTGACGTGAACTGTCTTCCACGGTTATCTCTAAAAGATAAATCTGCCCTTCCGCAATGTCAGTAACAGGTGTGCAAAAAAATTTGACTGTCTACAAATTCCGCTCTTTATCATATTCATGCAATGCAATGGCATGGATACGATAAAGAATCCTAGACACTTGAAATGCAACAGATGATGGTATATGGAGCAATATGATGCAAATGTATGATGCATATAAATTGCTTTCCCATATGATGGGGATGATTGTCGGCTCCTTGTTGCTTCTACCTGTGATGGTAATGACGGCAAGCTTGGATGTGTGATCCAAACCTATTAGGATGTTGACGTTGGGGCTATCACCAAAGTCCTGAATCCTTGATACAGATTTTACTCCCAAGATGTGCCTCTCATGTACAAGAGATCGGCGGGGATAAAACTTTGTTTGTTTGAGGATGTGTATAACATATTCTATTATCGATCCTCCCCGATGATGTTGACCTTCCCTGGTTTGTATTGCCAGGACATATCAATGTTCTGTTGGATTTACTACCAACAGTAGGTGTTGTCAGGGCTGCCCGACTTTCGTTGACGTGTGAACCAACGGTTGACCACACGTTGTAACCCCCGCCGAGGATCCATTTGATCCTCTGCTGACGTGTATATCAATGGATGAACTCCCTGTTGGGGATGAATGCCAAGGCTGCTTGGCCTTTGTAGATGTGTGTATCAACTAATGCAATCATCGGATGGCTTCAGATGCGACGTTGGGTTTACTTGCCAACGGCTGAACTGACGTCAGGGTTGCTTGACCTTCGTTGACATGTGCATCAATAGAAAATATATATTGTAATCCCCGCTGGGGATCTGTTTAATCCTTGCTGATGTGTGTGTCAACGGATAACAAGCGTTGTAACCCCCGCCGGGGATCTTTTGGATCATCGTTGATGTGTGTATCAGCGGAACATGCGTTGTAACACTCGCCGGGGATCTGTTGGATCACTGCTGATGTGTGTATCAACGGAACATGCGTTGTAACCCCCGTCGGGGATCCATTTGTGGACAGATGACCATGCGTTGTAACCCCTGCCGGGGATCTTTTGGATAGAGAATAGGGCAACGACCCTGAATTGACGACATTGGACTTCTGTACAGTATTATCGAATGTGATCTGCAATGATGGGGATCATCGGTATAGTAAACCCTGTGTTTAGGTGAATACCAATGAATGATATGAAAGCCACAGTCGGGCCCAAAAAAACTAGGATTTCAGGATATTCCGCTCAATTGCGTAGCATTTATATCCCTAATTTGGCATTTTCAGCTTGTGAGAACTCCTTTACAACTTGAACTGGACCGAGCTGGAGGGGTGGGACCTACGTAGGGGTGCCACAGGTACACCTACTGTAGCCACAGATGGACCTGCTGCCAACCGTGGATATTAAAGTCCTGCAGGTTGGTTTCATAAGTCATTTTCAGGTTGCGTCGCAAAGGAAATCTGAGAGCTCTTCTTCAGATCTGCCGAGTTCGGACGTCTTTCTGCAAATTCTGTCACTGTACAAGTGTTCTACACTATCCTGGTAACGTATACATGTACTCTTTTCCAGTTTTTATCCGTTGGAAAATGACTTATCACATGAAATGCATCTAAGCACATAGTAGTGATTATGTTTGCTCAAATAACTTGATAAAAAATATTCAACATAGTAAATGTTAGTATTAAACCATGCTGAACATAATGATGTAAAAAAATTTAACTTTTGAAATAGTCAAATTGGCACCTTTTTTCTGCTATTTCTTATCCTATTTGAGGACAAATGAGCAAAGGTGAAAAAGCAAAGTAATCTTGGTAATTAGGCTACCCTTATGGATTGATGACTTTGATTTTTTAATGTAAATAGTATTTATATGACTGTGGGCAGGTGTGCTACTGAATGGCCACCTAGTCATGCTTATGTGCATGTGGATAGTCCTATTTATAGAGAAAACTATGGCAAAATTTTCTAAAATATAGGCATTGAGTAGTCATGCATATTAATTCTACTGTAGACGTATGTTAAAATAATGCATGCATGCAAGTAGCCATAAAATGCATTTTGAAAAGAAATCTCCAGGTTAGAAGATACCATACCCTTTCTGAGGTGATTTGGAGACTTGTTGTCCAAATATTATGGATCCGGATCAGCCGAGTTGTTCTCGCAGGACCACTTCTGGTATACGGAGGAGGGCTTCTGAAGTGCCATGACCCCGTTCTATTAGACAACCTCGTCGGTTGGTGGAGGCGGTGATACGTCAAGTCAGGGTTGATGTACCGGATGTCGAGGATGAGGAAGAGGATGTTTCGGTTGTGGTCCCCGCTTCTGCTGCGCATGTTCCCTGTAGGGACCTCCCGAGTATTCAGGAAGCTAACCCAGACCTCCTAGGTGATCTGAGTCGACATCCCTCGATGTATTTGCACGCCAACGAGGTATAAAGTTAGATCTTAATCTTCCTTCTTTCCTATTGATGAGGAGTAAAGGATTCTGACGTCGATCTGCATTTTATGTAGGTTCCCGGCTTTACACAGCCTCGAGAAAACTGGTTTAACATTCACTCCATGTTCCCGGCTCTGCATCCTAACTATAGAGCGATTGTGCATGATTGGAGATTTGGGACATTCTTTTCCATCCTTCCCCGCCACTATCCCTGGGTTACCTCAGGGTATTGTCAGAGCACTGGTTTCACCATACTCAGTCTATCCATTTACTGGACTGTGAGGTGATGATGACGCTGATGGATTTGCAATTTGTCACTGGTATGGAGTTTGGAGGGGCACCAATGCCTTGCACGACAGATATTACCCCCACTGCCGTCAGATCCTTGTTAGGAGTTCCTGCGGAGACACTCAAGGGTAGGACTGTCCGTGCGGGTCCTTTGAGTGTAGATGCTATGAGTGGGTTGTTGAGTGAGCCCATATCAGCTGATGTCAGAGTCAGGGATTGCATTCTTCGACGATTGTTCCTGATGATCATTAGGGGCTGCTTCATAGCAGATAACTCTTCTACGGTGTCGTTCGCTTTGATCAGCGCCACGTGACATATGGACCGCATAGGAGAGTATGATTGGGGCTCCTACACCTTTGCCTATTTCCTCAGGGACATGCGTATGCGCTCGCAGGGCTTGACCGAGGCTTGGTTAGGATTCTACCCATTTCTGCTCGTAAGTATTTCTCTTATTATTTACCATGTACAGGTTAAGAGTGTTAACTGACAGCAGATGTTTGCCTTTGTGTTGGCCGTTTTGGGCCTATGAGAGGCTCCCATGCTTACGTTCGATGAGTGTATTAGGGTTGAATACCTGCCCATGAGGACGGTGATGGCATCATTCCATACTGGCGGAGGTCCCCGTAGCTGAGGGTTTCACTCATTATCGCATATAGTTGGAGTTGTTGACAGCGGATGTCATCACATGGATTCCATATTCTAGGGAGCACTTGGCCATTGGATTTGAGGATGGATACGCGACTGGTGTCGAGTACGTGATTTCCACTCGTAGGGTTCCTCTCTTCACAGATGGAGGATGGGAGCTCTATTTAGGAGAGCGTGCTATTAGGAGCACCACAAGAGAGATCCATATACTGATATTGCCTCCTGCCAGGCATTATTGGCCTGTGTCGTAGTCACCCATCATTGATATCCCATTGTTGGGTGTTGACAGTTTTGCATTGTTAGAGGGTCCTTGCACTCAGGAAGTATTCCAGCATTGGTGCATCCCTCGTACCATTGGAGCCCAGACCCGCACCACTCAGTTCATGGGGGATATGGTTCCAGGATCCGTGATGATAATGGATTGGCTAGCCTATGTTTGAGATCCGACTCATGTGACATAGATTGACAGCTTGACCCAACGACTGGACCGGGCACATTTCTTTAACCGGTATTTGGGCAGAGATCTGACAGAGGTAGATTCGTTTGATCTTTCCAGCACAGGACTTGGCCCCTCAGATGACCTATTTGCCTTTGCCGGTGCATATCCTCCTTTATATAGGCCTGACATCCCTGTTGATAGAGATCCAGCGACTCGGGAGGAGTTACATCTGGTGGACAGGATTGATGATGTAGATATTGACACCATTGTCTTCTTCTGATGTGTATTCTCGTTATCTCTTTTGATAGGCCTCTGTTATCTATTGGGTGGCTGTGCCCCATTCTCGCTATATCTTTTGATAGGCCTCTGTTAGTAGTAGGGCGTCTGTGCCCTATTTCCAAGTATTTTTAGTTGTACAGAGATGATGTATTAGATGATGATATACTTAAGAATGTATGTATAGTTTTCTATTCCCTATATCATATTTCCATCTATTATCTATTATGCATGTATCATGTTATGCATATGTATGTATGTCCAGAGATATTCAATATTGACCCCTGGATGGTATTATGATACGGCCCACACAGATGTCTTCTTCGACAGTCAGTCGCATAGATCACACTCCACCATTATTGGTGGCATCCCGTCTGAGATATTGGTATGATAGTATGTCACCCCCAGATAGGGTGACCGTAGATCAGTTGTTGCAACATACCATGACCCTTTTGATGTTTCAGGTTCCCACAGAATTTGTGGAGGGCATGCTAGAGCACTGGGTACCGAAGAGACAGGTTTTCCGATTTGGGACCTAGGAGTTGGCTCTGACTTTAGAGGAGTATGCACGTTTGATGATGCTGCCACTTTACAGACCTTGCATGCATATGGCCATTGGTGACATGAGCCGTTAGTTTATGACTCTCACCGGGCTGAGGCAGAGAGTTATGCAGGATGAGATCACATCCGACTACGTGATATCCCAGTGTTTTCTGATTGACAGATTTGGCTATGAGGACAGCTATGCTCGACATTCTAGGGATTTAACCATACTAGAGGACCAGTGGCGTTTGGCTAGAGTGGATGCATTGATGATTTCTGTATTATCATACGTATATATATGAGATTAGACATCGACGTTATTATGGCAGTGAGAGCTCTCAGGGAGGGTCGTACCATTATTCTGATGATCATGGTAGAGAAATTGAGGTCGGCCACATTCTGTAGCACTTACCCTATAGGGGTATTCACAGGCAGTTTGGTCATGTTGTATGTGTGGTTTATGTCACACTTGAGACCGATTGGGACCTTCAGACGACATGGGTATTGTTTCGCCCATGAGATAGCTATGTCGTATTCCTTCCAGCCCACGGAGTGTACAGATCCTGCATCTTAGTCCATTTTCTTAGCTGGGATTGGAGATCCGTTTACTATCTTGTCGTGTTCAGGACTCAGTTCGCCTTACAGTTTTATCACTCATGCTCCGGGCATGGATTATCTCCCTCTGGATGATTTGAGGGGCATGACTACCTACCACCCACTGGTCGTGATGTCGCAGTTTGATTAGTTCCAGGAGTTTCATCCTTTTGATGGGGCGTTAGGTCAGCGCTTAGCTTCTCGCCATCTATCAGCAGAGGACCGATCCCGTGTGTATGCTTATTGGGATCAGCGTGAGATAGTTACTTTTTCTGTTAGCCATCCGGGTTATTCGCTAGAGTATTCTGCATGGATGGAGACAGAGACTTCATCGGCTGCGGTAGTATCCACAGTGCCGGGTAGTGATTCAGATGGTGGAGAGCCCATGGAGGACATTGATTCTCCCATCGAGGAGGAGCCATTTATTGGGTTGCCAGTAGCTCTTTTAGATTCTCCCAGTACTAGTACTGTCGTGATTCAGCATTCAACACAGTATTTTGAGCAGAGTCTTCATCTGATGACCTTTGAGAGGGATCCGGCTAGAGCCCTGATGTTGACAGCTCTTGATGGGAGAGACGCAGCTCTGTTAGAGAGAGACAAGGCATTAGCTTATAGAGATGCCGTTGTTGTTGAGCGGGATGAGGCTAGTCAGCCAGAGATGCAGTGATAGTTGAGCGGGATAGCATTATATCTGCCCGGGATGTAGCCATCACAGATAGTACTATAGTGAGGTCCCTTACCACTAGCATGCTTGTCGAGATGAGTGCATATATTGATGAGCATCGCTTCACCATGCAGATGGCCTTGGATTTGCTAGCTCATGTGGATATCCTTGTACAGGAAACCAAAATATTACCTCCTTCTCTTGATAGAGATGATATGTTAGATCTGCTAGCTCGTATGCATACTGATCTGTAGATAGCGTTGTATTTTCCTGCACAGACTAGCTTAGCCATTTTGTCATGTATAGTTTACATTGTGTATATCAAACAGTATTATATATAGCAGGAAAATATATTTTTGATCACTTCCCTTTTAGATATTCCTGAGTACTTGTTTGATATTTTTCTGCTTCTTCAGGGCTTGTGATCTTGATGTATTCTGACTTCATCCTTGCTGGATGGACATTGAGTTATCTCTGAATAGTTCAGAATGGATCATGGATCTGTGTGTATCCCTACCATCTTTGGTGTCTTGGGACTGGTTTCTATATGGAAATGTGGAGACGAGTGTGGCTTTCCTCTCTGAGATTGACCGCACCACAGATGGTCGCCAGTACTCCTATTTAGGAGGAGCCTAGTTAATTCCATCTCTTATGGATTGGTGTTGCTCTTAAAGGAACAACCGCAGCTTAGATGGTCGTCGAGTCTCCTATTTAGATGCGGAGGTCAGGCAATTCCATCCCTTTGGTCTGAAGCCAAATGAAATGTTGTGGATTAAAGTTTGATCCTAGTACCGTTGACAAGTATTTGTGTTTTGGTAGGGGGTTAGACCGAACCATAAATGGATGCCTACGTACTCCTATTAAAGACGACATTAGGTCTGCGTAGTTCGAACCTGATGTAAGAGGTTCAACGCTGTATATGGCAGAAAGGGTGTAGTAAAATTTTTGTTGTTTTTATTTTTGTAAAGAAAAGGGTGTAGAAGTGTTTTTATTATTTTTGTTTTATTGCGACCGGGCCATATAAAATATGGTTGCCTACGTACTCCCGTGTATCAAGGAGATCAGGTCGACGTAGTTCGCCCCTCAGGACGAGTTGAAAAGCGTGATCTCATGTGCAGGTCAGACTGCAGGGAAGAGAAAGTTTAATCATAGGTTGAGGATAAACTGCGGGTGTGAAAAGTTTGATCCCATATTTGGGGGGATGACCAAAGTTGTAAGAGCGTAGTGAAGCCAGGCTGCTGGCTTAAAGAGTATGTTTCCTTGAGGGGCAAAGTGTAAAAAAGAGTTGTACGTGGTAAAGGGTTAAAGAACCGGAATGACTGGAGATCTGATGATTGGACTGTTTCTTGACTTTGGTAATCTGGTACCGATCAGGAGCCATTTGAGACCGGAAGCTGTATTGTGTAAGGAAGGCATGAGCTAGTTCTTCCCAACTATGGATCTTTGAATTGTCTAATCTGGTATACCACGAACAGGCTTCTCCAGTCAGACTCTTTTGAAAAAGCTGCATTCTAGCTTCTCGTCCTCCGCATAAGATCTAAGTTCTCCAATGAATACCTTCAAATGGGTGTAAGGATCTCCTAACCCGTTATACTTTTCAAAGTAAGGAGTTTCGAACTTCTCTGGATAATGAACACCAGGGAATATACAAAGATCGACATAGGAGACACTCCCGTGTGCTCCAATTCCTTTGATAGAACGAAGGGTTTCTTCCATTTGAAGGACCTTTTTCTTGATGTCACCGGTGTCTATATCTCCTTTGAGATGGGTGATATCATGACTTTTGTTGGTTGTATCCAACTAGAGCTCAGGTACTGTAATGGCTTTGTTAGAACCTTGGGTTCCTCCTTGTGCAGAGGATTCAGCATGTATGGGTATCTTAGTACCTTGAGTAGACTGATATAGTTCTTTAAGTAGAACAACCAAATCTATAATTTGATTACTTAATCCGTCAAATTCTTTGCGAGAAACTAGATTAGACTGGTTAGATGAAGACATGATTGGCTGTAGGCCTGTGGCCTTTTTTGGATTTTGACCGGGTAATAGGTCCGAATGCTTCCGTGCGACAAAACTTGCATAGTTTAGTTTTAGGGATTGTGTAAATGTTTACATGCTATGTGATGTGTCCGTTTTAGGATTATGATCCTGCAAAACGGATGTTAGCTGTTTGTAATACAGGATAACATGTTAATATAAATATGTATATGCACATATTTCTTCATATTTCTCATTACATGGAGATGAATATGAAATGTAAATTACAAGTAATTGATTTTACGAGTAATTTGAAATGAGAAAGCATGAAGAGACTTTCCTCCGCGTTTAGTTTATCAGAGGCTGGCCTATCTTAGGTTTCTCTCGCGGCTTTTTGGTATGAAGGTTCCCAAATTATCGTAATTTACTCAACGGGAAGTTAATCCGATCTTTCAACTGATGCGAATTTGGGTGGTGCCTTTTCCTGAGCCTCGTTGGAATTAATCTTCCCACGAGTCCAGTAATCAAACAACGACAGGATAGCCTCCTAGTGAAGGAACCACACAACATACATTCACATACAACGTGTCTCACCGTTTATGAAAATGATGACATGTGTGAAGCACTAATATCACAAGTAGATATATTGCAGTGCAGTAAAAAAATGCATTCGTACACATTCATCATAAAAGTAAATGTAACATCCACACACAAGCAAATAACAGTTTTGAAAAGCTTGTAATAGCGGCTTAAGTCCTCTTACTGGAGTCCCCAGCAGAGTCGCCACCTGTTGACATCGGGTTTTTTTTAGCTGTCCCTTTTTGTTAATTGTTCTTTGGTGTTCCCATTTTAGGTGAGATTTGTTTGAAAAACTAAGTTAAAAAGGTTCGACATGTATAATGTCGCCGATGGACTGTTAGGAGTCGCCAGTTAGTTTTTTAACTAGTTGTACTAACACAACCGAGAAAAGGTTTGCACATTGACCCAGTGATATGACACTGCTAAACGGGTCTGTGAAACCAAGATTCATTAGGGTCCGGGGACTTGCTTATGCGGAGGGAAGGTGTTAGGCACCCCCCAACATCCGTGTTGCCACGGTTACCGCTACTTTTCAATAAACTGTTATATGAATATGTGTGTGTGTGTGTGTGTGTGTGTGTGTGGGTCAATGTGATGTTATTTGGAAGTAGTGTTATGCCTCGTTCGTACTTATATACATAAGGTTTAAATTTATGTAAAAATTCAGTTTTAAACAAGATATAGCAATGATGTTTTGTAAAAAGATGTTTTTCAAACCCTGTGCTCAATAGTAATTAAGGTCTTTGATAATTCCATTTTATTAAAATGTTCGGCTTGATTGCTTTTATTTTCGAGATGCGAAGCATCTTCGAGAAAATAATGTACAAAGTAGTGCCGAACTCCTCATGGGTATGGAAACCAACGGAGGAAATTCGAACACCGTGAATAAATTTACAAGCTGCTCACAGCTGAAAAGGTCCATCACGGGAACCAAATTTAGATTCAGTGAACTGAATCTATGATCACATGATTCCTAGGCTCACATGATGCAGCAATTGATATAAACACAATAAGCAGGTATATATATATATATATATATATATATATATATAAGCTGTAAATATATATATACAGACATGATCAACCACCACGAAGCACCTCCATGGGGGATAGTAAATGTAAATAAAGCTGTAAAAGCGATCAACCGCCACAGAGGAAACTCCAGGCGGGACAAAATGTACAGAAAGCAGTAAAAACGGTCAACCACCACGAAGTAAACTCCAGGCGGGACTAAATGTAAATATATATATATATATATATATATATATATATATATATATATATATATATATAAGCATGTAAACGCACCGGATATAAAATTCAGGCTCATCGAACAAAGTCCGACAACAGTTCATATATATAAGTATATATATATATATATATATATATATATAAAAGCAGTAAACGCACCAGACGTGAGTCTAGGCACATTGAACAGAGTTCTACATACAATTCATATATATATATATATATATATATATATATATATACGAAAGCATTTAAACGCACCAGACGTAAGTTTAGGCTCAATCGAGGTATAAGTCGATAATATTAGTTCGTATATAAAAAAATATATATAAGTATATATATATACAAATTGAAATGAAACCACGGATTGAAGTCCGGGCCTACACACGCAACACGACTCTCAACGTGAAGAATAGTGTGTGCAAAGATGAAGAGAAAGGCTTTAAAGTGTATAAGAAGGCTTACAGTGGGCTGCCAAAGAATACTTCTATAACTTGAAAGGGATGAACATTCGGCTCCCGCCAGTAAAAAGTAACTATATATGAGCTTACAAGTGTTTAAAATGAGAAAACACTCAGTTTAGGGTGTGTACAGAGCAAATTGGACATGACTTCCTCGCCTTTTTCTCTTTCAAAATGGCCACCCCAAGCCCTCTATTTATAGAGGGGGGAGCCGTAGGTGTACCTGCAGCTAGCCCGCAGGTGTACCTGCGGCTGTCTGGGGTGCACCGGGCTTCGCGGGTCCCGCCATCTCAAAGTACGTGCACGCACGCAACGTGGTGTCCGCTCGAACTTTCAGAATTACAATCCGAGCATCCGACTGAGGTATGTAAGACCTATTTCAGACCGCCTTTGTCGAGAGTTACGCAATGACATGGGATTAGAGGTTGTACGAAGTCAGGAAGATGGGACGATGTCCTCCGGTCTTCAAGCTTCAAATTCTATCTGTTACCCTACATAATAGTCACTCGAGATTGAACTTCCTTGGTTCTTGTGGGATATTTCTGTGTAGAAATGTATGTCTAAAATATTGAGATGGCGTGATGTGACGTCAAGGTGGCAAGATGACGACTTTGCCCCTCGCCGGGGTTATCTCCAGTTTAGACTGATAAAGTAGATGTTGCTCAGGGTTATCGCTGAGATTGGAATGCTGCAAGTGTTGATGGTCCTCAGTGTCATCTCTGAGGTGTGCTTGTCTTCTCGGTGTTATTATCGGGCTATGTACTGAGTGCCTCGGTGTAAGCACCGAGGTTGAAGCTGATTACATGCATTTGAAACAAGTATTTTTGGGGTTATCTTAGGGTTATCTCCAAGGTTGGAATCTACTATTCCCAGTATTGAGACTGAGACTGAATATCTCGGGGTTATCTCCGGGATAAATCGGCCTTCTCTGGTAGAATTTTCGGTATTGGAACTGCAGGCCTCGGGGTTATCTCTAAGGTTAGAACTGTTACTCCCGGTGTGTGTTCCGAGGTTGTGACTGAACTTCCGGTAGTATCTGGACTTGACGTGAACTGTATTCCAGGGTTATCTCTGAAAGACGAATCTGCCCTCCTGCAATGTCAGTAACAGATGTGCAGAAAATTTCAAGTGTCTGCACCCTTTATGAGTACAAAAGAAATGATATATCATACGAGTATAAAAGAATATACGAAACTATAAATGGATTTTCACCCGTCATACGGTAATCCGCGTAGACAGATCATTTCCACAATTTAATAAAGAATGAATACGAAAGGTTATTCACCATGCATACGGTAATCCACGTAGACATGTTACTCTCGCAGATTAATAAAGAATGAATATGAAGGATTATTCACCATGCATGCGGTAATCCGCGTAGACAGGTTACTCCCGCATATTAATAAAGAATGAATACGAAGGGTTATTCACCAGGCATGCGGTAATCCGCGTATACAGGTTATTCCCACATATTAATAAGGAATAGATTGACAACCCTTATGAGTATGAAGAAAAAAACATGCTTTACGAATATAAAAGAAATAAACCCCTTACGAATACGAAAAATAATATCCCTTACGAATAGGAAAAATAATATCCCTTACCTTAGTAGGAGATTGGATACTGCAATAATGTAGTAGCATAATACTTTTCTTCTTCCTCTCTCAATATTTTCTCTCACTATAACTTGTGATTATAACTTTGCTCTTCAAATTGATAGGAAATAATGAATGGATGAAGGAGTATTTATAGGCTAGGAAAAGGTGGTAAATTACAAGGTTAATTATACTTTAGTACCTTTATCTTTGCCTCTATTTTTAATTTAGTCCCTAAAGTATTATCAATTTTTCATAACCTCCCCTAATAGTACTTCCATATGAACCAATAGTTCCTTGCATGTGAACCAATAGTTCCTTGTATGAGAACTAATAGCAATTAATTGCTCATTTATCCGATTAATTACTCGTTTGGTCAATTTAACATCCAGAAATAAACTATTATTGAAATAAATGTAGATTTCCACTAACACTAATATTCCCAACACAATGAAAATATTTTTATCAACAATTATTTCTCATTAATATTATGACTCACAATATTAACAACCAGATCCTTCCCAAGAAAGAGGGGGCTTTCCGATAAGGATTTCTCCTTATTAGCGCGCAATTAAATAACCTAACCCCTTTCCTCGACATTCATTTCTATACATTATTAATAATGTAAATAATAATATGAATAACTTTGTCGTCTCAATTATTGATTTAGTAAAATAAACTATTGTGCAGATGATACTGTGACAATAATTGAATAAATAATATGAGATACTATGCAGCAACTATTGTGGTAATTATTGAATAAAATTGAGTGACTTCTTACGTAAGCATCAATAATTAGAGATACTATGCAATACCGTGTGCTACTATTAAACAACGCGTATTACTATATTTTTATCACCGGGTATTTCAACAGTCTAACAGTAAAAGTCTTACTGTTATTTTTATAAAAAGGTTATTTTCGTCGCTTTCTATATCTGACAGTTATTCAGTTGTGGGGTCCACCAATGATTGCGTCGTCGTACGAATATTCCCCGATAAAAAGAATATTTCCCGACCAAACAAATATTCCCCGACACAACGAATATTTTATGTCAACTTGCTTACTTTGTAAAATTTTCACATATCACACTTAACTTTAACCTTTTATCAATTTAACCATTTATTGAATAAAATAATAATTATAAGAAAAATTGAATACTTTTATTTCATAAAATTTGGGGTCTTACATAGTCTGTCGAGCCAGCCAAGAGATTGCAGAAGCTAAGGCAAAATCATAGTCTTTCAAGAAAATCACTCTCAAGATCGTAGAGACAGTCTGCCGAGTGTCTGCTGAGCCAAGTCAAGAATCATAGGCTTCTCTCGAAATCGTGGAGTCTAAAAGTCATCACAAATGAAAAGCGTAGTCAACCAAACGCTTACAAAGCTAAGGTAGAATCGTAGAGTACTCTACGATTCTCATCAGATATGCAATCTAGAATGAATCGCCCACAAGCACTCATCAACACATAACGATCATAGTAGCAAGATAACGATCGTAGTTCTCATCAGTCTAAATCAGAATTATCAAAGTTCATTTGTCTGATGAAAAAGGGTGTTTTACAGTGAAGACTGACATGTGAACGTTGATGTTTGAGAATCTCAACGCTCTCACCAACTTCCTAGTCTAAATCAAAGAATCAAAAGGAAGAAGGAAGGATACTTCCAACTAGTCTGCTGAAAGTGACATTTCATAGGTGTTTGGTGAGAAAGCAGTCGGCTGTGTCAGGTAAACTAGAAAGGAGTGTGCACATAAACCCAAAATGTCTACATCAAGATCTCAGAATATCTGAAGCATTAAATACTCAAGATAAAGCATTTCAATAGGAGGATTTCAAAGGCTCCTACATAAGGCAAACAGATTTAAGATTTCAAATAAGAAAGAATGCACAAATCATAAGAACATCTGTCAAAGCCACAGTCTACGAATCAGAAGAATAATCTTGCTTTTCTACTTAGTCTTTCAGAACTAATGCTTAAGGCAACTGAGTCTGTTAAGCAACATTTTTGAAAAGAAATTTTTTTGAAATATCTATTCAACCCCCCTTCTAGATAACTTTCGTGCCTTCGAGAACTAACAATGGACTTAAACATTACTACCGGTAATAAGGCTTTATCACAGTCAACTCTTTAACTTTATTTAAACTTTTTTAAACCAATTTGGTTTTAAGAGGTCTCTACCTTGCCATTTGCTCCAAAGATCCATTTTTAATTTTATGGCCTTCCGTTATTCTCTAAGTGTCTGTAACTCTTACCTTGTCGTATGTAATTGGATCATCATCTTCTATGATGCGTACCTCATCATCATTATCATCTATGATGAATCCATACCTCTTAGGTATCTTTGGCATTATTCTAGATCTACGATTCGATTGTGGTACAATAAGTCTATCTATAGGTTCCTCTTTTTGACTTATAGTGCTTTGTGATTCTTAAACTCTTCAAGATGAATTATCCTCCCACTATCCCCTTCAATGATAAACACTTTTATCTTAGAAGGCATCGTATTTCGCAATAAACACATTTGCTAAGTTAGATTATATAACATATACCCTAAACATACTTTAGGATGTCCCATAAATCTGCACTTGTCAAATCTTATCCCAAACTTATTTTTTTGAAATCTTTTCACATAAGTTGGACTACCACTTATCTTAACTTACTTAAGATTAGGATTTCTTACTGTTTATAACTCTTATGGAGTCTTGGGGCCGGATTTCAAGGTTACCTTTTCGTAGATATACAACCATTTCTAAGGCATTACCCCAAAAAGATATTAGAATATCGATAAAAATTATTATGTACCGCACCATGTCCGACAAGATACGATTTTTTCTTTTAGATACATCAATAAATTATTGTGTATCAAGAGGCGTCCATTGTAGGAAAACCATTTGAGATGATTTAGAAACTTATTGCACAAGTATTTATACCTTGATCCAATCAAATAATTCTAATACTGTTCAATTAGTTTCACTTCTGAAGTCTTTGAATCTTTCAAATAATTCACACTTATATTTCAGCAAATGCACACATTCAACTCTTTGAATGATCATCTCATTTTCTTATACTAGTTTGTTCAATTTGTAAAATAATTTATCACGTAAGTCAAGTACACAAAGTCCATTAAGTAATATTCCAGTTCTATACCAAACATTATTATTATAAATAGAACAATAATTGTTCTTAAATATAATACCAAAAATTTTGTTATCAAACAACAAAATGGAAATAATGTTTTTTATGAGAACTGAAATATAATAATAACTTACTGCAATAATAGACTTGCCCATAGACTGTAAGTTCCTATGGCTAATGCAGCAACCTTTTCTTCATTTCCCACACATAGGGTTACTTATCCTTTGTTTAGCTTTCTACTTCTTCTTAGTTTCTTCATAAATCTATATTTATGATAACCAAAGTCGGTATCCAATACCCAAGTAGAACCTTGACTTAAAGAAAATTTATTTCAATCATGAACAAAAATGTATTTGTAACTGAAACTTTACTCAGCTTCTTTGGTTAGCCTCTACAAGATGCTTCTCGCAGTTACCTTTCAAGTGTCTTGGCTTATTGCAATGGAAGTAAACTCTTTTGCTATCCGTATCAGTTTTGTTCTTATTATCCTTTGTTTTTACCTTTCTATTTACCTTCTATGAATTTTTCTTCTTTTCAGAAGATCTTTTGGCCCCTACTAGTAAGACTTGATCTTTCTTGGTTAGAAGTGACTCTCAACATTTTCAATATGTTAAGCAAATCAGCGAGGCTGATATTTAGCTTGTTCATATGAAAAATTCACAACAATTATGAGAAAGATTCCGGAGTGACTACAAGATCAAATCTTGGCTCAACTCTCCATCTATGACAAAACATGTTATCCTAATTGTTCAATCAAATTGATCATGTTAAGGACTTTTTTCTGTACTATAGTCCCATCGGTCATTCTAGATCGGAAGAGCTCCTTAGATATCAGATATCTATCAGTCCTAATTTCCTCACCATCAACTACTTGATGTGCAGGAGTATAGTATGAGCATCCATAGTTTCATGTTGATGCTGGAGCTCTTTACTCATGGATGAGAGCATGATGCATTAAGCCAACTGTGCATCATCTTGCCACATTCTAATGAATTACACTTTGACTTATTCCTTAAGACTTTTAGAGTATATCAAAGTGTTAGGTTTGTAATATTCATGAACGCAATCAAATTGCACAAATAAAGCGAAAACGAGATAAAATAGAGTTTTTAAATTTTTTTACAAAACATATACCCGGATCATCCTTTATGCACAATTATTAATTAAACGAAAAAGAAAAAACAAGAATCATACCCTTGAAGATTCGAGCTTCCTCAGGTACAAGTTCACCTCCAATCTTTTTTGCGTTTAACTTGAATCCACTGGGTTTGGTTCCTTCCTTTGATCAATGTTAGCCACCCAAGTGTTTGGCCTCTAGAGGTGATCCACCAAGGAAGAAGAAAGATTCAAGAAGATGGGTGTTTGACAAAACCCTAGTTTTTCTTTCTCTCATAGAAAAAGGTGTACTCTCCCAACTATTGAAATTACGCCTGTTGTGAAAAAGTCAACAACCCACAACACCCATAATAAGACTCCTCTTATTTATAGATGTGAGCAACCCTCCTTAACAATTAAGGAATTATGTTTTTTTTAATTAATTAAATTCCTCTAATTAATTAGGCTTCCAATCTTATTAGGAATAATTAATTAAACTCTTTTAATTAATTAGCCTTCTAATCTTATTAAGATATATGAGAGTACTTTTATTAATTAATTTCTAAACTCCTTTAAGAATTAAATAATAGTAATAATAAAAATAAGACTCCTCTTATTAATTTATATTTAATATTTCCAAAATATTAAATAATAAATATTAAGCTATTTAATTTATTCTATCACCGTAGATTAAATTAAATATACTTAACTTATTATTATGATTATGCCATTAACTTCTTAAATAATTATTCTTCCTTTTATGGTGTGACCCTTTAGGTTCTCCATATTAAACCGGTTGTGAATAAATCAATTAGAACAATTCTAATCTTATTTAAATAAATAAATTAAATTATTAATTTATTTAAATAAATAATATTTATTCTACAATAGGGATAAGCCTCCCTAGCGATTAACGACTTTCCAGATAATATAGATTTCAACATTAATCATAAAAGAACCTTTGAACAAATAGTTACTGTACAATTCAATCCTTCCACCATATAATGTCTCAATTAAATATAAGACATGGAATTACTGTCAAGTCTTAATTTATTTAATTATATGTATTTCGACTCTTAAATGCACAACTCCAAATAATGCAAATTAGAAACTCCTTTCTAATTTCATTTTGCCTTAGCCAAGGACTACTGCGTTGTCATTTATCGAATCGCATAGGACATTTCTCTTCTTTTACTAGAAGTGGTAGATTCTTTATTGATCATACATTATCTCCGTGTACAACTTATTATGCCCAAGCATACCCTTTCATATACCCTAAGGGTCTTAAGGAATAAGTCAAAGTATAACTCATTACACACAAGATACTATGATGATCTCAAGTCCAATGATCACTTGTACTACTATCACTACAGGAATTCCTATTGACAGACAAGTAAAACTCTATTAGGTATTCCTTAGCGAGCCACGTTCAGTGAACTTATTCTCTAATAAGAACCTACATACTTGCTTTAGTATCTCCACACAAATGATCATGAGATCAATTATCCTCATTCAATGAGCAAGCAACGTATGTACTAATCTATCCGGATTCACTAATCTCCAATTTAGTAATTCAACGATTGGGAACTATTTTAGTTTTAAGCTTTCTAAAAATTTAGATCTCATTAGAATAATCATCATCATTATTCTAAAAATAT
Organism: Panax notoginseng; assembly: GCA_016801055.1. Taxonomy (NCBI): domain Eukaryota; kingdom Viridiplantae; phylum Streptophyta; class Magnoliopsida; order Apiales; family Araliaceae; genus Panax; species Panax notoginseng. The sequence continues at coordinate 235,469,868 of CM029013.1, read as the reverse complement.
TGCTTAAAACTGTGGGTTTATTACATATTATAAAATAACATCGTGTAGATAATTAAAAGCCTTTAATAAATTAATACTTTTTATTAATAAATGAACAAGATTGTTACAAAGTATATATATTTTATCATCAACCATGATTGGCTTGTGTTCATACTACTTTCAATCTCTCACTTGCACTAAAGCCAATCGCCATGGTATCTCATACCTTTCTTCTCTAAGTGACGATTATCTTGTTGTTGGATAAGCTTTAGTTAATGGATATGTAATGTTATTCTTGAGAGTCCACTATCTCCATAGTGATTTCCCATCTTTCAATGATTCTTATAATCAAATAAAAGTGCCACAACACATGTTTAGATCCAAGATGAGACTTAGGAACATTTCCTAGATTTGTAATGAACTCTTCATCCAAACAATCAACTTTCAGCTTCATTTACAGCTACATACTTTGTCTTTATCACTAAACCAACAACTCTTTGCTGTTTAGAATTTTCCAATTCACTGCACCACCGTTCAAGGTAACGCTTTACCTTAAAGTGTATTTTCTTTCGTCTTGGTTTGTTTGAAAAAACTCGAGTTTGTTAAGCCCTTTAGTTTTAATTCAGACCCACTATGAATATGATCATATCCTTAGTGCCAGTTAAGTACTTTAAGATATTTTACACTGACTCATAGTGAACTTCTCCAGAATATGGCTGATCAACATCAGGTCTCGTACATTTCATTGCGTACATGATAGTTACTCATGCGATTTCTCTTTTGGAGTATTTGGGGACTATTAAGAGAGATACACTCCATGGCTCATCAACATGAGACATTTCTTGGAGTTTGACATGCTAAACGACTTTAGCATCAAATGAATATACGTTTCTTGGGTTAAGTCGAGCATCCTCTTGAATCTATCTATATAGATTTGTATCCCCAATTAAGATACTCTTCCCAAATCATTCATGGGAAAATGTTTAGACAACTTTATCTTTACTGATTGTAGCATTAGTATGTTATTCCTTATCCGTAGTATATCAATATCTAATACTAGAAATGTCACGACGCTCCCACTGACCCTTTTGTACACACTAGGTTCATTCTTATTTTTGATAAAATCAAACTCTTTTGATCGTCTCATCAAAACGAATGCTCCATATTTGAGAAGCTTGCTTCAATCCATTTATCTGAGTGTCTACAACTCTAACCTCGTCGTGTGTAACTGGATCATCATCTTTTATGATGCGTACCTCATCATCATCATCTATGATGAATCCATACCTCCCAAGTATCTTCGGTATTATTCCAGATTTACGATTCGGTTGTGGTACAATAGGTCTATCTATAGGTTCCTTTTGTTTGATTTATAGTATTTTTGTAGTTCTTGAACTCTTCAATATCTATTATCCTCCCACTAGCCCCTTCAATGATAAACATCATTATCTTAGAAGGCATTGTATTTTTCGTAACAAACACCTTTTGCTAAGTAGGATTATAGAACATATATCCTAAACTTACTTTAGGATGTTCCACAAATCTGTACTTGTCCAATCTTGTCCCAAGCTTATCCTTTGAAACCTTTTCATATAAGTTGGACAACCCCTTATCTTAACTTACTTAAAATTAGGAATCCTTCCTATCCATAACTCTTATGGAGTCTTGTGGCCGAATTTTGAGGTTACCTTTTCGTAGATATGAAGCCATTTCTAGGACATTATCCCAAAAAGATACTAGAATGTCTATAAAATCATTATGGACCGCACTATGTCCAACAAGGTACATTTTTTCCTTTCAGATACACCAATCAATTATTACGTATCAGGAGGCGTCCATTGTGAGAAAACCATTTGAGATGATCTAGAAACTTATTACACAAGTATTTATTCCTTGATCCGATCAAAGAATCCTAATACTTTACCAATTTGTTTCACTTCTGTTTTTTTTTAACCTTTCAAATAATTCACACTTGTATTTTAGCAAATACACACATTCAACTCTTTGAATGACTATCTCCTTTTCTTATACTAATTTGTTCAATAAGCAAAATTATTTTCACGTAAGTCAAGTATACAAAATCTATTAAGTAATATTTCAGTTCTATACAAAACATTATTATTATAAATAGAACAATAATTATTCTTAAACATAATACCAAAGATTTCATTGTCCAACAACAAAATAGAAATAATGTTTCCAACGATAACTTGAATACAATAACAACTTATTAACTTAATAGATTTATCCGTAGGCAGTGCTAAACTATAAGTTCCTATGGCTAATGCAGTAACCTTTGCTTCATTTACCAGACATAGGATTACTTATCCTTTGTTTAGCTTTCTACTTCTGCTTGGTCCCTTCATAAATCTATATTTATGATAACTAAAGCCAGTATCCAATACCCAAGTAGAACCTTGACTTAAAGAAAAATTTATTTTAATCATGAACAAAAACTATATTTGTAACCGAAGCTTCACTAAGCTTCTTCTGGTTAACCTTTACAAGATGCCTCTTGTAGTTTCCTTTCCAGTGTCCAGGCTTATTGTAGTGAAAGCAAACTCCTTTGCTATCCGTATAAGTTTTGTTCTTATTATCCTTTGTTTTTTTTTGTTTTTTTTTTGCCTTTTCTATTTACCTTCTTAGAATTGTTCTTTTTTTTAGAAGATCATTTGACCCCTACCAGTAAGACTTGGTCTTTCTTGGATGGAAAGTGACTCTCAACATTTTTCAACATGTTAAGCAAATCAGCGAGGCTGATATCTAGCTTGTTCATATGAAAAACTCACAACAATTGTGAAAGGAGTCCGGGAGTGGCTGCAAGATCAAATCTTGGCTCAATCTCCATCCATGACAAAACATGTTGTCCTAATTGATCAATCAAATTGATAATGTTAAAGACTTTTATCTGTACTGTAGTGTCGTTGGTCATTCTAGATCGGAAGAGCTCCTTAGATATCTAATATCTATCAGTCATAATTTCCTCACCATCAACTACTTGATGTGCAGGAATATAGTAGGAGCATCCATAGTTTCATGCTAACGCTGATGCTCGTTACTTATGGATGCGAGCATGATGCATTGAGCCAACTGTGCATCATCTTGCCACTTTCTAAAAGTAGCAATCTCTTACTCAGAGGCATTGTCTGCAACCATTGCAGGGATATGCGTATTAAGGACATAAGATAATTTTTCAGCCGTGAGAACTATTCTCAAATTCCTTAACCAATCCGTTTAATTTGGTCTGGTTAAATAACATCCAATATGCTCCGCAGTGATAGTAATTTAGACATTGTAAAATTCTGTAAACGAATTTGTAATTAATAACAGTTTAGCATACATTCTTTTCTTAATTAATTAATTACCAAGATAAATTAGATTTTGTTTTAAATTGGTATCTCCCACTATTTTCTTCAAACTATATTACCCTCACTTATATAGTTCGGAAAAATCTAATTAAAGGTTTTCTAGTGAGAATAAGGATCTCATTTCAAATGTATATAGCTTTATGGTGACACAAGAAACTATATATAAATAAATACGTAAACAACTTTTATCAATTACATCATCATGTAACTCCTTTTATTTTACCTCTTAGATTATTTTGATCAAGTGGTGACACATCTGGATCAAAATTATCTAAGTTAAGTCTAACCTAACACTTCCATATATTCAAAAAGAAAAATAGTATCCTTGTGATGACACAACAAAATAACATTGTTCAATTTCTTTATAAGCATCAAATGTGATAAAAAAAATAACATCTTAAATATTTAATAATTGTCTTGTGGTGACACAACAAACTCATGCTAAATATTTAATACTCTATTAATTTTATCATGCTAGAAGGTAATGTTCGATATTCCAAATATCTTTGAACGCTTAGGACTTAAGATAATTTCTTTGAGGGGTTTATTATTATTTTGTCTCATCTTATTTAGCTTGCATGCACACACACACACACACTCATACACACACACACACACACACACACACACACACACACATATATATATATATATATATATATATATATATATATATATATATAGTATAATCATGCACATATAGAATACTATATTCTACTCGAATTGATTATGGACTTTATTCTAGTTTGGTTCACTAGAGCCACCAAGTGAACCAAAAGGTCAAACCTAGGGGGCAAGAATTAAATTTAAACATAAATATTACATTTAAATAAGGACTTCATTAACAAACGGGTCTTCACGCGCTCCTTGCCCCTTGATCTCCAATTCTTCAAGATAATTCTAACTAATCTTATTACATAAACTATTTACTATAAATAAAAACCTTGATCAGCACTCACGGAGAAGTACATAGAAAGGAGATAGAATTTTAAACAAAGAAAAAATAGATAAGACGAGGTGCACAGACCCCATTTAATAAAACTGATACATTCATGCATCTAACTAAACTAAAATCTAATCACATTGGTCAATAGTCCACAATCAATCTCATTTATTATCATACATATCAATATATGCATCAATAAATAACATTCATCTCATTAATAATAAATATTCAATACATACATTGATATCAATTTAATGGGCAAATATTAGTTAGCATAAAATCCAATTTTGAATCAAAATAAACTTCTTTATTTTAATCCAAATTTAAATCAAAATAAACTCCTTTATTTTAATTTTAAAAAAATACATTTTTGGGAAAAACAACATATGTGGAATCCAATTCCTTATCAAAATATACTCTTTTATTTTGATTAATATGAAATCCTATTTCATATCTAAATAAACTCATTTATTTAAGGAAACATGGAATTCATTTTCCTAATCAAAAATAAACTCATTTATTTTTAAGGAACAGTAGAATTCAATTTTAATTCCAATTAGTTATCATGGAATCCAATTCCAATATAATTAGTTAGCATGAAATTAAATTCTAATTAAAATAAACACCTTTATTTTAATCAAATTCCAAATAAAATTAAACTACTTTAATTAAATTTAGAATTATTGGAAAAACATTGAATCTAATTTTTAATTTAAAATAAACCTTTTATTTTAATTGGAAATCAAATAAAAAACATATTTATTTAATATTCTGGGTATCGGCGCTACAACGCCTCTACTGAACTAGCTTCTGGCGCTGCCGCACCGGGTCACCCATTTTTTAAAGATCCGACGCTGCATCGCCTCTACTACACTGTAATTCGGCGCTGCAGTGTCGGGTCTCCATTTTTGAAACCCGGACCGGCGCTGCAACACCTAGATTACATTGTAATCTGGCGCCGCAGCGCCAGTTTACAGAATCAGTTTTCCAATAATTATGCTCAAAAATTTGTTCTAAACATGTCGACGTCGGGATTTTTATTTGTCCCTTTTCTGTTCTTGCCTCTTGGCGTTCTCATGTTAGGTGAGATTTGTTTGAAAAAACAAGTTGTGAAAAGGTCCGACATGTATATGTCGACGATTGGACTGTAAGAGTCGCCAGTTGGTATTTCTAAATGGTTCTACCAACTCAACTAAGAAAAAGTTTGCACATTGACCTAGTGATGTGACACTATTTAACTGGTACATGAAACCAAGATTCGTTAGGGTCCGGGGGCTTGATTATGCAGAGAGAATGTGTTAGGCACCCCCCGACATCCGTGTTACCACAGTGACTTCCACTTTTTAATTAAACTGTTATCTGAATGTGTGTGTGTGTGTGTGTGGGTCAATGTGCAATTATCTAGAAGTAGTGCTATGCCTCGTTTGCACCTATATACAAAGGGTTTGAATTTTGTATAAAATTTTAATTTTAACAAGATATAGCAGTGATGTTTTGTGAAAGAGGTTTTTTTCAAACCCTTTTGCTCAATAGTAATTGAGGCCTTTGATACTTCCATTTTATTAAATGTTCGGCTTAGTTGCTTTTATTTTTGAGATACGAGGCATCCTCAAGAAAATAAAATATATAACAGTGCCAAACTCCTTGTGGGCATGAGAGTCGTCTAAGGAAATTTCAACACCGTGAATAATTTACAAGCCATTTATAGCTGAAAAATGTCCATCACGGGAACCGAATCTAGATTCAGGAGACTGAATGTGTGATAACATGATTCCTAGGCTCACATGATGTAGCAGTTTGTATGATAGCTGTAAACAGTTATATATATAAAAGCTGTAAATATATATATACAGACAATCAACCACCACGAACCACCTCCATGGGGGATTGAAAAATGTAAATATACAAAAGCTGTAAATATATATATATAAATGATTAACCACCACGAAGCACCTCCATGGGGAATCGAAAATGTAAAGAAAACAGTAAAAGCAATCAACCGCCATGAATTGAACTCCAGGCGGGACGAAGTGTAAATAAAGCAATAAAAGTAATCAACCGCCACGAAATAACCTCCTGGCGGGACTAAATGTGTGTTTGTGTATGTGTGTGTGTGTGTGTGTATATATATATATATATATATATATATATATATATATATGTATAAAAGCGATAAACGCACTGGATATATGTCAATCTAGGCTCATTTCGTTATGTCGAGTTCGAGAATATATATATATATATATATATATATATATATATATATATATATATATATATATATATATATATAAGCAATAAACGCTCCGGATATAAATCCAGGCTCAATCGAGGCATAACTCGATGATATTAGTACAAATATATATATAAATATATATATATACACACACACACACACACACACATAAAAGAAATAAAAAGCCACGGACCGAAGTCCGGGCATACGCACACAACACGACTCTCAACGTGAACAACTATGTGTGCAAGAATTGGAGAAGAGGCTTTGAATAATATAAGAAGGCTTACAGTGGACTGTCAAAGAAGACTTTAATAGCTTTAAATGGATGAACACTCGGCTCCCGCTGGTAAAAAGTAGTCAAATATAACCTCACAAGTGTTTGAAATGAGAAAGCACTCAGTTTATAGTGTGTACAGAGCAAATTGGACATGGCTTCCTCGCCTTTTTTTTCCTTTCAAAATGGCTGCCCCAAGCCCTCTATTTATAGAGGAGGGGAGCCGTAGGTGTACCTGCGGCATTCGCAGATGCACCTGCTACTGCCCGGGGTGCCCTAGGCTCCGCAGGTCCCGCTGTCTCAAAGTACGTGCACGCATGCAACGTGATATCCACTCGAACTTTTAGAACTTCAATCTGGGCATCCGATCGAGGTGTATAAGACCTTTTTCGGCATACTGTTGTGGAGAGCTACACAATAACATTGGAGTAGAGGTCGTACGAAGTCAGAAAGATGGGACCATGCCCTGAGTGTTCAAGTCTTCAAATTCTTTCTGATGTGTTGTCATGTGTAGTAGTCACTCGGGATTGGAGCTACTTGGTTCTTGTAGGACATTCCTGTGTGTAATGTATGTTGAGACGACACAAATATGGGATTGAGGTAGAAAAATGATGATTTTGCCCCTGATCGAGGTTATCTCCGGTTTTAGACTGATTTAGCTATCATTGCTCAGGGTTATATCTGAGATTGGGCTGCTGTAAGTGCTGAATGCCTGTCCTCCTGGTGATATCTCTGAGTTTTGAGCTGAGTGCCACGGGGCTATCATCGAGTGTTGAAGCTGATCGCAGAGGTTTGAAACAAGCATTTCTGGGGTTATCTCAGAAACTACAACTGCATGCCTCGGGGTTGTCTCCGAGGTTTAAACTGTATCTCCCGGGGTTATCTCTTGGATTAGAAATGAATATCTCAGGGTTGTCTCCGAGATGGAACTGAGGATTTTGGGGTTGTCTCCAGAACTGGAACTACAGTCCTCGGGGTCGTTTCCGAGGTTAAAACTGAGTATCCCGGGTTTTTCTCCGGGAATGGATTGAATATCTCGGGGTTATCTCTGAGATGGCAAACTGAGTACCCCGGTGTTGTCTCTAGGACTAAAACTAAGCTGACTTCCAGGGTTATCTCTAAAAGACGATTCTGCCCTCCTGCAATGTTAATAACAGGAATGCAAAAAATTTCGAGTGTCTACAGATGCCCCTCTTTATCATATTCATGCAATGTAATGGCGTGGATATGATTAAGAATACTAGACACTTGAAATGTAACAAGATATTCATGATGCAATGTACTGCAGAATGATGCAAATGTATGATGCATGTGGTCTGTTAGACTATCTTCCAACGGGATGCGACGACTATTTGCTCCCATAATTTATGATGGGGCCTGGAGTTATCACTAATAACCCTGACGAACTACTTGGATGTGTGTTCTAAAGTTCTCAGGAACTTCCAGGATGTTGACGTTGGAGTTATCACCAAAGTCCCTAATCCTTGAAATAGCTTTCCCACCAAAGATGTTCCTCTCATGTGCAAGAGACTTTGTGGGGATGAAATTCTTGTGTATAATAGATTCCATCATCGGTCCTCCCCGATGAGGATGGTCTTCCCTAGGTTGTATCACTAGGTCTTTCCAATGGTCTGTCGGAGTTACTGCCAACAGTTTGTGTTTGTTAGAGTTGCCTGACCCTCGCTGAAATGCACATCAATGGCTGGAATCCCTACTGGGGATGACGTCAAGGCTACTTGACCTTCGTCGACATGTATATCAACGGATGAAATCATCGAATGGCTTTCAAAGCTTCGATAGGTTTACATGCCATCGACTGAATGTTTGTCAAGGTTGCTTGACCTTCGTTGACATGTGCATCAATGGATGAAATGTACGAAGTTCCCGCTGGGAAGAAGTGTTTTGGAGCTACACCCCTAAACTGATGGCATTGGATCTTCGTGAGATATTGTCGAATGTAGTTTGCAACAGTTATGATTATTAGTATAGTAAGCTTGTGTCCGGGCGAATACCAATAAGTGACGTGTAGACCTGTAGTTTGGTCCATGAAAACCAGGATTTCAAGCTTTTTCGCTCAATCGCATAGCATTCTTTTTCCTGATTTGGCTTTTTTAGCTTGTGAGATCTCCTTTACAACTCAAACTGGACCAAGTCGGAGGGGTGGGCCCCACTCAGGGGAGTCGTAGGTACACCTGCGGCCAGCCGCGAGTGGCCTTTAAGGCAGTTGTGGCTTTCACAAGTTATTTTCAAGTTGCGTCGCACAGGAAATCAGAGAGCTCTTCTTCAGATCTGCTGAGTTCGGGCATCTTTCTGCAAATTTTGTCACCGTACAAGTGTTCTACACTGTCCTGGTAACGTATGCATGTCTTCTTTTCCAGTTTTTGTCCGTTGGAAAATGATTTATCACATGAAATGTGTCTAAACACATAGTAGTGAATATGCATGCTCATATGACTTGATAAAAAATATTTAACATAGTAAATGTTAGTATTTAACCATGCTAAACATAATGTTGTGAAAAAATTTAACTTTTAAAACAGTCAAATTGGTACCTTTTTCTGTTATTTTGTATCCTATTTTAGGACAAATGATCAAAAGGAAGTAAAACAAAGTAATCCTGGTAATTAGACTACCCTTACGGATTATGACTTTGACATGTTCATGCATTATAGGATATTTATGGTTGTTGGTAGGTGTGCTAGTGAATGGCTACCTAGTCATGCCTATGCGCATATGGATAATCCTGTTTACAAAGGAGACTTTGGCAAAAAAATTTCAAAAGTCTAGGCATTGGGTAGACATGCATTTTTAACTCTACTATAGGCGTATGTTAAAGTAATGCATGCATGCATGTATTCATATAATGCATTTGAAAAGCTCCAGGTTAGAATTTACTACACCCTTTTTGAGATGATTTGAAGACATGTGTCAAGATATTATGGATCCAGATCAGCCTAGTAGTTCCCGCAAGACCACTTCAAGTGTGCGGAGGAGGGCTTATGAAGTTCCTCAACCCCGTTCAGTCAGACAGTCTCGTCGTCTGTTGGAGGCGGTGATTCGTCCTGTCCGGGTTGATGTTCCGGATGTTGAGGACGAGGAGGAGGATGTAACGGGTCGAATTTATTGAGTCGTGATTTTGGGGACAGAATCCTTTTAAGGGGGAAAGATGTGACGAACGAGAATTTTGTAAATTAATTTTAATATTTATTGAATTAAATAAATATTTTCGATGATTTAATTATTAGATTTAATAATTAATTGATGCAATTGTGGTAGATTAATTTAATTATATGTGTTACATTTATTAAATTAATGTGGAGAATAATTATTATTCAAATATGTAATTATGTGAGCTTAATGAATTAAATGAATTATTTAATTAAACATGATGTTACTTAAATTAATTTAATTATTAATTAGATATTTAATAAATTGTCATCATTTATTAATGAGATATTTAATTATGTGACTATGTGAATTTATGAGAAATTATTATATTTTATTTAAAGTAAATTAAATAAAATATGGGATTTATTTTATAAGGAGTGTGACATTAATTAAACTATATGATAAAAGGTTTTATTAAAATAAAGAGTTTTTAACTTAGTTGCTAGCCAAACATGGCACTAAGAGGGGTTAAGGTCAGTTAACCCATGACTGGGTAACTGACCACCAACGCGCGTCTGATCCTTCCTATTTGAATACGACGTATTTTTCTTTTCTTTCATTATCTTTCTAAGTCTGATAAAAATACCAGAGAGAGTTTGAGAAGAATTGTGAGAAAATTTGCTTGGTGTTTGAGAAAAGTCTGAGAAAGAGTTTCAATTCATCTCATATATATACCTTATACTCTGGGTAATCTCTCCTTCCCAAATTTATAATTTACGTCTTTTAGTTTTCATAGAAATATGGCTTTCAAAACCTCTGTTATGCCTCTATAATTGAGAAATTATGTTGTTATATGATATATGTAATAATACGAGTATCATAACATGTTTTATATATATATATATATATATATATATATATATATATATATTGCATGATTCCATATCATCAATTCATAATTTTACGTCGTATATGATTGCTGCAAAATTACAGAGTTTAGGTTTTGGCCTTATGGCCTTATACGTGAAATTTTATGTAGTGATCGTATATTATCCCTAAATTTTACACCCCTATATTATTGTGCATGTTAATACGAAGAGACCAAACTTTAAATGAACGAATTTGGCTTTATAACGAATTCGTGGCGTTGAATGTTAGGAATTTATGTTAAAAACTTCAAGAACATCAAGAACAGTCCAATTTTACATGATTTAATTCTGTTATTGGGTGTTTTAAATGGTTAAAATCACTTTACAAAGGTTGGGTTATGTTTATGTATAAATTATAACATGTGGGTATATGTAATTTGGTGAAATTAGTGTTAAAAATGTGTTGATTTCGCTAAACTCTGTGTTCTTCGCGAACTGGGAAACAGATTCTGGGGTCTCGCGCCGCGGCACCAACTCCAGAACTGAAGTCCCGCGCCGTAGCGCCACTGTTCCACAGCGCCAAGACTCGAGCCGCAGCGCCACGGCGCTACAGCGCCAGGTGTCAGGCCGTAGCACCACGGCGCTGCAGCGCCAAGAGCCAGTACAAACGTGGCGCCGCAGCGCCACTCTCCAGAATGTCCAGAAATGTAATTTTTTTAAATGTTAAGTCTTGCAATGTGTTAGTAACTTAATGTAATGAACATGTAAACATGTTAGAAATATAATGAAATGATAAAATAGTTGTTTAAACATGTAAATAACATAATTACATGTGATTTAAATTATTGAATATATAAATTAGATTATTATTCATGAAGTACAAATTATGTGATAATGAGATAAATTGACTAAGTATAGTCGATAATTAAAGTAGACAACGAGAATGAGTTTATAATGATTAGTTAAGTTATAATTAACTGGTATTGTGAATGTGAATGGTATGTAAGATTTAATTCAAAGAACGTGCTTAGTTAAAGTGTAATCTACGCACGAGGCAAGTTTCGTAAACTTAAACTCTTAAATTTGAGCAAGTTTCCTAACCCTACTTGTCATAATTGTTCAAGTTTATTATTTACCTCGAGTAAATTATCAATTCTATTATTCAAGTTCAAATGTTATATTAAAGATTGATTATCTTTTCAAAGTATGATTTAGTTATACAATAATTGTTCTATTGTATACTTCTTGAGATTATTATTCAAATTGAATATCATTATTGTTGAACCTTATTAGACTAGTGAAACCTTACTGATTCAACTAGTCCATAGTTGATGAGCGTTCTAAATTTCAGAACCCTTGAAGAATTATCCAAACCAAACTTCCTTTGGTGCGGACTCGAATGTCAAACTGAGATGAACAACCCTGTATAGGGGGTTATTTACGCTTAGCGTTAAGATAATGTGCACAGTATGGTACTAAGGGCTGATCCCCCTGAGTACGAGAAAAAGGTCCATAGTCTTATGACTGTTAAAGGTTTCAAGTATAACCCTTGTTAACCTAGGACATAGTTCAAGGTCATATGACCCTCAGAATTCTTTTGATTCTTGTTATTCACTCTTGATTCAAAAGTTGAGCTTTTATTCAGATGTCTTTGATTTATTCGCATGTTATTATACTGTTATTTCATTTTATACTTGTGGGCATTTGTGCTCACTCTTGCTTAATAATAACATTACAGTTAAGAACGAAAGAACTGATGAACATTCCACTAGTAAAGGCAATGGCAAAGTTAGCAAGTGACGAAGACCCGTTGTTTTATATGATGATGTATTTGTTAAGACTTGAGTTAATGTTATTGTTTAAGACTTATTTATTTATAATTCCGCACAGATGTTTAAGGTTAGTTTAACCTGGGATTGTATTATTATTCAGATGTTGTAACCCTTAAGGGAAAGATTTTATTTCTATTATTGCATGGTTTGCACTATCATGGGTAGATAGATAGATGATATTTGTATCATGAACACCAAATCCTGTGGAACTGGAAGTACCGGATTTAGGGGTGTCACAGAGGATGTACCGGTAGCGGCTCCAGCTCCTGCTGCTAATGTTCCCCGCAGGGATCTTCCAGGCATTAAGGTGGTTATTCCAGATCTTCTGGGTGATTTGAGTCACCACCCCTCAGTTTACTTGTAGACAAACGAGGTAAAAGCTGGGTTTAATCTTCCTTTTTCCTATTGACGAGGAGCAAAGATTCTAATGTTGATTTGCATTGATGTAGGTTCCCGGCTTTACGCAGCCTCGAGGGAACTAGTTCAGCATACACTCCCTATATCAGGCTCTGCATCCAGATTATCGAGGTATTGTACATGGTTGGGGCTTTGGGGCGTTCTTTTCCATTCTCCCCCGTCGTTGTCCCTGGGTTACCTTAGGGCATTATCTGAGCATTGGTTTCACCAGACTCAGTCTCTCCATTTGTTGGATTGTGAGGTGATGAAGACGCCGATGGATTGGCGATTTATCACCGGTATGGAGTTTGGAGGGGAACCAGTGCCATGTACGGTGAACATTACCCTGACTGCCGTCAGATTCTTGTTAAGAGTTTCGGCTGAGGCGCTCAAGGGTAGGACCATCCATACGGGTCCTTTGAGCGTAGATGCTATGAGTGGGCTGTTGAGTGAGCCCATACCTACTGATGTAAGAGTCAGGGATTTCATTCTTCGATGATTGTTCCTGATGATTATCATGGATTATTTCATAGAAGACAACACTTCCACGGTGCTATTCTCTTTGATCAACGCCACTCGGGAGTTGTACCGTATTGGAGAGTATGATTGGGGCTCCTACACCTTTGCCTATTTTCTCAAAGGAATGCGCATGCGTTAGCAGGGCTTGACAGAGGCTTGGCTAGGATTTTACCCATTTTTGTTGGTGAGTATTTCTCTTTTGATTTCCCATGTACAGGTTAAGAGTGTTCACTGACAGCAGATGTTTTCCTTTGTGTTGGCAGTTTTGGGCCTATGAGAGGCTCCCATGTTTGCGTCCTGTGAGTGTGTTAGGTTTAGAGACCTATCCACGAGGACGGCGATGGCATCACTCCATTTTTGTGGAGGTTCCTGTAGCTGAGGGTTTCACCCATTGTCGCTTACAGTTGGAGTTGTTGACAGCTGATGCTATCACTTGGGTTCCCTACTCTAGGGAACACTTGACAGTTGGATTTGAGGATGGATTCTCGACTGATGTCGAGTATGTGATATCCACCCGTAGGATTCCTCTCTTCATAGATGGAGGATGGGAGCTCTATTTAGGAGAGCGTGTTATTAGAAGCACCACAGGAGAGATTCGTGTACTGATCTTGCCTTCTGACAGGCGTTATTAGCCTGTGTTGCAGTCGCATATTGATGATATCCCATTGATGGGCATTGACGGATACACTTTATCAGAGGGTCTGTTTACTCAGGAGGCATTACACCTCTGGTGGTCCCCCCGTACAATCGGAGCCAAGACCCGCGCCACTCAGTTTATGGGGGATATGGTTCCTGGATCCGTGATGATGATGGATTAGATGGCCTGTGTCCGAGATTTGACTCATTTAACACAGATTGACAGTTTGACTCGGCAGTTGGACCGGGCGCATTTTTTCATCCGGCATTTTGGCCGAGATCCTTCAAAGGCGAATACTTTTGATCCTTCCAACTCAGGTGCTGACCCCTCAGGTGACCCATATGGCTTTGTCGGTGCAGATCCTCCACTGTATAGGCCTGACATCCCCGTTGATGGAGATTCAGTGACTCAGGAGGAGTTACATCAGGTGGACAGGATTGATGATGTGGACATCGACACCATTGTCTTCTTCTGATGTGTATTCTCGTTATATCTTTTGATAGGCCTCTATTAGATATTGGGTGGTTGTGCCCCATTCTTGTTATCTCTTTTGATAGGCCTCTGTTAGTTGTACGGCATTTGTGCCTCATTTCCCTGTATTTTTTAGTTTGTACAGAGATGATGTATTTAGATGATGATGTTCTTAGGAATGTATATGCTGTTTTCCATTCCCTACATCATATTGCCATCTATTATCTGTTATGCATGTATTATGTCATGATTATGTATGTCCAGAGATATTCAGCATTGACCCTTGGATGGTCTTATGTTACGGCCCACACAGATGTCTTCTTCGACAGTCAGCCGTATTGATCACACCCCACCATTATTGGTGGCCTCACGCTTGAGAACTTGGTATGACAGTGTATCCCTTTCAGACAGGTTGATTATAGATCAGCTGTTGTAGCATTCCATGACCATCATAACATTCCAGGTTCCATTGGGCTTCGTAGATGGCATGCTAGAGCACTGGGTACTGGAGAGGCAGGTTTTCCGATTTGGGACCCAGGAGTTGACTCCTATGCTGGAGGAGTATGAGCGGTTAATGACTTTGCCCTTAGACAGACCTTGCGCTCGGATGGCTGTCAGAGATATGTGCTTGCAGTTCATGACCCTCACCAGGTTACGGCGTAGAGTAGTGCAGGATGAGATTACATCCGGCCATGTATTGTCCCAGCATTTTCTGATAGATAAATTTGGCTCAGTGGACAGTTACGCACGATACTCTGGGGATTTCACCACGCCAGAGAATCAGTGGTATGTGGATAGAGTAGATATACTCGTGATGTGTGTAGTGGCGTATGTACACATGCCACGATATACGGATGAGCTGGACATCGGTGTTATCATGGCAGTGAGAGTTCTCAGGGAGGGTCATACCATTATTCCGATGATTGTGGCGGAGACGTTGAGATCAGCCACGTTTTGCCACACCTACCCTGCAGGGGTATTTACAGGCAGCTCGGTCTTGTTGTATGTGTGGTTCATATCACACTTGAGACCAATTGGCATGTTCCGACGGCATGGGTATTATTTTTCCCATGAGATAGCCACGTCTTACTCTTTTCAGCCAGCGAAATGTGTAGACGTTGTATCCTGGTCGGTAGTCTTGGCAGGGATTGGAGATCCATTTGATATTCTGCCATGTACAAGGTTCAGTTCACCCTATAGTTTCATTACTCATGCCCCTGGCATTGATTATCTCCCTCTGGCTGGTTTGAGGGGCATAACTACCTACCACCCATTGGCTGTGATGTCACAGTTTGACCAGTTTTAGGACTTCCATTGTGACGCCCCCAAAATAGGTATACAACACCCATTCTGAGTCGCCAAATACATGGTACAGAAAGCAAACTACAACTTCAATAATACAATTGTCGTGCAAAATACGACAACACATACTGTGAGTTTAAATACAAATATTGTCTTCTGGACAATATCCACACTCAAATAAATCCTCATTACAATTATTCAAAACACTATTTTACAGAAATAGTGAGGACTGCTAAAACATCTTTCTAGAACCATCACTCCATACCCCGACTAGATCCTGCTATGTTCTCACCTCCTGAGAAGAAAAATGGAACAAAAAAGAAAAGGGTGAGCTCAACTAGCCCAGTAACGAATATTATGACTAAGATAATATACAACAAATTATCGTTAGTCTTCAACAGGGAAAAATCTGATAGAATGTAATCGACAACAAGTTTTAGATCAACAACTGCAGCGGAAACAGCAAACCATTAGAAGAGTCAAGTAGAGAAAGAATTCTACTATCTTCTAAGATTTAAAAGTCCATCATCAATATTTTATCCCTGTAACATCAATTAATAATCATCTTTATCCAAATATTCATCTTTGCACTACAGGCCAAAGATATTCATTTGTATCACATGTCAGTCACGTTCATCTCAACACCTGTTCATCTTTGCACTACAGGCCAAAGATATTCATCAAGTAATCATACATCTTTGCACTACAAACCAAAGATATTCAGTAATATCATCATTTAGGACTGAGGATGATGAAAAATATCTTAAAGAGAACGAATCCAGTGAGACAGAAGGATAAATATTAGGGATTCGTATAACAGTTTATCCAAGATCAATAATACTTCATAATAATCAATTGTGAAGCAGAATTCAAAAATAAAGATCAAAACATGGATACAATCAAAGATAGTAACCATAATAGACATCTTGGACAAAATGGGAAAATTTTTATTTTTCGGTGAATAGTGCCGTATTCGTGAATAATACCGTATACGTGAATAATGTCGTATACGTGAATAGTAATCCCGACACAAAAAGTTCTAAATTTGATAAAAACTCATATCAATATTTCAGCATAATGATATTGAAGAAAATAATATCATTAAGAAGAAAATAACATCCCTTACCTCAAAATATCAGTAGTTCTGGTCGGAATACCGGTATAAGGCTGAAAGAAACTTGCTCTGATGAATAGAAACTCTCAAAGTATCTAAATACTCACAAAATACACTCAACAATCTAGAGAGAGAAAGAGAGAAAACTTGTTTCTGGTGTGATTTTTAATTCTAACTTAGCCCTCTATTTATAGGAAAATGTTAGCACGCCGAAGCAGACTTAACCTGCAACCTGATGGCTTTACCTACTACTATTCCCACCCACCACATTTGAATAAAAATCTCAGCACATTTCTTCACCAACCAAGAGTGGGGCCCACCAATTCTAGAATTTTCTATCAAAATGATAAACTCCGAAAATTCAACAATTTCTGAACCAGTCATCTCGTAAAATTCATAATAAATCATACGTTCATTTTTAACGGTTCAAAATTTGTGGACATATACTCAACTTATATATGTATAACATATCCAAAAATTACCACGATCCAACGGTCGGATTAAAAATTATAACCCCCGTAAAATATCTCAAAAACCCTGATTTTTAATACCTCCATTCCGATAAAAATACTGATAAAAACCTCAACATTAACTGTAACGAATGTGTGGTTTGAGTTGTGATTCTGAGGACAGAATCCTTATATGAGGGGAATGATGTAACATTTCATATTTTTTTAAATGTAAGTTATAAATATTTATTAATTTATATAAATATTTATTGGATATGTTTATTATTGAATAAGTAATTGTTCAATTTGATTAAGTTTATTTAGTTAATTATTTATTTGCTAAATAATTAATGTGATTAGTTAATTATTTATTTGTTAAATAATTAATGTGTTATGTGGATTGAATTATGTGATTAAGTAATTTATTTAATAAATTGTTATTAAATAAAGTATAACAAATAACTATGTTATAAAGAGTTATTAAAATAAATTAAAGTAATTTTAATTTAGTTTTTGCCAAACAAGGTGTAAGTATTTTAATCATTTAATTTTTAATGGTTGCCAAACAAAGCCTATGGCTTTTAGATTTCTTTTGATTTTTAAATTATTAATAAAATAAATAAAACAAGTATATAAATAAAATATATATTTATAAGATTATACGTTATATGTTTGGTAACTGATAATAATAAGTAGGCTTATTATTGCCATATTAGTTTTATTCTACGTGTATCAGTTTTGGTTTACGCTCATTGTTAGTACCTAGTTTATTATGGAGATAAGTAAGAAAAGAGAAAGGAAAAGGTCAGAGAGTTTGAGAAGAAACCAAGTGCAAGATTGTCCAAAACAAGTTTTGATTGACAAGTTTTCTAGAGCAACAAAAAGGTAGGTTCCTAAAACCTTAATATATGTACGTAGATATGTTTTAAGTCATTTTCCTATGAACTTGGTAGTCTCTGTTTTCTGGTTTTTCACTGTGTATAAGAGTTTTACCAAAATTTATGTAAAAGCTATGTTGGTATAATTGGTTAGGTAATTACGTGTTTATATATAAACTGTTATTCAATTGTCAGTATTTATATATAATTGTATGTTTAATATATAAATATGATGGTATGCTAAATTACGTAACTGAGAAATTGGTTTTCACTGTGAAAAACATGTATGAATCGTATATTTGCAAAATAACAAAATTGGTATGTGATTATGCAAATTGTGAACTAATACTGAGAAATTGAACTACACATGTGAATTGATTTATATGTTGGCATACTTGTATTTCAAAGGAATCAAATTTGGTTGATAGCAGTAGAATTTCAGTTCACTGTATTTTTATTTGTCAACCATGGAGTTTTGATCTAATAACAGTGTTTTCAGAGAATTAGTTCTCTGCTATTGTTGTTTAGTTGTGTAAAATTAGTACACAAATGCTTCATAACTTTTATGTGTAATTTTTATGAAGTTATACATGTTGTTAGATGCTATTGGTTGTTAAAAATAATTTAGACAGTAGCTTTGCTCTGTCTTTCGGGTTGGTTCTGTGAGTTTCGGCGCCCCAGCGTCAAAATTCACGCCCCAGCGCCAAATTTCGCGCCCTGGCGCCATGGTTCGCGCCCCAGCGCCAAAAATGGGCCAGTAGCTCACGCCCAGCGCTGTAGCTCGCGCCCCAGCGCTGAAGCTCGCGCCCCAGCGCTGTAGCTCGCGCCCCAGCGCCGGAAAAGTGGCCTAGTTGGGCAGTTTTGACCTCCTGTTGTAAAACGGCCATAACTTTTTCATACGAACTCCAATTGAGGTAATTCAAGATGATTCGGAAAGAGGACGAGTAGACCTACAACTTTCATTCTTTAAGTTTTTTAATTTGAGGTCTTTAACAGTAGTCAAAATGGCCATATTTAAGACTGTTGTGTATTTAGAGCCAATCGGAGGGCGTCGGGATGCACGAATGCAAGTGCAACCCTTTGGGTATTAGTATAACTTAATGATAACATGTTAGACATGTATTAGGTTGTTGTATCAAGTTGTTAATGTACACGTGGTGCAATGGCATGATCATTTAAGTAGTTGTAATAAAGCTAAAAAGTAATGTTCATGAAAGATGTGTTGTTGTTTAAACTTAAACTTAGTTAGTAGCTATACTAAGAGTAATAAAGGAACTCATAAAGGTAATGTTAGTGTAACTAATGTGTATTGTCAATGCATATGGTATGTGTAGGACTTGGGGTGAACGTGAATAGTAATTGTTTAACCTACACACGAGGCAAGTTCCCTAATCTTTGCTACTTTATTATTCAGCAAGGTTACTTTTCACTGTTATGTTACACTTATGCAAGTTCTCTAACTCTACTTTTATAATTGTGCAAGTTTTTTTAACTCTAAACTTGTTATATTAGCATGCAAGTACCTTTAGTTTATCGTTCAAGTTATTATTTGTTGTGCATGCTTGATATTAAATTCTAAGATGTAACCTTAGCTTAACGTTGTTCAAAGCAAGGTATGATGAGTTATTCAATTGTTATGCTATTAGATTATTCCTAAAGCATGAACTTAGAACGAAATGTTTATTCAGTATGATCATTCAATAACATAGTGTTATTATCTTGTATTCAACTAATCCTTAGTTGATGTCCGTTGAACTCCAAATTACCTTGAAAGCTTATCCAAACCAAACTTACTTTGGTGCGGACTTGTATTCTAAATACTGAGATGAACAACTCTTTTAATAGAGGTTTACGCTTAGCGTTGAAATGGTTGTGCATAATACATTGTACGAAGGGTTGATCCCCCTAAGTACGTGAAGTCCTTATAGTCTTATGACTGTTAAAGTTAAAGTTGAAAGATTACTTATAACTGTGGACATGATTCGTGGTCATTAGACCCTCAGTGAATGTTAAAATTTTTAGAAAGTTAATAGAATATATTGTTCAGTTCTATTGAGCCTAGTATTGGCAATTGATGTGAAAGTTTAAAGATTTACTTATTGTTATTTCAAGTGGGCATTGTTTGCTCACTCTTGCCTGTAAAATTTCTTACAGCTAAAGTTGAAACAGGTGACGTACCTAGTACCAGTAAGGGAAAAGGAAAGATGAATAAATGCTGAAAACTTGTAATAGTTTTGATAGTTTACTTTCAGAATTTGATTTAAAGATTGTAATGAAGTTATTTAATTTTCCGCATTTGAATGATTGTTGTTAAAGGTTGGATAACCTGGGAGATTTCTTTTATTTAAGTTTAATCCTGTATGGGCAGGTTTTCTTTTATTATTCAATTCTATTATGATTGGGTAGTTAGAAATGAATGTTTTAATAGATCATCGTAGAAAGTGTGCCTGTAATGCACGTAATATGTATTAAATAATGTGTAAATCCCTAGTGTTAAGTAACCATGGGATATGATAATAATGGTGTTGTCCTGAAACTTTTGTAGTTCAGGAAAGGATGTAGATAGCAGATATGCTATTGTGTTATGTTTTCAAAAAGTTTATGAATAAATAAAAGTTATTATTTTATTCAAAGTGTTATGTGCTATGTGGTTATTTCTTTTGTAGAGGCAAGTTAATTAGAAATACTTAAAGAAGTTGAGTAATGGTTTAATAAATATTTTATTTTAAACAGAAAATGCCTCCCAGACGTCAACCAACACGACAGAGAACCACCGAAGAAGCTAACGACAATGTTGATGTGAATCCCGTTCAACAACTAGTGACATTACTAACAGGAGCGTTGCAGAATCAACCTCAAAACCATGGTACAACATTTAAGGAGTTTAAGGCGGTTGGACCACCTGAATTCTGTGGGTCCATGAATCCAGTTGAAGCTCAAACCTGGATTATGGAGATAGAGAAGGTGTTCGATGTCGCTAGGGTAGGGGATGACCAGAAGACGGCTTTCGCAACTTTCATGTTTAAAGCAGAAGCTAGTTATTGGTGGCAGGCCAATAAAACTCGTGAAGGGCCAGGAGTGATGACCTGGGATAGGTTTAAGGAGTTGTTCTTCGAGACCTACTTCCCAGAGAGTTCTAAGAGTCAGTTAGAGGTTCAGTTTCTGGAACTAAAACAAGGAACGATGACGGTATCTGAGTATGCTGCAAAATTCAACGAATTGGCAAGATTTGCGCCATATCAAGTCAGCACAGACGAACGTAAGGCGAAGAGATTTGAACAGGGACTGAAGCCCTGGCTGTACAGTAGGGTTTCCCTATTCCAGTTGAAGACATTTGCAGCGGTGATGGAGAAAGCAGTACTCGCTGAAGGTGGAGGTGAGGCAGTGACAAAGTTCAATCAGGAACAAAAGAAGAAAAAGAATGAGAATGAGATTAAGAATGGAGGTGGTAGCAGTGGAAATAATAACAACAACAACAACAACAACTTGAAGAGAAAGTGGAATGGAAGTATGGGTACTGGAAACCAGCAGGGTAACCAGCAGAATAAGAAGTTTGAAGCATGTGCGACATGTGGGAAATTTCACAAGGGTGCGTGCTTGATGGGGAAACGAGTTTGCTACAATTATGGCCAGGAGGATCACATCGCCCCAAACTGCACTCAACCGAAGAAGAAGGCGTGCTTCACATGCGGATCCAAGGAGCATTTTGCTCGTGAATGCCCTAAGAAGAAGGAGGGAGGGACAACCAGAAGCAATGGAGGTAATAATGGAGGTACATGGGCCATTACAGGACCTGCAGCATCAAACAAACCCATAGCCAGAACCTTCAACATGACTGTGCAAGATGCTGTGCAATCAAAGGATGTGGTGTCAGGTATTATCCCAATCAGTGATATTGATGCATATGTATTATTTGATTCGGGTGTTACTTGCTCGTTTATATCTGATGAATTTGCTAAGAGGTTGGAATTGCCTAGAGAAGAACTGAATTTTCCTTTGAACATAGAAATTGCGAATAAGGATATAATCCCTGTTAGGTTCGTTTACAAGAACTGTAGGGTGAACATTAAGGGGAATATCTTGTTAGTAGATTTGATTCCGATTAGACTCGGGGAATTTGATGTAATTTTGGGAATGGATTGGTTGTTCAATTATAGAGCAGTAATTGACTGCCAAAAGAAGTGTGTAAACCTTATTACTCCGTCAAAGGTAGTATTCTATGGTAGCAAGTCGCCAAGACAAATGAAATGTCTGACGACTATGCAGGCCAAGAAGTTGTTGAGTTAAGGTTGTGTGGGCTATTTAGCTTACATAGTCGATACTCAGAAGAAAGGTGTGAAATTAGAAGAAATACCGGTAGTGAGAGAATTCGAAGACATGTTTCCAGAAGATTTGTCTGGACTTCCGCCGGACAGAGAAATTGAATTCGTGATCGACTTAGTACCGAGAACAGCACCGATATCAAAGGCTCTGTACAGAATGGCTCCGGTAGAAATGAAGGAACTGATGGTACAGTTGCAAGAACTGCTAGACAAGAAATATATTCAACCAAGTGTATCGCCATGGGGAGTGCCAGTTTTATTCGTAAAGAAGAAGGACGGGTCAATGCGTCTTTGCATTGATTACAGGGAGTTAAACAAAGTCACTATTAAAAACAAATACCCGTTGCCAAGAATAGATGACTTGTTTGACCAGTTGAAGGGTGCTAAATACTTTTCGAAAATTCATTTGAGAAGTGGGTATCACCAGTTGAAAGTGAGGAAGGAGGATATATCACGAACGGCATTCAGAACACGATATGGACATTACGAGTTTCTGGTGATGTCTTTTGGTTTAACCAATGCACCTGCTGCGTTCATGGATTTGATGAACAGGGTGTTTAAACCATTTTTAGACAAGTTCGTAGTAGTATTTATCGACGACATTCTGGTGTATTCCAAAACTCAAGAAGAACACGTGGAACATTTACGTCTGACATTGGAGACACTAAGAAAGGAAAAGTTGTACGCGAAGTTTTCTAAGTGTGAATTTTGGCTCGATCGTGTACAATTTTTGGGTCATGTGATTGACAAAGATGGGATTTCAGTAGATCCATCGAAAGTGGAAGCTGTAATCAATTGGGAACAACCAAGAACACCTTCGGAGGTGAGGAGTTTCTTGGGGCTGGCCGATTATTATAGAAGATTCATTCAAGATTTTTCTAAGATAGCCACTCCGATAACAAATTTGACAAGGAAAGCTGTAAAATTTGTGTGGACGGAGAAATGTAAAGAGAGCTTCCAAGATTTGAAGAAGAAGCTAAGTATGGCACCTGTGTTAACCCTGCCGGATAATACAGGAAATTTTGTGGTGTATAGTGATGCCTCACACAAAGGGTTGGGTTGTGTTCTTATGCAGAACGGCAAAGTTATTGCTATGCATCAAGACAACTGAAGGATTACGAGAAAGGTTACCCGACTCATGATTTAGAATTGGCTGCAGTGGTATTTGCTCTCAAGATATGGAGACATTAGGAGAGAAATATGAGATCTACACAGACCACAAAAGTCTGAAGTATATTTTCAATCAGAAGGACCTGAACATGCGTCAGAGGAGATGGATGGAATTGATAAAGGATTACGATTGTGAGATCTTTTATCATCCAGGCAAAGCAAATGTGGTTGCGGATGCTTTAAGTAGGAAAGGTCGGGAGAAATTAATGTTGATAACAACTCAGGAGGAGCTCATTTCAGCAATGATAAAGTTAGAACTGGAAATCAAATTTCCACAGGAATCCGACGAACAACTATTTCATCTAAAAGCAGGTCCAACTTTACTGGACAAGGTAAAAAACGCTCAGTTACAAGATGAAGAATGTGGAAAGATAAAAGAGAATATGGTTAATGGAAACAATACAAAATATAAGGTCGATACAGAAGGACTACTACGGTACGAGGGAAGAATCTGGGTTCCAGCAACACCAGAACTGAAAAATGAAATCCTGACCGAAGCTCATAGCTCAAGATATTCGATTCATCCAGGAAGCACGAAAATGTATCAAGATTTGCGCCGACATTTTTGGTGGCCGAATATGAAAAGGGATGTTGCAGAATGTGTGGCTAAATGTTTGACATGTCAAAGAGTAAAAGCCGAACATCAAAGACCCAGCGGATTACTTCAACCGTTGGAAATACCGGAATGGAAATGGGAGCATATCACGATGGATTTTGTCGTGGGTCTTCCAACTACTCAGAAAGAATACGATGCGATTTGGGTAATAGTAGACAGACTGACAAAATCTGCACACTTTTTGCCAATAAAGATTAGATTCAATCTTGATCAGCTGGCAAAACTATATATTAAAGAGATCGTTGCAAGACATGGAGTTCCAGTGTCAATTATGTCAGACAGAGATCTGAGGTTCACATCAAACTTCTGGAAGAGACTACAAGAATGTATGGGAACACAGTTGCGAATGAGTACGGCATATCATCCGCAAACAGATGGCCAAAGCGAACGAACGATCCAGGCATTAGAAGATATGTTGAGAGCATGCGTCATGGATTTCAAAGGAAGCTGGGAAGAGCAATTACCGTTGGTGGAATTCGCCTACAATAATAGTTATCACGCGAGCATCGGCATGCCGCCTTATGAAGCGTTATACGGCAAAAAGTGCAGAACTCCACTGTACTGGGATGAAGTTGGTGAACGTCAACTGTTAGGACCAGAATTGATGCAACAAACTGCTGAGGTTATCAAACTCATCAGGATAAGATTGGTAGCAGCTCAAGACCGACAGAAGAAGTATGCTGATCAACACAGGCAAGATCGTGCATTTGACGTAGGAAGCTATGTAATCCTAAAAGTTTCTCCTTGGAAGGGAAAAATTCGTTTTGGTAAAAAGGGAAAGCTAAGCCCGAGGTTTATTGGACCCTTTGAAGTGCTGCGAAGAGTGGGAGAAGTGGCTTACGAGGTAGCTCTACCTCCAGAGTTGGAAAATATTCATAATATTTTTCACATTTCGGTGTTACGACCATATAAACCCGACTACAAACATGTGATCGAGTACGAACCGTTGCAGTTCGAGAAAGATTTGTCTTATGAAGAGGTTCCTATCCAGATAGTCGACAGGAAAGAACAAGTGCTCAGAAATAAAGTGATACCTTCTGTGAAGGTGATTTGGAGGAACCACAACGCTGAAGAAGCAACGTGGGAACTCGAAGAGAAAATGTTGAAAGAATACCCTGAGTTATTTGTTTAATCTGTGTCTTCGATTCTGAGGACAGAATCTTTGTAAGTAGGGAAGAATGTAACGAATGTGTGGTTTGAGTTGTGATTCTGAGGACAGAATCCTTATATGAGGGGAATGATGTAACATTTCATATTTTTTTTAAATGTAAGTTATAAATATTTATTAATTTATATAAATATTTATTGGATATGTTTATTATTGAATAAGTAATTGTTCAATTTGATTGAGTTTATTTAGTTAATTATTTATTTGCTAAATAATTAATGTGATTAGTTAATTATTTATTTGTTAAATAATTAATGTGTTATGTTGATTGAATTATGTGATTAAGTAATTTATTTAATAAATTGTTATTAAATAAAGTATAACAAATAACTATGTTATAAAGAGTTATTAAAATAAATTAAAGTAATTTTAATTTAGTTTTTGCCAAACAAGGTGTAAGTATTTTAATCATTTAATTTTTAATGGTTGCCAAACAAAGCCTATGGCTTTTAGATTTCTTTTGATTTTTAAATTATTAATAAAATAAATAAAACAAGTATATAAATAAAATATATATTTATAAGATTATACGTTATATGTTTGGTAACTGATAATAATAAGTAGGCTTATTATTGCCATATCAGTTTTATTCTACGTGTATCAGTTTTGGTTTACGCTCATTGTTAGTACCTAGTTTATTATGGAGAGAAGTAAGAAAAGAGAAAGGAAAAGGTCAGAGAGTTTGAGAAGAAACCAAGTGCAAGATTGTCCAAAACAAGTTTTGATTGACAAGTTTTCTAGAGCAACAAAAAGGTAGGTTCCTAAAACCTTAATATATGTACGTAGATATGTTTTAAGCCATTTTTCTATGAACTTGGTAGTCTCTATTTTCTGGTCTTTCACTGTGTATAAGAGTTTTACCAAAATTTATGTAAAAGCTATGTTGGTATAATTGGTTAGGTAATTACGTGTTTATATATAAACTGTTATTCAATTGTCAGTATTTATATATAATTATATGTTTAATATATAAATATGATGGTATGCTAAATTACGTAACTGAGAAATTGGTTTTCACTGTGAAAAATATGTATGAATCGTATATTTACAAAATAACAAAATTGGTATGTGATTATGCAAATTGTGAACTAATACTGAGAAATTGAACTACACATGTGAATTGATTTATATGTTGGCATACTTGTATTTCAAAGGAATCAAATTTTGTTGATAGCAGTAGAATTTCAGTTCACTGTATTTTTATTTGTCAACCATGGAGTTTTGATCTAATAACAGTGTTTTCAGAGAATTAGTTCTCTGCTATTGTTGTTTAGTTGTGTAAAATTAGTACACAAATGCTTCATAACTTTTATGTGTAATTTTTATGAAGTTATACATGTTGTTAGATGCTATTGGTTGTTAAAAATAATTTAGACAGTAGGTTTGCTCTGTCTTTCGGGTTGGTTCTGTGAGTTTCGGCGCCCCAGTGTCAAAATTCACGCCCCAGCGCCAAATTTCACGCCCTGGTGCCAAGGTTCGCGCCCCAGTGCCAAAAATGGGCCAGTAGCTCGCGCCCAGCGCTGAAGCTCGCGCCCCAGCGCCGTAGCTCGTGCCCCAGCGCCACTGTTCCGCGCCCCGGCGCAGGAAAAGTGGCCTAGTTGGGCAGTTTTGACCTCCTGTTGTAAAACGGTCATAACTTTTTCATACGAACTCCGATTGAGGTAATTCAAGATGATTCGGAAAGAGGACGAGTAGACCTACAACTTTCATTCTTTAAGTTTTTTAATTTGAGGTCTTTAACAGTAGTCAAAATGGCCATCTTTAGGACTATTGTGTATTTGGAGCCAATCGGAGGGCGTCGGGATGCACGAATGCAAGTGCAACCCTTTGGGTATTAGTATAACTTAATGATAACATGTTAGACATGTATTAGGTTGTTGTATCAAGTTGTTAATGTACACGTGGTGCAATGGCATGATCATTTAAGTAGTTGTAATAAAGCTAAAAAGTAATGTTCATGAAAGATGTGTTGTTGTTTAAACTTAAACTTAGTTAGTAGCTATACTAAGAGTAATAAAAGAACTCATAAAGGTAATGTTAGTGTAACTAATGTGTATTGTCAATGCATATGGTATGTGTAGGACTTGGGGTGAACGTGAATAGTAATTGTTTAACCTACACACGAGGCAAGTTCCTTAACCTTTGCTACTTTATTATTCAGCAAGGTTACTTTTCACTGTTATGTTACACTTATGCAAGTTCTGTAACTCTACTTTTATAATTGTGCAAGTTTTCTTAACTCTAAACTTGTTATATTAGCATGCAAGTACCTTTAGTTTATCGTTCAAGTTATTATTTATTGTGCATGCTTGATATTAAATTCTAAGATGTAACCTTAGCTTAACGTTGTTCAAAGCAAGGTATGATGAGTTATTCAATTGTTATGCTATTAGATTATTCCTAAAGCATGAACTTAGAACGAAATGTTTATTCAGTATGATCATTCAATAACATAGTGTTATTATCTTGTATTCAACTAATCCTTAGTTGATGTCCGTTGAACTCCAAATTACCTTGAAAGCTTATCCAAACCAAACTTACTTTGGTGCGGACTTGTATTCTAAATACTGAGATGAACAACTCTTTTAATAGAGGTTTACGCTTAGCGTTGAAATGGTTGTGCACAATACATTGTACGAAGGGTTGATCCCCTAAAGTACGTGAAGTCCTTATAGTCTTATGACTGTTAAAGTTAAAGTTGAAAGATTACTTATAACTGTGGACATGATTCGTGGTCATTAGACCCTCAGTGAATGTTAAAATTTTTAGAAAGTTAATAGAATATATTGTTCAGTTCTATTGAGCCTAGTATTGGCAATTGATGTGAAAGTTTAAAGATTTACTTATTGTTATTTCAAGTGGGCATTGTTTGCTCACTCTTGCCTGTAAAATTTCTTACAGCTAAAGTTGAAACAGGTGACGTACCTAGTACCAGTAAGGGAAAAGGAAAGATGAATAAATGCTGAAAACTTGTAATAGTTTTGATAGTTTACTTTCAGAATTTGATTTAAAGATTGTAATGAAGTTATTTAATTTTCCGCATTTGAATGATTGTTGTTAAAGGTTTGATAACCTGGGAGATTTCTTTTATTTAAGTTTAATCCTGTATGGGCAGGTTTTCTTTTATTATTCAATTCTATTATGATTGGGTAGTTAGAAATGAATGTTTTGATTACGTGAACACCAAATCTTGAGGTAATGAAGTACCGGGATTTGGGGGTGTCACATTAACTCCTTTATTTTTAACCACAAAAATATATCCCTCATTTATATCCACATAAAATAAATATTTCCTTATCATATGAATCAATAATTAATTATTCACAAATAATATTACAGAATCACATTTATGACAACCAGTCCGTTCCCAAGAAAGAGGGGCCTTTCCAATAAGGATTTCTCCTTACTGGCGCGCAATTAGATGACCAAACCTCTCCTTAGACAGAACTTTCTAGACATTGCCAATAATGTTATCTAATAATATTATTCAAATAATATGAATTATTGATCTGATAATGGAAAATATTTTGCAGCAACAATTATTGAAACAACAATAATATAAAATATCAACGCAACAATTATTGAATCAATAAAATAAAATATTGAACAATAACTACTGTAACAATTATTGAGCAGTGTCTTCTTACGTAAGAATCAAAAATTGGTGCAATACCGTGTGCTACTGTATTTTAACCACCGGGTATTCCAACAGTATTAACGGTAACAACTACGCCGTTATTTATAAATAACTTATACTTGTCGTTTTCTTCATCCAATCGCTTTCCGTTATGGGGCCCACACAAGGCTGCGCCGTCGTACGAATATTCCCCGACAGCAAGAATATTCCACGACCAAACGAATATTCCCCGACAAAATGAATATTTTATAACCACTTGCTTATTTTGCAAAATTTGCACATTTCACCCATAACCAAAGTATTATATCAAATTAACCCTTTATTATTCACAATAATATTTAGAAAAAAATTAATTTTATTCATTAATAAGTTGGGGTCTTACAACCTCCCCTCCTTATGAAATTTCGTCCTCGAAATTGACGTACGTACCTGATGTTTCAAAAAGGTGAGGATACCTCGCTTTCATTTCTGATTCCAACTCCCAAGTCATTTCTTCAATAGCATGGTTTCTCCACAAAACCTTAACTTGTGGTATAACCTTCGTGCGTAGGACATGCTCTTTCCTATCCAAGATCTTAACAGGTACCTCTTCGTACGTTAAATCTTCAGCTATCTCATCTGGTTCTAACTCAATAATGTGGTTCGGGTCTTTAACATATTTACGAAACATAGATATGAGAAAAACATTATGAACACGAGACATGCTTGGAGGTAATGCGAGTCTATATGCCACATTTCCTATTCGCTCAAGAATCTCAAATGGACCAACAAATCTTGGATTGAGCTTTCCTCACTTCCCAAATCTTGTAACTCCCTTCCATGGTGCAACACGTAATAATACATGATCCCCAATATTAAATTTCACGTCCTTCCGATGAAGATCCGCATAACTCTTTTGTCGATCATGTGCCGTTTGTATACGTTGTTGAATCGTTTAGATCTTCTCTATAGTAATGCGTACCAACTCTGGTCCCAACAATGTTGCTTCACCCACCTCGTCCTAGCATACTGGAGAACGACATTTTCTTCCATACAACGCCTCGAATGGAGCCACACCTATGCTCGCCTGATAACTGTTGTTGTAGGAGAATTCCACCAATGGTAGGTACTTATCCCAACTCCCTTTGAGATCTAGGACACAAAGTCTTAATAGATCTTCAAGAGTTTGAATAGTCCTCTCTGATTGTCCTTCCGTTTGAGGATGGTATGCCGGACTGAATCGTAAATCCGTGCCCATAGCTTTCTGCAAGCTAACCCAAAATCGTGAAGTGAATCTTGGGTCACGATCTGAAACTATGGATACTGGCATGCCATGCAATCTCACAATCTCGTTCACGTACATACTAGCAAGACGTTCAAGGGAATAAGTCTCACGTATCGGCAAGAAATGAGCGGACTTGGTTAATCTATCAACAATAACCCAAATCGCATCTATGCCTTGAGAAACCTTGGGAAGACCCGTAACAAAATCCATAGTAATGTGTTCCCACTTCCATTTCGAAATCTCAAGTGGTTGCAATGGACCCTTTGGTACTTGATACTCCGCTTTTACACGTTGACAAGTTAAACATCTCGAGATAAACTTCGCGATCTCTCTTTTCATATTGCTCTACCAAAATATATGTCGAAGATCCTGATACATTTTGGTACTCCCAGGATGGATTGCAAACGGTGTGTTGTGTGCCTCCATCATTATTCTATGCTTCAAGTCAAAATCGTTAGGAACACAAAGTCTGGAGTTGACTCGAAGTATTCTTTCTTCATCGATTCTTGCTTCTAGAATAGCACCTTCTTGCACTTTCTTCTTCATACGCATCAGCTCCATGTCCGTAGCTTGAGCAGCTTTAACTTTATCGATTAAAGTCGGTTCTACTCGTATATTTGATATCATCATGTGGGTACTTGGAGCCTTCATCTCTATCTCCATCCTTTGCAAGTCATACAAAATGGGCCTTTGTGTTAACAACATTGCACTCGTACCCGCATATGATCTTCTACTCAATGCGTCAGCTACTACGTTTGCTTTTCCAGGATGATATTGGATGGTATGATCGTAATCTTTCAACAGCTCGAGCCAACGTCGCTGCCGCATGTTGAGTTCCTTTTGTGTGAAGAAATATTTGAGGCTTTTATGATCTGTATAGATCTCCACTTTCTCCCCATACAGGTAGTGTCTCCAGATCTTCAACGCAAAAACGACTGCTGCCAACTCCAAATCATGAGTAGGATAATTCCTCTCATATTCTTTGAGTTGTCGTGAGGCATAGGCTATGAGCCAACGTCGCTGCCGCATGTTGAGTTCCTTTTGTGTGAAGAAATATTTGAGGCTTTTATGATCTGTATAGATCTCCACTTTCTCCCCATACAGGTAGTGTCTCCAGATCTTCAACGCAAAAACGACTGCTGCCAACTCCAAATCATGAGTAGGATAATTCCTCTCATATTCTTTGAGTTGTCGTGAGGCATAGGCTATGACTTTCCCATGTTGCATGAGAACACATCCTAACCCTTTGCCTGAAGCATCGCTGTAGATAACAAATCCATCCGAACCAGATGGTATTGTCAGAACAGGTGCCGAAATGAGTCTCCTCTTGAGTTCTTGGAAACTCTTCTCGCATTCCTCACTCCATACGAATTTTGTATCTTTCCGAGTCAGCTGAGTTAACGGAGTAGCGATTCAAGAAAATCCTTCCATAAATCTCCGATAATAACCAGCTAAGCCCAGAAAGCTACGTACTTCGGTTACCGACTTCGGTTGCCCCCAACTTTGTATGGCTTCAATCTTCGCCGGGTCGACAGATACTCCATGTTTTGACACCACGTGCCCAAGGAATGCTACTTCCTCAAGCCAGAACTCGCATTTCTTCAATTTGGCATATAGCTTATTTTTACGAAGCCTTTGCAGTACCAGCTTCAAATGGCGCTCATGATCTTCACGGCTTTTGGAATAGATGAGGATGTCATCAATAAAGACAACAACGAACTGATCCAAATATTCTTTGAATACACGGTTCATCATATCCATGAAGGCAGCAGGAGCATTAGTCAATCCAAAAGACATGACTAAGAATTCATAATGCCCATACCGAGTTCTGAAGGCACTCTTTGGAATATCCTCAGTTTTAATCTTCAGCTGATGATATCCAGAACGAAGGTCGATCTTTGAAAAGAATTGTGTTCCTTGTAACTGGTCGAACAGGTCATCAATGCGAGGTAGCGGATACCTATTCTTGATGGTGACATGGTTCAATTCTCGATAGTCAATACAAAGTCGCATACTCCCGTCTTTCTTCTTTACGAATAAAACAGGAGCACCCCAAGGAGACGTACTAGGATGAATAAAACCGATGTCCAACAACTCCTGTAGTTGGACTTTTAACTCTTGAAGTTCAATAGGAGCCATTCGATATGGAGTTTTAGAAATGGGCTTTGTACCGGGTTCAAGGTCAATAAAGAATTCAACTTCACGTTCTGGGGGTAGACCAGGAAGTTCTTCAGGAAATACATCGGGAAATTCTCTAACAATAGAAATATTATTCAAATCTGACTTGTCTTTGTTCAAATCCATAACATGGGCTAAGAAAGCTTGACATCCGTTTTTCAATAAAAGAATAGCTTTGTGGCTTGATATGACAGTGACTAATTTTAGTGGTTTAGTAGTTTGAATTCGTATGACTGGTTGGTTAGGAATATGAAAACTAACAACCTTACGAAAACAATCAATTTTAGCATGATGAGTGGTTAACCAATCAATTCCTAAAATCACATCAAAAGAAAGTATCTTTAAAGAGATAAGATCAACAGGTAATGTGATAGTGCCAACTTGGATCATGCAAGATTTATAAACTGTAGATGTAACAAAGGTTTCACCCAACGGAGTTTCAACAGATAAGTTAAAGTCCAATTTCTCCGGAGTCAAGTTTAAACGTTGAGCACAAGCAGGAGAGATAAAAGAATGGGTAGAACCGGTATCTAGTAAAGTATAAACTTCGCAAGAATTCAAGATTAGCTTACCCGTGATCACCTCGTTCGGGTTTCTCGCGTTTTGGCCAGTCACGACAAACGCCCTTCCAGGAACCGCTGATTTCGACTTATCCGGGACAACTTTTGGAGTCACCATCCCCGCTAAACTTGGTTTTGCTACAGAACATTCTCGAGCTATATGACCCTCCTTTCCACAGTTATAACATACCTTGGATTGTTGTGGGCAGTTTGGGCTGATATGTCCCTCTTTCCCACATTTGTAACATACGACCGGTGGTCGTTCTCCTCCCCTAGAAACAGTTGATGTTTGTGCTGACGTCTTCACGTTATCATTGTTGTACATTCTCTTCCTGAAATCTCCTCCCGACTCGCTCCTTCTATTATCACGACCACGATTACCACCAGAGTGGTTACCGCTTTTGTCCGAATATTTTCCTCCCTGCTGGTTTTCATTGCTTCGATGACTGCTGCCACCGGTATGACCCTGGTTGTGGTCCCTCGGTTGCACATACTCATTATCTCGATCTAATAATTGAGCTCTGTTTATAACATCTGAATATAAAGAAAATTTATGAGAGATAAGATATTACCGAATCTCGGGTTTTAGACCTCTCAGAAACATCCTTGTCATTCGTTCCTCATTTTCGACCAAATGAGGTGCAAACCTGGATAACTCTGCAAACTTCGCCACGTACTGGGACACCGTCATGTTGTTTTGTTCCAGTCTGATAAACTCCACCTCCTTCATATGACGAATACTTTCAGGAAAGTACTTGTCATTGAACAGTTTTTGAAATGTTTCGCAGGACATGTTGAGTGCGTCAGGCTGGGTACGCTTCACAGACTCCCACCAGTAGTCTGCCTCACCGCGGAACATAAAGGTGGCGAATGGAACCTTCTGTTCCTCCGTGCATCTCAAGACATCGAATATCTTGGTAATTTGCTTGACCCACGTTTCCGCCATGATCGGATCTGGCTTTCCCTTAAATTCTGGTGGTCCCAATTCTTTGAACTGCTTAGATGTGACAAAACGCGCGTTGTTATCATTTCCACCCGTATTCTGCACACTAGTCTCCCTCGTCTGATTTTGCATGAACTGCAAAAAGCTCCTAAACATTCCATCATTCATTGTTTGCTCGGTAACATTGTTTACAGGAGGAATATTGCCTTCCTGTTGCACGTTCCCCTGGGTGGTGATCAAAGGTGTCTCCACGGTCTGTTTACTCCATTATTAACGTTCTCAGCTGCCATTCTTAAATACTGCCATAAAACAAGGGTTAATAGTCATGTCATATATTATCCCTATACTCTGACCGACCAAATAAATACCAAATAAACTTAGTCAGGTCATACTAGCGAAGGAATTCCCCGTCTCTCCCCTCCTAGTTCGTGTCTCACATCTCAGCCAGGGATCATATCCCTAAGCTCTGATACCAACTGTGACGCCCCCAAAATAGGTATACAACACCCATTCTGAGTCGCCAAATACATGGTACAGAAAGTAAACTACAACTTCAATAATACAATTGTCGTGCAAAATACGACAACACATACTGTGAGTTTAAATACAAATATTGTCTTCTGGACAATATCACTCAAATAAATCCTCATTACAATTATTCAAAACACTATTTTACAGAAATAGTGAGGACTGCTAAAATATCTTTCTAGAACCATCAGTCCATACCCCGACTAGATCCTGCTATGTTCTCACCTCCTGAGAAGAAAAATGGAACAAAAAGGAAAAGGGTGAGCTCAACTAGCCCAGTAAAGAATATTATGACTAAGATAATATACAACAAATTATCGTTAGTCTTCAACAGGGAAAAATCTGATAGAATATAATTGACAAACAAGATTTAGATCAACAACTGCAGCGAAAATAGCAAACCATTAGAAGAGTCAAGTAGAGAAAGAATTCTACTATCTTCTAAGATTTAAAAGTCCATCATCAATATTTTATCCCTGTAACATCAATTAATAATCATCTTTATCCAAATATTCATCTTTGCACTACAAGCCAAAGATATTCATTTGTATCACCTGTCAGTCATGTTCATCTCAACACCTATTCATCTTTGCACTACAGGCCAAAGATATTCATCAAGTAATCATACATCTTTGCACTACAGGCCAAAGATATTCAGTAATATCATCATTTAGGACTGAGGATGATGAAAAATATCTTAAAGAGAACGAATCCAGTGAGACAGAAGGACAAATATTAGGGATTCGTATAACAGTTTATCCAAGATCAATAATACTTCATAATAATCAATTGTGAAGCAGAATTCAAAAATAAAGATCAAAACATGGATACAATCAAAGATAGTAACCATAATAGACATCTTGGACAAAAAGGAAAAATTTTTATTTTTCGGTGAATAGTGCCGTATTCGTGAATAGTACCGTATACGTGAATAATGCCGTATACGTGAATAGTAACCCCAACCCAAAAAGTTCCAAATTTGATAAAAACTCATATCAATATTTCAGCATAATGATATTGAAGAAAATAATATCATTAAGAAGAAAATAATATCCCTTACCTCAAAATATCAGTACTTCTGGTCGGAATACCGGTATAAGGCTGAAAGAAACTTGCTCTGATGAATAGAAACTCTCAAAGTATCTAAATACTCACAAAATACACTCAATAATCTAGAGAGAGAAAGAGAGAAAACTTGTTTCTGGTGTGATTTTCAATTCTAACTTAGCCCTCTATTTATAGGAAAATGTTAGCACGCCGAAGCAGACTTAACCTGCAACCTGATGGCTTTACCTGCTACTATTCCCACCCACCACATTTGAATAAAAATCTCAGTACATTTCTTCACCAACCAAGAGTGGGGCCCACCAATTCTAGAATTTTCTATCAAAATGATAAACTCCGAAAATTCAACAATTTCTGAACCAGTCATCTCGTAAAATTCATAATAAATCATACGTTCATTTTTAACGGTTCAAAATTTGTGGACATATACTCAACTTATATATGTATAACATATCCAAAAATTACCACGATCCAACAGTCGGATTAAAAATTATAACCCCCGTAAAATATCTCAAAAACCCTGATTTTTAATACCTCCATTCCGACAAAAATACTGATAAAAACCTCAACATTAACTCCTTTATTTTTAACCACAAAAATATATCCCTCATTTATATCCACATAAAATAAATATTTCTTTATCATATGAATCAATAATTAATTATTCACAAATAATATTACAGAATCACATTTATGACAACCAGGCCGTTCCCAAGAAAGAGGGGGCTTTCCAATAAGGATTTCTCCTTACTGGCGCGCAATTAGATGACCTAACCTCTCCTTAGACAGAACTTTCTAGACATTGCCAATAATGTTATCTAATAATATTATTAAAATAATATGAATTATTGATCTGATAATGGAAAATACTGTGCAGCAACAATTATTGAAACAACAATAATATAAAATATCAACGCAACAATTATTGAATCAATAAAATAAAATATTGAACAATAACTACTGTAACAATTATTGAGTAGTGCCTTCTTACGTAAGAATCAAAAATTGGTGCAATACCGTGTGCTACTGTATTTTAACCACCGGGTATTCCAACAGTATTAACGGTAACAACTACGCCGTTATTTATAAATAACTTATACTTGTCGTTTTCTTCATCCAATCGTTTTTCGTTATGGGGCCCACACAAGGCTGCGCCGTTGTACGAATATTCCCCGACAGCAAAAATATTCCACGACCAAACGAATATTCCCCGACAAAATGAATATTTTATAACCACTTGCTTATTTTGCAAAATTTGCACATTTCACCCATAACCAAAGTATTATATCAAATTAACCCTTTATTATTCACAATAATATTTAGAGAAAATTTGATTTTATTCATTAATAAGTTGGGGTCTTACATCCGTCCTTTTGAGGGGGAGTGAGGTCAGCGTTTAGCTTCTCGCCATTTTTCAGCAGAGGACAGATCCAGGGTTTATGCCTGTTGGGATCAGCGTGAGTGTGCTGAGTTTTATGTTAGCCATCCGGGCTGTTCGACAGAGTATTCTGCGTGGATGGAGATAGAGACTTCATCGGCTGCGGTAGTATCCACAGTGTCGGGGATTGATTCAGATGGTGGAGAGCCGATGGAGGACATTGATTCTTATACCGAGGAGGAGCCATTCATTGGGTTGCCAGCAGCTCTTGTAGATTCTCCCAGTACGAGTGTTACTGTGATACAGCATTCAGCACAGTACTTAGAGCAGAGTCTTCATCTGATGACCTTCGAGAGAGATCATGCTAGGGCCTTGATGTTGACAGCTCTTGATAAGAGAGACATTACTCTGTTAGAGAGAGATGACGCATTAGCTCATAGAGATGCTGTTATCATTGAGCGAGATGAGGCCAGATCAGCCAGAGATGCAGTGATTGTGGAGCGGGATATCGCTATATCTACCCGGGATGTAGTCGTTACAGACAGTACCACAGTGAGGTCCTGTAATAACCCAATATTTTTAATAAAATTAAATAATAAATTTTGCATTTAATTATTTTTTTTATATATAAAGGTGGGATTATGTGCAAAGGAAAGTATATGTATATATGTGATAAATAAAACTTATTTATTACATGAGTAATTATAAATAAATTCTTGATCAATATAGATTATATTTTTATTATAAATTAATTTTGAAATAAAAATATTTATTATTTATTTTCCATGAAAATATGATTATTATATATATGATATGATTATAAGGATTATTATGATATTTATTTTATTATATTAGTTAACTTAATTATTTTAACTTAATTAATAATGGTATATATGGAGGTTATGTCGGATATGAATTTAAAACCCTAATTCTGGATTTTCAATAAGGAATGAGAATATTAATATAATATTATTTATATTTCAGTAATATAAACATGCCTGATATGTGTGTAATGTTAATGTGTGGAACAATTATAGTAAAACAGTGCAAAACCCTAGCATTACTGATAAACTATAGTACATAAGTCAATTACGACTGTAAGATTTGTTAAGTTGTTATGTTATGTAATTAATGACAATTAATATAGATTTAATGTTAATTAGATAGACCCTAATTAATATTTAGAAACCCTAATTACTAAATTAGAACCCTAATTGCTAAGTTGTAAACCCTAATTATTAATTTAGAAAGGTTAATGATAATTAGTTTATTATGAAGCCTAATTTACAAGTCCTAGGTGATTAGTAAACCTAATTTAATTAGGGAACCCTAATTCACATTTTCAGAAACTAAGATTCCCATTTTAGCCCTAATTACCAAATCCTAGATATTGGACTTATGGAACTTTAGGATCAAACCCTAAGGGTTAGAATAGATTGCCCACTTTGCCACTAAAAGTAAAAACCAAATGACCAAATTGCCCTTTTAAATATTTTAATGAGGTGGAGTGTAGATCTAGCCCTAGTAAGTGGTTGGTGACCAACTCTAGCTAGCCATGTGCATATAAGCCAAATATCTCAGCCATTTTCACATCCAAGTGCATTGCATCCATGTTTTATATAAGATCAAGAGAGAGAAAGGTTACTAACTTGCTCATTTATACACCAACACTCAACCAAGACTCTCTCAATTCAAAACCTCCGAAATTATCTTGCTAGACCAGTCCTTAATCAAGCCCCACTATCACTTATATCAAATCAGAAAGTCAGATTTAAGAATAGTTCAAGAAAGGTAAACCCTAAGCCAAGAAAATTAAATCTTATATGTTATGTTAGATTTGATGTATGAATGTTTAAATATGTTATATAAGGTGTGAATCAGTGACCTGGGTTGCTAAATAGTGGATCCATAACTTTATATGCTCGAATTTAAGTTTTTACAAAATCTAGGAAATTTTCAAAAGTGGTCTGACAACCGAATGTCAGACCACATAGATCTATATCTGGTTATCATTTTTGTTGTTTAAATGTTTAAACAAGTAGTATTTTAGAAGAACTTTGATCTGGACTTGAAATCATGCTTAGATCATGCACAGATTTCATTTTATTGATGGTCAAGAGCCGTTGACCGGCCATGACTGGGCGTTTCTGGGTAACCCAAAAACTGCCCAGAAAGGTCTGATAACGGTTTCAAGCGCTTAAATCTGTCAGTGTGATGTTGTTTTGATTCTGTTGTTGTAACTAGCTTGTAGTTTGTTATATATACTACTTATTCATGCTCTTAGAATACCAAAACAATAAACAGGTTTCTTGCTGTAGACGGTCAAACCAAGCAAGAAGTTCACGAAATGACATGGTTTTACCTAGAAAACTTAAATCGTGACTTCTGACATGGTTTGACCGGGTTAGATGTAGCGTTTGTGTTGTTGTTATGATGATGTTATCTAATTGATCTGTACACCTACATGTTTTCTACACACTGAAAGCTTAAGATCACAAAAACATTACAAGCATAGTATATAGTGGTGGCCCAAAGTAAGACCCTCGAACTGTTCTTCATTTTTGGGTAACCCAGAAATGAAGAACGGTCTTTGACAGCCACTTTGATGGCTTAGATCTCCTTGTTGTGATGTGTTATGACTTAGATGATAATTGGATCTTGTAGTGTTACAACAATACTACAATGTCACCGTCTTAGTTAGCTCAGATCCTGATTAGACAGGGAATTAATGATGGGCAAACACGACCCCTTGAACACTGCCTTGTCAGTGTTCTTAAGCTCAAGAACACCAACAGTGACATAAAGTGTCGCTATAGCCTATAGCGATGGTTTCTATTAATTTAGTTTTCTAATTTCTGAAAAATGATTAAAAATAGAAATAAATTCTGAAAATCATTAAAAAATAGTAAATAAATTCCAAAAATTATAAAATCAATTTTAAAAATTATTTTAAGTCATAAAAATTAACTTTTAATAATTTGGCATATTTTCCATAAATATTAGTAATTATTTGAACATTATTTATTTAATAAATTCATTAAATAAATTAATTAAAAATAATTTTATTATATTAAAAATCATTTTAAATGATAATGAGGTATTTAATAATATTTTAAGTTGTAAAATATAACTTTCAATATTTTAAAGTAAATTTAATTAATTATTTAATACTAATGATATTAATTTTATTTAATTATTATATTAAATAAATAGATTAAAAAAATTTATTGATTTAAAAATCATTTAAAAAGGATATAAATAGTTTAAAAATATTTGAAGTAATTATAAATGAATTTTAATATTTTAGTGAATAATACCTTAATATTTTAATATTAATGGTAATTGTTTAAAAATGATTTTAAATGTTTTAAAAATCATTTAAGGGTAATATTAATACTTTAAAAATATTTTGAGTTATTATAAATAACTTTGATATTTTGGCAATGGTTGCATTAATATTTTAATATTATTTAAATATTAATGATAATAGAATTATCTAATATTTAAATCAGTTAATAATAATTCTAGAGTTTAAAAAATTGTGATAAATTATAATAATTATTTAAAAATTATTATAAGTCATTTATAAATAATATGACTGGTATTTAAAATATCCAGGATAATATTGAACTACATGATAGAGTTTTTAACTCGATAATTACCCAATAAAGCCGTCGGTACACCGAAATGTTACCGAAATTGATCCAAAACTATATAGTTTGACTATATGAATGTCTGTTTATGATCCAATGGCTGATATAACTATGTGACTATATGATTAGGTTATGGGTTGACTGTAAATAACAGTACTATGTGTTATGATATGTTATTCTAATCAATAGAATAATCTTAAAAATGTTAGGTCGTTGAATTAAAGATAGAACTAAGTTATGTAAGCAGCAGATCAGGCAAGTATTCTAACTTTACATTTACTTTATGCAATGGATATGAGTAAGAAAGTTTCAGAATTATATTATCGTTGTGTCAGATTATTAACTCTATTGATATTGATTATGTACTCAAATATTCGTATTCATGCAAGTTCTCGAACTTTATTCGTACATTGTTTATCAATACAGTATTACTATTAGATTCAGATATATCTATTCTGTTCGTAAATTCCTCACTTGGATAATTATTGAACATGTTAATATATACTTATTGATTTCCAATGCGTATATCTTAATTGAAAGTCGTCTAAGCTATTTGTCTCGGCTAGACACATATTTAAAAATATCTTTGAATATGATAGAACCTTATTGATATCCAATCTAATTATTTTGGTTTGGATTTCCGACTAAGTATGAATATCCCGAACATGGGAAAACTTTTGTGCGCCTGAGGCGGATATGATGAACGAGAATATCGTTCTGGTATGTAGTATTGATCAATACAGGGCATAACTAGTTGATCACCCCCCGTGCCTGTAAGTTATGACGATTTATAGATAAAGTTCTGTTTGACCTTTTTAAAAACTGAAAACTATGTTCATAATCTATCGACTGCTATCTATTTATAGTCAGTACATAGTTTCAAAATTTGAAGTAGAAATGTTATGTTGTTTAGTGTTGCTTCAGTTTACTTCATAACTATTACTTCGTTCTTGAAGTGTCGTTCAAAGAAAATATTTAATTCTTTCAGCTAACGTTTATTGATTGATATTACTTGTTGGGCGCTCAAATACTCATTCTTTCTTAATTTAAATGTTTTCAGCTATGTATGATCGACCTGAAGGTTCAGGCAAGAACAAAGGGAAAGGAAAGCTAGCAGATTAAGTTGTGTTATCTTATGTAATAGCTAGACTTAAATAAGATGATGATATTTATTATTTATTATGTAATGAAATATTTTAAAGGTCGCGTACCTGGGAGTTAGACAACTCTGATATGTAAATTAAGTTTGATATTTATGACATTATTATTATTATTTCGCTCAAAGAAATGGTATCGTGAAGCACTGAGTTCGGGTTTCAAGCACCTAAATTTGGGGGCGTCATAGGTTGGTATCAGAGCTTTAAGGTTAGAAACCATAGGTGGAATAGGCCTTAGGCTATAAACTTAGGGCAGAGGAAAACGTTGAGAATACAAATAACTCGTATAGAGTTTTAAGGGAGTTGAATTAAATAAATTCATCGTAAAATAAAATAAAAAATAACTTATATAAAACTATTACTTGTTGTGTGTATATATTATATACTAATATAGAGAAATTATGTGTAGATGTTAGGTGAAAAAGGATTAGGGTACCTTCGGATCGTAAAGAAGGAGTCAATCTCCATAACCAAGCCAATATCAAAGCCAATAGCTGAAATAAAGGCTTACGTTGAAGATAACCTTGATGAGGTGATCATTTTGGAAAATATAGTACTGGACCCAAAAATGGTGGAACTAACAGATAGTGATTCGGACACCGTCAGATTAAAGTAATCAATCTGGACCGTTCATGGATTAGTTACTATGCATTCTATTTTTCTATAAATAGCAGCTCATTCCTTCATTATTTCTTACGAATTCACTGAACTCTAGAGAGAGAAACTATAGAGAGAAACTATAGAGAGAGAGAAGAAGAGTATTCTGCTACTTAACTACTTCTTTATTTCAGCTCTTCTTTAAA
Organism: Panax notoginseng; assembly: GCA_016801055.1. Taxonomy (NCBI): domain Eukaryota; kingdom Viridiplantae; phylum Streptophyta; class Magnoliopsida; order Apiales; family Araliaceae; genus Panax; species Panax notoginseng. The sequence continues at coordinate 235,427,045 of CM029013.1, read as the reverse complement.
ACGATAAGGGGTGTTATTCTTTCTTATTTATGAAGAGAACTGTTGTTATTCCATTTCTTATTATTCTGTTGGAATAACCTGTATACGCGGTCTACCCTATACTTGGTGACATTCTTCTATTATTCTGTTGGAACATCCTGTCTGTGTGTTTTACACCGGACCTGGTTTCGTTTTTATTATTATTCTGTTAGAACATCATGTCTGTGTGTTTTACACCGGACCTGGTTCCGTTTTTATTATTATTCTGTTGGAACATCCTGTCTGTGTGTTTTACACCGGACCTGGTTCCGTTTTTATTATTATTCTGTTGGAACATCCTGTCTGTGTGTTTTACACCGGACCTGGTTCCGTTTTTATTATTATTCTGTTGGAACATCCTGTCTATGTGTTTTAAACCGGACCTGGTTCCGTCTTTATTATTATTCTGTTGGAACATTCTGTCAATGTGTTTTACACCGGACCTGGTTCCGTCTTTATTATTATTCAGTTGGAATATCCTGTCTGTGCGTTTTACGCCAGAACCTGGTTCCATTATTTATTATTCTGTTGGAATAACCTGTCTGTGCGGTCTATCGCATGCATGGTGATTTCTTTTGTTATTCCATTCTTTATTATACTCAGTTGGCTAAGTTTTGACTTTTATACTCCATGAAATTTGTGGAATATCCTTGATAATTGCGTTTCATTCAGTATCTTTTCATGAAAATATTCTTCTAAGCATTCTTGAATTTTACTCCACAAAGCAGTATCATGTTGACAATTTGGACGTTGTTAATTCTTGGATAAATTAATTCTTGAACTTATTTTATTGAATTCTTATATTATTGTCATCATCCTCATGTTTATAAAATGTTGAAAGTCATCTGTGTCCTGTAGTGCATAGATGAACTTGGTATGATTATGACCAGGGATTATTCGGTATAATCATGACCGTAATGTTACAAATAATGTGGTAAAAGTCCTCATTGGCCCGTAGTGCATTGATGGACAGTTGTTGGCATAATCATGACCATTAATGAATACATGAATATCCTTGGCCGTAGTATACCACGAACGGGCTTCTCCAGTCAGACTCTTTTGGAAGAGCTGCATTCTAAGCTTCTCGTCCTCTACAAAAGATCCAAGTTCTCCAACGAACACCTTCAAATGTGTGTAAGGATCTCCTAACCCATCATATTTTTTGAAATCAGGAGTTTTGAACTTCTCTGGATAATGAACACCAGGGAATATATAAAGGTCAGCATATGATACACTTCCATGTGCTCCAATTCCTTTGATAGAACGAAGGGTTTCTTCCATTTGAAGGACCTTTTTCTTGATGTCACCGGTGTCTAGATCTCCTTTGAGATGGGTGGTATCATGAATTTTGTTGGTTGTATCCAACTGGAGCGTAGGTACTGTAATGGCTTGATCAGAACCCTGGGTTCCTCCTTGTATAGAGGATTCAGCATGTATAGGTATCTTCGTACCTTGAGTAGACTGATGTAGTTCTTTAAGCAGAACAACCAAATCTATAATTTATTTACTTAATCCGTCAAATTCTTCACAAGAAACTAGATTAGACTGGTCAGATGAAGACATGATTGGCTGTAGGCCTGTGGCCTTTTTGGATTTTGACCGGGTAATAGGTTCGAATGCTTCCCTGCGATAAAACTTGCATAGTTTAGTATTAAGAATTGTGTAAATGTTTACATGCTATGTGATGTGTCCGTTTTAGGATTATTATCCTGCAAAATGGATGTTAGCTGTTTGTAATACAGGATAACATGTTAATTTAAATATGCACATTTTTTTTCATATTTCTCATTACATGGAGATGAATATGGAATGAAATTACGAGTAATTGACTTTACGAGTAATTTGAAATGAGAAAGCATGAAGAGACTTTCCTCCGCGTTTGGTTTATCAGAGGCTGACCTATCTTAGGTTTTTCTCGTGGCTTTTTGGCATGAAGGTTCCAAAATCATCGCAATTTACTCAACAAGAAGTTAATCCGGTCTTTCAACTGGAGCGAATTTGGGTGGTACCTTTCTTGAGCCTCATTGGAATTAGTCTTCCTACAAGTCCAATAATCAAACACCGACAGGATAGCCTCCTGGTGGAGGAACCACACAGCATACATTCACATACAACGTGTCTCATCGTTTAAGAAAATGATGACATGTGCGAAGCACTAGTATCACAGATAGATATATTGCAGTGCAGTAAAAATGTATTCATACACATTCATCAAATGTAAATATAATATCCACACACAAGCATATAACAATTTTGAAAAGCTTGTAATAGCAGCTTAAGTCCTCTTACTGGAGTCTCCAGCAAAGTCGCCACCTGTCGACGTCGGAATTTTTACTTGTCCCTTTTCTAGTCTTGTTCTTTTGTGTTCCTATTTTAGGTGAGATTTGTTTAAAAAAATAAGCAAAAAAGGTCAGACATGTGTAATGTCGACGATGGACTGTTAAGAGTTGCCAGTTGGTTTTTTAACTGGTTGTACCAACACAACCGAGAAAAGATTTGCACATTGACCCAGTGATGTGACACTGCTAAACGGGTCTGTGAAATCGAGATTCATTAAGGTCCGGGGACTTGCTTATGCGGAGGGAAGGTGTTAGGCACCCCCCGACATCTATGTTGCCATGGTGACTGCCACTTTTCATGAAAATGTTATATGAATGTGTGTGTGTGTGTGTGTGTGTGTGTGGGTCAATGTGCTATTATTTGGAAGTAATGCTATGCCTCGTTTGCACCTATATACAAGGGTTTGAATTTGTCTAAAAATTCAATTTTAAACAAGATATAACAGTGATGTTTTGTAAAAAGAGGTTTTTCAAACCCTGTGCTTAATAGTAATTGAGGCCTTTGATACTTCTATTTTTTTAAATGTTCAGCTTGATTGTTTTTATTTTTGAGATGCGAAGCATCTTCGAGAAAATAATGTACAAAATAGTGTCGAACTCCTCGTGGGTATGAAAACCATCTGAGGAAATCCAAACAACGTGAATAATTTACAAGCTGCTTACAGCTAAAAATTTCCATCACAGGAACCGAATCTAGATTCAATAGACTGAATTTGTGATCACATGATTTCTAGGCTCACATGATGCCGCAATTGATGTGAAAGCAGTAAGCAGTTATATATATATATATATATATATATATATATATATATATATATATATATACAGACATGATCAACCACCACGAAGCACCTTCATGAGGGATCGAAAATGTAAATATATAAAAGCGATATATATATATATATATATATATATATATATATTGACATGATCAACCGCCACGAAGCACCTCTATGGGGGATCAAAAATATAAATAAAGCTGTAAAAGCGATCAACCGCCACAGAGGAAACTCCAGGCGGGATGAAATGTATAGAAAGCAATAAAAACGCTCAACCGCCACGAAGTAAACTCCAGGAGGGACGAATATATATATATATATATATATATATATATATATATATATATATATATATATATATATAAAGCAAATAAACACTCCAGACATAAGTCTAGGCTCAATCGAGGCATAACTCGATAATATATAGTATATATATATATATATATATATATATATATATATATATATATATATATACAATCTGAAATGAAATCACGGAACGAAGTCCGGGCATACACACGCAACACGACTCTCAACGTGAAGAACGATGTGTGCAAAGATGAAGAGAAAGGCTTTAAAGTGTGTAGGAAGGCTTACAGTGGGCTACCAAAGAAGACTTCTATAGCTTTAAGTGGATGAACACTCGGCTCCCACCGGTAAAAAGTAGCTATATATGAGCTTACAAATGTTAAAAATGAGAAAGCACTCAGTTTAGGGTGTGTACAGAGCAAATTAGACAGGGCTTTCTCGCCTTTTTCTCTTTCAAAATGGCCACCCCAAGCCCTCTATTTATAGAGGGGGGAGTCGCAGGTGTACATGTGGCTGCCCGGGGTGCTCCGTGCTCTACGGGTCCTTCTGTCTCGAAGTAGGTGCACGCGTGCAACGTGATGTCCGCTTAAACTTTCAGAACTTTAATCCGGACATCCGACTGAGGTGTGTAAGACCTATTTCGGATCGCCGTTGACGAGAGTTACGTAATGACATGGGATTAGAGGTTGTACGAAGTCAGGAAGATGACACCATTCCCTCCGGTCTTCAAGCATCAAATTCTATCTGTTATCCTGCGTAATAGTCACTCGGGATTAGACTTCCTTGCTTCTTGTGAGACATTGTTGTGTAGAAATATATGTATGAGATGTTGAGACGGCATGATATAGCGTCAAGGTGGCAAGATGACTTTGCCCCTCACCGGGGTTATATCCGGTTTGGGCTGATAAAGCAGACGTTTCTCAGGGTTATCTCTAAGATTGGACTGCTGCAAGTGTTGAAGGTCCTCAGTGTCATCTCTGAGGTGTGCCTATCTTCCCGAGGTCATCTCCAGGTCTTGTACCGAGTTCCTCGGTGTGAGTACCGAGTGTTCTGAAGCTGCTTGCATGGCTTTGAAACAAGCATTTCTGGGGTTATCTCCGAAACTACGACTGCATTCCTTAGGGTTATCTCCATGGTTGGCGCTACTATTCCCGGTGTCAGGACTGAGACTGAATATCTCGGGGTTATCTCCGGGATAAATCGATCTTCTCCGGTGGAATTTCTGGTATTGGAACTGCAGGCCTCGGGGTTATCTTCGAGGTTAAAACTGATACTCCCAGTAGTATCCGGACTGGATATAAGTTGTCTTCCAGGGTTATGTCTGAAAGATAAATCTGCCCTCCTGCCATGTCAGTAACAGGTGTACAGAAAATTTTGAATGTCTACAGGTGTCTTGAGACTGGTTTCTGTAAGTAGATGTGGAGAGGAGTGTGGCTTTCCTCTCTGAGTTTGACCGCACCATTGATGGTCTCCAGTATTCCTTTGTATGGGGGAGCCCAGTTAGTTCCATCTCTTATGGATTGGTGTTTCACTTTGAGGAATCGACCGCAGCTTAGATAGTCGTCGATTCTCCCATTTACATGGGGAGGTCAGGTAGTTCCATCCCTTTGGTCTGAAGCCGATGAAAAGTGGTGGATTGAATGATGATCCCAGTACCGTTGACAAGTTTTTGTGTTTTGGTAGGGGGTAAGACCGAACCATGATTGGCTACCTACGTACTCCAATTGAAGAGGAGATCAGGTTTGCGTAGTTCGAACCTGGTGTAAGAGGTTCAACGTTGTTTGTGGAAAAAGGGTGTAGAAATGTTTTTGTTTTTTTTTATTTTTGTAGGGAGAAGGGTGTAGAAATATTTTTGTTATTTTTGTTTCATTGCGACCAGACCATATAAAATGGCTGCCTACGTACTCCTATGTATCAATTAGATCAGGTCGGCGTAGTTTGCCCCATGTGTAGGGCGGTTTGCAGCCAATGAAAAGTTTGATCCCATGTTCAGGACAAACTGTGAGGGGTAGAGTTTGATCCCACGTACAGGACAAAATGCAGGTGTGAAAAGTTTTAATCCCTGATGGGACAAAACTGCGGGTGTGAAAAGTTTTGAAGGCAAAGTTGTGTGAAGGATCTACTAATTCAGAACCAAGCTACTGGTTGGAAAAGTGTGTTTGTCCCTGATGGGGGCAAATAAGTGTGAAAAAAGGTTGTATGTAGTGAAGGGTTATAAAACCTGAAATGACTGAGGATCTGCTAATCCAAAACCAGGATGTTTGCTTGTTGGTAACCTCAGACATAGTACCGTTTCACGGTGTCCGAGTTGATGAGCTGTAAAAATTCATCACCGTACATTTCCTGTAATGGGAGAGCACCTCCTGTCAATATGTCCTTGACAGCAAACGGGCCTTCCTAGTTCGGGGAAAATTTTTCTTTAGACTGATCTTGGTTGTCAATGATCTTCTTTAAAACCAAGTCGTGTTGTTTGAACTGCCGTAGCCAGCCTTTTCTGTTGTAGGATCTGGCGATCCTTTGTTGGTATAACTGACCATGGAAAATAGCATCACTTCGCCTTTCGTCTATTAGAGACAATTGGTGATACCTGTCTTGCAACGATTGGTCTTCACCCAGCTGAGCGTCTATCAATACTCTGAGGGATTCCATTTCCACCTCTATGGGGAGCACTGCTTTCATCCCTTAGGTTAATGAATAGGGGTTGCCCCAGTGGAAATGTGCATTGATGTTCTATAGGCTAACAGAGTCAGAGGCAATAAGTTAGGTCATCCTTTATGATTGGCAAACATCTTTTGCATGATCTTTGTAATGTTTTTGTTAGCCGCTTCCACAATACCATTCATCTTTGGACTGTAGATGACGAAGTTGAGATGTTTGATGTGGAATTTACTACATAAATCCTTTATCATTTTGTTGTTGAGGTTCTTAGCATTGTCTGATACAATTACCTCTGGTTGTCCATATCGATAAATGACATTGTTTCTAATGAAAGCAATGATGACTTCTTTGGTAACCTTGGGGAAGGAGGCTGCTTCTACCCACTTGGTGAAGTAGTCGATTATGGTGAAGATAAACCGATGTCCATTATTGGCTTTGGGCTCGATGGGCCCGATCACGTCCATTCCCCACATTGAGAAGGGCCAGGGCGAACTCATATTATGGAGCTCCCTTGGAGGGGCGTGGATAGCATTCCCATAAATTTGGCATTGGTAACATCTCTTGACGTGATCGTCACAATCAGCCTTGAGGGAGAGCCAATAATGCCTTGTTCTGAGGATCTTTTTAACAAGTAAGGGGCCGCTCATGTGTGGGCCACATACTGCACCATAGATTTCATCCATGAGCCTCTGAGCTTGGTTTTTGTCCAGGCATTTGAGAAGACCTAGTCCAGCATCTCTTTTGTATAGTGCGTCTCTGCTCAAGTAGAATTTCATAATCATTCGATGGATCCGTTTTCTTTCAGCTGGACTCGCCTCAGCGGGTGTAGATCCATCTTGTAAGTACTCCTTGATATGCTGATACCAAGGGTGATGGATGGGAGATAGCTCATCCGATACTTCTCCAATGTAGTTCCCATAGGTTGTGCCTTTTGTCGGGTAAATGTGATGGTTGGCATGCATTCCTTATCAAGTATGTTGATCAAGGAGGCCAAGGTTGCTAGCGCATCAGCAAAATCATTCCTATTCTGAGGAATGTGGAGAAAGGTTATTTCTTCAAACTCTGAAATTATCTATAGAACCTACCAATGGTAAGGCAGCAAATGTAGACCTTTGGTGTGATAGATTCATGTGGTTTGTCTGATTACTAATTCAGAATCTCCAAAGACAGTTAACCGTCTAATGCCCATTGATTGAGAAAGTTTTAGCCCCATGATACAGCCTTCATACTCAGCTGTGTTGTACTCAGCTGTGTTATTTATGTTGGCAAACTGCAATTTGACGGCAACAGGATACTGCTCCCCCATAACGGATACTAGAACTGCTCCAACTCTAGAACCTTCCATGTTTATAGCTCCATCAAAATACATCTTCCATGTTTGGCGTGCATCGTACTGATGGTGTTGCTGAACTGTCATTACCCATTCATCGGGGAAGTACGTTTCCCAGGGTTTAAAATCCCCTGAAGGTGCGGCAGCCAGTTGATCCGCAATTCCTTAACCTTTGATGGACTTTTGCGTCACGTAGACGATATCAAATTGTTGTAGAATCAACTGCCATTTGGATAGTCAACAATTTAGAATGGGTTTATTGAACACATACTTGAGAGGATCCATGCGGGATATGAGATGGGTTGTATGACCATGGAGGTAATGATGTAACCTCATGGAAGCCCATGCTAAAGCGCAACAAGTTTTCTCAATCAGAGTGTATCTGTGTTCACTGCTGCTGAATCCTTTGTTGAGGTAGTAGATAGTTCGATCTTGGCCTCTATCGTCTTTATGTCCCAGCATGCAGCCCATGGCGTTGTCATTAATGGACAGGTACATGAACTTGGGAATATCATCCCTGGGTGGTACCAAAATAGGAGCGCTGACTAGCTGTTCTTTGATTATAAGGAAGGCTTTCTGGCACTCATCATTCCATTTCATGGAGGAGTTCTTCCTTAACAACTTGAAGATAGGCTCACAGGTTGCTGTGAGTTGGGATATGAATCTGCTAATGAAGTTGATTCTTTCCAAAAATCCCCGTATTTCCTTCTATGTCTGAGGAATGGGCATTTCTGTAATGGCCTGGATTTTGGTGGCATCCAGGTTAATCCCCTTGTGACTGACTAGGAATCCTAGCAACTTGCCTAATTTGACGCCAAAGGCGCACTTGGCTGGATTCAACTTTAAGTTGTACTTACGCAACCTGTTGAAGAGCTTTATGAGATGGTTTAACTGGTCTTCCTCCCTTCGGGACTTGACAATGATGTCATCCACATAGATCTCTATCTCCTTGTGCATTAAATCGTGGAAAAGAGCCATCATGGCTCGTTGGTAGGTAGCTCCGGCATTGATGAGGCTGAATGACAACCATCTGTAGCAAAAGGTTCCTCAAGGCGTGATGAATGCAGTTTTCTCACGATCCTCTTCAGCAACCATGATTTGATGGTACCCCACAAAGCAATCAGCAAAGGAGTACATGCCATATTGAGCAGTATTGTCAATGAGAATGTGGATAAATGGCACGAGAAAGCTATCTTTAAGGCAAGCTTTATTCATATCCTGGTAATCCACTTAAACTTGCACCTTTCCTCCTAGTTTAGGAATGGAGACTATGTTGGATAGCCATTCAGGGTATGTGGACACCATGATAATGTCGGCTTGAAATTGTTTCACAATTTCTTCTTTAACCTTTAAACTCCACTCAGGTTTTAATCGCCTGAGCTTCTGCCTGACTGGCTTGAATCCTTCTTTAATTGGAAGGCGATGAATGACTATGTCAGTAGACAAACTGACCATGTCTTCATGAGACCATACAAACACATCCTAAAATTGGGTCAATAGTGTAACCATGTCATTCCTTTGGTTTGAAGGAAGGTCCGTACCAATATGGATTAGTTTAGGGCTTTCTAAGGTTCCGAGATTGAATGAAGTGGTTTGATCAAGGTTTGGTTTGGGTTTGTCTTTGACCCATTCTTTGATCTCCTGAGGTATCTCAATGTCCTCTTATATTTCCATCAAGTCTGAGTCCAACTTTTAATCAAAGTTACAGTCCTTGTGGAGAAAAGGCACCTCATCAGCAAGTATATGTACATCTATGTTCAGAGTCCCTTGTCGACAAATGTAAGGAGTGCTGCTCCAATTATCGAGGGTGAAGTCCTGGTGGATAGCAGTGATGAAGGGGTTGTTATCGTCCTCCTTCTCCCGAATGATGACCATGATATCTGGACAATCATCATCTGGGGTGACCTTGTTTGTACTGTCCGTGTGGACTATGATGTGAATGTTTGATAAGCGCCTCATAATGTCCTGCTTTCGCTTCTGGTCCTCTTCCTCCGCCTCCGGATCTGGTATCAAAACTTCTTTTCCTTTGACTGGTATTGGCTTAGAAAATAACATAGTCATTATATGGGTAGGAACCTTTACTGAAGTTTGTACAGGGTCATCCTTTGCAGGTTTGAATAATCGCCGTGTGGCTGAGGATGAAGGAACCTATTTGTGCTTATGAGGATTCCTGTGACTGGAACTAGCAGAATAGCCTAGTCCGGCTGTCCCTATTTGACTGGGAACTTGAATTGGGCGCTTGATGCCCTGATGGTCTTTGCCCAACCCTTGTCTAGGTTGATAGCCCAAAGATATCATCTCTTGACTTGCCGACATTACCTCGGCGGAAACTCTGGGTATCAGAGGTGGTGCCCCAATAGGATGGTAGTGAGTGTTGCTCACCTCCAGGGCCTGCAAGCTGATAGGTTCAACTTATGCATTAAAATTGATGAGGGGTATCTCACCCTGTTCAGGACATTCCGGCTCAGCATTAACAGTGACTAGGTTATTGTTAATGATGTATTTGAGCTGCTGATGAAGGGTGGACGGGACGGCTCTAGCCATATGAATCCACGGTCTTCCTAAAAGCAGGTTGTATCCTGTAGCTATTTTGAGCACATGGAAGGATACGCAGAAGGTATGTGAACCAATCTCCACAGGTAATTCAATCTCTCCGATAGCATTTCGTCGGGATCCGTCGAAAGCTTTGATAATTGTATGGCTTCTTCGGATTCTGTTAAGATTGATATTCATCTTCTCCAAGGTGGCATAAGGGCATATATTAAAGGATGATCCTCCATCGATCAATACTCCTACGACCACATATCCGGAGGACATTACCGCTATGTGTAACGGCTTGCAATGGCCCGTCCCTTCGGGAGGTATATCATCGTTAGTGAAAGATATCACATTGTTATTAAAAATGTGATCCACCAGATGCTGGAAATTTTTAACATCTACTCACTTAGGCAATTGGGCTTCTTCCAAAACCCTGAGTAAGACCTTTCTGTGATCTTCGGAAGAGAAAACCAAGTTTAGTATGGAAATTTGTTGTGGAGATTCTCTTAAGCTTGAAACCACCTTAGCTTCATTATGTCCCATAGTACGGAGGAATTCTTCGATTTTCTCCATGGGCAATTTCCCCTTTGACTTGATGGTAGGCTTCATCACCCGTTGGGGAAGATATAATGGATTTTCCTTCGACACTGCAGCAGTTGTGTGGGATGTGGATCCTTCAACCTCTCCATAATTCCATGGAACTTTCTGTAGGCTGACAACAAGATATTGTGGTCTGAATGGTAAAATGATTGGCTCTGGCGCAGCCACTTTCAAAGGAGTTTCAAAACCACCTTGACCTGAATAGGTTGAATTGTATGTGAGGGGGTAGCTGAATTTGTCTCAGAAGATATGACTGCTATGACTTCCTTCCACTTTGTAGGCAAAGCGTCCCCACTCTCTAGTAAAACAGTGTTATCGTCTACCAGCTGTAGGACACCGCTGTTAATTAAGTTCTGAATAAGGTGGCGGAGTGCCCATCATTCTTCTGTCCTATGACCGCGAGAGTGGGAATGGTATTGGCACACTCCATTAAAATCAAACCGCCTTAAATGCGGGCTGAGTGGAGGTAACAGAGCTGTGATTCTTCCTTCATTTACCAGCATCTGAAATATCTCTTCCATCGGTTGGCCTAGGTATGTAAATTCCCTTTGATTGGCTAAGTCCCGACGGGCTTTGACATTTGCCCTTTTTACAATTTTATCCTCCAGTGTTTCATTTTCTGGAGTACGCATTGGAGTATATGTAGCAAGAGGAAGGAGGCTTGCATGCTCCTGGCTGAATAATTGACGTGTGACTTGGTGTTGATTGACCACCAGTTCTGCCAATCGGATGAGTTGCTCGCTCAGAGCATTCATTTTTCGTTCCATCATAAACTGGAACTTTGCACAGTCCCACTTGTCAGCACTGTCCTTGCTGGTTTGGGAAGAGCCACCAATGGAATGGGAATTCTGTTCATTACTCCAATTAATCATGTTAACCTCTTCTTCTTTGTGTTGAGGAAGAGGGTTGTCTTGCACATGAGGTTGGTCAGGTTTAGCTACCACGATCTCACCGTTATCAATCAAATCCTGGATCTTGTGTTTCAAGGCCCAGCAATCCTGAGTATCATGACCTGGAGCTCCAGCATGATAAGCATATTTTCGGCTAGCATTGAAACCCTTCCCATTCGGGTTGGCCGATGGAAGAAGATGGGTAATTTTCTTCTGAGTTGTCAGAAGATTGAGAATGTTCTCGAGTGAGTCCCCTAAAGGTGTGAACACTCGAGTTCGTCTGACTTCTCCGTTATTTGGTAATGGAGGGTTTGAAGACTGCGCTTGAAAGGGGGAGTAATTTCTCCTCTAGATAGGCATATTCTGACTGCCTTTTCGACCTTGTAGTATCAATGAAACATCCTCCTCTTTCTTCTTATGGACCCTCCGGGAGTTGTTTCCATAATTTCTGGGCTGAATGTGCTCAGCAAACAGCTTTCAGAGCGGCTAGGTCTTGAATCTTTCCTGATTTTAAACCCATCTCAGCCATTTCTCCATGTTTGATCATTTCGAAGAATGGTTTGCTAATGCCAGCTGTTGGGTAAAATCTAATTACGCACAACACGCAAGTATACGTGGTCAACAAGTAATATAATAGTAAGTAGAGTATCGTTCCCACAGAGACTTTAATAAGAAATTAACCCTCATAATTACCAATCTCCTATTAATCCATTTTATTAAACTAATCAATTTCCAGCTTGCAACTAAAAATATTAAAAATGTTAAAATCACCAAACAATCAACAAACCCTAAAAATTGAATTTCAAACAAAAATTGGAGAATTAGGCTTCTGACTTCACTTTAAGCATCACTTTGATTATTACACATTTACTCCAGTTTAACTCATTATCCCAGTTTATTAATTAAGAACACGTATGTAGAACTAGCCACCTCTCGATGTACTAATACCGTATTAATTTCAATCCACAATTAAGATAGAATCAAGTTAAACACCTTAATCAACTAACTCACTATATCTCTATGTGAATTATAATTAAAGAAGGTTTAAGTTCAAGTTCTTTATCCGATTACATGTGATGTCAAGCATATCTCTTCCCTAACATTCATCAAGATTCTGTTCATTCACAAAATTCAAGAACACATGCTATATTAACTATGTCTAGACTCATATTTCATCTCTCGAGTTCATACAAGTCCACAAAGAACTGTTGATCAGGCAATTCATAAATTCAAGCTTGAATTAATATAGATAAACTGGATAATAGCTTATTAAACTAAAATCAAAGATTACACAATCATCGTTTCACTTAAAGATCCATCATAAGCCTAAAAAGAAAATTAGTTCATCATAAATGAAATAATAACTGAATAAATTAAAGATATCATCTTTCAATTACAAATATAAAACAAAAGTAGAAGAATAAAGCAGAACACCCTTCACTTTAGCCTTAATCCGCAATCAATATGAAAGTCCCTTCAAAATCTTCACTTCAATCTTGATATGAAAATCTGTAAGTAATCTCTGAAAATCGTCTTGTCTCTCGTTCATCTTGTTGGTCGTTGCTCAATATATATCTAATCAATGAATTCTGGTCGAAGCCCCATGTTTTTTAGAGTCCATACGCCATACCATCACTTAAAATCCATATACTAGCAGTGTTTCAAACAATTAAGGACAGTCAGGTTTCGGCACCCCCTGCCCCGGCGGGGGTATATACATGGGAAACGCCCGCCCCGGCGGGCTAGGCTCCTGTCTCGTGAGTTGAAGACCCCCCCCGCCCCGACGGGGGTGTAAGGCTAAAACAGACCCTCCCCGGCGGGCTATCACACTGACTTTTGACTTTGCTTGTTCTTCATAATTGCTAAAATGTTGCTTCAAATGCCTCCTTTCTTTATCACTTGCCACACCAACCACCCTACACACAAAATAACAAATAACAAGTAAAAACAACCATAAAAACAAGGAATTAACACCGATTAAGCTTGGATTAGGCATCGATTCGCGGATATAAAATCCACTTTATCAAAATCCCTCAAACTTGAAACGTGCTAGTCCTCAAGCACAAAAAAACTAACATGCGTTGCAATGAGATGTAATGAATCTAACTATATGTCAACGAATCCAACAGTATCATAGAATCAAATTTTTTCCTTCGGCCTCAGAGAAATCGAGCAAACACTACAACACCTCATCACCGATATAATGTGTGTGTGTGTGATCAACATCTATGTTAACTGATACTAATTCAAATTCAATACATAACCAATCTCTTATTAGGAATCATACCGAATAAACTCAAAAATTTCAAAAACAGATGAGTTCCAACTAAAATCAAACATTTACCAAGATCAAGGGTCAACATGGGATACTTATGCTTTATTTTCCATCCACTGGGGCTTTTTGCTCTTATTTCCCATTTTATTAAATTATTTTTATACACATGGCTATGCAATGTCTTATTCCCTTAGGCTTTTCAATGCTACCTTAACGAACTTTCTACCAATGACTCCCAGACCATTAAGACCTTAGTGCGCTAGGTGTAAAGACAATCCCATCGGGCTTACTTACTCAAGTAACAAAGGCCACAAAACTAGACAAGCACGCTACGGTGTTTATTCATACTTTTTTTTAGATAGCTTATGTACCCCAAATATTCCCCCAAACTTAGGTTCTTGCCTAATTCTTTGTCTTCACCGCCTATTCTTTTCATTTTATGATTTACACTAGCATTATCCTTTAGAAACTATTTATGCATCAATTTAAACTACTCAGTCGACATAGATGTTATTAACGTGCTACCCTTTTTATAATAGTTTCAAACATGCTCAAGATTCAATTCATAACTCAAAATTACATCATGGTTCTAATACTGGGTACTGCATTTATCTACTCAATCCCAATCTCATCATTGGCCAAAATAAAAATGAATTACAATAAATGTTGGACATATGCAAAACAACACAAGTCTCACTACAAATTTTTATTTTTTTTATATCAAACATAACATAACATAATGCAAAGCAAAAACTATATGCTCCTAAGCTACTATACAACTATATGATTACATGAATGCAACATTAAAACTCCTAAAACTACTCATGCAAACTAAACGTGCAATACAAATTGTGACGCCCCCAAAATAGGTATACAACACCCATTCTGAGTTGCCAAAATACATGGTACAGAAAGCAAACTACAACTTCAATAATACAATTGTCGTGCAAAATACGACAACGCATACTGTGAGTTTAAATACAAATATTGTCTTTTGGACAATATCCACACTCAAATAAATCCTCATTACAATTATTCAAACACTATTTTACAGAAATAGTGAGGACTGCTAAAACATCTTTCTAGAACCATCACTCCATACCCCGACTAGATCCTGTTATGTTCTCACCTCCTGAGAAGAAAAATGGAACAAAAAGGAAAAGGGTGAGCTCAACTAGCCCAGTAAAGAATATTATGACTAAGATAATATACAACAAATTATCGTTAGTTTTCTACAGGGAAAAATCTGATAGAATATAATCGACAACAAGTTTTAGATCAACAACTGCAGCGGAAACAGCAAACCATTAGAAGAGTCAAGTAGAGAAAGAATTCTACTATCTTCTAAGATTTAAAAGTCCATCATCAATATTTTATCCCTGTAACATCAATTAATAATCATCTTTATCCAAATATTCATCTTTGCACTACAGGCCAAAGATATTCATTTGTATCACCTGTCAGTCATGTTCATCTCAACACCTGTTCATCTTTGCACTACAGGCCAAAGATATTCATCAAGTAATCATACATCTTTGCACTACATGCCAAAGATATTCAGTAATATCATCATTTAAGACTGAGGATGATGAAAAATATCTTAAAGAGAACGAATCCAGTGAGACAGAAGGACAAATATTAGGAATTCGTATAACAGTTTATCCAAGATCAATAATACTTCATAATAATCAATTGTGAAACAGAATTCAAAAATAAAGATCAAAACATGGATACAATCAAAGATAGTAACCATAATAGACATCTTGGACAAAAAGGGAAAATTTTTATTTTTCGGTGAATAGTGCCGTATTCGTGAATAGTACCGTATACGTGAATAGTGCCGTATACGTGAATAGTAACCCCGACACAAAAAGTCCCAAATTTGATAAAAACTCATATCAATATTTCAGCATAATGATATTGAAGAAAATAATATCATTAAGAAGAAAATAATATCCCTTACCTCAAAATATCAGTACTTCTGGTCAGAATACCGGTATAAGGCTGAAAGAAACTTGCTCTAATGAATAGAAATTCTCAAAGTATCTAAATACTCACAAAATACACTCAATAATATAGAGAGAGAAAGAGAGAAAACTTGTTTCTGGTGTGATTTTCAATTATAACTTAGCCCTCTATTTATAAGAAAATGTTATCACGCCGAAGCAGACTTAACCTGCAACCTGATGGCTTTACATGCTACTATTCCCACCCACCACATTTGAATAAAAATCTCAGCACATTTCTTCACCAACCAAGAGTGGGGCCCACCAATTCTAGAATTTTCCATCAAAATGATAAACTCCAAAAATTCAACAATTTCTGAACCAGTCATCTCGTAAAATTCATAATAAATCATACGTTCATTTTTAACGGTTCAAAATTTGTGGACATATACTCAACTTATATATGTATAACATATCCAAAAATTACCACGATCCAACGGTCGGATTAAAAATTATAACCCCCGTAAAATATCTCAAAAACCCTGATTTTTAATACCTCCATTCCGACAAAAATATTGATAAAAACCTCAACATTAACTCCTTCATTTTTAACCACAAAAATATATCCATCATTTATATCCATATAAAATAAATATTTCCTTATCATATGAATCAATAATTAATTATTCACAAATAATATTACAGAATCACATTTATGACAACCAGGCCGTTCCCAGGAAAGAGGGGGCTTTTCAATAAGGATTTCTCCTTACTGGCGCGCAATTAGATGACCAAACCTCTCCTTTGACAGAACTTTCTAGACATTGCCAATAATGTTATCTAATAATATTATTCAAATAATATGAATTATTGATCTGATAAAGGAAAATACTGTGCAGCAACAATTATTGAAACAACAATAATATAAAATATCAACGCAGTAATTATTGAATCAATAAAATAAAATATTGAATAATAACTACTGTAACAATTATTGAGTAGTGCCTTCTTACGTAAGAATCAATAATTGGTGCAATACCGTGTGCTACTGTATTTTAACCACCGGGTATTCCAACAGTATTAACGGTAACAACTACGCCGTTATTTATAAATAACTTATACTTGTCGTTTTCTTTATCCAATCGCTTTTCGTTATGGGGCCCACACAAGGCTGCGCCGTCGTACGAATATTCCACGACCAAACGAATATTCCCCGACAAAATGAATATTTTATAACCACTTGCTTATTTTGTAAAATTTGCACATTTCACCCATAACCAAAGTATTATATCAAATTAACCCCTTATTATTCACAATAATATTTAGAGAAAATTTGATTTTATTCATTAATAAGCTGGGGTCTTACAACCTCCCCTCCTTATGAAATTTCGTCCTCGAAATTAACGTACGTACCTGATATTTCGAAAAGGTGAGGATACCTCGCTTTCATTTCTGATTCCAACTCCCAGGTCATTTCTTCAATAGCATGGTTTCTCCACAAAACCTTAACTTGTGGTATAACCTTCGTGCGTAGGACATGCTCTTTCCTATCCAAGATCTTAACAGGTACCTCCTCGTACGTTAAATCTTCAGCTATCTCGTCTGGTTCTAACTCAATAATGTGGTTCGGGTCTTTAACATATTTACGAAGCATAGATATGTGAAAAACATTATGAACACGAGACATGCTTGGAGGTAATGCGAGTCTATATGCCACATTTCCTATTCGCTCAAGAATCTCAAATGGACCAACAAATCTTGGATTGAGCTTTCCTCTCTTCTCAAATCTTGTAACTCCCTTCCATGGTGCAACACGTAATAATACATGATCCCCAATATTAAATTCCACGTCCTTCCGATGAAGATCCGCATAACTCTTTTGTCGATCCTGTGCCTTTTGTATACGTTGTCGAATCGTTTGGATCTTCTCTGTAGTAATGCGTACCAGCTCTGGTCCCAACAATGTTGCTTCACCCACCTCGTCCCAGCATACTGGAGAACGACATTTTCTTCCATACAACGCCTCGAATGGACAAGTTAAACATCTCGAGATAAACTCCGCGATCTCTCTTTTCATATTACTCCACCAAAATGTATGTCGAAGATCGTGATACATTTTGGTACTCCCAGGATGGATTGCAAACGGTGTGTTGTGTGCCTCGATCATTATTCTATGTTTCAAGTCAAAATCGTTAGGAACACAAAGTCTGGAGTTGACTCGAAGTATTCCTTCTTCATCGATTCTTGCTTCTGGAATAGCACCTTCTTGCACTTTCTTCTTCATATGCATCAGCTCCATGTCCGTAGCTTGAGCAGCTTTAACTTTATCGATTAAAGTCAGTTCTACTCGTATATTTGATATCATCATGTGGGTACTTGGAGCCTTCATCTCTATCTCCATCCTTTGCAAGTCATACAAAATGGGCCTTTGTGTTAACAACATTGCACTCGTACCCGCATATGATCTTCTACTCAATGCGTCAGCTACTACGTTTGCTTTTCCAGGATGATATTGGATGGTATGATCGTAATCTTTCAACAGCTCGAGCCAACGTCGCTGCCGCATGTTGAGTTCCTTTTGGGTGAAGAAATATTTGAGGCTTTTATGATCTGTATAGATCTCCACTTTCTCCCCATACAGGTAGTGTCTCCAGATCTTCAACGCAAAAACGACTGCTGCCAACTCCAAATCATGAGTAGGATAATTCCTCTCATATTCTTTGAGTTGTCGTGAGGCATAGGCTATGACTTTCCCATGTTGCATGAGAACACATCCTAACCCTTTTGCCTAAAGTATCGCTGTAGATAACAAATCCATCCGAATCAGATGGTATTGTCAGAACAGGTGCCGAAATGAGTCTCCTCTTGAGTTCTTTGAAGCTCTTCTTGCATTCCTCACTCCATACGAATTTTGTATCTTTCCGAGTCAGCTGAGTTAACGGAGTAGCGATTCGAGAAAATCCTTCCATAAATCTCCGATAATAACCAGCTAAGCCCAGAAAGCTACGTACTTCGGTTACCGACTTCGGTTGCTCCCAACTTTGTATGGCTTCAATCTTCGCCGAGTCGACAGATACTCCATGTTTGGACACCACGTGCCCAAGGAATGCTACTTCCTCAAGCCAGAACTCGCATTTCTTCAATTTGGCATATAGCTTATTTTCACGAAGCCTTTGCAGTACCAGCTTCAAATGGCGCTCATGATCTTCACGGCTTTTGGAATAGATGAGGATGTCATCAATAAAGACAACAACGAACTGATCCAAATATTCTTTGAATACACGGTTCATCATATCCATGAAGGCAGCAGGAGCATTAGTCAATCCAAAAGACATGACTAAGAATTCATAATGCCCGTACCGAGTTCTGAAGGCAGCCTTTGGAATATCTTCAGTTTTAATCTTCAGCTGATGATATCTAGAACGAAGGTCGATCTTTGAAAAGAATTGTGTTTCTTGTAACTGGTCGAATAGGTCATCAATGCGAGGTAGCGAATACCTATTCTTAATGGTGACATGGTTCAATTCTCGATAGTCAATACAAAGTCGCATACTCCCGTCTTTCTTCTTTACGAATAAAACAGGAGCACCCCAAGGAGACGTACTAGGACGAATAAAACCGATGTCCAACAACTCCTGTAGTTGGACTTTTAACTCCTGAAGTTCAATAGGAGCCATTCGATATGGAGTTTTAGAAATGGGCTTTGTACCGGGTTCAAGGTCAATAAAGAATTCAACTTCACGTTCTGGGGGTAGACCAGGAAGTTCTTCAGGAAATACATCGGGAAATTCTCTAACAATAGAAATATTATTCAAATCTGACTTATCTTTGTTCAAATCCATAACATGGGCTAAGAAAGCTTGACATCCGTTTTTCAATAAACGAATAGCTTTATGGCTTGATATGACAGTGACTGATTTTAGTGGTTTAGTAGTTTGAATTCGTATGACAGGTTGGTTAGGAATATGAAAACTAACAACCTTACGAAAACAATCAATTTTAGCATGATGAGTGGTTAACCAATCAATTCCAAAAATCACATCAAAAGCAAGTATCTTTAAAGAGATAAGATCAACAGTTAATGTGATAGTGTCAACTTGGATCATGCAAGATTTATAAACTGTAGATGTAACGAAGGTTTCACCCAACGGAGTTTCAACAGATAAGTTAAAGTCCAATTTCTCCGGAGTCAAGTTTAAACGTTGAGCACAAGCAGGAGAGATAAAAGAATGGGTAGAACCGGTATCTAGTAAAGTATAAACTTCGCAAGAATTCAAGATTAGCTTACCCGTGATCACCTCGTTCGGGTTTCTCGCGTTTTGGCCAGTCACGACAAACGCCCTTCCAGGAACCGCTGATTTCGACTTATCCGGGACAACTTTTGGAGTCACCATCCCCGCTGAACTTGTTTTTGCTACAGAACACTCTCGAGCTATATGACCCTCCTTTCCACAGTTATAACATACCTTGGATTGTTGTGGGCAGTTTGGGCTGATATGTCCCTCTTTTTCACATTTGTAACATACAACCGGTGGTCGTTCTCCTCCCCTAGAAACAGTTGATGTTTGTGCTGACGTCTTCACGTTATCATTGTTGTACCTTCTCTTCTTGAAATCTCCTCCCGACTCGCTCCTTCTATTATCACGACCACAATTACCTCCAGAGTGGTTACCGCTTTTGTCCGAATGTTTTCCTCCCTGCTGGTTTTCATTGCTTCGATGACTGCCGCCACTGGTATGACCCTGGTTGTGGTCCCTCGGTTGCACATATTCATTATCTCGCTCTAATAATTAAGCCCTGTTTACAACATCTGAATATAAAAAAAATTTATGAGAGATAAGATATTGCCGAATCTCGGGTTTTAAACCTCTCAGAAACATCCTTGTCATTCGTTCCTCATTTTCGACCAAATGAGGTGCAAACCTGGATAACTCTGCAAACTTCGCCTCGTACTGGGACACCGTCATGTTGTTTTGTTCCAGTCTGATAAATTCCACCTCCTTCATATGACGAATACTTTCAGGAAAGTACTTGTCATTGAAAAGTTTTTGAAATGTTTCCCAGGACATGTTGAGTGCGTCAGGCTGGGTACGCTTCACAGGCTCCCACCAGTAGTCTGTCTCACCGCGGAACATAAAGGTGGCGAATGGAACCTTCTGTTCCTCCGTGCATCCCAAGACATCGAATATCTTGGTAATTTGCTTGACCCACGTTTCCGCCAAGATCGGATCCGGCTTTCCCTTAAATTCTGCTAGTCCTAATTCTTTGAACTGCTTAGCTGTGACAAACCACGCGTTGTTATCATTTCCACCCGTATTCTGCACACGAGTCTCCCTCGTCTGATTTTGCATGAACTGCAAAAAGCTCTTAAACATTCCATCATTCATTGTTTGCTCGGTAACGTTGTTTACAGGAGGAATATTGTCTTCCTGTTGCACGTTCCCCTGGGTGGTGATCAAAGGTGTCTCCACGGTCTGATTTACTCCATTATTAACGTTCTCAGCTGCCATTCTAAAATACTGCCATAAAACAAGGGTTAATAGTCATGTCATATATTATCCCCATACTCTGACCGACCAAATAAACACCAAATAAACTTAGTCAGGTAATACTAGCGAAGGAATTCCCCGTCTCTCCCCTCCTAGTTCTTGTCTCACATCTCAGCCAGGGATCATATCCCTAAGCTCTGATACCAACTGTGACGCCCCCAAAATAGATATACAACATTCATTCTGAGTCGCCAAAATACATGGCACAGAAAGCAAACTACAACTTCAATAATACAATTGTCGTGCAAAATACGACAACACATACTGTGTGTTTAAATACAAATATTATCTTCTGGACAATATCCACACTCAAATAAATCCTCATTACAATTATTCAAACACTATTTTACAGAAATAGTGAGAACTGCTAAAACATCTTTCTAGAACCATCACTCCATACCCCGACTAGATCCTGCTATGTTCTCACCTCCTGAGAAGAAAAATGGAACAAAAAGGAAAAGGGTGAGCTCAACTAGCCCAGTAAAGAATATTATGACTAAGATAATATACAACAAATTATCGTTAGTTTTCAACAGGGAAAAATCTGATAGAATATAATCGACAACAAGTTTTAGATCAACAACTGCAGCGGAAACAGCAAACCATTAGAAGAGTCAAGTAGAGAAAGAATTCTACTATCTTCTAAGATTTAAAAGTCCATCATCAATATTTTATCCCTGTAACATCAATTAATAATCATCTTTATCCAAATATTCATCTTTGCACTACAGGACAAAGATATTCATTTGTATCACCTGTCAGTCATGTTCATCTCAACACCTGTTCATCTTTGCACTACAGGCCAAAGATATTCATCAAGTAATCATACATCTTTGCACTACATGCCAAAGATATTCAGTAATATCATCATTTAAGACTGAGGATGATGAAAAATATCTTAAAGAGAACGAATCCAGTGAGACAGAAGGACAAATATTAGGAATTCGTATAACAGTTTATCCAAGATCAATAATACTTCATAATAATCAATTGTGAAACAGAATTCAAAAATAAAGATCAAAACATGGATACAATCAAAGATAGTAACCATAATAGACATCTTGGACAAAAAGGGAAAATTTTTATTTTTCGGTGAATAGTGCCGTATTCGTGAATAGTACCGTATACGTGAATAGTGCCGTATACGTGAATAGTAACCCCGACACAAAAAGTCCCAAATTTGATAAAAACTCATATCAATATTTCAGCATAATGATATTGAAGAAAATAATATCATTAAGAAGAAAATAATATCCCTTACCTCAAAATATCAGTACTTCTGGTCAGAATACCGGTATAAGGCTGAAAGAAACTTGCGCTAATGAATAGAAATTCTCAAAGTATCTAAATACTCACAAAATACACTCAATAATCTAGAGAGAGAAAGAGAGAAAACTTGTTTCTGGTGTGATTTTTAATTCTAACTTAGCCCTCTATTTATAGAAAATGTTAGCACGCCGAAGCAGACTTAACCTGCAACCTGATGGCTTTACCTGCTACTATTCCTACCCACCATATTTGAATAAAAATCTCAGCACATTTCTTCACCAACCAAGAGTGGGGCCCACCAATTCTAGAATTTTTCATCAAAATGATAAACTCCGAAAATTCAACAATTTCTGAACCAGTCATCTCGTAAAATTCATAATAAATCATACGTTCATTTTTAACGGTTCAAAATTTGTGGACATATACTCAACTTATATATGTATAACATATCCAAAAATTACCACGATCCAACGGTCGGATTAAAAATTATAACCCCCACAAAATATCTCAAAAACCCTGATTTTTAATACCTCCATTCCGACAAAAATATTGATAAAAACCTCAACATTAACTCCTTCATTTTTAACCACAAAAATATATCCCTCATTTATATCCATATAAAATAAATATTTCCTTATCATATGAATCAATAATTAATTATTCACAAATAATATTACAGAATCACATTTATGACAACCAGGCCGTTCCCAGGAAAGAGGGGGCTTTTCAATAAGGATTTCTCCTTACTGGCGCGCAATTAGATGACCAAACCTCTCCTTTGACAGAACTTTCTAGACATTGCCAATAATGTTATCTAATAATATTATTCAAATAATATGAATTATTGATCTGATAAAGAAAAATACTGTGCAGCAATAATTATTGAAACAACAATAATATAAAATATCAACGCAGCAATTATTGAATCAATAAAATAAAATATTGAATAATAACTACTGTAACAATTATTAAGTAGTGCCTTCTTACGTAAGAATCAATAATTGGTGCAATACCATGTGCTACTGTATTTTAACCACCGGGTATTCTAACAGTATTAACGGTAATAACTACGCCGTTATTTATAAATAACTTATACTTGTCGTTTTTTTCATCCAATCGCTTTCCGTTATGGGGCCCACACAAGGCTGCGCCGTCGTACGAATATTCCCCGACAGCAAGAATATTCCACGACCAAACGAATATTCCCCGACAAAATGAATATTTTATAACCACTTGCTTATTTTGTAAAATTTGCACATTTCACCCATAACCAAAGTATTATATCAAATTAACCTCTTATTATTCACAATAATATTTACAGAAAATTTGATTTTATTCATTAATAAGCTGGGGTCTTACACAAATGACATTAAACATGCAAACACACTACAAAAAAATGGGCCTTTAGCAACGATTTTTTGGGCAACGACTTTATAAGTCGTTGCTAAAAGTATATGTTTAGCAACGAAATTTGTCCTTCGTTGCAGATTGTGTCAGGCTTTCACTTTTTACAACGAAATTCATAAGTCGTTGCAAAATTTCGTTGCTAATTCATTGGCGGGAAAAAATTTCATTAGAAATTCGTTGCAAAATTTTCGGCCACTTGCTTTCCCGTCATCGTAGGAAACGAAAGTTTTTTTGTTACTAAAAATAGAGCTTTAGCAACGATTTTTCAAGCAAAGACATTATAAGTCGTTGCTAAAAGTGTATGTTTAGCAACAAAACTTGTCCTTCGTTGCAGATTGTGTCAGGCTTTCAATTTTTGCAACGAAATTCATAAGTAGTTGTAAAATTTGGAAACAAAATTCGTTGCAAAATTTCTAACCACTTGATTTCTCCTCATCGTGGGCAATGAAAGTTTTTTTGTTGCTATATTTCGTTGCCTAATATGGACCACATTCATTGGCAACAATTTTTATTTTCGTTGCATATTTTATACAACTTTTTGCAACAACTATTAAAATGTTGCTTTAAATTAAGATGATAATAATAATAATAATAATAATAATAATAATTATAATAACAATAAAAGTAATAATATTAATAATAATAATAATAATAATAATAATAATAATAGTACTAATAATAATAATAATAACAATAATAATAATAATAATAATAATAATAATAATAATAATAATAATAATAATAATAATAATAATAATAATAACAGTAGTACTAATAATAATAATAATAATAATAATAATAATAATAATAATAATAACAACAGTCAAAATAATAATGCAACTAATAATAATAATAATAATAATAATAATAATAATAATAATAATAATAATAATAATAATAATAATAATAATAATAATAATAACAGTAATAATAATTGTAGTACTAATAATAATAATAATAATAATAATAATAATAATAATAATAATAATAATAGTACAAATAATAATAATAATAACAATAACAGTAATATTAATAATAGTAGTACTAATAATAATAATAATAATAATAATAATAATAATAATAATACATAAAAAGAAGAATAATAATGGTATATCCCTAGCTATTTCTAGTTCTCCTTTTACTTTTTTTCTAAATATATTATAAAATTAAATTATAATACTATCAGTTCTAAGAGAAAACATAAAAGATGAAGAAATATTTATTATGTTTTATGAATTAAAACAGAATAAAGTTATTTAAAAATGACTTATAAGTCATTCCTAATAAGTTAGTTTGACCCATATTAATGTAATATCAATTTTATCCCTATTTTATTTAAATTTTTTTAAAAAAATGAATTTATAAAAAAAATAGTAAGATGCAACGACACTTTAATTGGCGTTAAAATTTTTATTTTTACTTTTTTATAACTGAAGTCTTATATACTCTTTCATTTCCAACGCCGATGACGGAGAATAAACATAAAAAAATATTAATATTTGTAGACAAGTACAAGAGATCAAAGAAATTATAAAAAAAAAAGAGAGATTCTAACGTCACTTAAAGTGATGTTACATCTTACTCTTCTTTTTTATAAATTTGCTTTATAAAAAAATTTAAAAAAAGTTACAATGCCGGTTAGTTTGGCATTGGATTACATTTTTATTTTTTTCAAATTTCTTTAAAAAAATAAAATTCATTTAAAAAAAATTAAGATAATTTTTAAAAAAAAAATATTTTTTAAAGTGGCGTTGGTTACCTTTCTGATTTTTAGTAAAAAAAATATATCCAAAAATTTAATGCCATTTCAAATGGCATTTAGTAGTTTTTTTTAAAGTAGATGTAAGAACCTTTATTCCCAACGGCAGTCGTTGAAGTTTTTATTTTTTAAAAAATATTTATTTAAAAATAAAATATTTTTAAAAAAAATTAAAGCTTTTTTTTTAAAAAAAAAATAAAGTTTTTTTTATTTATAAAAATTGTTCATAAATTAATTAATTTGGATCTGAATCTGTGTTGTAAGCTTTTAACATTTTTTTTCTAAGTCCAGTCAGACAAAAAATTTGGGGATCTAACTTTAGAAAGCTAAAATTGAAGAGACGTTTAGTGATTTATTCAAAATTAGTTCCTTTGATTCCCCTGCAATTGATGGAGCGGCGGACGGAGGAGAACGAGGAGGGAGAAAGTGGCGGTGAAAAAGGTCTTTATGTGCGCCATTGCTTCTTTCTCCGACAATCTCAACTCTCCCACTCCCACCGCTCAAGTCCAGGTACATCCAATCGCTAAAACCTAGTTTTTTGCCCAATTCTTCTGCTTTATTTGATGGTGTGATGTTAGTAATTAGTTTATTAATTGATTATTATTTTGTTTTATTTGGTATTTAGGTTTTGAATGTCAATCGGTTCCTGAAGAAACCAGACGGAGATGATGAGGTGAATTTTTCTTATTTTTTGTATGAATTGAACTTAAGTTCTGTTTATGTATTTTGATTTGGGGGAGAAAGCGAGCTCTGTACACAAAGCTTGCGCAGATCATCCAGGAGATCCGGTTTGGAAGAGCATGAATTGCTTGATCTGCCCCTGTAATTTATGGATAATCCGACATTGTCCAGGATAGAAAATCTCGGAGTGGTTAAATTACCTGTTTATTTCTTACAACTCGCCCCAGCATCATTCAGGATTGCCAGTTTAAATCACGGAACATACTTCTGCATGCGTGTATGCTTTTTGGGCTCGGGCATGTTGTGTTAATTCGTCTGGTTACTTAGGTAGTGTAACCTTGTTCCATTTGTTTAGCTGGATTTGTATACTAAATACAGCTGAAATATTTGTATAGTGCTTGCTTCCTGATTTGACATCATTTGTTTCATCTCTCTTTTCTTCTTTGTTCTCTTTTTTTTATCGAATACGTTTTACTATTGTCATCTTGTTACTAGACGACGTTGTGGACGACTAACCAATTCCTTAAAATGGTGAAAAAAAGATTTCAACAAGAATCACTTCTTCAACTATGAAAAGGAGGATTAATTGACCTCAGCTTTACTTAAGTTTGTGGGAGTCCGATAAAATCCTTGAGTTTATTGTACACTGACAGTAGAGGAAAGATCTCCCAGTTTCTTGTGCTTTTGATGACATTGACTTAAAAATGTCAGTTGACCGTGAAACATCTGTATCATTTTCATCTTCCTATCACTTGTTTTATAGTACTCTGCTACCTTCATCCTATAATTGAGACTTAAATTTGTGTTTTAGGATGTCCCAGAATAGAAGTTTAATTTCAAAACCAGTGTATATCAAATCTGTTTTTTTGTTTCTAGAACTCTGAATCTAAGCATGCTCTTCCAAATCAATTTTCTTGTTAAGATTCAAAGTATTTCTCCTTTTTTTGTGTACAGAACTCGCTGCTCCTCATTCATTATTTTTTTTGTATAATTTAAAACATGTGAGTTGAGCAACATGGCCCAACTATGGATGACAGAGTTGGTCTTGGACTTTACTCCAACTGTAAAGTCCTTAATCCTCCAGATGCTAGATCCTACTACAAGGGAAAAGGTGGGGGTTATTTTTTGTTGTGCTTATTAAAGAGAGATGTTTCTATGCATATAATTTACACCATTGAAGGTAGTAGTCTTCTTTTCTGAATGTAAGTCGTACTAGTATGCCTCAGTTTGTGATGCACGCTGTATCCCAAGGTTTGCCACTTGCTCCATCAGACTGTTGGCAGGCTGAAGTATAGTCGACCAATGCCCTCATGCATGCCTTGGCTTCAAACAGCAGTGGCAGTAGCCACTGTCAAGAAATTCAACTCTTCACATCACCATTTGACTCTGGTTTCTAGTCCAATTCGTTGAACTAAGCGCTTGAACTTATTCAACTTTTCCTGGCAACTTAAGGATGGATCACTAAGTTTGGTTGCTTTTATGTATTCTAGTTTCCATTTGAGCAGCCTTTCTAAATGTTGTTGCACTAACTACATGGATCCAGTATTTTAATTTTTCAGGGCTAGTGATGATGTTATTGCTGATCAGTCAAAAACTGCTTCAGTAGAAAAAGATTGTTTGATTTGTGTGGTTCACAGATGTTCTTGACGACTTGATATAACTTTTTGAGTTTGAAATATTATAATTTTGTGAACCATTGACAAACTATTGTTTTGTAGACGTCTCTTAAGTTAAACTCATCATCAGGGTTGATCGTGTGCAAGGAAATGCTACTTTATATTCTGTGTTGTGTTCAAAAATATTAAACCCATCTTAAACTAGGACTCATTTCTATTGGTGTCTGCTGAATGCTACGAGCCTGAACTGTTTTACAATTTTCAGAATGTAGTATTGAGTGTATGATATTTTAATGAGTGCAACTTTTCTCATTAGTTCATCGTTTAGCAATTACAAATATATTCTGGGTTATCCAATGTTTTTATTTATTCCCCAACAGCTCCAATATTGGGCTCAAAATCATTGTGCATGTGGATGTTGGTTTATAATTTTTCAACCTTTAATTTTGTGAAGTGAAATCAACCAGAGGGCTCAGTTAGGCTTAATATCTCGTCTGTCGTCCAATGTCTATTCTTCTATTCTGCTTTCACTCTGACAACCTTTACACCTTTAGGTCCAAACGGATTCAGTTAGCATGAAGTTTATTTTTTGATAAGTTGGTCAATTGGCTAATAGAATGCTGATAGAGCCTTGTCTGCGTAATGATTATGCATATAATTTACACCATTGATGGTAGTAGTCTTCTTTTTTGATGAAAATTGAAAGTAAAATTTTCCTCTTTCTTAATCAAGCTAAAAATGATTGTATTTTACAAAGTATAAGCATAATTGCCTAAGATTATGTTATATTTTTTGGGTGCTCCATAAAATTTTATTAAAAATATGTTTTATACTTTTAGTTTATTTTATCACTGTAGTTTAATAATAAACTCAAATGATGCTTAACAATTGTTGGACACATGTTGAATTGTTCAAACATCCCCATTAATTGTTGTTGCAAGTAAGGGACTCCACTTATAAGCTTCCAGGTGGTCGCTTAAGACCAGGTGAATCAGGTAAGACACCATCTTATATACTATGTCATCTTGTCAATTTTTGTAGTTGATAAATCCACTAGAAACTATTGCAAGGGTCAAAGAATTATATTTATTCTTGTTTTGAAGACATTGATGGCTTGAGGCGCAAACTTTCAAACAAGCTATCCGAACATTGTGATGGTACTGGGTTTGACTGGGAGGTATATGAATTCTAGTTAAGACCATTCTATTTTATTATATCTACAAATGCACTAATTCTCAATGTTTAGGTAGGAGAATGCCTCAACAAGTGGTGGAGATCTGACTTTGAAACATTGTTTTATCCGTACTTGCCGTCTAATATGATTAGTTCAAAGGTAAGCTTGTGTCATAAAATCTGCAAGTCTTTCTCTTATTTATTAGCTTTGGTAAGTTGGTGTTCATTATGTGCTCGTCTTGATATTGTAGGAGTGTAGAAAACTCTTTTTTGTGAAGTTGCCAGAAAGTAGAAAGTTCATTGTACCGAAAAACCAAAAATTGTTTGTGGTTCCTTTGTTCCAGCTTCATGAAAATGACAAAGTAGGTAAACTTCTGATTGTGCATACGTTTTAATATTTCAGTTTTGACATTCATTTCTTATACCTGGTCGATGTAAAGTAGTTACTAATAAATTGTTGAGCTCCTTTTGCGGGTTCATAGAAACTTCCGTAGTAACTTATGACAAATTTTCTTTTCTCTTAATCTTAGTTTCTGCAACTCAAGGTAGATGGTAATGATATTGGTAAGAGAAAGTGCTTTATGCCCCCACACGCCTGTACCCCTCTAGAGTTGTGAGTTTTTCGTCATCAACTGTGTATCAAATTGCATGTTGTTTGTCCAGATTTAGTAATTTTGAGTTTGTCAAAATAAAAATCAAGGACTGTGTAAATAGGCATACAGAACTGTGTGCCAAGTGTAATAGAAGATTTAGTTTTTTTTCACATAACAGCTACTTCAAAGTTGGACACATAGAGCAGGTGTATCTTTGTCATAGTTGTTGTAATCTTATGCATGCACATTGAACATGATACCATCTTGTGTATGTTTGTCAAACTAGTATGTATTTCATGTTATCTTGTTTAAGACATTTTATTTAGTCAGTTGAAGGACTCTAGAATCTTTCTATATGCTCAACCATTTAATAAATATTGTGGATAGTATGTTGGTTTAATAATATTAGTATCACGTAGCAACTCTATTGTCTTTGTGTATTGATTTTGGCATTAAGTGCCTCTGGTGACCTATTTGCTTCATTTTTCTGACTTGCTATTATTTTTAAATATGTGCAGGAAGACTGCTTTTATGACCTGCCTTACAATACTTGGTATCAAATTTTCGTGCTACGTTTACGGAGGACAAGGGACGAAATTATGAAGTGTACTCTCTCTATATATGTAGATATATACTTTGATTGAAGAACTGTGGTAGCTTTAGATGGTTAATTGTAAAGATAATGAATGATTATGTAGTGGATGATTTTATCAAGTTAATAATATTTTAGTTTTTTGTATTTTTGCCATTATTTGCTATGGGGACATTGAGTCAGCCAGGTACACAAAAAGAATGTCAAATTTTGATTTGGCAACAATATAATTCGTTACCAAAGCATTGAACAAGTTTTAATATAGCAACAATTTTTTATACATTTAGCAATAAATTTTAGTTGCTAATGGCAATAAAAATATAATATTTGGCAACGAAAAATTAACTTAATAACAACGGAGAGGATATTGTTGCTAATACTAACATCAAAGGCAACATTTTTTACCGTTGCAAATCATATCAACTTTCGTTGCACATATAAAGAAACGACAACATATAATGTCGTTGCTAATCGATGACTTTCGTTGCTATTGAAAAATAGCCAGCAACAAACCATTTCATTGCTGATTCAGCATTATGTTGTTGCCAAATAATATAATCAGCAACGAAAATCGTTGCTAAAAAGTTTACATTCCGCAACGAAAGCAAGCTTAGGCAACAATTTTCATAATTTACTGCAACGAAAAATGTCGTTGCAAAATGGTGTCAATTGCAACGAAAATGCATGGTCGTTGCAAAAAAAAAGAAGAGTTCTTTTCGTTGCCAATTAGCAGGCTTTTGCAACGAAACGAGATTTTTAGCAACGAAATTTTAATTATTCTGCAACAATACATTTTGTTGCTAAAGGATCGATGTCTCTGTATGAAAGTCAAATTTCGTTGCAAAATATATTACTTTTGGCAACGAAAAAAAAACGTTCGTGGCGGAACAATTAGCAACACTCATTGCGCAACGAAAGACGCAACGACATTAAAGTCGTTGTCAAAACCCTTTTACAACTAAATTTGGCACCTTTAGCAACGAAAATTGGTTGTTGCTGAAGCCCCATTTTTTTGTAGTGACGTGAAATGCAAAATAAAAACTAAATCCCCCAAATTTAAAAACTACAATGTCCTCATTGTATGGATAATGCAATAAAATAAGTGAGGACTTCCCTGTAATTGCCTAAGTCTGGGTTTGTGGTGGTTGATCTTCTTCTTTAGAGTCACTTGGTGGAAACCTTGGCATTAGCATGGGCTGCTGGTATGGGAATCGGGCAGTTGGATTGAAGCTCTGGAGCGTCGCATTCAATGAAGCAAAAGACATATTCATAGCTTTAAACATGTGGTCTTGCCTCGTTGTGAGTCGGCGCGTCTCTCGACGTGCTTCCTTGTTATGCTCATCCACTTGGCGTTGAAATGCAAGAAACTGCGGACTAGATATGGCGTCAGGTTGTAGTGCCACCTCTGTTTCTTGCTCTCCCATCGTCGCATCCTCTTGAAACTCTGCATCATTCGAGGTGTCTTCAGCGTCAGCTTCGTCCTCCGAAGCTAAGGGAAATATAAAGCCTACTCCTCTTGGATGTGACTCACCCCCAGCCCACACTGCATACCTCGCAATCATTCTGGAATCGAGTAGCTGCAGCGGCATTTAAGTGGGTTCATCATTGGACAATCTAAGACCCGCTTGACAACACAACCCATAAATGAGTGATGGGTGTGGCAAGCCACCCGAGAAATTTCCTATTAAGCATCAGCGAATGGAAAAACTGATTATGGCCCCGTCGTCGATGATGAAATCTTGCACAATTGCATATAAAAGTAATGTCTTTTCTTTGGTCACGTCCGATGTGTGCGTGGATGGAAACAACTTTGCACATAAGAATTCGTATATATCTTCCCATACCTGCTGAGATCCTTTCTGTGAAAAACCGTGCCTCATTTCTGACCCTTGATCCATGTTGTACCCCGCTTAGTCACGTCCTTCAGAATAGCCTCAAAATCTGGATCGTTGTCACGTAAGTGAGCATATTGATAATGTCTCGGCACTCGTAACTGACAATAAGTGTTGATTTCATCGGCACTGAACGGAACCAATCTACCTCGCACGAACGCGTTGAAAGGGGCCTTGTCCTCGGCGTTAGCATAAAATTCTTTGACCACATTAACAATGGCGGCCTCGGGTTCCTCCGTAAACTTATTCCACCCTTTCTGATATATCTGTTGCATCATCTCCCCATCCACATGATCCGGTACCAACCCCCGCTCTAGTGTAAGTGCTTTGGTCACTATGTAGTCGTAACAGTCGACGGCGGTGGCAATTTTGAATTTACGGCGATCAAAGGTCCGTGTTGGTTTGTGCAGGCCTTGAACTTTCTCCCCTTTGTCGTTTTGATGTGGGTTGAGACGCCATTGAATTGATGAAGCCTTAACACACTATTTCCCCCCAAACTTGACTCACACACTCTGTCAAACACTTAGTGTGCACACTGATTTCTTCCACCAAACTTGGTGATTTTTGTTTACCAAATAGTGATAGGAGAGGAAGAATTGGTAGACAAAACACTCACGCTCAATTGCTGTATACTTACCTTCCATAAAGAACCCTGATTCGTGGCTTTCTGCGTTTGAGTAGTGAAATTAAAATTATGTGGTGCACTTGGGTTGAGGGTGTGAATTTATAGGAATGGTGTAATGGAGAGTTTTGTGGGTTGGAGTAATGGGTTGAAGTAGGTAATTGTGTTAATGATGTGGGAGTTGCTAAAATCGTGGGAATTGTATGTGAAGAATACGTAGTAGTGGAATGAAGTAGTGGGGGAGTGGTGTAAGGCATGCAACTGCCGAATCTGTCTGTTGGAATTCAGGACCCCCGCCCCGGCGGGGGGTGCTATGCTTATTGAGCCCACCTCGGCAGGCATGCACACTGTAATTGGAATTGGGAGACCCCACCTTGGCGGGGGTGTTAAGCGTGTAAATGCCCACCCCGGCGGGGGTGGGTTCTGTCACTGGACTTAGTTCTCCTTATTTCTTCCGTACTACTCCAATCCATTTGCATGTTAGGTTTCTGAGATGCCATCAAACATAACTATGAGTACAATTTTAGCAATTTAAGCATGGTGGAGAGATTATCAAGAACAATACAGCTTAATACTACTTACTGAACTTATTATATCCGAATTAGTCTAATCTATAATCTAACATGACTATAAAATACTTAGAATACACATAAAATTGGGTTGCCTCCCAACTAGCGCTTGATTTTAAGTCTTTCAGCCTGACTACTCCTTGTGTTATCCCGGATTGGTTGGACTATCTGTAACATGATGTTTATTTATCGCACAACACCAATATTATTGTATTACAAGCCCGTTCACCTTTATGTTGGAGAATGAATTTGACTTTCTATCCTCAAGTAATGCCTTCAGACCACCACCCTCTCTGCAATCCTTGAAATTAACACGTGTAGATTTCTCAACCAACTCGCACTCTTCCTTGTCAGTCGGGATTGGGATTTCCTTGAACACCTTCACCTTTACCACTTGATCAAACACTTTTATAATCAGTTCTCCGTTAGACACGTCAATCAGTGTTCGTCAAGTCATCAAGAATGGTCATCCCAAGATGATAGGGATGTTCTTATCTTCTTCAAAATCTAGTACCACAAAATCCGCTGGAAAGATTAATGAATCAACCTTGACCAATACGTCTTCAAATATTCCTAATGGGTATGTTAATGATCTATCTACAAGCTGTAGACTAATGTTAGTTGGTTTTGCTTCCTTTAGCCCCAGCTTTTGGTAAATGGATAGTGGCATAAGATTTATACTCGCTCCTCGATCGCATAGAGCTCTCCCCACATCTTGATTGCCAATTGCACAAGGAATTGTAGAACTTCCAAGATCTTTCAATCTAGGAGCTCTCCCACACTGTTTCGAAGTCTTGGAGCTTGCGTTTCTTCGACAATATGTCTTTCATGAACTTTACGTAACGCGACATCTGTTCAAGTGCTTCGGCAAATGGAATATTAATGTGTAATTGTTTGAATATATCCATAAACCTCGAAAACTGGGTCTTTAACTTGTTACTTTCTAGCCTTTGAGGAAAGGGTGCAGGTGGTGTAACTTTAATTTGTCTATTTTCCTTTGCTTTTTCCACCACTTTCTCTGTATATTTATTTTCTAATTCCTTCCCTTCATCCTCACATTCATCTCTTGTACTGGCTTTCTTATCGAAGTTAGAAACCAACTCATTACCGCTCCTCAGCGTAATAGCATTACACTGCTAGTGATTTCCCTTTGGATTCTTTTTCGTATCACTCGACAACGTTCCTTGAGGCCTGTTGTTCAAAGCAAAAGCTATCTATCCCATCTGATTTTCTAAATTCTTGATGGCTATTGCTTGGTTTTTCATAGCTACCTCATTGCTCATTATATGCTTTGATAACAACTCTAAATCTGATTTACTCTCTTGACGTTGAGCTGGTTGTTGTTGAGTCTGAAATCCTGGGGGATACGATGGTCGTGGAAATTAATGATTCTGATTATTTTTCCACGACAAATTAGGATGATTCCTATTCCCCTAATTGTATGTATTCTGGTACGTATTCTGTGGAATTCTATTGTAGCTACCCACAAATTGTACTGACTCTAGGTTGATTGCACATTGATCTGTCGGATGTTCACCCACGCATAATTCACAAATAACTGTAACTTGTTGTGTCTGTACTGCTTACCAAATGTCAAACTTCTTAGAGAGTGCTGAAATCTGAGCTGTTATTGCTGTCACTCAATCTATATCTAACACTCCAGCTACCGTCGGTTGTATCATTCTTGTCGTGGGCCACTGATAGTTGTTCGCTGCCATTATCTCTATCAACTGATACGCATCCTCATAATTCTTTGCCATGAAAGCTCCCCCCGACACTACATCAATACTATTCCTGAGATTCCTATGTAGTCCGTTGTAAAATGTGTTCATCTGCAACCACTTAGGCAATCCGTGATGTGGGCACTTTCTGAGCAATTCCTTGTATCTCTCCCATGCCTCGTACAGTGACTCCCCATGTTGCTGTTCATACATGGTAATCTCGTTTCTCATCTTTGCAGTCTTCGCTGGCGGGAAAAATTAAGCTAGAAACTTCTGAGCCAGGTCATCCCACGTAGTTATCGAACTCGATGGTAGAGAGTGTAACCAACTCTTCGCCTTGTCCCGCAGAGTGAATGGGAACAAGCAAAGTCTGACTGCTTCATCCGACACCTCATTGTATTTGAATGTGTCGCATATCTCCAAAAAGCTGATCAAATGCTCATTAGGATCATCATTTGCAAGTCCCCCAAACTGAACCGAGTTCTGGATCATCTGAATAGTCCCAGGCTTAATCT
This sequence comes from Panax notoginseng, assembly GCA_016801055.1. Lineage (NCBI taxonomy): Eukaryota > Viridiplantae > Streptophyta > Magnoliopsida > Apiales > Araliaceae > Panax > Panax notoginseng. Next base: position 235,391,405 of record CM029013.1, on the reverse strand, counting down.
TGAATGTATTCATAGCTATAACAGGCCTGGTGATACTCGACTGCAGCTTAGTCACCTTGGGTATAGCAAAGTCCCTCAACGCTTTTTGGTATTCGGCAGCCATTGCTTCTTCTTTTTCAGAATTTTCGAAGTCGTCCCTTGTTTCCTTAATCCACTTACTTAGCCTTTGAAAGCGTCTTTCAATGTCGTCCTCAAAAGGAAGCAAGTCTGGATTTTTGGATCGAGTTTGCATAAACCAACTTCAAAATCCTGAAATAAGACGAACAAAACAAAAATAAAAATGTTTAAGTAAAACTGGACTAATTAAACTGATATTACAAAATATTAAAATCTATACTAAAATCCCCCGCAACGGCGTCAAAAACTTGTTGGTTAAAATCTAATTATGCACAACACGCAAGTATACGTGGTCAACAAGTAATATAATAGTAAGTAGAGTATCGTTCCCACAGAGACTTTAATAAGAAATTAACCCTCACAATTACCAATCTCATATTAATCCTAATTTTCTTAAACTATTTAATTTCCAGCTTGTAACTAAAAATATTAAAAATGTTAAAATCACCAAACAATCAACAAACCCTAAAAATTGAATTTCAAACAAATATTGGAGAATTAGGCTTCCGACTTTACTTTACACATCACTGTGATTATTACACCTTTACTCCAATTTAACTCACTATCCCAGTTTATTAATCAAGAACACGTATGTAGAACTAGCCACCTCTCGATGTACTAATACCGTATTAACTTCAATCCACAATTAAGATAGAATTAAGTTAAGCACCTTAATAAACTAACTCACTATATCTCTATGTGAATTACAATTAAAGAAGGTTTAAGTTCAAGTTCTTTATCAGATTACATGCGATGTCAAGCATATCTCTACCCTAACATTCATAGAGATTCTGTTCATTCACAAAATTCAAGAACACATGCTATATTAATTATGTCAAGACTCGTATTTCATCTCTCGAGTTTATACAAGTCCACAAAGAACTATTGATCAGACAATTCATAAATTCAAGCTCGAATTAATATAGATAAACTGGATAATAGCTTATTAAACTGAAATCAAAGATTACACAATCATCATTTCACTTAAAGATCCATCATAAGCCTAAAAAGAAAATTAGTTCATCATAAATGAAAGAATAACTGAATAAATTAAAAATATCATCTTTCAATTACAAATATAAAACAAAAGTAGAAGAATAACGCAGAACACCCTTCACATTAGCCTTAATCCGCAATTAATATTAAAGTCCCTTCAAAATCTTCACTCCAAGCTTCATATGAAAATTTGTAAGTAATATCTGAAAATTGACTTGTCTCTCTTTCATCTTGTTGTTTGTTGCCCAATATATATCCAATCAATGAATTTTGGTCGAAGCCCCATGTTGTTTAGAGTCCATACGCCATACCATCACTTAAAATCCATATGCTAGCAGTGTTTCAAACCATTTAAGACAGTCAGGTTTCGGCACCCCCCGCCCCGGCGGGGGTATATACATGGGAAATGCCCGCCCCGGTGGGCTAGGCTCCTGTCTTATGAGTTGAAGACCCCCCGCCCGGTGGAGGTGTAAGGCTAAAATAGGCCTGCCCCAGTGGGCTATCACACTGACTTTTAACTTTGCTTGTTCTTCATAATTGCTACAGTGTTGCTCCAAATGCCTCCTTTCTTTATCACTTGCCATACCAACCACCCTACACACAAAATAACAAATAACAAGTAAAAACAAACATGAAAATAAGGAATTAACACCGATTAAGCTTGGATTAGGCATCGATTCGCGGATATAAAATCCACTTATCACCAGCTAGAACTCTCTCGTAGAAGGGAGCCTCTTGTATATCTATGAAGGTCATCACCATCTCAGACTCAGTCATAGAGGGAACAACTTGAGCAGCAAGGCGCCTCCACCTTTGAGTATACTCTCTGAAGGATTCATTGGTTTGTTTCCTGACTTTAGTAATTTGATATCGGTCAGGAGCCATTTAAATTTGGAAACTATATTGGCTGAGAAAAGCGTGTGCTAACTCTTCCCAGCTATGAATCTTGGAGTTGTCTAATTTGCTATACCATGATCTAGCTTCACCAGTCAGACTCTTTTGAAACAGCTGTATTCTAAGCTTCTCATCCTCGGCATAAGATCCAAGTTCTCCAATGAAGACTTTCAAATGTGTGTAAGAATCTCCCAACCCGTCATATTTTTCAAAGTCAGGAGCTTTGAATTTCTCTAGATAATGCACACTAGGGAATATACAAAGGTCTGTATATGAAACACTCCCATGTGCTCCAATCCCTTTGATAGACCGAATGGTCTCTTCCATTTGTAGGACTTTCTTCCTGATATCACCGGTGTCTGGATCTTCTTTAAGATGGGTGTTTTTAGGATTTTTGTTGGTTGTATCCAACTCAGGTGTGAGAATTTCTTTATCCGGTCCCTGAGTTCCTCCATGTGCAGAGGATTCTGTATGTATGGGCATTCGGGGACCCTGAGTAGACTGATGTTGTTCTTTCAGCAGAACAGCTAACTCTATAATTTAGTGGCTTAATCCTTCGAACTCCTCACGGGAAACAGGAATAGGATTAGATTGGCCAGATGACGCCATGTTTGGCTATAGGCTTGTTGCCTTTTTGGATTTTGTTCGGGTGACATGTCCGATTGTTTCCCTACAAAAAGACTTATGCAGTTTAGTCTTAGGGAATGTGGAAATGCTTACATGCTATATGATGTATCCGTTTTAGGAGTATTATCCTGTAAAACGGATGTCAGCTATTTGTATGACAATATAGCATGTCAGGTTTTGATATAAAAGGGAATGCATGTGCACATGTTCCTTCATATTTTCCATTACATTGAGTTGGACATGGAAATGAAATTACAAGTAATTGAATTTACAAGTAATTGAAAGAGAAAGTATGAAGAGACTTTTATCCGCATTTGGTTTATTAGAGGCTGACCTATCTTAGGTTACCCTCGCGGTTTTTCAGCATGAAGGTTCCCAAATCATCGCAATTTACTTGACGAGAAGTTAATCCGGTCTTTCAACTGAAGTGAATTTGGGTGGTGCTTTTCCTGAGCCTTGTTGGAATTAGTCTTCCTACGAGTCCAGTAATCAAACATCGATAGGATAGCTTCCTAGTGGAGGGACCACACAGAATACATTCACATACAACGTGTCTCACCGTTTCTGAAAAATGATGACATGCGCGAAGCACTAATATCACAAGAAGATATAGTGCGAAGCACTAAGTACAAAAAGTAAATGCATTCGTACACATTCATTCAAATGCAAATCCAACATTCACACGAAAGCAGATAGTAGTTTTGAAAAGCTTGTAGTAGCGGCTTAAGCCCTCTTACTGGAAGTCCCCAATAGAGTCGCCAGCTGTCGACGTCGGGATTTTTATTTGTCCCTTTTCTGTTCTTGCCTCTTGGTGTTCTTGTGTTAAGTGAGATTTGTTTAAAAAAACAAGTTATGAAAAGGTCCGACATGTTTATGTCGACGATTGGATTGTAAGAGTCGCTAATTGGTATTTTTAAATGGTTTCACCAACTCAACCGAGAAAAGGTTTGCACATTGACCTAGTGATGTGACACTATTTAACTGGTCTATGAAATCGAGATTTGTTAGGGTCTAGGGGCTTGATTATGCGGAGGGAAGGTGTTAGGCACCCCCCGACATTCGTGTTACCACGGTGACCGCCACTTTTCAATTAAACTGTTATCTGAATGTGCGTGTGTGTGTGTCAATGTGCAATTATCTGAAAGTAGTGATATGCCTCGTTTGCACCTATATACAAAAGGGTTTGAATTTTGTATAAAAGTTCAATTTTAACAAGATATAGCAATGATGTTTTGTAAAATAGGTTTTTTCAAATCCTTATGCTCAATAGTAATTGAGGCCTTTGATACTTTCATTTTATTAAATGTTCGGCTTAGTTGCTTTTATTTTCGAGATGCGAGGCATCCTCGAGAAAATAAAATATATAGTAATGTCGAACTCCTTGTGGGCATGAGAGCCGTCTAAGGAAATTTCTACATTGTGAATAATTTACAAGCCATTTACAGCTGAAAAATGTCTATCACGGGAACCGAATCTAGATTCAGGAAACTGAATCTGTGATCACATGATTCCTAGTCTCACATGATGTAGCAGTTTGTATGAAAGCTATAAACAGTTATATATATATATATATACAGACAATCAACCACCACGAAACACCTCCATGGGGGATTGAAAAATGTAAATATATAAAAGCTGTAAATATATATATAAATGATCAACCACCACGAAGCACCTCCATGGGGGATCAGAAATATAAAGAAAGCAGTAAAAGCAATCAACCGCCACGAAGTGAACTCCAGGCGGGACGAAGTGTAAATAAAGCAATAAAAGCAATCAACCGCCAAGAAATAATCTCCAGGCGGGACTAAACATAAATATATATATATATATATATATATATATATATATATATATATAACCGGTAAACGAACCGGATACGAAATCCAGGCTCAATTAAACAGAGTTTGATGACAGTTTATATATATGTATATATATATAAAAGTAATAAACGCACCTGATATAAATCCAGGCATAACTCGATGATGTTAGTACATATATATATATATATATATATATATATATATATATATATATATATATACAAAAGAAATAAAAATTCACAGACCAAAGTTCGGGCATACTCACACAACACGACTCTCAACGTGAACAACTGTGTATACAAGAAGTGGAGAAAATGCTCTGAATAAGGTAAGAAAGCTTACAGTGGACTGCCAAAGAAGACTTCAATAGCTTTAAATGGATAAACACTCGGCTCCCGTCGGTAAAAAGTAGCCAAATATAAGCTCATAGGTGTATGAAATGAGAAAACACTCAGTTTATAGTGTGTACAGAGCAAATTGGACATGGCTTCCTCACCTTTTTTCCTTGCAAAATGGCAGCTCTAAGCCCTCTATTTATAGAGGGGGGAGCCACAGATGTACCTACAGCAGCCGCAGATGCACTTGCGGCTGTCCGGGGTGCCTTGGGCTCTGCGGGTCCCGCCGTCTCGAAGTACGTGCACGCATGCAACGTGATGTCTGCTCAAACTTTTAGAACTTCAATCTGGGCTTTCGATCGAGGTGTATAAGACCTTTTTCGGCATGCTATTGTCTAAAGCTATACAATGACATGGGAATAGAGGTTGTATGAAGTCAGAAAGATGGGACCATGCCCTAAGTGTTCAAGTCTTCAAATTCTTTATGATGTGTTGTCCTATGTAGTAGTCACTCGGTATTGGAGTTATTTTGTTCTTGTAGGACATTCCTGTGTGTAATGTATGTTGAGATGGCGCAAATGTGGGATTGAGGTGGCAAAATGATGATTTTGCCCCTGACCGGGGTTTTCTCTGGTTTTGGACTGATTTAGCAGTCGTTGCTCAAGGTTATCTCTGAGATTGGGCTGCTGCAAGTGCTAAATGCCTGTCCTCCCGGTGTTATCTCTGGGTTTAGAGCTGAGTGCCTCGGGGCTATCATCGAGTGTTGAAGCTGATCGTAGAGGTTTGTAACAAGCATTTTTGGGTTTATCTCAGGAACTGCAACTGCATGCCTCAGGGTTGTCTCCGAGGTTTGAACTGTATCTCTTGGGGTTATCTCCGAGATTGGAAATGAATATCTCGGGGTTGTCTCCGAGATGGAACTGAGGATTTCGGGGTTATCTCCGGAACTGGAACTACATTCCTCGGGGTCGTCTCCGAGGTTGAAACTGAATATCCCGAGGTTGTCTCCGGGATTGGACTGAATATCTCGGGGTTATCTCCGAAATGGCAAGCTAAGTACCCCAGTGTTGTCTCCGGGACTGAAACTGAGCTGACTTCTAGGGTTATCTCTAAAAGACGATTCTGCCCTCCTACAATGTTAGTAACATGAATGAAAAAAATTTTGAGTGTCTACAAAACACATATCAACATACATATCAAATCTGAACAATTAATAACTCGCATAAAGGTTTGACTTTGATATTACTGTTAGGTTTGTAATATCAATGAACATGTAACAATTTACGTACATAGAGCGGAAGCGTGAAAAATCAGAGTTTAAAATTTTACAAACCATATACCCAAATCATCCTTTATGTGCAATTATTAATTAGATGAAAAGAGACATACGCTTCTAGAAACTAGCTTCCTCAGGTACGAGTTCACCTCTAATTTCTTTTCACGTTCAACTTGAATGCACCGGGTTTGATTCCTGCCTTTGATCAACGTTAACCACCCAAGTGTTTGGCCTCTAGAGGTGATCCACTAAGGGAGAAGAAATATTCAAGGAGATGGGTGTTTGGAAAAATCATAATTCTATCTCTATAGAATATGTGTACTCTCTCAACTCTTGGAATTATCATTAACCCCAAATCAAAATAAAACTCCTCTAATTTATAGATGTAGGTAACTCTACTAAACAATTTAGGAATTGAGTTTTATTTTAATTAATTAAACTCTTTTAATTAATTAGGCTTTCTAATCTTATTAAGAATAATTAATTAAACTCTATTAATTAATTAGCCTCCTAATTTTATTAGGAATATATGAGAGTACCTTTTATTAATTAATTCTCAAACTCCTTTAGGAATTAAATAATACTAATAAGACTCCTTTATGCACAATTATTAATTAGATGAAAAGAGATGGAGATCAGATTCATATCCTTGTTAAAACCAGCTTCCTCAAGTACGAGTTCACCACCAATTTCTTTTCACGTTCAACCTGAATCCATCGGGTTTGATTCTTTCTTTTGATCTACGTTCGCCACCAAAGTGTTTGGCCTCTAGAGGTGATACACCAAAGAAGAACAAATATTCAAGAAGATGGATATTTGGCAAAACCCTATAAAGTATATGTACTCTCCCAACTCTTGGAATTGTCATTAACCCCAAATCAAAATAAAACTCATCTTATTTATAGATGTAGGTAACTCTCCTAAACAATTTAAGAATTGAGTTTTATTTTAATTAATTAAACTCCTTTAATTAATTAGGCTTCCTAATCTTATTAAGAATAATTAATTAAACTCTTTTAAATAATTAGCCTCCTAATCTTATTAGGAATAAATGAGAGTACCTTTTATTAATTATTCCCAAACTTCTTTAGGAATTAAATAATATTAATGATAATAAGACTCCTCTTATTAATTTATATTTAAAATTTTCAAAATATTAAATAATAAATATTAAGCTATTTAATTTATTCTATCACCATAGATTAAATTAAATACACTTAACTTATTATTATGATTATGCCATTTAATTCTTAAATAAATATTTTTCCTTTTGCGGTGTGACCATTTAGGTTCTCCATATTAAATCGATTGTGAATAAATCAATTAGAACAATTCTAATCTTATTTAAATAAATAAATATATTAATTTATTTAAATAAATAACATTTATTCTACAATAAGGATAAGCCTCCTTAGCGATCAACGACTTTCTAGATAATATTGATTTTAACATTAATAATAAAAAGAATCTTTGAGTAAATAGTTACCGTATAATTCAATCCTTCCACCATACAATGTCCTAATTAAATATATAAGACATGTAATTACTATCAAGTTTTATTTTATTTAATTCTATGTATTTCGATTCTTAAATGCACAACTCTAAATAATTCAAATTAGAAACTCATTTCTAATTTCTTTCTGCCTTGGCCAAGGACTATTGGATTTTTATTTATCGAATCACATTGGACATTCTCTTCTTTTACTAGAAGCGGTAGATTCTTTGTTGATCATTCATTATCTCTATGTACAACTTATTACACACAAGTATACCCTTTGATATACCCTAAGGAGATACTATGATGATCTCAAGTCTAAGGATCACTTGTACTACTATCGCTTCAAGAATTTCTATTGACAGACAAGTAAAACTCAATTAAGTATTCCTTAGCTAGCCACGTTCAGTAGACTTATTCTCCAATAAGCATCTACATACTTGCTTTAGTGTCTCCACACAAATGATCATGAGATCAATCATCCTCATCCAATGAGCAAGCAACATATGTACTAATCTATCTGAATTCACTAATCTCCTTTTTTAGTAATCTAACGATTGGAAACAATTTTAGTTTGTGAGCTATCTAAGAATTTAGATCTCATTACCATGATCATCATCATGATTCTAAAAGCATTGCTCAAAACTATGAGTTTATCACATATTATAAAACAACACCATGTAGATAAATTAAAAGCCTTTAATTAAACAATTCTTTTATTAATAAATGAATAAAATTATTGCAAAGTATATACTTTTTCATCAAATATGATTGGCTTGTGTGCATACTACTTTCAACACTATTATGTGCACACGTGGGAGCTTCTTGAAGACATGAATGTTGATTAAAATAGGTCACAAAATTATCACATACCCGTGTTGTTGCAAACTAGAAGCATAGTTCCTGTGTTGGAAGAAGGTGATCTTTGGCATAATACAGGGTTTTACTTGAAGGTTTCTGATATTTCAAATGCCATGTATGTCTCTTTGCCTGAAGAAAAAAATGAGTTGATTTTGAGTAACAAATTAAAACTCGGGAAATTCATACATGTATTAAAATTGGAGAAAGAACGTCTGGTTCCAATCCTCAGAGGCATAACACCTATCCCAGCTAGGCGGCCATATCACATGACTCTAAAAGATATCTTTCATGTAACAAATCTGATGAGTTATCTTGAGCCTTCTGTTACAGAGTCAATAGTTGAAATGGCTGTAATTTCGTCTAATTATTTTTTTAATCTTGTCCGCTAGAATTACTAGCGGACGCTACGGTCTTTGTTTTAATCCAAGTCGTTAATAATTGTAATGGACGATAGAGATACTATTTGCCAATTTTTGATCCATAGCAAATACATACTATGTATCATTGCCCATATATATATATATATATATATATATATATATATATATATATATATATGGGAATAATGGTCATACAAAGCTGTGTTTGTTTTATTTGTGCATAGTTTGCTAAAACTATATCGTTTTGGCATATTTGTTTTTGATTTCTAATTTAGAAGGAGAGAAGCTGTTTTTTTTTAAAAACAAATCGGGCAAAACGACGTAGTTTTGGCGACTGTAAGCAAATAAAACATACATAACTGTGTATGACTATATTACCCTATATATATATATGTATGTGTGTGTTTGTGGGGATCGATCTATTGTCGACGTTGTCAATTTAATTATATTTTTATAACACATTGTGACCCTCTATCTAAAAATTGAATAGTTAGATAGTCATCTTGTTTGTAATTTAGTTTTTAGTATTCTGAAGTTTAATACTGAAGACGGGACAACTGTCCAAAATACCCTCCTTATAAAAGTCCCACGTCCGCAGTATTAAACTACAGAAGCTAAGTATGGCTGGTCAATTGGAAAATGACGTCGTTTAATTTTTAAATAAGTGTCGTCCGCAGTATTAAACTACGGACGTTAATGATGGTTGGCCAGTTGGGAAACGACGTCCTATTGGCTAATTTTTTTTTTTTAGTTTTCTAGGATCTGCAGTATTAAACTGCGGAGCCTGATTTTATTTTTTTGTTTTTACATTCTTTCCTTCATTCATTTCCTTCTCCATTCTCTCTCATCCCCTTACTTCTGTCATTCACCCATCTCTAAATCCTTTCTTTTTCTCTCTCGCTCATATGGAAATTAGGAAATTAGAGATCGAAGAATGATAGGAGTATTGTACCAATATCCTAAAATCTAATGTAGAAGAAATTAAGTGGCTTCCTTTAATTTTTATTGTCTGATTCACATCTTATGCAATTATTTCAACAGAAATCATAATTTATAATAATGGCACACAACCACATACAATCCAGTGTTGATATTTACCAAAATTTTTACTTTTGACTTGATAAAAAGAAACTCGTAGATTATCCTTCACCGCTTCTGTAACAACTAATAACATTGTATATGAATAATTTATTACAATTAACAAATTTTAGAAATGGCTAACAACTTGAAGGCTGAACAATCTTCAAATTTAAACAGAACTTCACAAGACACATATGCTAATATGGGCAAAAACCCTAACTATGCTAAACCCAGAAACATCAAAGGGGTATTGTACCAATATTGAAATTAAATTACAGCTAAAAAGACAAATACCAATGTACTAGACAATGATATATGTTGAAAAATTAAGATTTTGAAGTTTACCGACCTCATGAAAGAGAAGAGAATTAGAGATGGGCGAATGATAGGAGTAAGCGGAGGAGAGAATGGAGAAGGAAAGGAATGAATGAAGAATGTCAAAAATAAGTTGAATTTAGCCAATACGACGTTGTTTCCTAATTGGCTTAGCGTCTGAAGTTTAATACTACGGATGACACTTATTTAAAAGCGACGTCGTTTCCCAATTTACCAGTCATACTTAGCGTCCGCAATTTAATAGTGCAGAATATAAACTTTTACAAGGAGGGTATTTTGGTCATCTGTCTCGTCCGCAATATTAAACTGCAGACGAGGACGATAAATTTAAATTGACAACATTATCAACGGATTATACCCCTATATATATATTATCAATGGATTAGACCCATATATATATATATATATATATATATATATATATATATATATATATATATATATATATATATATATATATATATATGGAAGTGCTCTATAGCTTGCTTTATCTATGGGCACTATTTCAACTAAGCCTTTCTAGCTATCCAAGATCCAAAGGCTAAGAATTAAAATGGTTGGGCCTAGCCGCTACTGGCTCCTACGACCAACCCTTAATTTTTAAACACCTTACATACTAGCTGCAAGAGGGAGTAGCGACCAGTCAAAATATCAGTGTTTTAACTGGTCGCTACTCCCTCATGCGACCATTATGAAAGGTGTTTACAAATTAAGGGCGTTTTGGTGACTTAGCCTGGTCGTAGGAGCTAGTAGCGACCAGATAATTATATTCATATCTAAACCATTCCATCCATAGCTTGCGTTTGCTGCTGCAGAAAGAGAAGGGAGAAAAACTTGACTGGCTGCTACAAATTTGCAGTAACAATACATCAATCTCAACTTCAACTAGTTAATCAACTCCAAATTAAAGTAAGAATATTCTAATCAAATTATTTTTGAAAATTTCTTAAGAATTCATGGTATATTAAAGCATGGTCCAAGAGTGACAAATTTAGTATTGTTGTATGCATGTATTCAAATTGGGTGGTATCATAAATATTTCTTGGGTACTATATATCTTTACCTTTTTAGTATTATTGTTTTATTGTTCTATGTATACAAATCGGGTGTATAAATTGGGTAGTATGTATGTATAAAATATTAATATGTATATTTTTGGGTATTATGTATATACAAATTCGGTGGTATGTATTTATATTTTTGGATATTATGTATGTATAAATTGGGTTAACAGTTTTATTTTTGTTGTTGTTATTTTTTTTGCTAGAATTTTTATTTAGTCATAAAATAATAGTAGAACTACATGTATGAAACAAAATTGTTGTTGTTGGGATTATTAATGGCCATGCATATATTTAGGCATTGAATGATAGTTTTATTATTGTTGTTGATATTGTTAGGTAAATATGGACAATTGGTTACCTGGACCTATTGATCGCAATGTCATTTATGATCAAGAAAGTCATGTTTAGGTGATGTATGGAATGGGGTACACTGATGTCGAGCTAAATGACTTCAATTGTATATGATAAATGGGAACTGACCAGCTTAAAAAAAAACTAATATAGGTGTGGGGGTGTGGGGGTTTGGAGGGTTTGGGGGGTTTAGTTATCCAGCAGTAGTAACGAGAACGGAGTCCAGTCTTGCATCTGCCTTAATTGAGAGATGGCAACCATAGACAAATACCCTGCCAATAACATTGCTCATGGGTTTATCTTGGTCAGTGATGACGGTTACAGAAGTCTTGTAGTCCATGGCTTTGAGCCACATCTCTAAGACTTAAATGAAAGTGTCTTATGTACGTCTTATCCCTTAACAATGCAAATCCTAATAAAATAGAGTGATAATGGTGGTTGACCCAGGTAAATGGAACAAATGATATATTATGCCTATATGTCTTATACGTAGTGTCAAATGTAACCATGTCTCTGAAATGTTGATACATAAATCTTGATCGAGTGTTTACCCATTAAATACAAGCTATGTGATTGTTTTCTTCTGGATTGACACGAAAAAAGAATTTACTTGCATTGCCATAACCAAATTTTTTCAAATAAGTGACTGTAGCCTGCTCATCATTTTCATCCTCTGAGCTAGACCTTAAATCCCTAACTACATTACGAACATCTTTATCACTAAAACCTACATTTTTTCATCCCTCCACCCATTGTGCTCAAAACATTCACAATCCTACTTGGTCCAATACCTGCTTTATTTAATGTGTCAATTAATTTTCTTACTACTGGCGTAATATTTCTATGTGTCTCAATCAAATCTACTTTGGTAGGTGTCACTAAATGATGATTGTGATCCAACTCAATAGTCAAAATATGCCAATTATCTTCTTTCTTATCGTGGACAACATACATTTTAGCTTTGTGATGAGTGTATTCTATATACACAAATTAGATACCTTTAAGTTTGTTAATTTGTAAATCCTAAGCTAGTTTGTTTGGTTTTTATGTGTTTTTATCTTATTGTTGTGTAATGTGGCTTTTAATTGCTTTTAAGTGTTTTTGTATTAGTTTTATGTGTTTTTACTCTGTTTTGTAGAAATTGTAATAAGTGTCACTTGGATTGACGTTTGGGGTTGCTAGATTCCCATTTTCAGCTTGCAATTTGCATAGTAGTCACTTCAGGGTGAATTAGAGCATTTCTCCAGCCATTATTAAGAAGAACTCAAAGAATAAAAGTTGTAGATATACGTCTCCTCTTTCCGGATCATCTTGAATCGCCTCAATTTGAGTTTCAATGAAAAAGTTATGGCTATTTTCCCAACAGATGTCAAAGCTAAAAATTTCAGCTTTTTGAAATGCGCTGCAGCGCCTCGAAGCAGTTGGTCAACCCCTTTTAAGCACTGTAGAGACCCGTTCAAGGCAAATCAAGGCGCTGCAGCACTTGGCACGAATTTTTGACAGATTTCAACTATTAAATGCTCAACCTAATGACCCAATGAACCTATCTTTCATTCTAACTTGCAACCTAGAGGGAGAAAAGAGAGAGGAGGAGGAAGAGCTTGGAGAAGGAAGGCCATGGCCTTGTGCCATGGTTGTTCAACAAGATTGGAAGTGCTTTAATGGCGGGCTTCATCTAGAAACCAAAGGGAAGCTATTTCTTTTCTTTCTTCTTCCTCTAGCGGCTAGAACTCTTGCTTGGGGATCTAGTGCACAAACACTTGTAACACCAATGGTGGCAAGGAATTGAATTAAGTTTCTAACTTTTCTTTGATACTTGAATTATCCATAAGTGATTACCTAATATTTGGAATAGTTTAATTTATTTGTTATGAATTAAACTTCTAATTTACTTTCCTTTTGATTGGTGTCATACGAATTAGTTCTTATATTTCGTGCTTAATGTTTAATTGCTAAGGAATTGGTAATTAGTTTGGTAATCTATTTGAAATTGGAAAATGGATTACAGATTTAGATAAAAAATATAAGGGCATGTGATTATGTTTTGCATAATTTATGTATTGTCAATTAATAGTGGCCGCCATGATCATAAGGAGAGTTAAGAGATTTGATCAAAGTGATGCACGCCAAGTGTTTGACAAAATGCTTGTGTGTGGATATTGTGGTCTTAGCTCTTTATCTATCTATCTATATTTTATTTTTTTTGTTATTTTGATTAATTGTAATCATAACTTATCGTTTTAATCAACTGTTTCAATAAGACTGAGGCGATATAAAGTCGGTACTTGGTAACTATTAGTTATAATTCCTTGTGGGTTCGACAACTCTTTTATCATTATATTACTTGTTGACCACGTATACTTGCGCGTGTTTATCGGTTGCAAAATCGATGAGTGGGATTTATACCTGCGAATCGACTACTTTTATACTTAAGAAGTTGCATGTTCTTATTATTTTATATTGTTTTGTTATTATTTTGCTTAATATATGATTTGCAAGGGCTTTCGGGGGGCAAAAAGGGCATTTTTGTAGCATTGGCGCTGCAGCGCCGATTCATAGTACAAAACTGGCACTGCAGCGCTCCACATCTGCCAGCTCACCAACCTTTCGTGCCCCGATGCCTTAGTTCCTTCACAAATCTGGCGCCGCAGTGCCACTAATTGACTCGTGCCCTTGACCAAGTGCCGCATCGCCACCTCCTGTTTTCAGTCCATAGCAGGTGGAAATGACTTGGAGGAAAGGAAAAGAGCATATATATCTTTCTCAGCCTCATTTTGCAAGGAGGATCATCATATAACTCCATCTCTCTCATTCTCTACCAGCTTCTTAGCATAATTTAGTTTATTTTCTCTTAGTATTGTATATAGCTTTTGATAACACATAGATTAATGAGAGGATTGGGATTCAATGAAGCTCAAGAGCAATTAACAACATGGACTGGAAGGCATGGATTGATTGAATTCTTAGAAATTGAATAAAGCTTGACAGAGTTTATTCTTCCCTATTGATTTCATTTAATTTTGTAATCTATAAATGTTGTATATATTGCTACTTATGTTTAGTTTAAGAGCTATGAACTAATTATTAACTCTAAGATTATAATGGAACCCTTTGTTAATTTGAATTGATTATCTTATCTCTTTGGTTGGCACCATATGGTTTAGTTCAATATATTTATGCTTAATGATTTTTGCTAAGGAATTAGTGATGATTTTGGTAATCTATAAGAAATTGGGAAATGGATTATAAATGTATACCTTGATATGTTGGCATGTTATTATGATTTGTCTACTAGATTAAACTACATAATTTGTGTATAGGATAGGAATATACATGTGTGCCATGTGTGACCTAATTGAGAACCTATGCTTTAATTCCTTTTCTAAGATTAATTTGCATAAGAATGTGTCGGATTATTATCTAGCTCGGATGTTCATTTCTGTTCTATTCCCTTTCGGGTAGATCTAGAGAGGATATGTTTAGACATACCTCGGAAGAGGTATATGAGTACTTGTAAGTTCTCGGTCGACAATCCGTCGTGACCATTAGACCAAAAAGAGAAAGTTAGGATGTTTAATGAAACATAGCACACCAAGTGTTTGAAAAAATGCTTGTGTAGGGGAAACTTATGATATTAGCTTGTAGTGCCTTAGATACCAATCGTTATCCATTTATTTGCTTTGATAATTAGAATTAACTAGATTAATTACACATCTTCTATTTAACTGTTTAAATAAGACTTAAGCGATACAAAGTCGGTACTTGGTAAATATTAGCAATAGTTCCTCGTGGGTTTGACACTCAACTTATCATTGTATTACTTGTTAGACCGCATATACTTACACGTGGTTAGTGATCGGTAATCCGACCAACAAGTTTTTGGCGCCGTTGCCGGGGAACTATTATTCTAATATTGTCCAATATTGATCTCAATAAATTTAGTCTTAATTTGAATGTATATATTTATCTTTTATTTGTTTGATCTTTGTTTGTTGTTTTTAAGTATTGCTTTAGGCAATGGACGAAAATTGTTATCAATGGCCTCTTGAGAGAATGGCAAAACCAAGATAGGAAGAAAGACTAAAGCAATTGCAAGATCAAATTGCAAACCTCTTAAGGTTTTCTGACAATCTTGAGTGTTAGTCCACTTAGAATGCCAATTGTCAGGAACGAGTTCATGATGAACCGACTTACTATCATCCAGACTATTAGGGTTATCCAAACTCATGGGATTACAGTCAAGAGCAGTATTATGATCCAAATTTATCCTATCAGACGAAATTTGAATATCAGTCTCCATCATAATATGAGGTGACATCTCAGTTGGATGAAAGCCTTTCCATATACTTAAAATGAGAAGAAAAGAGAAGGCTTGAGGAGATCCTTACCAACTTCATAGAGAGAAATGAGGTTCGAATGGCGAACTAAGACGCCTCATTGCGGAACCTCGAGAGTCAAATGGGATAACTCGTCAATGCTATCATGAATCTTGCGCAAATTAGTCTACCTGTTGTTACTGATCATAACGAGTAGGCTGAAGAGCATTGCACGGTGGATACGCAAGGAAAAGGTGATGAGTCTCACGAAGTTGTTGAGGGAAATGTCGAAGTGCGTATTGGGCGATCTGTGGATTCTAAGGTAGGAAAAGAAATAATCATGAGTGGGTGTATTGTCAAGAATGATGAAAAGTTAGAAACCACACTCAAGGTTGTTGAAACCCTCGAGGGCCTACTAGCACACAAAGAACAATTTCAGTTTGATGAGAAAGGCGAATACGTGGATAATTTAAGTGGTGAACGATTTTTTCGTGCCGACGAATGAAATGAAGTTTGGGGGTGGCCAATCATCTATGTCCGCCACGAACATTAAGGAATTGATAAATAGGCAGCATGTAATGATCAATTTTGCGATTGAGTCGGATTGAGTGGAAGTGGTATAGTCAAGACGACGACTTTAAAACAAGTACTTGGTAGGGAGGCACCCCCATATCAATATCATTTTCTCTCCTTCTAGTTTTCTGTCTGAATGTTAATAGTATACTTTACCTATGAATAATAGTGTAGTAGCATTAGTAGCAATTTTCTTAAAATGCTTGTGTGACGAAGTCCAATACTTTTAACATTATGGTATCCTTGGGTTCTCACTTTCAGATAATTTTTGATAGCCATTCGTTTTAAGGGTCAGAAAGACTTTTGTTGGTATTTCAAGTTTTTATACTTATAGAGTTCATTTTGGGTATAATGTATGTTTTTAAGCAAAGTGAAGCTTTGATATAGTTATATGTTTAAAATTGTGGTATAGCTTTTGTTCTAATGTTTAAGCTCAATGAGAAATTCAGTTTGGCATGCGTGTTGTTCCATGTGATTTTTAAGTGCCTAATACAAGAGTTTCTGGTTTTTGGTCCTTAGTGTTTAATTAGTTTCATTGAGTTTAGTGTACGTAAACTATTGGTTTTAACTGTTAGTTCAGTCCTATTAAGTGTTGATTTGTATATATATGCCTTTTGGTGAAGAATTTTTGTGGCCTATGTTTTGGCCAAGTGTTTTGGTCAGCCAGCTGAAAGCCTTTAAATTTTTTGTTTGGTGCAGGGCTGGCACAGCGGCGCTATCATTTTATACTATAATCTGTGCCGCAGCGCCTACCTCAAAAGCCCAAATTTAAGAAGTCGCGCCGCAGTGCCCATAAAAGCCCAACATGCCGTGCAACAACGTCAAATAGGTAAAACCTTCTGCTTAATTACACCGTAACGCACCAGTTTGTTCTTGGTTTCACGCTATAGTGCCTCAGCAAATTCTAGTATTAAGAGACAGCGCTGCAGCGTCTCGTAACGAAGAAAAACTGGCGCCATAGCGCCAGTAGCGAATTTTTGTTGGATTAATTAGGTAGTACATGACAAACTAAAGCCATAACTGATGAGTGGATTTTATACCTACAAATCGGCCTCTAATTTGAGCTTAAACTGTGTTAATCCTATATATTTATGTTCATTTTTACTTGTTTATGTTTGTTTTATGTTTAGGTGGTATGATGTAGCATTCATGGCATAAAAGTGGCGTTCTGACATGAAATGACAACAAAATGAGCAAAAATGTGAAGCTGCAGAACTTCCCCTTACCGGGGCGGGCATTATACAAGAAAAGCCTCAGTCAGGGTGGGGGAACTTGAGAAGGAATAGAATGACCCCCCACCAGGGCGGGCATATATAGAAGAAAAACCCCGCCGGGGTGGGGATACGGGGCAAGAACAAGAGTTATGTTTCAATTGTAATTCTGCAGCAGCGTGAAGGAAGGAATTTGGCATGGTTTGGGACTTCAATTGGTGTCAGTTTTTGGGATGAACATGTCTTGTGCTGGAGATAAAAAAACAACAGAGGAGGTAACAACCATCAATCAATTAACAAGATTAAGCCCTAATTTGAGTAAATAGCATTGGAGAAAAGAATTGAAGGTTAGAATCACGAAGATTGCAAGTTAGAGTAGAGAAGAAGGGTGATTTTGTATTCTTCTACTTCTTTAATTCAATTATTGTAATTGGGATGATGTATTCTTTTATTATTTCAGTTATTGTTTCATTTATGATGAACTAAGTTGCTTATTAGGCTTATGATGGATCTTTATGGTTGAACGATGATTGTGAAGATTTAATTTCAGTTTAATAATCTATCATTTAGTTTATTTATAGTGATTTGTGCTTTAATTTATGAATTGCTTGATCACCAATTCTGTGTGGATTTGTATGGATTCGAGAGATGATGTATGAATCTAGATCTAATCACTTTAGCATGTGTTCTTGAATTCTGTGTTTGAATGGAATCTTGATGAACGTTAGGGTAGAGATATGCTTAACATCGCATGTAGTCGAGTAGAGAACTTGAACTTAAACCTTATTTGATTTCAGTTCATATAGAGATATAGTGAATTAGTTGATTAGGGTGTTTGACTTAATTCTATCAAATTTGTGGATTTAAGTTAATACGGTATTAGTGCATTAAGAGATGGCTAATTCTACTTAAGTGTTCTTGATTAATAAACTGAGATAGTGAATTGAACTGGAATAAGGTGTAATAATCGGAGTGAGACTTAAAGTGAAGTTGTAAGCCTAATTCTCTAAGATTTGCTTGAAGTTACGGGTTTTAAGTTGTGTTGATTGCTTGGTATTTTTAGTTTCTTAGTTTTTGTTAGATATAATCATTGATTTGGATAGTTTAATAAAATTTGGATTAATAGAAAGCTGGTACTTGAGAGGTTTAGTTTCTTGCAAATCTTTGTGGGAACGATACTTGTACTTATCATTATATTACTTGTTGACCACGTGCACTTGTTTGTGAGCGTAATTAGATTTCGACCAACAAGTTTTTGGTGCCGTTGCCGGGGAATAGTATTGATTGTAATATCTTTCAATATCAGTTTAATTAGTTAAGTTTTACTTAAAACAAAATTTTCTTTTGTTTTACTCTTTCTTGTTTCAGGTTCTTTGAGTTAGTTTATGCAAACTCGGTCCAAGAAGCCAGAATTGTTTCCTTTCGAAGACGATATCGAGAAACGATTTCAAAGGCTAAGTAAGTGGATTAAAGACACAAAGGAAAACTTTGAGAATTCTGAGGAGGAAGAAATAATGGCTGTAGAAGATCAAAAAGCGCTGAGGGATTATGCTACTCCTAAGGTGACTGAGCATCAGTCAAGTATCACCAGGCCAACGATTGTTGAAAATACTTTTGAGATCAAGCCTGGGACTGTTCAGATGATTCAGAACTCAGTTCAGTTTGGGGGATTAGCCAACGACGATCCGAATGTGCACTTGGTTAGCTTTTTAGAAATATGTGAAACCTTTATATATAATGGGGTGTCAGATGACACAGTCAGACTTCACTTGTTCCCATTCACACTGCGGGACAAGGCAAAGAGTTGGTTGCATTCTTTACCACCAGGTTCGATAACTACATGGGATGACCTTGCTCAGAAGTTCCTGGCTATGTTCTTTCCACTAGCCAAAACTGCAAAGATGAGAAACGAGATCACCATGTTTGAGCAGCAGCATGAGGAGTCATTGTATGAGGCATGGGAGAGGTACAAGGAATTACTCAGAAAGTGCCCTCATCATGGACAACCTAAATGGCTACAGATGAATACGTTCTACAATGGATTGAATGGGAATCTCATGACAAGTATAGATGCAGCTTCGGGTGGAGCGTTTATGGCTAAGAGCTATGAGGAGGCATATGAGCTAATTGGAATAATGGCAGCTAATAACTACCAGTGACCTACAGCGAGAACGACAAACCTAAGGGTAACGACGTTGGCGGCACAAATTTCAGCCTTATCAAAGAAAATGGATGCTCTGACTGGTGCACAACCACAACAGGTGGCATATGTTTGCGAATTATGTGCAGGAGAACATCCTACAGAACAGTGTACCATCAACCCAGCATCAGTACAGTTTGTGGGCAGCTACAATAGGATTCCACAAAACATGTATCAAAATGCCTACAACTTGGGGAATAGGAACCATCCCAATTTTTTGTGGAGTAACAATCAAAATCAGCAGGCTCTACGACCTTCTTATCCCCCGGGGTTTCAAAATCAGCATCAGCAAGTAGCTCCACATCAAGAGAAGAAGACATACTTAGAAGAGCTTTTGTTGAAATATATATTGGGAAACGAGGCGGCGATGAAATCATAAGCGGTGGCCATTAAAAACTTAGAAAATCAGATGAGAAAGCTTGCATTAGCGTTGAATAATAGGCCGCAAGGGACTCTACCTAGTGACACAAAAAAGAATCTGAAGGGAAATCATGAGCAGTGTCAAGCAATTACTTTGAGGAGTGGAAAGCATCTTGAAGGGAAAATTACAGAAAATTCATCTAAGAAGGATGTCAAAGAGAATGAAGACAAAGTGGTTGAAGAGAAACATGATGAGGAAAAGCAAGGGGATAAGAGCAAGTTAGATGTTGAGCCAGTTGTGCATCCTCCACCACCGTTTCAATAGAGGGTCGAAAAATAGAAATTAGATAAACAATTCTCCAAGTTTTTAGAAGTTTTCAAGAAACTTCAAATCAATATCCCTTTCGCAGAAGCTCTAGAGCAAATGCCAAGTTACGCCAAATTTATGAAGGGTATTCTGTCAAGGATGAAAAAGTTAGAGGATTACGAGAAGGTACCTTTGACAGAGGAATGCAGCACAGTTTTACAGAGAAAGCTACCTCCAAAGTTGAAGGATCCGGGGAGTTTCACTATTCCTTGCACGATTGGAAACATGGCCTTCAACAAATGTTTGTGTGACTTGGGAGCGAGTGTAAACCTCATGCCATTGTCAGTATATACACAGTTGTGTTTGCCAGCTCCAATGCCTACAAATATATCTCTATAGTTAGCGGACAGATCAATGACCTATCCAAAGGGAATTTTGGAAGACATCTTGGTTAAGGTGGATAAATTTATTTTCCCAACAGATTTCATAATTTTGGATTGTGAAAAAGACAAAAACATCTCAATCATACTAGGAAGACCATTTTTGGCTACGGGTAGAACTCTCATCGATGTGCAGAAAGAGGAATTAACCATGAGGGTTCAAGACCAGGAAGTCAAATTTAATGTGTTTAAAACCATGAGGTTTCCTACAGATGAGGAGGAGTGTTTCCGGTTGGATGTGATCGACAAGATAGTCAATGAAGACCTGGTTAAAAGTTTGGTCAGAGATCCGTTGTAGAACACTCTACTGGGGGATGAGGATTTGGATGATCTAGAGTTTGTGGATTACTTGCACATGCTGGATGCTATTGGATAAAATCTAATTACGTACAGCACACAAGTATACGTGGTCAACAAGTAATAAAGTGATAAGTTAAGTATCGTTTCCACAGAGACTAGCAAGAAATTAACTCTCACAATTACCGATTTCCTATTAATCCAAATTTTATTAAACTAACCAATTTCAAGTTTGTAACTAAAAGTATTAAAAATATTAAAATTACCAAACAATGAACAAACCCTAAAAGCTGAATTTTCAAAAAAATATTGGAGAATTAGGCTTACAACTTCACTCTAAGCATCACTCTGATTATTACACTTTATTCCAGTTTAATTCACTATCCCAGTTCATTAATCAAGAACACATATGTAGAACTAGCCACCTCTCGATGTACTAATACCGTATTAACTCAAATCCACAAATTAGATAGAATCAAGTTAAACACCTTAATCAACTAACTCACTATATCTCTATGCGAATTACAATTAAAGAAGATTTAAGTTCAAGTTCTTTATCTGATTACATGCGATGCTAAACATATCTCTACCCTAATATTCATCAAGATTCCATTCATTCACAAAATTCAAGAACACATGCTAAATTGACTATGTCTAGACTCGTATTTCATCTCTCGAGTTCATTCAAGTTCACATAAAATTGGTGATCAAGCAATTCATAAATTCAAGCATAAATCAATTTAGATAAACGGTGAAATAGCTTATTAAACTGAAACTCAAAGTTACATAATCATTTTTCCACTTAAAGATCCATTATAAGCCTAATAAAGAATTTAGTTCATAACTAATGAATTAAATACTAAATAAATAAAAGAAACCATCATCCTGATTACACAAATTGAAATTAAAGGAGAATAGTAATACACCACCCTTCTCGCCCTTCAAATCTGCAATCTTCGTGAAATTACTTCTCTTCTTCGTTCCTCCAAGCTCTTGCTTTTCAATTCTCATTCTCTAATGGAAATCAAACTCCTAATCAAACCCAACAAGTCTTTAGTCAAAGAATCCCAACTACATGAAATAACCTCCTTGTCAACTCCAAATATAAGCATATTACATAAAGAAGTTATATCTCCTATCACAACTCAAATTCCAGCAATTAAAAATAACTTGGCGCCTTATCCGTCCGACCGGCATGCCTCGCGTTGGGTTGTGCATTATGACAGCGCGGCCCGCGCCATGTAACCAGTGACTTCTTACGCCGCAACGCGCCTCGTGCCGCTTTGCTCTTCATCATGGCGCGCCCCGCGCCGTTCTTGTAGAATGTGTAACTTTACTTGATCTTTCTTCCAATGCTAACATTTTGATGTGCTCACTTAATATCCTACATCAAGAACAAAACCCATCAAAAGCAACATGAAATAATCAAAAAACTAACAATATAACAGGCTAAATGAAGATAAATCATAGGTTAAAAACGTACTCATCAGATGCTTTGCCTCGAGTTAGTAGATTCAAAGTTCCGTTCGAGCCATTACACACGGAAGAAAATGCTTCTGCTCGGATGAAACCATCCCTTGAGGAGCCACCCACTTTTGAGCTCAAACCGCTTCCTAAACACCTCAAGTATGCTTATTTGGGTAATTTAAATATTTTATCTATTATTATTGCATCTGCACTTAACGAATTAAAGGAAAGTAAATTGCTGAGAATTTTGAGAGAATACAAGTCTACAATAGGCTGGACCATTGCCGATATATAGGGGATCATCCCCTTCTTTTGCATGCACAAGATTCTCATGGAAGAGGAAGCAAAGCCAACAGTGGAGCAACAGAGACGACTAAATCTAATCGTGAAAGAAGTGGTAAAGAAAGAAATACTGAAGTGGTTGTATGCGAGAATTATTTACCCGATTTCAGACAGTGCATGGGTCAGTCCAGTTCAGTGTGTGCCGAAAAAGGGTGGAATTACGGTAGTTAAGAATGATGACAATGAGTGGATTCCGACAAGGACAGTGACTGGGTGGAGGGTGTGCATGGACTACATAAAGCTGAATAAGGAAACCTGGAAGGATCACTTTCATATACCTTTTATTAACTAGATGTTGGACCGATTGGCTGGACATGAATATTATTACCTACTGGATTGATACTCGGGGTACAACTAAATCGTCATAGCTCCCGAGGATCAAGAGAAGACCACATTTACATGCCAATACGACACCTTTGCATTCAGAAGGATGTCCTTTGGGTTATGTAATGCACCTGCGACGTTCCAAAGATGCATGATGGCTATTTTCTCGGACATGGTGGAGAAGAATGTGGAAGTTTTTATGGACGAATTTTCAGTCTATGGAAACACTTTTGATAAGTGTCTGGAGAATCTGGTCATGGTCTTGAAGCGTTGTGTGGAAACTAATTTTGTGCTTAACTAGAAGAAGTGCCACTTTATGGTTGAAGAAGGAATAAGTATGGGGCACAAGGTCTCTGCTAAAGGTTTAGAGGTTGACATGGCAAATTTAAACACGATCGAGAACCTTCCACCGCCAAATTTAATGAAGGAAATCCGCAGTTTTCTTGGACATGCCAGATTCTATAGAAAATTTATAAAGGATTTCTCTAAGAGTGCAAAATCATTGTGCAGTCCTTTAGAGAAAGATGCAGTATTCAATTTTGATGAGGAGTGTAAAGCAGTATTTGAGCAGTTGAAAAAGAAGTTGACTACAGCCCCAATGATTGTCGCACCGGATTGGACTATGCCTTTTGAATTAATGTGCGATGCGAGCGACTATACAGTAGGAGATGTTTTGGGTCAACGTTGAGAGAAAATATTCCATACCATATACTATGCAAGTAAAACCCTTACGGATGCCCAATTGAACTACACAACCACCGAGAAGGAGTTACTTGCAGTAATATACACATTTGACAAATTCAGAGCTTACTTGATTGGAACAAAGGTGGTGGTATATACAGATCATTCGGCGATTCGCTATTTGATTTCGAAAAAGGATGCTAAGCCTAGGCTAATCAGATGGATCCTTCTCCTTCAAGAATTCGACTTGGTAATAAAGGATAGGAAGGGGCCAGAAAATCAAGTGGCAGATCATCTGTCGAGGCTAGAAAATCCGAATAAGGGGGCATATAATTGTTTAATCAATGAATCATTTCCGGATGAGCAGCTGTTTGGAGTCAATTCTGAGTTTTCATGGTATGTGGATTTTGTCAACTACTTGGTGAGCAAAATCCTTCCCCCTGATCTGACACGTCAACAAAAGAGAAAATTCCTATATGATGGCAAGTGGTACATGTGGGACGAGCCATACTTATTCAGATAGTGTGCAGACAAGATGATTCAGAGGTGTGCCATATAGTAAAGAGAAAAATATCTTACACGAATGCCATTCATCTGCATATGGGGGACATTATGGTAGTGAACGGACATCGACCAAGGTACTTTAGTCAGGATTCTATTGGCCTACTGTGTTTAAGGATGCCCACCAGTTCGTGAAAACCTGTGACAGATGCCAAAGGATGGGTTATATATCAAAGAGGAATGAGATGCCGCTCAACACTATCATGGAAGTGGAGATTTTTGATGTATAGGGAATGGATTTTATGGGACAGTTTCCTCCTTCATTCAATAACCTGTACATCTTGCTAGCTATAGATTATGTGTTGAAATGGGTTGAAGCTGTAACACTCCCCACACACGATGCCAAGGTGGCTCTCAAGTTCTTACAGAAGAATATCTTTACAAGGTTTGGCACACCTAGGGCAATTATAAGTGATGAGGGTAGTCACTTCTGCAATAGATCGTTTACAGCTCTCTTAGCGAAGTATGGGGTCAATCATAGGGTGGCAACAACATATCACCCCCAAACGAGTGGTCAAGCTAAGGTTTCCAACAGAGAGGTTAAGAAAATTTTAGAGAAGGTAGTAAATCCATGCAGAAAAGATTGGTCTCTAAAATTGGATGACGCACTATGGGCTTACAGGACAACATACAAGACACCAATTAGGGTGTTTCCGTATCAGTTGGTCTACGGGAAAGTGTGTCACCTCCCAGTGGAATTACAGCATAAGGCATACTGGGCCATTCAGAAACTTAATTTTGACCAAGCAGTTGTAGGTGAGAAAAGATTGCTACAATTGAACAAACTTGACGAATTTCGATTGCAAGCATACGAGAACTCAAAACTGTACAAGGAAAAAGTTAAGAAGTGGCACGACCAAAAGATCATGCAGAGAAAGTTTGAACCGAGACAATCAGTATTATTATTCAACTCACGACTATGGTTGTTCCTAGGAAAGCTAAAATCCAGATGGTCGGGGCCATTCATGATTAAGAAGGTTTTCCAACATGGCGTCGTTGAACTATATAGTAGGAATCCACTTGAGACATTTAAAGTCTACGGTCAACGGTTGAAACACTATTGGGGTGGCGACATCGACAATGAAGCCATTGCGATCACACTTGCCGATGCGCCATGAACAGGGAGTAGTCAGGCTGAAAGACTCAAAAATAAGTGCTAATCGGGAGGCAACCCGATTTTACTTTCATTTACAGTATTTTTAAGTATGATAGTCAATTTGTAATTTAGAGGGTAAGTTTAGTATCGAGTAAGTTTATTTCAGTCTATTAGGTAGTTAGTTGAGTCTTGATTTCTAGTTAATTCGACCTTACGTGTTCAATGTTAACGATGTCATCTTATACTTATGATTTCAATGTGTTTCAAGTACTTGGGAAGCTTTTCGATATGTGTTTGATGAGAGGAATTGGAAAAATTAAAGTCAGCTGCAGTGTACCCCCCCCGCCGGGGTGGACATTTTGTGAAGGTTACCCCTCGCCGGGTTAGGGGTCTTGGATAAAAAATAGTATACCCCCCCACTAGGGCGGGTTCCTGTAATACACTTATCCCCCGCCGGGGTGGGGGTACGGGAACTAGAAAGGTTTGTATTCTGCAGTAAAACCGATTAAGACCCACTTCTCCACTTATTTTCTTCTCTTCTAACCGAAATACCCACTCTCTCACACAACAAACCTACAAACTCCTAACTTTTCCTCCATTATCCCACACATTCCCCACTTCTCCTCTCCATTAATCCATGAAATTTTCACACAATATCCTTCTCTATTTAAACCCAATCCCTAACTCTATTAATTCCACACCAAATTCAGATTTCAAGCCATAGAAAGTTAGGGTTTGCAACAAGGAAAGGGAAGTACTTCAAATTGGCATCACCCACTACATCAATATCATCACTGAAGGAGAAATCAGCGGGGTTCATATTGGGTTCGTAGAGCATAGAAACGGAGATTACTTCAAAGTGGTTCAACATTAGTACAATCACAATACTCAATTGGGGTAAATTTCTGTGATTAGTTAGTATTCTTAGTTATTCATCATAGTTGAGTTTGATTGGTAAAATTTGGGGATATTGTGAGTCGCGCACACCACGTGTTTGAAAAAATTGTGCAAGAGAAAGGTTGGGGGAATTTGTTATCGAATTAACCACCATGGCTCCTATGACACCATCAAAGAGATAGAGAGGTGAGGGCTCAGGGTCTACACCACCTGCTCGGGCCTTTGACCAGTAGAAATTTGTGAGTGCCAACGCCGTCGACAAGTACGACTATTTAGTGCCCAAGGCACTAACTCCAGAGCAGGGCTTGGCACCAGACAATGTAGATGTGAAAATGAAGAGGCAGATATATGAGAAAGGTTGTGATAGGTTTACTGATGAGCCAGAGCCAGCTATAGTCAATGGGGTGAAGGAGTTTTATGTAAATGTAGAGGATAGGGCCTCGTTCATTGCATTCATGAGGGGTAAACAGGTGCCTTTCAGTCTTGAAGCTATCAACGATTATTATAGCCTGCGAACTCCTGTGGTATGCCATTATGCGTAGTTACTTGATAGTGGTCCCGATTACGATCAGATTCTAACAGAAATAACAAAGCTGGGCACTACATGTGTCAAGGGATGAAAAGGTAGCACCATCTTCCTCAACAAAGACTTGAGCCGTTACGGAAAAATATGGTATGCATTCATGTGCGCAAAGTTATTCCTGTCCACACATACCAAAGAGGTGACAAAAGAGAAGGTTCTTCTGCTGTATGCAATTGTGCAAGACTTCCACATCGACGTGGGTGCCAATATTAACTTCTTGATACGAAGATGCCTGTGAGGGCCATTTTTCGACAGCCTACCACACCCATCCTTCATATGTGGGTTGTGCAGGCAGGCTGGCGTTAGATGGTTCGATGATGAGCCTACCCAGTAGCCGCTCCAGGTTCTGGACTTATGGATGATTGCATGCTACACGGTTTGGCCCAGGGGGGAGTCACCCAAAATGTGTCAGTTTTATATTCCCATCGACTTCGGAGGAAGAGGAAGATGCTGAAGACACATCCGAAGATGATGAGTTTTAAGCCGATGAGATGACTGGAGAGCAAGAGACTACAGAGAGTCAAAGGATGGGCATATTTATGTTCAGTAACCAATTTTGCAGTCTCCAGTGCCTGGTAGACAAAATGGACAAAGAAGCCAACCGACAGATGAGAAGACCGGAGGCCAGGCAGGACCACATGTTCAATGCCATGAACACGTCCTTTGCCTCGTTAAATGCAACCTTAAAAACTCTAAATCTAACCGCCACCGACCAATTTCCATACCAGCAGCCAGAGCCCATGCCACAATTTCCACCTTCTGATTCTGACAATGATGAGCGCCGACTTTATAAGCCACAACAGCCATCACCACCATCACCTCAACCTTAGATGATTACAGAGAAGTCCTCTTATACTTATTGCTATATTTTTACAATAAGGACATTGTAATTATTAAGTTTGGGGGAGTTAGTTTAGTTAGTTAGTTTAGTTTAGTTTTATTTCATGTTTAGTTTAGTCTGTTATATTTTTGCATATTTTGTCATGTTTAGTTTAGGTTCATTATATGTTGCATTTATTTAGTATAATTGCATAATAGTTTGCATAGTAATGTAGTATTGTAAATAGTTTTTATTAGTTTCTATTTCTGTTATTTTTATTCCATATTATCTAAAATAATAATAATAATAATAACAATACAAAATTTTGAAAAAATCACAAAAAATTTAGTTCGTATTGTGTTTATCTTGCATGAGTTGAGCTGTTAGATAGTGCAATCTATTTTGGCCAATGATGAGACTGACTTCGAGTAGACAAGTATAATACTGATTATTAGAACTTTGATGTGATTTTCAGTTATGAATTGAATCTTTTCCTATTTGAAACTGGTATAATAAGGATAACACAGTAATAACAACTATGTTGACTGATTAAAGTCAAATTGATATATAATGGACCTCTAAAGGATAATACTAGTTTAAATGAAAGAATGACAAGGATAGGCAATGAAGGCTAAAGTTAAGCAAGAACCTAAGTTTGGGGGAAAATTTTGGGTATATAAGCTTATTTAAAAAAAAGAAAAAAAAAGAGAATAAACACTGTGGCATGCTTGTCTAGTTTTGTGGCCTTTGTTACTTGAGTAAGTAAGCTTGAGGGGATTGTCTTTACACCTAGCGCCCTAAGGCTTTAATGGTCTTAGAGTCGTTGGTCGAAAGCTCATTAAGGTAACATTGAAAAGCCTAAGGGAATAAGACATTGCACAACCATGAGTATAAAAAAAAGAGAAAAATAAAACGGGAAGTAAGAGCAAAAAGCCTCCGTAGATGAAAAATAAAGTATAAGTACCCTATTTTGACAATCGATATTGGTAATTGTTTGATTATAGTTGGATCTTGACTGTTTTTGAATTTCTTGAGTTTACATTGTGTGATGCCTTCAAAGAGACATGTTATGTGTTAAATTTGATTTTGTATCAGTTAGCATATGTGTTGAGCACACACGCACTATAATAGTGATAACAGTTTAAGATTTGATGATTGATTGGGAAATTTTTGATTTGTTTTGATATGAGGTATTTATGACGCCCCCAAATCCGTGTAACATCGATTATGGAACATGGTGCTCATGATACAACATATATAATCCTCTAACTACATAAACTCCAGAAATAATAATAATAATAATGATAACCATTACATATCTATTCAAATAAAATTCCAAGTCTTTACAACCTTAGATAAACTGAAACTTAAACTTAGCGTTTAGCGCTACATTACATCATATGCTGAAATATAACTTATTACATAAATAACTCTCATCATTTCATCTTAGACTTCCCCTTGTCCTTGCCCGAGCCCTCAGCGTTCTCAACCCTAATTGAATGGTGTAAGCAAGAATGAGCACAAATTGCCCGGTAAGTATACAAAGTAGTTTGAAAACATACATCAGGGGGTAAAAGCATTTGTATGAATATTTCTCAACAGTTGAAATAATTATCAAGAGATAAACAGGAATATCAAGATAAGAGTTCTGGAATGCTCAATAGCATACTAAGGGTTGATAGATACCCTGAACATTACTTAGTTTCATCAAAAACCAGCAGACGGTTTAATAATCAAATAGATTGTAAACAGTCTCTTCAAGTACTCCAGGTGATCAGCCTATCGTACCTTACATTATGCACAAGAATAAAATTTAACTGCATAAGCATAAATGGGACTATATGCCCGATATCTGTTTGCCCAATTATTCTGGTTGTTAATCTTAGTATTCATGCAAAACCGCACCAAAACAATTTGGATTGGTAAACATTAAATAGCTTCAAAGGATTTGAATTGTTCAAATCTTATATCATTTATCATCAATAATATCTAGCCGAAACAAAAAGCCAGAAAATATACTTGGAAACAGTTCGTTAAAGAAATAGAACTTTAAAGTATAGCAGTTGTAATACTAACTGAGTAATCATCAGTAACGCGTGCAAAGAAATTGTAGTTATATAACTTTACGACAAAGGAACTTGTACGAAAAAGAAAATAGAACATGTCCGATACTTACCCTCACTGCAATAACAATGAGTAAAGATTGAATAATTGCTCAATAGAAACTTAGGGTTAGGAAACTTGCATGATACGTCTTCTATAATTAACGCTATCTACTAGCCCTTCACGTAACCTATTCACATGTGTCATGTTAAACAATTAGGTTCTCAAACACCACTTCGAAGTGTAATGGTTTCCTTTTATTTTAATAAGATTATTAACCTCACACGTATTTAAATATAATTCAATTACATAACATGTTGCTTCGTATAGGCCAAGTGGTTCAATAATAGAATATGGGAAAAATAAAATTTTGACATTTTTCTGACCCGACCCGGATCCGACGTGACTGACCCGACCTGGACCGGCGCAGCTGCGCAGGTCTAAGCCCTATGAGCAGTGCAGCTGCGCTGCTCATCATGCCCAGAATTTTCCCCCCTTCGAGCAGCCCACTTTCCTAATTAATTCCTACCAAACTACAGAACATTTGACCATGAAACTTCGACACAATAAACTTCATATAGCATAGTATTTTACAAATATGTAACATACATCAAACTAGCATGTTAAGACCACAAACTAGCTACATAGATAAGCGTGCATGGACTAATTTATGACTTCAAAAAATTTCTGGAAATCTCAGAATCTGCAGATTTTTCCCTATGAACATGCTTGCTACCGAATTTCATATCATGCTAAATTTAACTCCGTTTCTTATGAAATTTGGTCAGGTTATACATCATACTACATAGTATTTTAAAAAATTATTACCTACCATAATTGGGTCACAGAAACCACGATTCCAAGGCTTCGAAAAACCCAAAAAGTCACAGATTTCAAGTTTAACCAACTTTGACAAAATTCATGATTTTGATTCTAGCATTTAAGGAATTAGTTCCTATTGTCCATATCATATATATTCATATAAATACACATGTTACAACACTCGAACTCACTATATTCCATGATTTGATCAAATTAGCAACTTTGAGTCATATTATCAAATAATTAGCATGCATGACATAATTCCTTGAATCTCTATGATATAGAGGCATGATGAAACCAGAACTTTCGTTCTTAACATCCACTTATGATCAACTAACAGTAGCATGGCATCACAAGTCCAAAACAAATCATTTGCAAAAGTCTCATATGCATATTCTCTCATTTTTACTTAAGAACATGTAAAAGAGAGTTCATGTCTTACCTCTTTGATGAATTCTACTTTCTCGAACTCCTCCAATGATTCTCCTTACTTGATTAGTCTCTAGAAACTCCAGAATTCGCCACCCTCTCAAGTTCTTTCCTATCTCACTTTCAACTTCACTCACGGTAGGATTTTTACAAAGAGGAAAAAGAGACTTGGATTGGGAGTATATATAAAACATGATAACCATTGATTTTTTTTTAGCCCTTCCATCTCCAACATCAGTTATACAATAAGTGTATTGCATCAAATCCATTTAGTTTGGGGAGGGGGTTAGAGAAAGGAATAGTCTTGGACTCTAAAGGGTTGTAACTTCCTCCCCCCTCATTATCTTATAATACTAATACTCCCTCTCTTGTCCCAATTTGGTTTCCATGTGGGCCCCACAGCTACTGCACTCCTTTATTAAAATATTAATATAATCTATTTACTCATTTAATAAACTATTTTGACCATTTTGCTCTCCGTCGCCATACGTTTTGATACTAATATCGATTCCTACTAAATCAACGTTCCGGACGTCATGGGACTATCCGTTTCATCAAATTGGCCCTCCAAAATTCGTGGTTGACTTTTTACCCAAAAAAATCAACTGGTTGACTTTGACCAAAAAGTCAACCGCGACACATTCTGTGGTTACAATCTATCTTGACTAATTTCGACGTTCCGGACTCAAATACGCAGTCCATGTCTCTAAATTCCGATCCGAAATCAATCTCATGTCTTTAATCCCCTCCCACACAATTAATCAATTTAATTACATAATTAACTCAAATAGTTAAATTAATCTAAACCAACTATTTACACATACCTCATCACATAACTTAAAATTAAACATGTATGTATAACACATATACATCTCATAATAGAAATCACATAAGAGTTTCACATAATTCATTTATTGATAATTAGTAAATTACATAATAATCTCGCATATTATATTCACCCTCCCTTAAAAGGATTCCGTCCCCAGAATCAATTCAAGTTAAACAAAAAGACTAGGGTAATTTTTTATCATTTTCTCCTTGAGTTCCCACGTAGCCTTATCAGCGTTGTAGTTCCTCCATACTACCTTAACAGAAGGTATTATCTTATTTCGTAACACTTGTTCTTTTCTATCAATTATCTGTACAGGAATCTCTTCATAGGTTAAGTCCTTTTCAAACTGGATGGGTTTATACTCTATGATATGCTTGTAGTCTTGCTTATAGGGTCGTAAAACAGATACGTGGAACACGTTGTGTACATGCTCCAACTCTGGAGGTAAAGCTATTTCATAAGCTACTTCACCGACTCGCCTTAACACTTCAAAGGTCCTATTAATCTGGGACTAGGTTTTCCCTTCTTCCCAAATCTCATTTTCCATTTCCAAGGTGAAACCTTTAAAAACACATAAGTGCCGATGTCGTAGTCTCGTTATTGCCGATGTTGATCAACATATTTCTTCTGTCGATCCTGAGTCGTCACTAATCTTGGTCATATCGTTTTGATCACATCCGTAGTTTGCTGCACTAATTCTGTCCCTAGCAATTGACGTTCTCCTACCTCATCCCAACACAATGGGTTTATGCATTTCCTTCCATATAAAGCTTCATAAATTGGCATACCGATGCTCGCGTGATAACTGTTGTTGTATGCAAATTCCACCAACGGTAGGTGGTCATCCCAGCTTCCTTTAAAGTTCATAACACATGCTCTCAGTATGTCTTCTAACGTTTGAATAGTTCTCTCGCTCTGCCCATCTGTTTGAGGATGATACGCGATGCTCAACCTCAGTTACATTCCCATGCATTCTTGAAAGCTTTTCAAGAAATTTGTCGTGAATCGCAGATCGCAATATGACACAATTGATACTGGCACACCGTGCCTCAAAACGATCTCTTTGATGTAAAGCTTTGCCAAGTGATCCAAGTTATATTTGATCTTGATTGGAAAAAAATGCGCTTACTTTGTCAATCGATCAACGATCACCTATACTGCATCATAACCCTTCTGTGTAGTTAGAAGTCCTACCACAAAGTCCATCGTGATATTCTCCTACTTCCATTCAATAATTTCTAAGGGTTGAAGTAACCCGCTCGATTTCTGATGTTCCTCCTTAACTCTCTGGCATGTTAAACACTTGCTGACGCACTCTGCGACTTCTCTCTTCAAATTGGGCCACCAATAATGTTAGCGAAGATCCTGGTACATCTTTGTACTTCCTGGGTGGATTGAGTAACTTGAACTATGAGCTTCCTGCAAAACCTCTTCCTTTAATTCAGATACCGCTGGCACCCAAATTTTCTTCTCAAATCTTAATAGCCCATCACCACCCACGCTGAATTTAAGCTCTTCCCCTTCAAAAATTCTTTTCCTCACCTTCTCACATTCTTCATCGCTACTTTGTGCTTCCTTGACTCTATCCAATAGAGTCGAACGAACCTCCATTGCGAACAACTTTGTCGACATCGGGATTTTTAATTGTCCCTTTCTGTTACTTGTTCTTTGGTGTTCTCATTTTAGGTGAGATTTGTTTGAAAAAACAAGTGAAAAAGGTCCGACATGTATAATGTCAACGATGGACTGTTAAGAATAGCCAGTTGGTTTTTTAAATGGTTGTACCAACACAACCAAGGAAAGGTTTGCACATTGACCCAGTGATGTGATACTGCTAAACGGGTCGCTGAAACCGATATTCATTAGGGTCCGGGGACTTGGTTATGCGGAGGGAAGGTGTTAGGTACCCCTCGACATCCGTGTTACCACGGTGACTACCTCTTTTCAAGAAACTGCTATCAGAATGTGTGTGTGTGTGTGGGTCAATGTGCTGTTATTTGGAAGTAGTGCGAGGCATCGTTCGCACCTATATACATAGGGTTTGAATTTTATGTAAAAATTCAATTTTAAGCAAGATATGGCAATGATATTTTATAAAAGAGGTTTTTCAAACCCTGATGCTCAATAGTAATTGAGACCTTTTACACTCCCATTTTATTAAGTGCTCGTCTTGATTGATTTTATTTTACGAATGCGAGGCATCCGTATGAAAATAATGTACAAAATAATGCCGACTTCCTCGTGGGTATGGAAACCATCTGAGAAAATTCAGACACCGCATAATAATTTACAAGCTGCTTACAGCTGAAAATGTCCATCACGGGAACCAAATCTAGATCCAATGGGATGAATCTGTAATCACATGATTCCTAGGCTCACATGATGTCGCAATTGATATAAACGTAGTAAGCATGTATATATATAAAAGCTGTAAATATATATATACATACAGGATCACCAACCACGAAGCACATCCATGGGGGATCAGAAATATAAATAAAGCTATAAAAGCTATCAACCGCCACGGAGTAAACTCCAGGCGGGACGAAAACGTAAATAAAGCTGTAAAGACGGTCAACCACCACGGAGGAAACTCCAGGTGGGACGAAATATATATATATATATATATATATATATATATATATATATATATATATATATATATATATAAGCGATAAACACACTAGATATAAAATTCAGGCTCATCGAACAAGGTTCGACCACAGTTGATATATATAATAAATATATATATATAATAGCGAGTAAACGCACCAGATATATATATCATACAGAGTTCGACACACATATATATATATATATATATATATATATATATATTAAAGCAGTAAACGCTCTAGACCGAAGTCTAGGCTCATCGAACAGAGTTCGACACGCAGTTCATATATATATATATATATATATATATATATATATATAGACTGGAATGAAACCACGGACTGAAGTCCGGGCAAAAGCAAGCAACACGACTCTCAACGTGTAGAAGGGTGTGTGCAAAGATGAAGAGAAAGACTCTAAAGTGTATCAGACGGCTTACAGCTGACTGCTAAAAAAGGCTTCTATATCTTTATAGTGGGTAAACACTGGCTTTTGTGGGTACAAAAGAGGCTATATATGAGCTCATAGGTGTTTAAAAGGGGAAAGTACACTGCATGGGATGAGTGCAGAGCAAATTGGGCAGGGCTTCCTCGCCATTTTCTCTTAAAAAATCAGCGCCCCAAGCCCTCTATTTATAGGCATATTAGCCGCAGGTGTACCTGCGGCTGAGCCGCAGGTGTACCAGAGGCAACCCGGGTTGGCTCGGGTTTTTCGGGATGGGTCGTCTCGAAGTACATGCACTCAGGCACTGTAATGTCTACTCAGATCTTTAGAAGTGCAATCCGGGCATCCGTTTGAGGTATACAGGACCTATTTTGGAATGCTGTTATCGAGAGTTGTACAATGGCATTGGATTAGAGTTTGTATGAAGTCATTGAAGATGGGACGGTGCCCTCCGGTCTTCAAGCTTCAACTTTCATCCGTTACCCCGTACAATAGTCACTCGAGATTGATTAGTATTGTAGGACATTGTTGCGTAGATATGTTGTGGTGACGTGGCATGGCATCGTGTTGGTCAGATGACGATGTTGCCCCTCACCGGTGTTATCACCGGATTGGACTGATAAAGCAAACGTTGCTCAGCTTCGCTAGGATTGGACTGCTGGAATTGGTTGAAGGCCCTCATTGTCATCCTTGAGGTGTGCTTGTCTTCCTGATGTTATCGTCGAACTGGTACAGTGGATCTTGTTGTGAGCATCGAGATTGAAGCTGGTCACATTTGTAACAAGCATTTTTGGGGTTATTGCTGAAATTGCATTCCTTAGGGTTATCACCAAGGTTGGTGGCTATTCCCATGGTTGGGACTGAGACTGGATACCTCAGGGTTATCTCTGAGATTAATCGGTCTTCTCCGGTGTGTGTGCCGGTATTAATCTGCATGCCTCAGAGTTATCTCTGAGATCGGAATTGTTACTCCCCGATTGCGATCCGGGGTTAATGTTGAACTTTCGGTTGTATCTGGTACGGATATGGATTGTCTTTCAGGGTTCCCTCTAAAAATACGAATCTGCTCTCCTGCAATGTTAGTGACAGTAGTACAAAAAATTTCGAGTGTCTACAGATGCCCCTCTTTATTTTACTCATGCATGGCGATGCATGGGTAGGATAAAGAATCCTAGACACTTGAAACGTAATAAGACGAACATGGTACTATGGATAGCAATATGATGCAAATGTATGATGCATGTGTACGGGGTTGTAGCCCAACACGCTAGGGATGATTGCTGACTCCCTGTTGCTTCAACTGGGATTGGCAACGATGACCAGATTTGATGTGTAATCTGAATCTGTTAGGATGTTGATGTTGGAGTTATCACCAAAGTCCTGTGTCTTTGATTATGACTTGATCCCGAAGATGTACCTCTTATGTGTGAGAGATCTATGGGGATGAAGCTTGATCTGCTTGAGGATGTGTATAACATATTCCATCATCAATCCTCCTT
Organism: Panax notoginseng; assembly: GCA_016801055.1. Classification (NCBI taxonomy): domain Eukaryota; kingdom Viridiplantae; phylum Streptophyta; class Magnoliopsida; order Apiales; family Araliaceae; genus Panax; species Panax notoginseng. The sequence goes on along the minus strand of CM029013.1, from coordinate 235,354,550 downwards.
GATGGCAATCTCCTGGTTTGTTTCGTCAGGACATGTCATGATTCTGTTGGATTTACTGCCAACAGCAAATACTGTCAGGGATGCCCGACCTTCATTGCCGTGTATTTCACCGACATGTGAATCAACGGCTGAAAAATCCAGTGGGATATACTGTCAAGGTTGCTTGACCTCCATTGTCGTGTAGATCACCGGAACATTGCGTTGTGACCCCCGCCGGAGATCCGCTGGGGAGTGATGAATATAAACTTACGCAATGATTGAACAACTTTCCATGCTTTGATGGGTTTACTTGCCATCGGCTGAAACAACGTCAAGGCTGGTTGACCTTCGTTGATTTGTGTGTCAACGGATGAGCATGCGTTGTAACCCTCGTCGGGGACCTCTTTTGTGAAAAGATTGGGGTGACAACCTTACGCTGACGGCATCGGACCTCTGTACGGTATTGCCAAATATGGTATGCAAAGACTTAAATCATCGGTATAGTAAACCCTGTGTTCAGGCGAATACCAATGAATGAAAGTTGGATCTAGAAAAACCAGGGTTTTAGGCTATTCTGCTCAATTGCGTAGCGTTTTTATCCCGGGTTTAGCCTTTTCAGCTTGTAAGAATTCCTTTGCAACTCAAACTGGACCGAGCCGGAGGGATGGGACCCACAGTACACCTGCTGCAGCCGCAGATGGGCCTGCGGCCAACCGTGGATGATATAATACCGCAGGTTGGTCTCACAAGTCACTTTTAACTTGCTTCACATAGAGAAAACCGTGAGCCATCTTCAGATCTGCTGAGTTTGGACGGTATTCTGCAAATTCTGTCACCGTACGAGTGTTCTACACTATCCTGGTAACATATGCCTGTATTTTCTCTCATTTCTGTCTGTTGGATTTTGAGTTATCGCATGAAATGTATCTAAACACATAGTAGTGATTATGTATGCACAAATGACTAGATAAAAATTATTCAACATAGTAAATGACCCTGAGTTGGTGGCATCAGACCTGTATAAGGTATTATCGTCTGTGGTTTGTGACAACTGGGATCATTGGCAGGGTATACCTTATACTTAGGTAACTACCAATGAGTGATGTACAGATTCAAAGTCTAATCTGAGAGGACTAGGATTGTATGCAGTTTTGCTCAATCGCGTGGCGTTTTTATTTCTGATTTGACTTTACTAATCTGCAAGAACTCCTTTGCAACTCAAACTGGACCGAGCCAGAGGGGTGTGTCCTGCATAGGGGTGCCGCAGGTGCACCTGCTGCAGTCGCAGATGGGCCTGCGGCCAACCGTGGATCATAAATCCTACAGGTTGGTCTTCACAAATCACTTTTAACTTGCTTCGCATAGAGAAAATCGCGAGCCATCTTCAGATCTGCTGAGTTCGGGCTACTTTCTGTAAATTCTGTCACCGTACAAGTGTTCTACACTATCCTGATAATATATGCCTGTATTTTTTATCATTTCTGTCCGTTGGATTCTGAGTTATCACATGAAATGCATTTAAACACATGGTAGTGATTATGTATGCACAAATAACTTGATAACAAATATTCAACATATTAAATGTTAGTATTAAATCATGCTGAACATAATGATGTGAAAAATTTTGACTTTTGAGACAGTCAAATTGGCACCCTTTTCTGCTATTTTTTTGTCCTATTTGAGGTCCAATGAGCATAAGGTAGCAAGGTAAAGTACTCCTAGCATTGAGGTTGGCCTTATGCATGATGATTTTAATTTTTAATGCATATATTATGTATATGACTTTGGGGCAGGTGTGCTACTGAATGGCCACCTAGACATGCCTATATGCATGTGGATAGTCCTATTTTCAAAGGGACTATGGCAAAATTTTTCTAAATGTAGGCATTGGGTAGTCATGCATTTTTAACTCTATTATATGTTAAAGTAAATGCATGCATGCATATAGTCATAAAATGTATTTTAGAAAGTTCCAGGTAAGGAAATACCACACCCTTTCTGAGGTGATTTGGAGAATTGCTGTCCAGATATTATGGATCCGGATCAGCCGAGTTGTTCCTATAGGACCGCTTCGGGCGTACGGCGGAGGGCTTCTGAAGTGCCTCATCCTCGTTCTGTCAGAAAGCCTCATCGGTTGGTGGAGGCCGTGATACGTCATGTCCAGGTAGATGTTCCAGATGTTGAGGACGAGGAGGCCGATATTCCGATAGAGGACCCTGCTCCTGCTGCACCTGTCCTTCGCATTCGAGCATTCAGGTGGTGAACCCATAGTTGCTGGGTGATTTGGGCAGACATCCATCGATGTATTTGCATGATAACGAGGTATGACGTTAGAATTTGATCTTCCTTCTCTCCTATTGATGAGGATTAAAGGGTTTTGATGTTGATCTGCATTTCATGCAGGTTCCTGGTTTTACACAGCCTCGAGGGAACTGGTTCAGTATTCACTCCATGTACCAGGCGCTTCATCCTGATTATAGAGCGGTAGTGCATGAGTGGGGATTTGGGACATTTTTCTCCATCCTTCCCCGTCGTTGTCCCTGGGGTTATCTCAGGGCATTGTCTGAGCGATGGTTTCATCAGACTCAGTCACTCCATCTGCTGGATTGCGAGGTGATGATGACGCCTATGGATTGGCGATTTATCACAAGTATGGAGTTTGGAGGGGAGCCAGTCCCTTGCATGGCAAATATTACCCCTACTGCCGTTAGATCCTTATTAGTAGTTCCGGCGGCAGCGCTTAAATGCAGGACTGTCCGTTCAGGTCCTTTGACCGTAGATGCTATGAGTGGGCTATTGAGTGAGCCCATGTCTGATGATGTCAGGATCAGGGATCGCGTTCTGCGGCAATTGTTCCTGATGATCATTCAAGGCTGCTTCATAGCAGATAACTCTTCCACGGTATCTTTCGCTTTGATCAGCGCTACACGTGATGTGGACCGTATTGGAGAGTATGATTGGGGCTCCTATACCTTTGCCTATTTCCTCTGGGGCATGCGTATGTGCTCACAGGATTTGACCGAGGCTTGGCTAGGATTTTACCCGTTTCTACTGGTGACTATTTCTCTTATCATTTCCTCTTTATAGGTTAAGAGTGTTTACTGATAGCAGATATTTTTTCATTATATTGGCAATTCTGGGCCTATGAGAGGCTTCCATGCTTGCGTCCCGTGAGTGTGTTAGGTTTAGACACCTATCCACGACGACGATGATAGCATCATTTGATTCTGCTAGAGGTCCCTGTAGCTGAGGGATTCACTCATTGCCGTATGCAACTGGAGTTACTGACGGCCGACACCATCACATGGCTTCCCTATTCCGGGAACACCTGGCCGTGGGTTTTGAGGATGGATACTCGACAGGAGCCGAGTATGTGATTTCCACCAGGAGAGTTCCTCTCTTCACGGATGGAGGCTGGGAGCTCTATTTAGGAGAGTGTGCTATCAGGAGCACTATAGGGGAGATCCGTATACCGATCTTGCCTCCTACTAGGCATTCTTGGCCCGTATCACAGTCACCCGTCATTGATATCCCATTGTTGGGGGTGGATGGTTTTGCATTATCCGAGGGTCCTTGCACTCAGGATGTATTCCAGCGTTGGTGGATCCCTCATACTATTGAAGCCCAGTCCCGTGCCACACAGTTTATGGGGGACATGGTTCCAGGATCCTTGATGATGACAGATTGGCTAGCCTGTGTCCGAGATCCGACTCATGTGACACAGATTGACAGTTTAACCCGACAGTTGGACCAGGCACATATCTTTATCCAGTATTTGGGCAGAGATCCAGTAGAGGCAGATTCGTTTGATCCTTCCAGCTTAGGCACTGGCTCCTCGGACGATCCATTTGGTTTTACCGGCGCAGATCCTCCTCTTTATAGGCCTGGCATCCCTGTTGATAGAGATCCAGTGACTCAGGAGGATTTACATCAGGTGGACAGGATTGATGATGTGGATATCGAAACCCTGGTCTTCTTCTGATGTATATTCTCATTATATCTTTTGATAGGTCTCTGTTAGATATTGGGTGGCAGTGCCCCATTCTCGCTATATCTTTTGATAGGCCTCTGTTAGTAGTAGGGCGTCTGTGCCCCATTTCCCTATATTTGTAGCTGTACAGAGATGATGTATTAGATGATGATATACTTAGGAATGTATGCACCATTTTTTCATTCCCTATATCATATTGCCATACATTATCTATTGTGCATGTATCACGTTATGCATATGTATGTATGTCAAGATATATTCGGCATTGACCCCTAGATGGTCTTATACCACGGCCCGTACAGATGTCTTCTTTGACAGTTAGCCGTATAGATCATACCCCACTGTTAGTGGTGGCGTCGGGTATGCGATCGTGGTATGATAGCATGTCACCACCTGACAGGGTGACTGTAGATTATTTACTGCAACATACCATGACTTTATTAATGTTTCAGGTTCCCGCAGGGTTTGTGGACGGGATGCTAGAGCATTGGATACCGGATAGGCATATTTTCCAATTTGGGACCCATGAGTTGACTCCTACTCTGGAGGAGTATGTACGATTGACGATGCTGCCTCTAGACAGTGAGACCCCAGATTTTATGAATAAATATTTAATTTTCTCGAAATAATTTTTTGAATATTATGGTGTGGATTTGATATAATATTATAGTTGTGGGTATTATTTATATATTTTGCAAAGTAAGCAATTTGTTATAAAATATTCGTTTGGTCGGGGAATATTCTTTTTGTCGGGGAATATTCGTACGACGGCACAATCATTGGTGGACCCCACAACAGAAGTATAGTCGTAGTTAGAAAACGATAAAATTATCTTTCTATAAAAATAACGGCTGAGGTGTTACCGTTAAAATAGTTAAAACTGTTGAACTACCCGGTAGTAAAAGTACAGTAATACGCGTGGTTGTATAGTAGCACACGGTATTGATTATTGATGCTTACGTGAGAAGTCACTCAGCTATACTCAATTATTGCTACAGTAATTGCTGTATCATATCTCTTAAATTATTGTCATAGTATCATCTGTATAATATGTTATATTATTAAATCAATAATTGAGACATTGTGGTAAGTTTGGTTATTTTTTTATGGGGGGCCCATATGTCATCATCTAAGAGTCTCTTCGTCAATAGTAATTACCGTCGTCAATAGTATTTACCTTGGTCAATAGTATTTACCTTGGTCAATAGTATTTACCTTGGTCAATAGTAATTACCTTTGTTAATAGTATTTACCTTGGTCAATAGTAATTACCTTCGTCAATAGTATTTACCTTGGTCAATAGTAATTACTTTCGTCAATAGTAGTTGTCCCTTCAATATTACCAAGAGTCATTTGACCCTTCGTTAAGACCAAGAGTCATTTGACCCTTCGTTAAGACCAAGAGCCACCCTCAGTTTTTCTATAAATAGAGGCCTAGGGCTTCATTATTTTTCACGAATTCATTCAAGCTATAGAGAGAGAAAGTATAGAGAGAATAAGAGAGAGAGAATAAAAGTATTCTGCTACTTCACTTTTCCAATATCCAGTTCTTTTAAGGTAAGGGGTGTTATTCTTTCTTATTCATGAAGAGAACTGTTGTTATTCCATTTCTTATTATTCTGTTGGAATAACTTGTATACGCGGTCTACCCTATACTTGGTGACATTCTTCTATTATTCTGTTAGAACATCCTGTCTGTGTGTTTTACACCGGACCTGGTTCCGTGTTTATTATTATTCTGTTGGAACATCCTGTCTGTGTGTTTTACACCGGACCTGATTCCGTTTTTATTATTATTCTGTTGGAACATCCTGTCTGTGTGTTTTACACCGGACCTGGTTCCGTCTTTATTATTATTCTGTTGGAATATCCTGTCTGTGCGTTTTACGCCGGACCTGGTTCCATTATTTATTATTCTGTTGGAATAACCTGTTTGTGCGGTCTGTCGCATGCATGATGATTTCTTTTGTTATTCCATTCTTTATTATACTCAGTTGGTTAAGTTTTGACTTCTATACTCCATGAAATTTGTGGAATATCCTTGATAGTTGCGTTTCATCCAATATCTTTTCAAGAAAATATTCTTCTAAGCATTCTTGAATTTTACTCCACAAAGCAGTATCATGTTGACAATTTGGACGTTGTTAATTCTTGGATAAATTAATTCTTGAACTTGTTTTATTGAATTCTTATATCATTGTCATCATCCTCATGTTTATAAAATGTTGAAAGTCATCTGTGGCCTGTAGTGCATAGATGGACTTGGCATGATTATGACCAGGGATTATTCGGTATAATCATGACCGTAATGTTACAAATGATGTGGTAAAACTCCTCATTGGCCCGTAGTGCATTGATGGACAGTTGTTGGCATGATCATGACCATTAATGAATACACGAATATCCTTGGCCGTAGTGCAGGGGTGATTCGATGATGTGGATTATTTTATTAAGCTGAGTCTTAGCGATTACAGTGTTGAAAAACTTTTTAAATCATAAAAGATAGTAGAGTTTATTTTCTACTTGACTCTTTTAATGGATTGCTTGTTCCGCTGCAGTTAAACTTGATGTCTATTATATTTTATTAGTTTAACATTGTTGAAGGCTAATGATAATTTATTCTGCATTATCTTAGTCATAATATTTCTTACTGGGCTAGTTGAGCTCACCCTTTCTTTCACTGTTCTCTTCAGGAAATGAGAACGTAGCTGGGGCATGTCGGGGAACGGAGTGATGGTCCGAATAATAGAATTAGTTAGTAGTCCTCACTATTCTATATAATGGTGTGTTAATAAATGTAATGAGGACTCCTTTTGAGTATGAATACTCTCTAGAAGATAATATTTGTATTCAAACTCACAGTTTATGTTTTGTCGTATTGTACACGACAGTTGTATTAGTAAGTTGTATTTGTATTCTATACTATGTATCTGACGACCCAAGATGGGTGATGTATACCTAATTTTGGGGGCGTCACAGTAGACCTTGCGTACATCTGGCTTTGGGAGACATGAGTAGATGATTCATGACTCTCACTGGATTGCGGCGCAGAGTGGTACATGATGAGTTGACATCTGGCCACGTGATATTCCAGCATTTTTTGTACGACAGATTTGGCTCGGAGGATAGCTATTCACGATATTCCGGGGATTTCACCGCACCGGAGGATCATTAGCGTTTGGCCATAGTTGACGTACTGATGCTATGTGTACTGTCATATGTGTTTATGCCGCGGTATATGGATGAGAAAGATATATGCGTTATCATGGCCGTGAGAGCTCTCAGGGAGGGTCGTACCATTGTACCTATGATTGTAGCAGAGACCCTGCGATCGGCATCGTATTGTTGCACATATCCTACATGAGTGTTTACAGGTAGCTCAGTCATGCTATATGTGTGGTTCATGTCACACTTGAGACCGATTGGCACTCTTAGATGGCATGGGTACTGCTTCACCCATGATGTAGTTATGTCCTACTCTTTTCAGCCATCAGAGTTTATAGATGCTCTATCCTGGTCCACATTCTTGGCAGATATCAGAGATCCATTCAGCATATTGCCGTGTTCGGGGATTAGCTCACCATACAGCTTCATTACTGATGCTCCGGGCATGGACTATCTCCCTCTGGCTGGTTTGAGGGGAGTCACCACTTATCACCCATTGGCCATGATGTCGCAGTTCGACCAGTTCCAGGATTTTCATCCTTTTGAGGGGGCGACAGGTCAGCGGTCAGCTTCTCGGTACCTCTCAGCAGAGGACTGATCTCGGGTATACACCTGTTGGGATCGGCGCGAGACAACGGCTTTTTCTATCAGTCATCCTGGTTATTCCACAGAGTATTCCACGTGGATGGAGATAGAGATTTTATCGGCTGCAACAGTATTTACAGTACCGGAGCGCGAGTTAGATGATGTAGAGCCCATGGAGGACATTGATACCTACATCGAGGAGGAGCCCACTGCTAGGTTGCCAGCATTTCTTTCAGATTCTCCTAGTACCAGTACTGTTGTGATTCAGCACTCGGCACAGTACTTAGAGCAGAGTCTTTATCTAATGACCTTTGAGAGAGATCAGATTTGATCTATGATGTCGACTGGCCTTGATGGGAGGGAGGCCGCTCTATTGGAGAGAGACGAGGCATTAGCTTGTAGAGATGCCACCGTCATTGAGCGGGATGAGGCTATATCAGCCAGAGATGTAGTGATAGTTGAGCGGGATATCGCCATATCTGCCCGGGATGTAGCCGTCACAGATAGTACTGCAGTGAGGTCCCTTACCACTGGCATGATTGCAGAGATGAGCGCATATATTGATGATCATATGGTCACCATGAAGATGGCTATAGATCTGTTGGGTCGTGTGGATATTCTCGTACAGGAGACCACAGCTTCACCTCCATCTTCTGAGAGGGACGCCATGTTGGGCTTGTTAGCTCGCATATACCCTGACTTGTGGTGATCTTGTATTTACCTGCATAGACTAGCTTAGCCATTTTGTCATGTACAGTTTACATTGTGTATATCAAATAACATTATATATAGGATAGGGAAATATATTTTTGATCACTTCCCTTTTAGATATTCTTTGCTACTTGCTTGACATTTTGCCTGCTGCTTCAGGGCTTGTGATCTTGATGTATTCTGAATTCCTTCTGGGTGGATGGACATTGAGTTGTCTCTGGATATTTCAGAATGGATCATCGATCTGTATGTATCCCTACCATCTTTGGTGTCTTGGGACTGGTTTCTGTATGGAAATGAGGAGAGGAGTGTGGCTTTCCTCTCTGAGATTGACCGCACCACAGATGGTTGCCAGTACTTCTATTTAGGAGAAGCCTAGTTAATTCCATCTCTTATGGATTGGTGTTGCTCTTTAAGGTATGACCACAGCTTAGATGGTCGCCGAATCTCCTAGTTGGGAGGAGTTCAGGTAATTCCATCCCTTTGGTCTGAAGCCAAATGACATGTAGTGGTTTGAAGGATGATCCCAATACCAACTGACAAGGGTTTGTGTTTTGGTAGGGGGTGAGACCGCACCATGAATGGCTTCCTACGTACTCATATTGAAGAGGAGATCAGGTCTGCGTAGTTCAAACCTGGTGTAAGAGGTTCAACGCTGTATGTGGCAGGAATGGTGTGGGAATATTTTTGTTGTTTTTGTTTTATTGCGACCGGGCCATATGAAATGGTTGCCTACGTACTCCTATTGAAGAGGAGATCAGGTCGACGTAGTTCGCCCCTTAGGGCGAGATGAAAAGCGTAATCCCATGTGCAGGTCAGAGTGCGGGGAAGAGAAAGTTTAATCCGAGGTTGAGGATAAACTGCAGGTGAAAAGTTTAATCCCACGTATGGGTAGCCAAACTCTATACGCAAGAGGTTCAATCCATGGTGGGATGACCTAAGTTGCATGAACAAAGGAGAGCCAGGCTACTGGCTTGAAAAGTATGTTTCCCCGAGGGCAAAGTGTAGAAAAGTTGTTTGTGGTAAAAGTTTAAAGAACCGGAATGACTGGTGACCTGATTGTCTACCACCAGGATGTTTACTTGATGGCAACTTCAGACATAGTATCGTTTCACGGTGTCCGAGTTGATGAGTTATGGAAATTCATCGCCGTCTATTTCTTGCAATCTAAGAGCACCTCATATCAATACTTCCTTGACAATAAACGGGCCTCCCCAGTTAGGAGCGAATTTTCCCTTAGACTGATCTTGGTTGTCAGGGATTTTCTTCAAAACCAAGTCATGTTGTCTGAATTGCCGTAGCCGGACTTTTTTGTTGTAGGATCTGGCGATCCTTTGTTGATATAACTGACCATGGAAGATAGCCGCGGTTCGCCTTTTGTCTATTAGAGCCAATTGGTGATACGTATCTTGTACTCATTGGTCTTCATCCAACTGAGCGTCTATCAATACTCTGAGGGATTCCATCTCAACTTCCATGGGGAGTACCGCTTCCATCCCATAGGTTAATGCGTAGGGGGTTGCCCCAGTGGAAGTGTGCATTGAGGTTCTGTAGGCTAACAGAGTCAGAGGCAATAGGTCAAGAAAATTTTTGTGATTGGTGGACATCTTTTGCATAATCTTCTTCATGTTCTTGTTAGCCGCTTCAACAACACCATTCATCTTCGGACGATAGATGACTGAGTTGAGATGTTTGATGTGGAATTTACTGCATAATTCCTCCATCATTTTGTTATTGAGGTTCTTGGCATTGTCGGACACAATCACCTCTGGTTGTCCATATCGATAAATGACATTGTTTCTGATGAAAGCACTGATGACTTCTTTAGTAACCCTGGGGAAGGAGGCTGCTTCTACCCATTTGGTGAAGTAGTCGATCATGTTGAAGATAAATCGATGACCATTCCTGTCTTTAGGCTCAATGGGCAACGTCCATTCCCCACATTGAGAAGGGCCAAGGTAAACTCATATTGTGAAGTTCCCGTGGAGGGGCGTGTATAGCATTCCCATGAATCTGGCACTGATAGCATCTCCTGACATGGTCATTGCAATCAGCTTTGAGAGATAGCCAATAATGTCCTGTCCTGGGGACTTTCTTGACAAGGAGGGGGCCACTCATGTGGGGGCCACAGACTCCGCCATGGATTTCATCCATAAGCCTTTGGGCTTGATCTTTGTCTAAACATCTGAGGAGACCTAATCCTGCATCTCTTTTGTAGAGCGCATGTCCACTCAGGTAGAATTTCATAGCAAGTCGGTGGATCCGCCTTTTCTCAGTCGGGCTCGCCTCAGCAGGTGTAGATCCATCTCGCAGATATTCCTTGATATGCTGATACCAAGGATGTTGGATGGGAGGTAGCTCATACGATACTTCTCCAACGTAATTCCCATAGGCTGGGGCCTTGTGCAGAGAAATTGTGACGCTTGGCAAGTGTTCCTTGTCTGATATGCGGATCAAGGAGGCCAAAGTTGCTAACGCGTCCGCGAAATCATTCCTATTACGAGGAATATGTAGAAAGGATATTTCTTCGAACCCCAAAGCCATCTTTAAAACCTGCCGATGGTAAGGCAGCAAATGTAGTTCCTTGGTTTGATAGATTCCTGTGGATTAACTTATTACCAACTCCGAATCTCCAAGGACAGTTAACCGCCTGATGCCCATTGAACGGGCAAGTTTTAGCCCCATGAGATAGCCTTCATACTCAGCTGTATTGTTGGTGTTGACAAACTATAATTTGACGGCGACGAGATACTGCTCCCCCATAGCGGATACTAGAACTGTTCCAGCTCCAGAACCTTCCATATTAACAGTTCCATCGAAATACATCTTTCACGTTTGGCGTGTATCGTACTGATGGTGTTGTTGAACTGTCATTACTCCTTCATCGGGGAAGTATGTCTCCAAGGGTTTGAAATCCCCTGATGGTGCGGCGGCCAGTTGATCCGCAATTCATTGACCTTTGATGGACTTTTGAGTCATATATACGATGTCAAATTGTTGTAGGATTAACTGCCATCTGGACAGTTGGCAATTTAACATGGGTTTGTTGAACACGTACTTGAGAGGATCCACACGGGATATGAGATGGGTTGTGTGACCATAGAGATAATGATGTAAGCTCATGGAAGCCCATGCTAAAGCACAACACGTCTTTTCGATCAGAGTGTACTTGTGTTCACTGCTGCTGAATTTTTTGCTGAGGTAATAGATAGCTCGTTCTAGGCCTCTATCGTCCTTCTGTCCCAGCATGCAGCCCATGGCATTATCACTTACGAACAGATACATAAATAGGGGAACCTTATCCCTGGGTGGTACCAAGATGGGAGCTTTGATTAGCTGTTTCTTGATTGTAAGGAAGGCATTCTGGCACTACTCATTCCATTTCACGGAGGAGTTCTTCCTTAATAGCTTGAAAATTGGCTCACAGGTTGCTGTGAGTTGAGAGATAAATCTGCTAATGAAGTTGATTCTCCCCAAAAATCCCCGTATTTCCTTTTCTATCTAAGGAATGGGCATTTCCGTGATGACTTGGATTTTGGCAGGATCCAGCTCTATCCCTTTCTGGCTGACTAGAAATCCTAGCAACTTGCCTGATTTAACGCCAAAGGCGCACTTAGCTGGATTCAACTTCAAGTTGTACTTATGCAACCTGTTGAACAACTTCCTGAGATGGTCAATATGGCCATCCTCCTTCCGGGACTTGACAATAATGTCATCCACGTAGATCTTGATCTCTTTATGCATTAAGTCGTGGAAAAGAGCCATCATAGCTCGTTGATAGGTAGCTCCAGCATTGATGAGGCCGAATGACAACCGTCTATAGCAAAAAGTTCCCCAAAGAGTGATGAAAGCATTCTTCACACGATCTTCCTCGGCAACCATGATCTGATGATACCCCGCAAAGCAATCTGCAAAGGAATACATGTCGTATTGTGTAGTATTGTCAATGTGAATGTGGATAAATGGCACGGGAAAGCTATCATTTAAGCAAGCCTTGTTCAAGTCCCGGTAATCCACGCAAACTCGCACCTTCCCTCCAGGTTTAGGTACGGGCACGATGTTGGATATCCACTTAGGATATGTAGACACCATTATGATGCCAGCTTGAAACTGTTTCACAACTTCTTCTTTCACCTTTAAACACCATTCAGGTTTCAATCGCTGGAGCTTTTGCTTGACTGGCTTAAATCCCTCTTTGATGGGAAGGCGATGAAGAACAATGTCAGTGAAAAAACCCACCATGTCTTCATGAGACCATGCAAACACATCCTGGAACTGGGTTAGTAGCGTAACCATGTCATTCCGTCGGTTTGGGGTAAGGTCTGAACCAATCTGGATTAACTTAGGGTTTTCTAAGGTTCCGAGATTGAAAGGAGTGGTTTGATCAAGGATGGGTTTGGGTTTGTCTTTGACCCATTCTTGAATTTCTGGAGGCACCTCAATGTCATCCTGTATATCCACCAAGGCTGAATTCATCTCTACATCAAAGGTACAATCCTTGTGGAGAAGAGACACCGTATCAGCAAGTACCGGCATATCTAAATTCAAAGTCCTGAAACAAAATATGCTTTCACTTAGTATATATGAAATGTGTTGATCATACACAGTGTTAGCATATACTGGCAAAATAAACTGCTAATACTGTACAGAAAAGTAAGCAGTTATTATATCTACAGGGCAGAAAGAGTTTCTGCCAGCTTTACCATTGACGACCAATGCAAGGAATGCTGTTCCAATTGGCAAGAGCAAATTTTGGGTGAACCGCAGTGATAGAGGGATTATCATCATCTTCCCTGTCCCGAATGATAGCCATTACGTCTGGGCAATCATCGTCTGGGGTGTATCTGTTGGTATGCTCATCATGAACGATGATGCGTATGCCAGACATCATCCGCATGATGTCTTGCTTGATTCTTCATTCCTCTTCCTCCACTGCGGGATCTGGAACAATCTTTCTCCTTCACCGGTACCGGCTTGGGAAATAACATCGCCATTATATTGGCTGGCACCTTTACGGGAGGTTGTGCGGACTCGGAGCTTGAAGGCAAAGCTAAACGCCGCATGGTTGAAGCTGAAGGAATCTGCTGATGCTTATGAGGATTCCAGTGACTAGAGCTGGCAAAATAGCCTAGTCCAGCTGTCCCAATTTACTTGGTTAAGCTAATAAGGTACTTGATACCCTGGCAATCTTTACCCAACCCTTGTCCCAGTTTATGACCCAACGACATCATTTCTTGAGTGGCCGACATTACCTCGACAGAAATCTGGGGTTCAGGCAGTGGCATTCCAATAGCATGGTATTAGGTATTGCTTATTTCCAAAGCATGAAAACTAATTGGCTCAACATCCTTATTGGCATTGATGAACGACATGTCCCCGTGCTGAGGAATCTCCAGTTCAGCGTTGACTGTGACCAGGCTATTGTTGATGATGTATTTCAACTGTTGGTGAAGAGTGGATGGGACTGCCCCTGCCATGTGAATCCATGGTCGTCCCAAGAGCAGGTTGTATCCCAAAACTATCTTGAGCACATGGAAGGATATGTAGAATGTATGAGGACCAATCTCAATTGGCAGCTCAACTACTCCGACCGAGTTACGGCGGGCTCCATCAAAAGCTTTGATAATGGTATGGCTACTCTGAATTCGATTGGGATTGATATTCATCTTCACCAAGGTAGCGTATGGGCAGATATTCAGAGAGGAACCTCCATCTATTAAAACTCCAGCCACCATATATCTGGAGGACAAGACCGCAATGTTCAATGGTTTGCAATGACCGGTCCCCTTGGGCGGTATGTCATCATCAGTGAAGGATATCACATTGTTGTTAAAAATGTGATCAACCAGATGTTGAAACTTTCCCGTATCAACTGATGTCGGTAGATAGGCTTCTTCTAAAACCTTTAACAAGACCTTCCGGTAATTCTCGGAAGTCAGGACCAAGTCCAAGATTGATATCTGTTGTGGAGCTTCTTTCAAGCTTAAAACCACCTTGGCTTCGTTATGACCCATAGTGCGGAGGAAATTTTCAATCTTCTTAATGGGTACTTTCCCCTTAGACTTGATGATAGGCTTCATTACCCGTTGGGAAAGATACAGTGGATTCTGCTTCAACACTGCAGTAGTTGTATGCGAGGTGGATCCTTCACCTTCTCCATAATTCCACGGAACTGTGCGTAAGCTAACAATAGGATATTGTGCTCTGTACGGCAAGTTGATTGGCTCGGGAGCGGCCACTTTCAAAGGATTGTTGAGTCCCTTGAGTTGAATTACTGGCATGACAAGTGATTTGTTAACCCCATCATTTTTAGCAGATATGACTTCTACTACACTCTTCCACTTAGTAGGACCCAAATCCTCACTTACCCGTAACACAGTGTCGTTATCTGCCAGGCGCAGTATGCCACTGTCGATTAAATTTTGAATAAGGTGGCGGAGTGCCCAGCATTCTTCTGTGCTGTGACCGCGAGATTGAGAATGATATTGACATACTCCATCACAGTTGTATCATCCTGAACGGGGGTTGATTGGAGGTAGAAGGGAACTAATCCTTCCTTCATTGATTAATATATAAAGGATTTCCTCCATAGGTTAGCCCAAATGTGTGAATTCCCATTTGTTGGCAAAATCCCGACGGGCCTTAGCATTCGCTCTCTTCGTCACTTTGTCTTCCAGCATTTCATTTTTTGAAAGTGAAGAGGGAATATTCATGACAATAGGTAGGAGACTGGCATGCTCCTTGCTGATTAGCTAATGAGTCACTTGATGCTGATAAGTCACCAGTTCCGCCAATTGCTCAATTTGTTTACAGAGAGCTTTCATCTTTCGTTCTATTGTGAATTGGAACTTGGCATAATCCCATCTGTCATCACCATATTTGGGGGTCTGGGAGGATTCACAGCTGAAATTGGAACTCTGTCCGCTGCTCCAATTGATCATGTTGACCTCTTCTTTCTTGTGTTGAGGAAGAGGGTTGTCTTGAACATGAGCCTGATCGGGTTTGGGGACCACAATTTCACCGTTGTCTATCAGGTCTTGGATTTTGTGTTTTAAGGCCCAACAATCCTGAGTATCATGTCCAGGTGCCCCGACATGATAAGCACATTTTTGAGCAGCATTAAAACCCCGTCCATTAGGGCTGGCTGGTGGAAGCAGATGCATGATTTTCTTCTGTGTTGTTAGAAGATTGAGAATGTTCTCGAGGGTGTCCCCTAAGGGTGTGAATACTCGAGGGCGTTTGGCTTCTCCACCTTTTGGTATTGGAGGGTTCACAGACTGTGTTTGAAAGAGAGTGTAATTTCTCCGTTGAATAGGCATGTTTTGACTGCCTTTTTGACCCTGTAGTATCAGGGAAACATCTTCCTCTTTCTTTTTATGGACCCTCCGAGGGTTGTTCCCATAATTTCCAGATTGGATGTGATCAACAACAGCTTTGAGTGTAGCTAGGTCTTGAATCTTTCCGAATTTCAATCCCATTTCAGCCATCTCCCCATGTTTGACCATTTCAGAAAATGGCTTGCTGATGCCGGCTAAAACTCTTTCATAGAAATGTGCTTCTTGTATGTCTATGAAAGTCATGACCATCTCTGATTCTGTCATGGAAGGACTAACTTGGGCAGCCAGGCGTCTCCACCTCTGAGCATACTCTCTGAAAGACTCATTAGATTATTTCTTGATCTTGGTAATTTGATACCGATCAGGAGCCATTTGAGATTGAAAGTTGTATTGGGTGAAGAAAACGTGTGCTAGCTCTTCCCAACTATGGATCTTTGAATTGTCTAATCTTGTGTACCACGAACGGGCTTCTCCAGTTAGATTTTTTTGAAACAGTTGCATTCTGAGTTTTTCATCCTCTGCATAAGATCCCAGTTCTCTAATAAACACCTTTAGATGTGTGTAAGGATCTCCTAACCCATCATATTTTTCAAAGTCAGGAGTCTGAAACTTTTCTGGATAATGAATACCAGGGAAAATACACAAATCAGCATATGAAACACTCCCATGTGTTCCAATTCCTTTGATAGTGCGAAGGGTCTCTTCCATTTGGAGGACTTTCTTTTTAATGTCACCAGTGTCTGGGTCTCTAGTGGGATGGGTAGCTTCATGAGTTTTGTTGGTCATATCTAACTGTAGTTCAGGAATGGTGATGACCGAACTCCCTCCTTGTATGGAGGGTTCAGCATGTACTGGTATTTTCTGACCTTGTGTAGACGGGTGTAATTCTTTTAGTAGAACAGCCAAATCTGTAATCTGTTTGCTTAATTCGTCGAATTCTTTGCGAGGAAATGCATTCGTACACATTCATCATAAAATGTAAATGCAACATCCACACATAAGCAGTTAATAATTTTGAAAAAATTGTAATAGCGGCTTAAGTCCTCTTACTGGAGTCCCCAGCAGAGTCGCCACCTGTCGACGTCGGGATTTTTAATTGTCCCTTTCCGTTACTTGTTCTTTGGTGTTCTCATTTTAGGTGAGATTTGTTTGAAAAACAAGTGAAAAAGGTCCGACATGTATAATATCGACGATGGACTGTGAAGAGTCGCCAGTTGGCTTTTTAAATGGTTGTACCAACACAACCGAGAAAAGATTTGTACATTGACCCTGTGATGTGACACTGCTAAACGGGTCGGTGAAACCGAGATTCATTAGGGTCCGGGGACTTGGTTATGCGGAGGGAAGGTGTTAGGCACCCCCCGACATCTGTGTTACCACGGTGACCGCCTCTTTTGAAGAAACTGTTATCTTAATGTGTGTGTGTGTGGGTCAATGTGCTGTTATTTGGAAGTAGTGCGAGGCCTCGTTCGCACCTATATACACAGGGTTTGAATTTTATGTAAAAATTCAATTTTAAGCAAGATATGGCAATGATGTTTTATAAAAGAGGTTTTTCAAACCCTGATGCTCAATAGTAATTGAGACCTTTTACACTCCCAATTTATTAAGTGCTCGGCTTGATTGATTTTATTTTACGAATGCGAGGCATCCGTATGAAAATAATGTACAAAATAATGCCGACTTCCTCGTGGGTATGGAAACCATCTGTGGAAATTCAGACACCGCAAAATAATTTACAAGCTGCTTACAGCTGAAAATGTCCATCACGGGAACCGAATCTAGATCCAATGGGATAAATCTATGATCACATGATTCCTAGGCTCACATGATGCCGCAATTGATATAAACGCAGTAAGCAGGTATATATATAAAAGTTGTAAATATATATATATACATACATGATCACCAACCACGAAGCACATCCATGGGGGATCAGAAATATAAATAAAGTTGTAAAAGTTATCAACCGCAACGGAGGAAACTCCAGGCGGGACGAAAATGTAAATAAAGCTGTAAAGACGGTCAACCGCCACGGAGGGAACTCCAGGCGGGACGGAATGTAAATAAAGCTGTAAAAGCGATCAACCACCACGGAGGAAACTCCAGGTGGGACGAAATATATATATATAAGCGATAAACGCACCGGATATAAAATCCAGGCTCATCGAACAAGGTTCGACCACAGTTGATATATATAATAAATATATCCATCATCGAAAAGCGAGTAAACGCACCAGATATAAAATCCAGGCTCATCGAACAGAGTTCGACACACAGTATATATATATATATATATATATATATATATATATATATATATATATATATATATATATATATATATATATATATATATTAGCCGCAGGTGTACTAGAGGCAACCCAGGTTGGCCTGAGTTTATTCGAGTTGGGTCGTCTCGAAGTACGTGCACTCAGGCAGGCTATAATGTCCACTGGCCTGAGTTTTTCGAGTTGGGTCGTCTCGAAGTACGTGCACTCAGGCACTATAATGTCCACTCAGATCTTCAGAAGTGCAATCCGGGCATCCGTTTGAGGTATACAGGACCTATTTCGGGCCGCCGTTGTCGAGAGTTGTACGATGGCATAGGATTAGAGTTTGTATGAAGTCATTGAAGATGGGACGGTGCCCTCCGGTCTTCAAGCTTCAACTTTCATCCGTTACCCCGTATAATAGTCACTCGGGATTGATTAGTCTTTTAGGACATTGTTGCATAGATATGTTAAGGAGACGTGGCATGGCATCGTGTTGGTCAGATGACGATGTTGCCCTTCACCGGTGTTATCGCCGGATTGGGCTGATAAAGCAGACGTTGCTCAGCTTCGCTGGGATTGGACTGTTGCAATTGGTTGAAGGTCCTCATTGTCATCCTTGAGGTGTGCCTGTCTTCCCGATGTTATCGCCGGGCTGGTACAGTGGATCTCGTTGTGAGCGCCGAGATTGAAGCTGGTCGCATTTGTAACAAGCATTTATGGGGTTATTGCTGAAATTGCATTCCTTGGGGTTATCACCAAGGTTGGTGGCTATTCCCATGGTTGGGACTGAGACTGGATACCTCGGGGTTATCTCCGAGATTAATCGGTCTTCTCCGGTGTGTGTGCCGGTATTGATCTGCATGCCTCGGGGTTATCTCCGAGATTGGAATTGTTACTCCCAGATTGCGATCCGGGGTTGATGCTGAACTAACAGTAGTATCTGGTACGGATATGGATCGTCTTTCAGGGTTCCTTCTTAAAAGACGAATATGCTCTCCTGCAATGTTAGTGACAGTAGTATAGAAAATTTCGAGTGTCTACAAACTTCTCATTTGACTTCTTCGAGCTCTTTATCTTGAGTTCCAATATAGCCATCTCCTTAACTAACTCTTCCTGAATTGTTAGTATTTCCAACTTACCATTGCTCTTTCTGCTTAGCGCATCTGCTACCACATTAGCTTTCCCCGGATGATATAAAATGTCGCAATCGTAATCCTTTATAAGTTCCAACCATCTTCTTTGTCTCATATTCAACTCCTTCTGCGTGAAGATATACTTCAAACTTTTATGGTCCATGTATATTTCACATCTTACACCATATAAATAGTGCCTCCAAATCTTTAGGGCAAATACTACCGCAACCAATTCCAGGTCATGGGTAGGGTATCCCTTTCCGTAATCCTTCAACTGACGCGATGCGTATGCAATAACTTTACCATGTTGCATAAGCACACAGCCAAGTCCTTTGCGTGACACATTGTGACAACCCGATAATTTAGATAATTATTTAAATCTTAAATGATGGATTAAATGTTGAATAATAAACCTAGACATAAAATAAGTGAATGGATTTGACATTTTTAGGAAGGAATTTTGTGAATTTAAAATTTTTGTGGGGAATTATTCAGGATTAATGGTATAAGTGTATATGTTCTGTGTATATGGTGGTATATGTGTGCATTATATGGTTAAGGGTCAAGGGTTGACCGGATAACCTATATCAGTGGCAAACCCTAATATTATATTAAGAACGTCAACGTTCAGTTCGAAAATTCTATCGATTAATAAGAAACCCTAAAAACTGTTTCTAGAAACCATAATTTCAGTTTCGGGAATCTGAAACCCTAATTTGGAAGTTAAAACCCTAATTTCAAAATTTAAATGCTAGTATAAGGTTTAAACGCTATTAATTATAACCTAATTAGGGAAAACCCTAATGATTTACTTGAATCCCTAATTTTGAATTGGAACCCCTAATTGCAAAAATTAGGAACCCTAAATGGTAATTAAGAAGGCTTTATGTTAATTACGAAATATTAATCCTAATTAGCAAGATTGAATTTATGATTAGAAAATCTTAATATAATTACAGAATCCTAATTATAATTTAGAAATATTAAATTTTCTATTTTGAAAACCTAAATTGGAAATCCTAGAAATTTATTTTGCAAAACCTTAAGGGTTAAACCCTAAACCCTAAGGGTTAAACCTTAAACCCTAAGGGTTTGGACAAAAGACTAGTATGCCATTAAAATTAAATATCAAATGACATTATTGCCCTTCTTGTATTTCTTTATATGTTGAGTGCAAATCTTGCCAAGATAATGGGTTGTTGACCAACTAAAGGCTATCCCATGTGCCTATATCAAAAATATCAGCCAACATGTCAGCGATATACACTGTATTCATTATTTATAAAGATCAAAGAGAGAGAAAACCAAGAAAAAAAGCTTCATTTATGACAAACTCTCAACCCACATTTTCTCTCTCTAGACCCATGAAAATATGAACTTAATCAGTCCCTAGAATGATCACAAGCAAGCTAAGAACATATCATGATGATCAGATTCAAGATCAAAGCATCAAAGTGGTATAAACCCTAAATCTTAAAAATCTTATGATCTGATGTTATATGTTGTAATTGGTTGTTTAAAGTTATGTATTAAGGTGTCATTTAGTGATCTGGGTTGATAGATCATGGATCTATAACATCTAGATGCATGAAATCAAGTGTTTAAAAACTGATCTAAGAACCTTAAAACATGGCCTGACAACCGAATGTTAGGGCTCATAGATCATTACATGTTATTTGTTTTTGTGTTTTAAAGGTTTGTAGTTGTAGTATGTTGTAAGGGATTTGATCTGGAACTTGAATCAAGCCCAGATCATGTGTAGATTGAAAGTTATAAGCAGTCAAACTGTGTTAACCAAGCACGGAATTCATTTCTAGGTAACCCAAATTGCCCAAAAATTTCTTATAATGATATTGTAGGCTCTAGATCTCGCTGAGTTTAAGTGTTTATGTCATGTTGTTGGTTGGATATTGTAGTCTGACATGTAATCTACATACTCAAACCATTAGATCACCCAGATGTTTCTCAGAATCATAAATAATAGTGGTCAAACTAGAGCTGACCAAACTGCCGGATGAAGATTCTGGGCAACCCAAAAATCTTCAAAGGCAGTTTTTCTAGCATGCTTTAACCAGCTTAGATCTCTCTCGTGTATTGATAAAATGTGATACTACTGTTATAGGATTGTTCTTTGGCATATTGACTACAAGCATGAACCTTTAAAACGCACTAAGAAATCTCAGGATGCAAGTTATAGAGATCATAAGTAGCCGACTTGGACTGTTCTTCATTTCTGGAAAACCCAGAAATGAAGAACAACTTCTGACAAGTTTTCTGAAGCTTAAATCTCTCAGTTGTGTTATAGTTTGGTCATTAAATCAATTGATAATTGTTGTATTACATGTATACTACAACATTAAAGCAAATAAAAACAGATAGTATCAAGATCATAGGAATTAAACCGGTCAAACAAGGCACCTTAGTCATTGACATGAAGATCTAGGTTTTGGCCAAGAACACCAATAGCCATGGTTTTGTCACTAAAGCCACCTATAGCGACAGTTAATTTCTGAAATTAATTATTTTTATTAAATAAATAGGAAAAAAATGGTTTTTAATTATTAAAAATTAATATTAAATTACTAAAAATTATTTTAAAGCCTAAAAATTGGTTTTTAATTATTTTGAATATATTTCATTAATATTTAATATTTTTGGAATATTAATGGTATTTAATTATAATATTAAATAAATTATTTAAAAATGGTTTTAATACATGAAAAATCATGAAAAATTATATTATGGTCTAAGAAAATATTTTAAGTTATTTTTAATAACTTTTAATATTTTGTGATGAATTTCATTAATTAATTAATATTAATTATAATTAATTTATTTAATAAATGTATTAAATAAATTATAGAAAAATAGACTTAATGATTTAAAAATCATATAAAAGTGATTTAAGAGTTATAAAAATATTTTAAGTTATAAAATATAACTTTAGATATTTAGTCATGGAAAATTTTACTATTATAATATTAAAAGCAATAATCGGATAAGGAATTTAAAGGTTTAAAAATTATATAAATATGATTTTAAGGTAATAAAAACACTTTGAGATATTATAAATATATTACAATATTATGGTATGATTTTTATTAATATTTAGTATTAAATAAATATTAATAATAAAGGAATTATGTGGTATTTAATTCTTATAAATACGATATTAATGATTGAAAATTCGTGATAAATGGTAATAATTATTTGAAAATTATTACGAGCTTATGAAAATTATTTTGACTGATAATAAAATTATCTAAGATAATTGTTAAGTGTTTAGGTAGAGTTTAATTGAACTTAAACTCGATATTTGTCCGACTAGGCTGTCGGGATATCAGAATTGTGTCGGATTCAGCTCATACTGTAATAGTCTGACTTGATAGTAGGTCTTATGTGCTGTATAGACTGATTGGGTTATGTGTTTAGGTTATTCTATGATAATATATAATAGTATTATATTGTGATGATATTATTCTAATATTTGGAAATCGGTATTATCTATATTAGGTATTTAGACAAAGCTAAATAGAATGCGTAACGGTAAACAACGGATCATGCAAGTTTTTATTAACTCAACCTCTAGTTGTTTTATTTAAATGTACTTGTGGTTAATCATTGTTGATTGTCATGTCTATGAATTGTTGAATCTTACTCAGTGCATATTGCATGTATTCATCAGGTATGAAAGGCTAATCACCTTTATTACCATTCGGTCCAGATATAATTGATATGTTTACTTTCAATGTTCGTTCAGCTATAATAGTTTGTTCATGCTAGTTCACAATTATATTATAGAACTTTAGTCAGCTTATTATTCAATTATCTCTATCACGATATATCTTTAATTTATTGAACTTAAACTTGCTGGGCAAACTTATTGCTCACCCTTACTATATCATGATTAACATTACAGATTAAGACGAATACATCGGATACAGGAAAGGATAAAGCCAAGTCCCGCTTGGGATTTTATGTACAGCTTAATTGTAACAGTTATGTATGATAATAACATTATATGTTAGATTGTTTATGAATTGTGTATAAGTTAAGGTTACTCGACCTTGGTTAATAGTGTGTAAAGTTTATTGTATAAACAATTTATGTTTATATCTTTCGCAATAGTAATAGAAATAGAATTTAATTGTACCGGATCCGTGGTGATTCAGGACCCGGATTCGGGGCTCTCATAGTTGGTATCAAAGCTGTAGGTTATAAACCTTAGGTAGGTTTACGTGAGACTAATAACCCCAGTGATTAGGATAAGTACTAATTCAAATAGAGTTAGTAAGTCGGTAAGATTCGAAAACGAATCTCGACGAGATATAAAGATACCGAGTTACCTAACTCTGATAATAAACTTGAATAGTAGTGATAAATAGATAGAGTCTAAAAGACTAAAAGTACAGGAGCAGGAGATCGTAAAGTAAAACGATCATAGTATAGAAATGAATCGTAATATATACAATGAGATCATGCCATGATCTGATTGGGTTATAGCATGGAGAATGTGACGCCTCCAAAATCGGATATTCATCACCCATCTTGGGTCGTCAGATACATGGTACAAAATACAAATACAAACTTAATTATACAAATGTCGTGTAACATACGACAATACATAAACTGAGAGTTCTAATAGGAATATTGTCGTCTAGACAATATCCATACTCAAGGAGTCCTCATTACATTTATTGTCACACTATTTAACAGAATGGTGAGGACTACTAATGCTATCTTCTGGACCATCACTCCTTTCCCTGACTCGTCCCAGCTATATTCTCATTTCCTGAAGAGAACATTGAAAGAAAGGGTGAGCTCAACTAGCCCAGTAAGTAATGTTATGACTAAGATAATGAAGAATAAATTATCAATAGTCTTCAACAATGTTAAACTGATAAAATACAATAGACATCAAGTTTAACTGCAGCGGAATAAGCAATCCATTAGAAGAGTCAAGTAGAGAATAAATTCTACTATCTTCTATGATTTAAAAATGTTTTCATCAACTTTTATCACTGAGACTCAGCTTAATAAATAAACCACATTTTCTAATCATCCTTGTATTACGGGCCAAGGATATTCATTAAATCATCAATGATCATGACTATACCGAAAAATCCCTGGTCATAATCATACCAAAAATTGTATATCAATGCATTACAAGCCACTGAGGACTTTTACCACACCACTTATAACATCACAGTTCATGATTATACCGAATGATCCCTGGTCATAATCATACTAAGTCCATCTATGTACGTAAGCCAAAGATGACTTTTAACATAAAATAAACATGAGGATGATGACAATGTTATAGGAATTCAATTAAACAAGTTCAAGAATTAGTTTATCCAGGAACTAATAATATCCAAATTGTCAACATGATACTTCTTTGTAAAGTAACAGTCACGAATGCTCAGAAGAATATTTTCATGAAAAGATACTGGATGAAGCGCAAATATCAAGGATATTCCACTAATTTTATGGAGTATAGATATCAAAACTTTAACCAAATGAGTATAATAAAGAATATATGAAACTGCAAATGGATTTTCACCAGCTATGCGGTAATCCATGTATACAGATCATTTCCACAATTTAATAAGGAATGAATATAAAGGATCATTCACCATGCATGTGGCAATCCACATAGACAGGTTATTCCAACAGAATAATAAAGAATGGAATAACAGAAGGATTCACCATGCATGCGATAGAGACCGCACAAACAGGTTATTCCCAACAGAATAATAAATGCGGAATAATAAATATGGAACCAGGTCAGGTGAAATTCACATCGACAGGATATTCCGACAGAATAATAAATAAAGAATAATAAATGATGGAACCAGGTCAGGTGAAATTCACACCGACAAGATATTCTGACAGAATCGTAAAGAACGGAATAATAAAAGAGTTTCACCAAGTATGCGGTACTTCGCATAAACAGGTTATTCCAACATAATAATAAAGAATGGAATAACAGAAGAAGATCACCAAGTATTGGGTAAACCGCATATACAGGTCATTCCACCAAGTATAGGGTAAACCACGCATACAGGTTATTCCAACAGAATAATAAAGAATGGAATAACATAAGGATTTCACCAAGTATAGGGTATGCCGCGTATACAGTTCATGTATAGGGTATGCCACTTTTACATGTTATTCCAACAGAATAATAAAGAATGAAATAACAGAAGTTCTCTTCATGAATAAGAAAGAATAACACCCCTTACCGTTTTAAAGAAGAACTGAAATAAAGAAGTAGTTAAGTGGCAGAATACTCTTTTTCTTTCTCTCTATAGTTTCTCTCTCTAGAGTTCAGTGAATTCGTAAGAAAATAATGAAGGAATGAGCTTCTATTTATAGAAAAATGAAATGCATAGTAACTAATCCATGAACGGTCCAGATTGATTTACTTTAATCTGACGGTCCATATTTAAAGAAAAATCTTTTAAATAAAATATAATATATTCTATTTTATATAAAAAGATGTTTCTGTTTTATTACGTTAATAATACGAATAAAATAAAACTTCATTATTGCTAAATAATTCATATTATTAATTGACAATAATTGAATCAAACTGAGTGACTTCTCACATAAGCATCAATACCGTGTGCTACTATGCAACCACACGTATTACTGTACTTTTACTACCGAGTAGTTCAATAGTATCAACGGTGAAACTTTCGCCGTTATTTTTAATAAAATATTTTTGTCATTTTCTCAATCCGACAATAATTCGGTTGTGGGGTCCACCAATGATTGTACCGTCGTACGAATATTTCCCGTGAATAGTAACTCGTGAATAGTACTCCGACACACAAAATATCCCAAATACTCGAGTGAACAATACTAGAGTGAATAGTAATTTGGGTGAATAGTAACTCATAAATAGTAACTCGTGAATAGTAACTCCGACACAAAAAGTGTCTCAAATACTCGAGTGAACAATACTAGAGTGAATAGTAATTTAGGTGAATAGTAACCCGTGAATAGTAACTCATGAATAGTAACTCCGACGCAAAAAGTGTCCCAAATACTCGAGTGAACAATACTAGAGTGAATAGTAATTTGGGTGAATAGTAACCTGTGAATAGTAACTCGTGAATAGTAACTCATGAATAGTACTCCAACACAAAAAGTGTCTCAAATACTCGAGTGAACGATACTAGAGTGAATAGTAATTTTGGTGAATAGTAACCCGTGAATAGTAACTCGTGAATAGTGACCAGGTATTTTATAACAACTTGTTTACTTTAAAAAAAATTCACATATCACCCTTAACTTTAACCTTTTATCAATTTAACCATTTACTAAAATAGAAAAATTGAATACTTTTATTTCATAAAATTCGGGGTCTCACAATCTCCCCTCCTTATGGAATTTCGCCCTCGAAATTAACGTACGTACCTGATATTCGAAGAGATGAGAATACCTTGCTTTCTTTTTGGATTGTACCTTTCCGGATAATTCCGCTCTATCATGATTTTTCCATTTCTCATCTCCTGTATTTCGAATATCATTCTAGAATATACCTTCAAAACAAAAGTTAATCGACATACCATAATTTATCCACTTATTAAGTAAACAATTTCAGCTTAGGTAAGTCACACCCTAGCGAAGTATATTACTCGTCTTCTAGACTAATATCTCCGTCAGTGACCATATCCCTGTAACATCAATCAACAATTTCTGTCCACAATCATATGAATAACTCATAATCATAATTGTGATTCTGAATTCCTTTTCGCACCCAGGAAGAAGAAAATTTACATCACCTATCTTCACCTGAAACATCAAAAATCATGGTTATACCAAATCACAATTCCTGCTCATAATCATACTAATAAATTCATCTTTGCACTACGGCTAAAGATTATCCATAGCCATAATCATACCAAAAACTGTCCATCAATGCACTACGGGCCAATGATAACTTTTTTTTTCACATCATTTGTAATATTACAGTCATGATTATACCGAATAATCCCTGGTCATAATCATACCAAGTCCATCTATGCACTACAGGCCACAGATGACTTTCAACATAAATATGAGGATAAGGTATTGACGTAAATAGGGTTTCAAACCTCTTAGAAACATTCGCGTCATTCGCTCCTCATTATCGACCAAATTGGATGCAAACCGGGATAACTCCGCAAACTTAGCCTCGTATTGCGATATGGTCATATTATTTTGCTCCAATGCTTATCTCAACATTGTTAGATGCCATTTTCAAACACTGCCACCAAACAAGGGTTAATTAACATATCACATATTATCCCTATACTCTGACCGTCCAATTAAATACCAAATAAACTTAGGTAGGTCATACTAGCGAACGAATTCCCCGTCTCTCCCCTCCTAGTTCTTATCTCACATCTCAGCCAGTGATCATATCCCTAAGCTCTAATACCAACTGTGACGCCCCCAAAATCGGATATTCATCACCCATCTTGGGTCGTCAGATACATGGTACAAAATACAAATACAACTTACTAATACAACTGTCGTGTACAATACGACAAAACATAAACTGTGAGTTTGAATACAAATATTATCTTCTAGAGAGTATTCATACTCAAAAGGAGTCCTCATTACATTTATTAGCACACCATTACATAGAATAGTGAGGACTACTAACTAATACTATCATTCGGACCATCACTCCGTTCCCCGACTTGCCCCAGCTACGTTCTCATTTCCTGAAGAGAACAGTGAAAGAAAGGGTGAGCTCAACTAGCCCAGTAAGAAATATTATGACTAAGATAATGCAGAATAAATTATCATTAGCCTTCAACAATGTTAAACTGATAAAATATAATAGACATCAAGTTTAACTGTAGCGGAACAAGCAATCCATTAAGAGAGTCAAGTAGAAAATAAACTCTACTATCTTTTATGATTTAAAAGATTTTCCAACACTGTGATCGCTGGGACTCAGCTTAATAAAATAATCCACATCATCGAATCACCCCTGCACTACGGCCAAGGATATTCGTATATTCATTAATGGTCATGATTATGCCAACAACTGTCCATCAATGCACTACGGGCCAATGAGGACTTTTACCACATTATTTATAACATTACAGTCATGATTACACCGAATAATCCCTGGTCATAATCATACCAAGTCCATCTATGCACTACAGGCCACAGATGACTTTCAACAGAATATAAACATGAGGATGATGACAATGATATAAGAATTCAATAAAACAAGTTCAAGAATTAATTTATCCAAGAATTAACAACGTCTAAATTGTCAACATGATACTACTTTGTGGAGTAAAATTCAAGAATGATCAGGATAATATTTTCATGAATAGATACTAGATGAAGCGCAAATGTCAAGGATATTCCACAAATTTCATGGAGTATAGAAGTTAAAACTTAACCAGCTGGGTATAATAAAGAATGGAATAACAAAAGAAATCACCATGCATGCGATAGACCGCACAGACAGGTTATTCCAACAGAATAATAAATAATGGAACCAGGTCCGGCGTAAACGCACAGACAGGATATTCCGACAGAATAATAAATAATGGAACCAGGTCCAGTGTAAAACACACAGACAGGATATTTCGACAGAATAATAAATAATGGAACCAGGTCTGGTGTAAAACACACAGACAGGATGTTCCAACAGAATAATAACAAGACGGAACCAGGTCCGGTGTAAAACACACAGACAGGATGTTCCAACAGAATAATAATAAAAACGGAACCAGGTCCGATGTAAAACACATAGACAGGATGTTCCAACAGAATAATAGAAGAATGTCACCAAGTATAGGGTAGACCGCGTATACAGGTTATTCCAACAGAATAATAAATAATGGAATAACAACATTTCTCTTCATGAATAAGAAAGAATAACACCCCTTACCGTTTTAAAGACGAGCTGAAATAAGGAAGTAGTTAAGTAGCAGAATACTCTTCTTCTCTCTCTCTATAGTTTCTCTCTATAGTTTCTCTCTCTAGAGTTCAGTGAATTCGTAAGAAAATAATGAAGGAATGAACTTCTATTTATAGAAAAATGGAATGCATAGTAACTAATCTATGAACGGTCCAGATTGATTTACTTTAATCTGACGGTCCATATTTAAAGAAAAATCTTTTAAATAAAATATAATATATTCTATTTATAGAATAACTTTAATAAAGTATTCTGTTTTATATAAAAAGATGTTTCTGTTTTATTACGTTAATAATACGAATAAAACATAACTTCATTATTGCTAAATAATTCATATTATTAATTGACAATAATTGAATCAAACTGAGTGACTTCTCACATAAGCATCAATACCGTGTGCTACTATGCAACCACACGTATTACTGTACTTTTACTACCGAGTAGTTCAATAGTATCAACGGTGAAACTTCCGCCGTTATTTTTAATAAAATATTTTTGTCGTTTTCTCAATCCGACAATAATTCGGTTGTGGGGTCCACCAATGATTGTACTGTCGTACGAATATTTTCCGTGAATAGTAACTCGTGAATAGTACTCTGACACACAAAATGTCCCAAATACTCGAGTGAACAATACTAGAGTGAATAGTAATTTGGGTGAATAGTAACCCATGAATAGTAACTCATGAATAGTAACTCCGACACAAAAAGTGTCTCAAATACTCGAGTGAACAATACTAGAGTGAATAGTAATTTAGGTGAATAGTAACTCATGAATAGTAACTCATGAATAGTAACTCCGACGCAAAAAGTGCCCAAATACTCGAATGAACAATACTAGAGTGAATAGTAATTTGGGTGAATAGTAACCTGTGAATAGTAACTCGTGAATAGTAACTCATGAATAGTACTCTAACACAAAAAGTGTCTCAAATACTCGAGTGAACGATACTAGAGTGAATAGTAATTTTGGTGAATAGTAACCCGTGAATAGTAACTCGTGAACAGTGACCAGGTATTTTATGACAACTTGTTTACTTTAAAAAAAATTCACATATCACCCTTAACTTTAACCTTTTATCAATTTAACCATTTACTAAAATAGAAAAATTGAATACTTTTATTTCATAAAATTCGGGGTCTCACAGAGAAGAATAAATCTAATGAATGAAATGTTTACAAGAAGATTGCTGTGTGTCAGTTGTACTATAAATTGGTACAAATTCAGGAAAGGATTATGAATACAGATTAAATAAAATTCGTATTGTGAATGGACTAGGATTAAGTGGGTATTTCAATTGAGGACTCATGTCAGCAGCTGAGTTGTATGATTCCTTATTATGGGCGATGAATTTTACTTGGCTTATCGACCACTTAGTTTTTGGTACTAATAATTATTAAAATGTCTGCGTCGCGCTATTTGTTATATGCTTGTTGAGAAGGTGATTCTTTTTTCATGTGTATAACAGATAGATAGGTTATAGGTAGAGAATATAAGGTTATATACGAGTTCTTAAAACTCATACTTATGGTACGTTCGTGACTCATAGTTATATGAAATGTTTATGAACCCCTCAGCGAATGGACACCAAAGGTCTGTCTAGGACAAGTTCTTAAACTCATATGATTGTGGAAAGTTCCTGAACTCATAAGTGTGGTAAGTTTGATGAACTCGGTAAAATTTTATGTGAATGAAGTATTGAGGATAATAGGAATAGATAGTATTAATAAGCAATGGATTATTAGTGGAGACATAGATTTTCCCAAATCTGCTAGCTATGCTAGACTTTGAAATTTTTGACATCAAGCTAAGTACGCACTATATGCTTTTTGAAATGATTTCTTTTTCTCAACTTCGAGCCACCGACACATCGCTGCCTGTTGAGATAATAAAACTGATTTGCAATGATTTTTGAACGGTTTAAAGAATAGTCTATGCTACTTGTTTCAGCTAGACGATAATGATTGGAAATATCAAAATATATTTTTATTTATCACTTATGTACCATGTAACCTGGTGCAGAGATGATAAAAAGTTGATGGAGTTGTAAATACAGGAATACTTAGTGTTGAATTTGATCTAAAATCGTTGTTCTACTATTATATGATATGTTATGAAAAATTCACTCGATGACGACATCCTCAAACGGGCTGTTAATATAGTACGGCATCATGATGTCATTATTCAAACTAATTTTTAATTTTTAATTTGCCAACGGGGTTTGGCTATACCTAAATATTTCAATTGAATTGAATTATTGATATGATTCTATGTTATTTGATTCAGCTAGACCAACGTTTATAAAATTCTAAGCGCTCTTTGAAAATTTTCTCGAATCGAATTGTTTTGGTGTGAAATCCGATAAGACTGAGGTACAATTTTTGTGCCTATGGCAGTGACGAGAAATAGATCCGACCAGCAATACTTAATAAGTACAGGGCATAACGGGCTAATTACCTTATATGTATGTAAGTTATGACGGTTTGCGGATGAATTTCCATAAAACCTTTTCAAAAATGAAAGTTCGTAGTCTATATGACTCCTCAGTATGATTTGAATAATTTAACTCTTATGAGAGGTGTTTTGGGTAGCATGTGATGCTGTGTATGAAAGGTATAAGGTGTAAGGTAAATTTTGGGAACGAAATTTTTAGAAGGGGTGAATGTGATAACCCGAGAATTTAGATAATTATTTAAATCTTAAATGATGGATTAAAGGTTGAATAA
This sequence comes from Panax notoginseng, assembly GCA_016801055.1. Taxonomy (NCBI): domain Eukaryota; kingdom Viridiplantae; phylum Streptophyta; class Magnoliopsida; order Apiales; family Araliaceae; genus Panax; species Panax notoginseng. The sequence continues at coordinate 235,322,707 of CM029013.1, read as the reverse complement.
TAAACCTAGACATAAAATAAGTGAATGCATTTGACATTTTTAGGAAGGAATTTTGTGAATTTAAAATTTTTGTGGTGAATTATTCAGGATTAATGTTATAAGTGTATATGTTCTGTGTATATGGTGGTATATGTGTGCAGTATGTGGTTAATGGTCAAGGGTTGACCAGATAACCTATATTAGTGGAAAACCCTAGTATTATATTAAGAACGTCAACGTTCAGTTCGAAAATTCTATCGATTAATAAGAAACCCTAAAAATCGTTTCTGGAAACCCTAATTTTAGTTTTGGGAGTCCGAAACCCTAATTTGGAAGTTGAAACCCTTATTTGAGAATTTAAATGCTAGTACAAGGTTTAAACGTTATTAATTATAACCTAATTATGGAAAACCCTAATGATTTACTTGAATCCCTAATTTTGAATTGGAACCCCTAATTGCAAAAATTAGGAACCCTAAATGGTAATTAAGAAGGCTTTATATTAATTAGGAAACATTAATCCTAATTTTCAATTTATAAGTAATTAGGAAACCTAATTTCTAAATTAGAAAGATTATTTTTCTATTTTAAACCATAATACATAATTATGAACCTAATTGCTAAATTAGCAATTTTAATTAGGAAATATTAATCCTAATTAGCAAGATTGAATTTATGATTAAGAAATCTTAATATAATTATAGAATCCTAATTATAATTTAGAAATGTTAAATTTTCTATTTTGAAAGCCTAAATTGGAAATCCTAGAAATTTAATTTGCAAAACCTTAAGGGTTAAACCCTAAACCCTAAGGGTTTAGACAAAAGCCTAGTATGCCATTAAAATTATATGTCAAATGACATTATTGCCCTTCTTGTATTTCTTTTTACGTTGAGTGAAGATCTTGCCAAGATAATGGGTTGTTGACCAAGTAAAGGCTATCCCATGTGCCTATATCAAAAATATCAGCCAACATGTCAGCGATATACATTGTATTCATTATTTATAAAGATCAAAGAGAGAGAAAACTAAGAAAAAAAGGTTCATTTATGACAAACTCTCAACCCACATTTTCTCTCTCTAGACCCATGAAAATATGAACTTAACCAGTCCCTAGAATGATCACAAGCAAGCTAAGAACATATCTGATGATCAAATTCAAGATCAAAGCATCAAAGTGGTATAAACCCTAAATCTTAAAAATCTTATGATCTGATGTTATATGTTGTAATTGGTTGTTTAAAGTTATGTATTAAGGTGTCATTTAGTGATCTGGGTTGATAGATCATGGATCTATAACATCTAGATGCACGAAATAAAGTTTTTTAAAACTGATCTAAGAACCTTAAAACATGGTCTGACTGCCGAATGTCAGGGCTCATAGATCATTGCATGTTATTAATTTTTGTGTTTTAAAGGTTTGTAGTTGTAGTATGTTGTAAGGGATTTGATCTGGAACTTGAATCAAGCCCAGATCATGTGTAGATTGAAAGTTATAAGCAGTTAAACTGCGTTGACCGAGCACGAAATCCATTTCTGGGTAACCCAGATTGCCCAGAAACCCATAAATTTCTTACAGTGATATTGCAGGCTCTAGAGCTCGCTGAGTTTAAGTGTTTATGTCATGTTGTTGGTTGGATATTGTAGTCTGACATGTAATCTACATACTCAAACCATTAGATCACCCAGATCTTGCTCAGAATCATAAATAATAGTGGTCAAACTAGAGTTAACCAAACTGCCAGATGAAGATTCTGGGCAACCCAGAAATCTTTAAAGGCAGTTTTTCTAGCATGCTTTGACCAGCTTAGATCTCTCTCGTGTATTGATAAAATGTGATACTAGTGTTATAGGATTGTTCTTTGGCATATTAATTACAAGCATGAACCTTTAAAACGCACTAAGAAATCTCTGGATGCAAGTTATGGAAATCATAAGTAGCCGACTTGGACTGTTCTTCATTTCTAGAAAAACCCAAAAATGAAGAACAACTTCTGACAAGTTTTCTGAACCTTAAATCTCTCAGTTGTGTTATAGTTTGGTCATGAAATCGATTGATAGTTGTAGTATTATATGTATACTACAACATTAAAGCAAATAAAAACCCAGATAGTATCAAGATCATAGGAATCAAACCGGTCAAACAAGGCGCCTTATTCACTAACATGAAGATCTAGGTTTTGGCCAAGAACACCAATAGCCACGATTTTGTCACTAAAGGCACATATAGCGACAGTTAATTTCTGAAATTAATTATTTTTATTAAATAAATAGGAAAAAATAGTTTTTAATTATTAAAAATTAATATTAAATTACTAAAAAATATTTTAAAGCCTAAAAATGGGTTTTTAATTATTTTGAATATATTTCATTAATATTTAATATTTTTGGAATATTAATGGTATTTAATTTATTTAATTATAATATTAAATAAATTATTTAAAAATGATTTTAATACATAAAAAATCATGAAAAATTATATTATGGTCTAAGAAAATATTTTAAGTTATTTTTAATGACTTTTAATATTTTGTGATGAATTTTATTAATTAATTAATATTAATGGTAATTAATTTATTTAATAAATGTATTAAATAAATTATGAAAAAATAGAATTAATGATTTAAAAATCATGTAAAAGTGATTTAAGTGTTATAAAAATATTTTAAGTTATAAAATATAACTTTTGATATTTTGTCATGAAAATATTACTATTTTAATATTAAAAGCAATAATCGGATAAGGAATTTAAAGGTTTAAAAATCATATAAATATGATTTTATGGTAATAAAAATAGTTTGAGATAATATAACTATATTATAATATTATGGTATGATTTTCATTAATATTTAGTATTAAATAAATATTAATGATAAAGGAATTATGTGGTATTTAATTCTTATAAATACGATATTAATGATTGAAAATTCATGGTAAGTGGTAATAATTATCTGAAAATTATTACGAGCTTATGAAAATTATTTTGACAGATAATAAAATTATCTAAGAATTGTTAAGTGTTTAGGCAGAGTTTAATTGAACTTAAACTGGATATTTGTCCGATTAGGCTGTCAAGATGTCAAATTGTGTCGGATTCAACTCAGACTGCAATAGTCTGACTTGATACTAGGTCTTATATGTTGTATAGACTGATAGGGTTATGTGTTATGTGTTTAGGTTATTCTATGATAATATATAATAGTATTATATTGTGATGATATTATTCTAATATTTGGAGATCGGTATTATCTATATTAGGTATTCAGACAAAGCTAAATAGAATGTGTAACGGTAAACAGCAGATTAGGTAAGTTTTTCTAAACTCGACCTCGAGTTGTTTTATTTAAATATACTTGTGGTTAATCATTGCTGATTGCCATGTCTATGAATAGTTGAATTGTACTCAATGCATATTGTATGTATTCATTAGGTATGAAAGGCTGAGCACCTTCATTACCATTCGGTCCAGATATAATTGATATATTCACTTTCAATGTTCGTTCAGCTATGATAGTTTGTTCATGCTAGTTCACAATTATATTGTAGAACTTTAGCCAGCTTATCATTCAATTCTTTCTATCATGATATATCTTTAATTTATTGAACTTAAACTTGCTTGGTAAACTTATTGCTCACCTTTGCTATATCATGATTAACATTGTAGATTAAGACGAATACGTCGGATACAGGAAAGGATAAAGCAAAGTCCAGCTTGTGATTTTATGTGCAGCTTAATTGTAACAGTTATGTATGATAATAACATTATATGTTAGATAGTTTATGAATTGTGTATAGGTTAAGGTTACTTGACCTTTAGGAATAGTGTGTAAGTTTATTGTATAAACAATTTATGTTATATATACATTCCGTAATAGTAATAGAAATTGAATTTGATTGTACCAGATCTGCGGTGATTCAGGAACCGGATTCAGGGCTCTCACACGCATCACTAAAAATCATGAAATCACCTATATCGTCAGGTAAAGACAACATTGGTGCTTTAATCAGTCTTTTCTTGAGTTCCTTAAAACTTTCTTCACACTTCTCCTTCCAGACAAATTTTACCGACTTCTTTATTAAACTCATCAAAGTTCCTGCTATTTTCAAAAAAATCTTGAATAAATCGTTTGTAATAGCCTGCTAATCCTAAGAAACTTCTTACTTCAGTCGGTGTCTTCGATTGTTCCCAATTCTGAACTGCTTCCACCTTTGTTGGATCCACGGAGATTCCGTTCTTGTCGATCACGTGCCCTAGAAATTAAACTTTCTCCGACCAAAACTCGCACTTCAAAAATTTTAGGTATAGCTTATCCTTCCTCAACGCCTCCAATACCTTTCTTAAATGTTCAGCATGATCTTCCTGAGTCTTGGATTAGATCAGGATATCATCCATGAACATAACTACGAATTTATCTAAGTATTGCTTGAACATCCGGTTCATCATGTCCATAAATGCTGCCTGTGAGGCCCCCAAATTCGGGTACTTGAAACCCGAACTCGGTGCTTCACGATACTATTTCTATAAGCTAAATAATACTAATAATAATAACAATAATATAAAATTCAAACTTAATTTACATATGCATCAAAGTTTACTCCCAGGTACGAGACCTTTAAACATTCATTACATCATAGATAATAAGTAAAATTATCTTAATAAACTATAATTATTACACAACATATTAGAAATCTCATTCGAACATCTTTCCTTTCCCCTTGTTCTTCCCTGAGCCTTCTGGTTGATCATACTTAACTGAAAACATTTAATTTAAGCAAGAGTGAGCATTTGAGTGCCCAGCAAGTAATAACAATTATAAATATTAGCTGAAAGGGTTAAATATTTTCTTTGTACTATTCTTCTACAACAAGTTAATAGCTGTGAAGTAATCTGAACCGATAATAATAACATAACAACTCTCTATCAAATTTTGAAACTACGTAATGACTATAATTGGGGTTTAGGTGACATACTACGAACATTATTTTCAATTTTCAAATAGGTTTAGTAGAAATTCATCTACAAACTGTCATAACTTACGGGCACGGGGGTGATCAGCCCGTTATGCCCTGTATTGATCAATACTACATGCCAGAACGATAGTATCGTTCATTCTGTCCACCTTGGGTGCATAAAAAGTTTTTCCATTTCTGGGATGTTCATACTTGTCTTGGTTCCAAATCAAAGGTTTTGTCTTGTTCAACAATAATCTATAATTCAACATATGTATATACGGGTAATTGACAAAGGTGTATCAACATGTGATTAAATACAATGATTACCCAAGTGGGGACACTTGTATAACCATTTATAGAAATTAACGAACAGAATATATATCTGAATTACCATATAGTAACATGTTGATGAACAATGAGTGTATATAGTATAGGGTTAAAAATATCTGTACAGTAATAATATAGTTCTTAAACATTTTTACTCATGACCATTGCATAAAGGAAATGCAAAGGTAGGATACTTGCACAATGTAAAGGATAGTTCAGATACTTGCCTGAGCTGCTGCTTACAGTAACACAACTTCGATTAATCTTTTATACAGCGACCTATCAGTAATAATATCATTCGTTCGATTAGAATAATATATCGTAACGCATAACACTGCTTATTGCAGTCAGCACATTATCTAATCACATTGTCACATATATTTAACAACCATTGAATCATAAATAAATACTTATCAACTCAAATTATCTAACTTCAGATCAATTTCTGAAACATTTCGGTGTACCGACGGCTTTATCGGGTAATTATCGAGTCTAAAACTCTATCCTGTAGTTCATCGTGCTGATTTCTCTATATTAAAAATATATCATATTTTTCTTTCTCGTGTGCCGCATATATAAAACATAGAGTAAAAAAGTTAAAATTTATTTTTAGTGGTTCTATAAAATTATATAAAGTGATTAATACTTTTATTTTTTTTAAGGGAGCACTAGTTTTTGATATTTTGACATGGTCTCCTCTCACATAAAGATGAGACCCACTTTCTTATCGTGTAAAAGAGTGTATTATGTGTAAATATCAAAAACATATGTAAAAATGTCAATTTCTTTATTTATTTTTTTATAATAATAGACCATACTAAATGACATATTTTCTCACTTTATGTACTTTATCTCTTCATTTTGAAAACAAAAAAATGTGAACCTTTAGTCGTCATTCTTTTGAGTACGGAGAGAGTATTATAAAGCGGTTCTCTTGAGCCACCGAGTCGAATTTGAGTTGCACAATTTTTTTTCTCTTGTTGCTACAATTTTAATTATATTATTATTTTGATCTTTTTATATTATTTTACTTTTATGTTTCTATTTAGTCTTTCAAATTTTATAAAATTCTTATTCCATCCAACATAATTTAAATGCGCACCTCGTGAGACACCGAGTGCTAATTTTACATAATTTTTCTCACATGACTAATAAATAAATTTCACGTCTGACCTTGAATAACTTTTATTCTGGACATGATCTAAGCCTGATTTCAAGTCCAGAGTAAAGTCCATATAACATACTACAAGATCAAACATTAAAACAACAAAAATACATAACCGATTGAGATCTATGGGGACTGACATTCACTGTCAGACCCTAATTTTTATAATTTCCAGATTCTTGAAAAACTTAATTTTGAGCACTTTGATGTTATGGGTCTAACAAATACCAACCCAGATCAACTATATGGACTACAAATAACATGTTTTAACAATAAATAATAACATCTAACACAAGATCAAAAGTCAGATTTCTAAATTAGGTTTTACCTCCTTAGGATCAAATTCTGACTTCTATGTTTCTGATTTGATGTTGGTGTTCGTGGGGCTTGATTGGGGACTGATCTGGCAAGGAAATTTCGTGGGTTTGGTCTTGAGAGAGTATGGCTAAGTATTTGTGAACAAATTAGGCCAAAATGAGCACTTTCTCTCTCTTAAATCTAGAAATCATGTATGGCATGCATGTGATGGCTGATCATGTGATGTTAATCTAGCTCATAGGCAGGTCTAGGGTAGGGTGGCTGGCCATATCTTGGATAAGATTTGCTAGCAATAATTCAAGTAATGGGACAAAAGGGTATTTTAGTAATTTTGCTTAATTTCAAGGGTATTCTTGTTCAAGGTGCTTGAATCTAGGATTTAATCACTAGATTTTACATCTTAAAGTTTCCCAAATAATTACTATGATTTGGACAATTAAAAATTAAAGTATAATAAAATTTTAATTAAACACACTAATTTAAAATTAGGGTTTTTAATAGAAATTAGGGTTTTTAATAGAAAATTAGGGTTTTTAAAATTAGGGTTCCTTAATACTATTAGGGTTCCCAAATTAATAATTAAGGTTTCCTAATTATCATTATAATTTACTAAAACAATAATTAGGATTTCTAATTTTAATAAATTAGGGCTTTCAAATAATAATTAGGGTTTCTCCTAATTACAGAAATTATATAATACGCAATAAAATTCATATAACACAATTACTACACATTCTCGAACTCATAACTGAGTTCGACAATTAGGGTTTAATAACACGATATGAGGGTCATGACATAATTTACCATATTTGGCCAACCATTATCAGTCTACACATTTACAGTACATATTTATAGCACTGAAAAATTAAAAATATAATTAATATTATATTATTATTCTCATCCCTTGATAAAAATCCAAATTTAGGGTTTGGATTCCATATCTGATTTATCCTTCATATATAACATCAATAATTAAGTTAAAATCATTAACTTAATTATTCTGAACAAATTAATATAATAAAATAATAATTATAATAATTCCAATAATCATTTCATATATTATTTAAATAATACAAAAATCATATTTTCATGGAAAATAATTAATAAAGACATTTCTACTATAAAATTAATTATTATAAGAATATATTTTATAATGGTCAAAAATTCTAAAATAAAATTATTTGAAATTATTCATGAAATAAATAAATTTTAGTTATCACATAAATACATGCACATTACTTGACACTTATTCTCTTCATCAAAAAAAAAAATTTATATGCAAAATTTCTTATTTATTTTATATTGAAAATATTGGGTTATTACATTCACCCTCCCTTATAAGGATTCCGTCCCCGGAATCACCGTTTTAAAACTCATACAAACAAGGGTAAATAGGTACGCAATCATTGCAAATAGATCTCGATCATAATTGATCGAACTGATCTTTTTAACCATTCAACATAAAGCTTGTCTGTCTGATTAAACGAAAGTTTGATTTCTAAAAGAACTCAAATTTCTTCCTCAAAATTTCTTTATAAAATAATTTGTTATATATAGGAAAATCAAATATATATACACGAAAATAAAAGTTATTTGAATAATACCTGGAGTTCTATTCCCAGCTGTCACAATATCTTGGACCGTCATATTGAAGACTCGTGCGGTTGGTTTGTTGGTTGAAGTCGGTCCTGTGATTGCCAGAGTCCTGCTTCCTTTTCCCGTGGTTACACTCCATGCCTCCATTTTCCTCTTTGGACAATACTTCACCTTATGCTCTGTTGATCCGCACCGAAAACATCCACTATTCATCCTAGGATTGGGCCAGTTGGGAGAGATATGGCCCTCCTGCCCGCACTTATAACATACAAACTTCCCCATCAGACACTCACTAGAGTGATTCTTCCCGCAATTCTTACACTGCACCACCTGCTTCTTCACACCTTCCTACTTTACCTGAACATTCCCAGAAAAATTCCCCTTTCTTTTCTCACCCCTATTTCCACTATTACTTTCCACCTTCACAGCTCCTCCGGCCTTGCTTTTGTTCCTCTTCTCCTTGTTGTAGAGGCTCATAGCCTCACTCCCCTCCTCAGCTATGATAGCCTTTTCCACGAGTGCTGCAAAAGTATTGATCTGCAACATCGCCACCTTGTTGTAGAGCCAAGATTTTAAGCCCAGCTCAAACCTTCTTGCCTTCCTAGCCTCCGTATCAACTTGATACGGAGCAAACCTAGCCAACTCATTAAACTTTGCGGCATACTCCGTAACATCCATGTTCTTCTGCTTTAATTCCAGAAATTTTACCTCCATCCTAGCCTGCATGCTAGCTGAGAGATAGTTTTAAAAAACTAAAGTTTTAAACCTAGCCCAAGTAATTACTCCTTCTCCTGCCCTCGCTTGATTTGCCTCCCACCAAAAGTTAGCCTCTCCCTTCATCATATAAGTGGCAAAAGAGGTCTTTTGCCCCTCATCTATCCTAGCAATTATGAACGCCTTTTATATCTCATTAATCCATGTCTGGGCTTCTATAGGGTCAGCTGATCCCTTGAATTCTGGTGGTCCTACTACTTTGAAGTCTTTAAATTTTGCCAAGCGATTGTCTGGCTGGTTCCCTGCGGTTGGTATTCCTTGCTGCATAGCTTGTGCTATCATATTTGAGAAGTTCTGCATCGAGTCTTTCTGTTCTCCCTCAGTGTTATTAACAGATTCTTCTGTCCTTTGATTTCGAGTTCGACGTCTTGGCGGCATTGTCTGATAAAATAAAATCACAAATTTAACTTACATTCTAAACCTTGTCACATAATTTAATATTTTAAACTTGTTTCATTAGTCAAACTTATATTCATATTCATTCAACGAATATTTTACATAGCATAGCACATAATGCTTTAAACATAAGCTATCCCTTTGTGACTACAAAAGTCGGGATTTACAACCTTGACTAATACAAAAGTTGGGAACATTACATTACACATGTATCTTATCAAACATGCATAATCAACTACTAATCCTATTTATTTTCTAAATCATGATCTTTTCTCTTTCTTTTCATTTTCTTCTTATCGGGTTTTCCTATGTTATGGTCTTCTATATTTCTTTTTCCCTTCTTACTCGGAGTTGCACGCGATGTGTTGCTTGAGGCTCCCATCTGATCAATTTGGATTTTAAGCTTATCTCGTTCTTCCATTGTTTCTATTAACGCCTGACGCAGTTGACTATTTAGTAGCTTTTCTATTTCTCACAACTTTTTCTAGAGAAGAAACCTTGTTTCTCAGATCTTGCACCTCCGTTGATGCTTGATCAGCTTCAACTTTAGTGTATGTATCACTATCTGCCAGCTCCACCATCTCCGGGTCTGGTACTACATTTTCCAAAATAACCACCTCATCCGAGTTGGTTTCATTGTGAGCCTCTATTTCAGTTATTGGCTTCGATATTAACTCGGGTGTATGGATTTGATCCTCCTTCATGCTATAAGCATATAACAAGTCTTTTCTACCAGACATCTACACACATAAATTATCCTGATTAGCATATAGTATATATACATAACAAACAATAGTTTTATAAGAGTTATCTTTTATTTTGTTTAACGATGAATTTATTTAATTCATCTCCTTTTTAAACTCTATATGAGTTATTTGTATTTTCAACGTTTCCCTCTGTCCTAAGGTTATAGCCTAAGGTCGATCCCCCCCTAACGTTTCTAACCCTAAAGCTTTGATACCAATCTGTGAGGCCCCCAAATTCGAGTATTTGAAACCCGAACTCGGTGCTTCACGATACCATTTCTATAAGCTGAATAATACTAATAATAATAACAATAATATAAAATTCAAACTTAATTTACATATGCATCAAAGTTTACTCACAGGTACGAGACCTTTAAACATTCATTACATCATAGATAATAAGTAACATTGTCTTAATAAACTATAATTATTACACAACATATTAGAAATCTCATTCGAACAACTTTCCTTTCCCCTTGTTCTTCCCTGAGCCTTCTAGTTGATCATACTTAACTGAAAACATTTAATTTAAGCAAGAGTGAGCATTTGAGTGCCCAACAAGTAATAACAATTATAAATATTAGCTGAAAGGGTTAAATGTTTTCTTTGTACTATTCTTCTATAACAAGTCAATAGTTGTGAAGTAATCTGAACCGATAATAATAACATAACAACTCTCTATCAAAATTTGAAACTACGTAATGACTATAATTGGGGTTTAGGTGACATACTATGAATATTGTTTTCAATTTTCGAATAGGTTTAGTAGAAATTCATCTACAAACCGTCACAACTTACGGGCACGGGGGTGATCAGCCTGTTATGCCCTGTATTGATCAATACTACATGCCAGAACGATAGTATCGTTCACTCTGTCCACCTTGGGTGCATAAAACGTTTTCCCGTTTTTGGGATGTTCATACTTATCTTGGTTCCAAATCAAAGGTTTTGTCTTGTTCAACAATAATCTATAATTCAACATATGTATATACGGGTAATTGACAAAGGTGTATCAACATGTGATTAAATACAATGATTACCCACGTGGGGACACTTGTATAACCATTTATAGAAATTAACGAACAGAATATATATCTGAATTACAATATACTAACATGTTGATAAGCAATGAGTGTATATAGTATAGGGTTAATAATCTGTACAGTAATAATATAATTCTTAAACATTCTTACTCATGCACATTGCATAAAGGAAATGGAAAGGTAGGATACTTGCACAATGTAAAGGATAGTTCAGATACTTGCCTGAGCTGCTGCTTACAATAACGCAACTTAGATTAATCTTTTATACAGCGACCTATCATTAATAATATCATTCGTTCGATTAGAATAATATATTGTAACACATAGCACTGCTTATTGCAGTCAACACATTATCTAATCACATTGTCACATATGTTTAACAACCATTGAATCACAAATAAACACTTATCAAGTCAAATTATCTAAGTTCAGATCAATTTATGAAATATTTCGGTGTACCGACGGCTTTATCGGGTAATTATCGAGTCTAAAACTCTATCCTGTAGTTCAATAACTAAAAATATCCGTCATATTATTTTTAAAATGACTTATAATAATTTTTAAACATTTATTATAATTTATCATGAATTTTCAAACATCAGAATCATTATTAAATGATTTAAATATTCATTAATTCTATTATCATTAATATTTAATTAATATTAAACTATTAATGACACCATTGTCAAATATTAAAGTTATTTATAATAACTCAAAATATTTTTAAAGTATTAATATTACCCTTAAATGATTTTTAAAATATTTAAAATCATATTTAAATAATTACCATTAATATTAAAATATTAATTTATTATTTATCAAAATATTAAAAGTCATTGATTATAACTTAGAATATTTTTAATTCATTTATTTCCTTTTTAAATGATTTTTAATTCAATAAAACCATTTTTAAACTATTTATTTAATATAATTATTAAATAAACTTAATATCATTAATATTTAATTATTAATAAAATTTACCTTTAAATACGAAAAGTTATATTTTATAACTTAAAATATTTTTAAACTATTTATTTTCATTTAAAATGATTTTTATAATATTAAAATCATTTTTTATTTAATTTATTTAATATAATTACTAAATAAATATAATATCATTAATATTTAATAATTAATGAAACTTATCTTAAACTATTAAAAGTTATGTTTTATAACTTAAAATATTATTAAATACCTTATTATTTACTTAAAATGATTTTTAATATAATAAAATCATTTTTAATTAATTTATTTAATGCATTTATTAAGTAATTTAAATCCCAATAATTTCTAAATAAATATTAATATTTATGAAAAATATGCCAAATTATCAAAAGTTAATTTTTATAACTTAAAATAATTTTTAAAACTATTTTTGTAATTTTCAGAATTTATTTACTATTTTTAAAGGATTTTTAGCAATTAAATTAATTAATTTTATTATGTCTATCGCTAAAGCCCTTTGGCGACAAAATCTGTCGCCTTAGGTGTTCTTGAGAAACCAAGGTGTTCATACTCAGTGTTCGAGTGAGTTACTTTGACCAAGTGTAATTTGGTGCCTATTATGTTTCTGGGTGTTCTAGAGCTTTGATCTTGTAGTACTAATGTTGTACTACAAGAACCAACAATAAACTGGGTCAAACAACTACATCTCTGTAAGATATAAAATCACAAAGTAACTGTCAGAGCAATTCTGGGTTGCCCAGAATTGTCAGTCATGGCCGGTCAACGCTTTTGTTGACCTTAAATCTGACAATCTGTTCATGTTATACCCGTGTTAGACGTCGGGCCTTATAGAATAACTAACAGGGTATGAAGTTTGATCATTTCTCAAGCATAAACATCAATAACAAGCAAGATCTAAGATACCAAAATGGCTGTCAGAGGTTGTTCTTCATTTCTGGGTTACCCATAAATGAAGAACAGATCGTGGGTCTTAATTTGGCCTCCCATAACTTGCAACACATGTACTATTTTTGTGATCTAAAAGTTCCAGGTTGTAGACCACATGTAATGCTACACGTCTATCACAAAACATCACTAAACAACAACACAACAAGAAGATCTCGTCCAGTCAAAGTCTGACAGAAACGTAGTTCATAGAGTTTTCTGGAAATTTCCAGAAAGTGCATCTGTGATCAAATGGCCTAGTTTGACCAATCATTAAGACCATATTATGTTCTGTTTCAGAGATCTAAAAGCATGTATCTAGAGTACAACTAATAGGCTACAAATTAGATACAATAACATCAACAAAACACGTAACACCTGACAGTTATAGGCTTGAGAAAATGTTGTCAGATAGTGTTCTTGAGTTTCTGGGCTACCCAGAAACTCTTGGTCATGCTCGGTCAACTGGGTTTGACCTTGAATAAATTTTGTTCTGGACATGATCTAAGCCTGATTTCAAGTCTAGAGCAAAGTCCATATAACATACTACAGGATCAAACATTAAAACAACAAAAACACATAACCGATTGAGATCTATGGGGACTGATATTCACTGTCAGACCTTGATTTTTATAATTTCCATATTCTTGAAAAACTTAATTTTGAGCACTTTGATGTTATGGGTCTAACAAATACCAACCCAGATCAACTATATGGACTACAAATAACATGTTTTAACAATAAATCATAACATCTAACACAAGATCAAAAGTCAGATTTCTAAATTAGGTTTTACCTCCTTAGGATCAAATTCCGACTTCTATGTTTTTGATTTGATGTTGGTGTTCGTGGGGCTTGATTGGGGATTGATCTAGCAAGGAAATTTCGTGGGTTTGGTCTTGAGAGAGTATGACTAAGTATTTATGAACAAATTAGGCCAAAATGAGCACTTTCTCTCTCCTAAATCTAGAAATCATGTATGGCATGCATGTGATGGCTGATCATGTGATGTTAATCTAGCTCATAGGCAGGTCTAGGGTAGGGTGGCTGGCCATATCTTGGATAAGATTTGCTAGCAATAATTCAAGTAATGGGACAAAAGGGTATTTTAGTAATTTTGCTTAATTTCAAGGGTATTCTTGTTCAAGGTGCTTGAATCTAGGATTTAATCACTAGATTTTACATCTTAAAGTTTCCCAAATAATTACTATGATTTAGATAATTAAAAATTAAAGTATAATAAAATTTTAATTAAACACACTAATTTAAAATTAGGGTTTTTAATAGAAATTAGGGTTTTTAATAGAAAATTAGGGTTTTTAAAAATAGGGTTCCTTAATACTATTAGGGTTCCCAAATTAATAATTAGGGATTCCTAATTATCATTATAATTTACTAAAACAGTAATTAGGGTTTCTAATTTTAACAAATTAGGGCTTTCAAATAATAATTAGGGTTTCTCCTAATTACAGAAATTATATAATATGCAATAAAATTCATATAACATAATTACTACACATTCTCGAACTCATAATTGAGTTCGACAATTAGGGTTTAATAACACGATATAAGGGTCATGACATAATTTACCATATTTGGCCAACCATTATCAGTCTACACATTTACAATACATATTTATAGTACTGAAAAATCAAAAATATAATTAATATTATATTATTATTCTCATCCCTTGATAAAAATTCAAATTTAGGGTTTGGATTCCATATCTGATTTATCCTTTATATATAACATCAATAATTAAGTTAAAATCATTAACTTAATTATTCTGAACAAATTCGTATAATAAAATAATAATTATAATAATTCCAATAATCATTTCATATATTATTTAAATAATACAAAAATCATATTTTCATGGAAAATAATTAATAAAGACATTTCTACTATAAAATTAATTATTATAAGAATATATTTTATAATGGTCAAAAATTCTAAAATAAAATTATTTGAAATTATTCATGAAATAAATAAATTTTATTTATCACATAAATACATGCACATTACTTGACACTTATTCTCTTCATCAACAAAAAAATTTATATGCAAAATTTCTTATTTATTTAAATTGAAAATATCGGGTTATTACACTGCTGGCGCGTTCGTTAACCTAAATGACATCACCAGGAACTCGTAGTGTCCATAACAAGTCCTGAATGCTGTCTTAGGTACATCTTCCTTCCTCACCTTCAACTGATGATATCCCGTACTCAAGTTGATCTTGGAAAAATATTTCGTTCCTTTCAACTGATCGTACAAATCATCTATCCTGGGTAACGGGTACTTGTTCTTGATCGTCACCTTGTTAAGCTCTCGATAGTCTATGTAAAGTCTCATCGACCCATCCTTTTTTTCACAAATAAAACTGGTGCTCCCCAAGGAGACACACTCGATTAAATATACTTTCTATCTAATAATTCCTGCAACTATACCATCAGCTCCTTCATCTCCGCTGGTGCTATTCTGTACGTGGCTTTCAAAATTGGGGTCGTTCCCGGCACTAAATATATAACAAATTCGACCTCCCTATCTAGTGGAATACCTGGCAATTCGTCCAGAAATACATCCGAAAATTCATTCACTATAGGTATATGTCCCATCCCTATCCCTACTTTCTGCGTATCGATGATATAGGCCAAATAACCTACACATCCCTTTCTTAGCCGCTTCCTCGCTTGGATCATCATCAGACAGCTTGAGTGTCTCAACGACTTACTACCATAGAACACTACCATAGACTGATTTGGAGTCTTAAGGTTTATACACTTCTTCTGGCAATCTATCATAGCTTCATGGTTAAATAACCAATCCATTCCTAGAATTACATCAAATTCTCCTAATGGAATCCGAATTAAACCCACAGGTAACATATAACCCCTGATATCTAAAACACAATTCCTATAAATATGGCTAACGGGAATGACTTCCTTATTAGCAACTTCTATGTTCATAGGATATTCTAATTCTTCCTGGGGTAAGTTTAATCGCTGGGAGAATTCATGCGATACAAAGGAACAAGTAGCACCCGAATCAAATAATACGTAAGCAGATATATCATTGATCGGAATGATACCTGAAACCACATCCTTGGATGCGACCGCTTCCTAAACTGTCATGTTAAAAGTCCTTGCTGTTGGTTGATTTTGAGTTGATGGTCTAGTAATTGTGAGATTTCCACCCCTTGGTCCTCTTCCTCCATTCCCTCCTGCTGAGTTCTTCTTTGGGAAATTCCTTGCCTGATGATCCAGTGCTCTACAGTTGAAGCATCCATTCCTCTTTGGTGCAAAGCAATTGGGAGAAATGTGTCCCTCTTGCCCGCAATTGAAACAGACATTCTTCCCTTTTAGACATGCACCCGAGTGATTCGTCCCACACTCCTTGCATATCTCAGTCCTCTTCTTTGCTTCCCCTGGTTTGCCCCCAGGGTTTCCTGAATTAAAATTGTTGATGCTACTGTTGTTGTTGTTGTTGTTGTTGTTCCACTTCCTTTTATTTGTACCATTGTCGCTGCTACCTTCCCCACGATTCCCTTCTTCATTCATTTTCTTTTTCTCCTTGTTAAATTTCATCAGGGCTTTGCTTCTGCCCTCTATTATAGCTTTCTCTAGGAGAGTCGGGAAGGTATTCGTTTGCAACACCAAAAGTCTACTATATAACCATGGTTTGAGGCCCTGCTCAAACCTCCTCGTTTTCCTCTCCTCAGTGTCGACCTGATGAGGCGTGAACCTCTGCAGCTCGTTAAACTTCGCAGCGTATTGAGGTACTGTCATGTCATCTTACTTTAGCTCCAGGAATCGCATCTCCATGCGACTCTGCATACTCACCGAAAAGTAGTTTTCGAAGAAAATTTTCTTAAACCCCTCCCATAGTATCACACCTTCTCCAGCCCTGGTCTGGTTTACCTCCCACCAGAAATTGGCTTCGCCCTTCAGCATATATGTGGCCCAAATTGTCTTCTATTCATCTCCAACTCGGGCGATAGCGAACGCCTTTTCCATTTCTTTGATCCATGTTTGGGCTTAGATGGGTTCAATGGTTCCTTTGAACTTAGGGGGTCCCGCACTCTTGAAGTCCTTAAAGTGTGCCACTTGGGCCGCTGGAGGGTTATTGGTATTCGGGGTTCGATTCTGAAGTGCCCCCACTAACATGTCTACAAATTATTGCATGGGGTTCGGTGGATCCCCAGCATTAACACCTGACCCCTCTGGTGTTTGACAACGTCTTCCTCTAGCCATCTTTCTGTTTAAATAAACTAAATGTTATCATATTATAACTTTCTCTACCGCATTTATAATTCATATAAAACTTAATCATCACATCACATATTTAAATAAAAGCATATTTATTTACAAACCATAATAACAAAGTATCTCATCATCTTATGGAATTAAGCAATTTACATCACTTTAAACCAAAGTACTTGGTAAAAACTGAAACCAAGTTTTATTTCATAGCTAAGCGTTCTAAATGCTAATAGTAAAAGTTCATCTTGAATAAACTAAAGACCCCGCCTACTGGCGTCTTCATGTTCTTCATCCGCCATCTCTAGCACCAGCCCACGGCTTATGGCATGACTAGACCTGTACTCCTCACGTGGAAAGTGAAACACCCTATGCTGGAACCTCCCATAAGCTGACTTAAATGCGTACTTCATCCTGTCCATCCTAACCTTCTTATCTCTCACTTCCTCTTCTAACTCGCCTGTTAGCTTCTCGGCCCGAACACGGTCTCTCATCTCATCTCCCCAGAATGTAGTAATAATCTGTTTGTCAGTTTGGAGACTCCGTATCCTCGACTCTAACCCATTAATGGTATGCCCCAAGTGGATCCTAATAGCTTCTTTCTCATCCTCCAGCCTATCCGCCTTCTAGTCTGATAGCCGCAGCTTGTCAGCCAGATCCTCGTTCCTAATTACCAGGTGATGCACCAATGCCTCAAACAATGCTGCAGCCTGCTGCTCCCCCTGATACAGCTCCTCCAACTCATGGACTCTGTCGTCCAACTCTGTAATCCTATCCATTAACTCATCTAACATAGTATCCTCAGGTGCTTCTTCGGAGTCCTCTTCGGGCTCCTCTTCCTCTTCAGGATACTTCTCTGGGTCTGCGTCAGCTGCTGCCTCAGCTATTGGCTTAGGTACAGCTATCGCCAACTGCTCACTCACACGTGGATATCTCTAACCTCCTCTTCTCCTGGCATCCTTCAATCAAGACAAAATAACTCAGTTAGTAGTTTAAAATAGATGTGTTTTGTTTTTAGAAAAAATAGATTTGACACAACCCCTAGAACTCTACGTGAGTTCATCTCCTTATTTTCTCCACTAACTTCCCTAAGGTTATAGAGTCTAAGATTCCCCACCTAAGGTTTATAACCTACGACTTTGATACCAACCTGTGACGCCCCCAAATCCGTGTAACATCGATTACAAAACATGGTGCTCATGATACAACATATATAATCCTCTAACTATATAAACTCCAGAAATAATAATAATAATAATGATAACCATTACATAGCTATTCAAATAAAATCCCAAGTCTTTACAACCTTAGATAAACTGAAACTTTAACTTAGCGTTTAACGCTACATTACATCATATGCTGAAATATAACTTATTACATAAATAAATCTCATCATTTCATTTTAGACTTCCCCTTGTCCTTGCCTGAGTCCTCAACGTTCTCAGCCCTACCTGAAAGGTGTAACCAAGAATGAGCACAAATTGCCCAGCAAGTATACAAAGTAGTTTGAAAACATACATCTGGGGTAAAAGCATTTGTATGAATATTTTTCAACAGTTGAAATAATTATCAAGAGATAAACAGGAATATCAAGATAAGAGTTCTGGAATGCTCAATAGCATACTAAAGGGTGATAGATACCCTGAACATTACTTTGTTTCATCGAAAACCATCAGACAGTTTAACAATCAAATAGATTGTAAACAGTCTCTGCAAGTACTCCAGGTGATCAGCCTATCGTACCCTACATTGTGCACAAATATAAAATTTAACTACATAAGTATAAATGGGACTATATGCCAGACCTCTGTTTGCTCGATTATTCGGGTTGTTCATCTTAGTATTCATGTGAAATCGCACCAAAACAATTTGGATTGGTAAACATTAAATAGATTCAAAGGATTTGAATTTTCAAATGTTATATCATTTATCATCAATAATATCTAGCCGAAACAAAAAGCCAGAAAACATACTTGGAAACAGTTCGTTAAAGAAATAGAACTTTAAAGTATAGCAGTTGTAATACTAACTGAGTAATCATCAATAACGCTTGCAAAGAAATTGCAGTTATATAACTTTACGACAAAGGAACTTGTACGAAAAAGAAAATAGCACAAGTCCGATACTTACCCTCACTGCAATAACAATGAGTAAAGATTGAATAATTGCTCAATAGAAACTTAGGGTTAGGAAACTTGCCCGATACGTCTTCTACAATTAAGGCTATCTACTAGCCCTTCACGTAACCTATTCACATGTGTCACGTTAAGCAATTAGGCTCTCAAACTCCACTTCGAAGTGTAATGGATTCCTTTTATTTTAATAAGATTATTAACCTCACACGTATTATAGTACAATTCAATTACATAACATGTTACTTCGTATAGGCCAAGTGGTTCAATAATAGAATCTGGGAAAAATAAATTTCTGGCATTTTTCTGACCCGGCTCGACCCGGATCCGACCCGACCCGAACCTACACAGCTGCGCATGTCTAAGCATGCCCAGAATTTTCCCCCCTTCGAGCAGCCCACTTTCTGAATTAATTCCTACCGAACTACAGAACATTTGACCATGAAACGTGGACGCAATAAACTTCATATAGCATAGTATTTTAGAAAAATGTAACATACATCAAACTAGCATGTAAAGACCACAAACTAACTGCATAGATAAGCATGCATGGACTGATTTAAGAGTTAGAAAAATTTCTGAAAATCTCAGAATATGCAGATTTTTCCCTATGAACATGCTTGCTACCGAATTTCATATCTTGCTCAATTTAACTCCGTTTCTTATGAAATTTGGACAGGTTATACATCATACTACATAGTATTTTAAAATAATTATTCCCTACCATAATCGGGTCACATAAACCATGATTCCAAAGCTCCGAAAAACCCAAAAAGTCATAAATTTCAAGTTTAACCAACTTTGACAAAATTCATTATTTCTATTCTAGCATGCAAGGAATTACTTCCTACTGTCTAGATCATATATATTAATATATATACAAATGTTACAATAATCAAACTCACTAAATTCCATGATTTGATCAAATTAGCATCTTTGAGTCATATTATCAAATAATTGGCATGCATAACATAATTCCTTGAATCTCTATGATATAGAAGCATGAAGAAACCAAAACTTTTGTTCTTAACATCCACTTATCATCAACTAATAGTAGCATGGCATCACAAGTCCAAAACAAATCGTTTGCAAAAGTCTCATATGCATATTCTCTCATTTTTACTTAAGAACATGTAAAAGAGAGTTCATGACTTACCTCTTTGATGAGTTCTACTTGCTCGAACTCCTCCAATGATTCTCCTTGCTTGATTAGTCTCTGGAAACTCAAGAATTCGCCACCCTCTCAAGCTCTTTCCTCTCTCACTCTCAACTTCACTCACGGTAGGATTTTTACAAAGAGGAAAAAGAGACTTGGATTGGGAGTATATATAAAACATGATAACCATTGATTTTTTTGTCAGCCCTTCCATCTCCAACATCAGTTATACAATAAGTGTATTGCATCAAATCCATTTAGTATGGGGTGGGGGTTAGAGAAAGGAAGAGTCTTGGATTGTAAAGGGTTGTAACTCCCTCCCCCCTCATTACCTTATAATACTAATACTCCCTTATCTTGTCCCAATTTGGTTGCCATGTGGGCCCCACAGCTGCTGCACTCCTTTATTAAAATATTAATATAATCTATTTACTCATTCAATAAACTATTTTAACCATTTTGTCCTCCATCGCCATACGTTTCGATACTAATATTGATTCCTACTAAATCAACATTCCGGACATCATCGGACTATCCGTTTTGTCAAATTGGCCTCCAAAATTTGTGGTTGACTTTTTACCCGAAAAAATTAACTGGTTGACTTTGACCAAAAAGTCAACCACGACACATTATGTGGTTATAGTCTATCTTGACTAATTTCGACGTTCCAGACTCAAATACGCAGTTCATGTCTCTAAATTCCGCTCTAAAATCAATCTCATGTTTTATTCCCCTCCCACACAATTAATCAATTTAATTACATAATTAACTCAAATAGTTAAATTAATCTAAACAAAATATTTACACATACCTCATCACATAACTTAGAATTAAACATGTATGTATAACATATATATATCTCATAATAGAAATCACATAAGAGTTTCACATAATTCATTCATTGATAATTAGTAAATTACATAATAATTTTGGATATTACAGTATTAGCATGTTTATTTGATTTCTCTGAGGCCGGTTGAATAGATTTGTTTCTATCATTACTGTTGGATTCGTAGGCTTGTAGATTAGTTGCATTCTGTTGCATTGCATTGTATAGCATTTTCTTTTAGTTTTGTGCTCGAGGACTAGCACGACTTTAAGTTTGGGGGAGTTTGATGAGTGGGTTTTATACCTACGAATTGGCCTCTAATTCGATCTTAAACTGTGTTAATCATGTATATTTATGTTCGTTTTTACTTGTTTATGTTTAGGTAGTATGGCATAACATTCGTGGCATAAAAGTGGCGTTGTGACATGAAGTGGCAACGAAATGAGCAAAAATGTACAGCTACAGAACTAACCCCCGCTGGGGCAGACATTATACAAGGAAAACCCACGCTGGGGCGGGGGTACTTGAGCAGGAACATAATGACCCCCCGCTAGGGTAGGCGTATATAGAAGAAAAACCCCCACCGGGGCGGGGGTATGGGGAAAGAACAAGAGTTCTATTTCAATTATAATTCTGCAGTAGCGTGAAGGAAAGAAGTTGGCATGGTTTGGGACTTCAATTGGCATAGATTTTTGGGACAAAATACATGTCTTTCGGTAGAGATAACAAAACAATAGAGGAGGTAACAACCATAAATCAATTAACAAGATTAAGCCCTAATTTGAGTAAATAGCATTGGAGGAAAGAATTAAAGGTCAGAACCACAAAGATTGCAAGTTAGAGCAGAGAAGAAGGGTGATTTTGTATTCATTCTATTTCTTTAATTCAATTATTGTAATTGGGATGATGGATTCTTTTATTATTTTAGTTATTATTTCATTTATGATGAACTAAGTTACTTATTAGGCTTACGATGGATCTTTATGGTTGAATGATGATTGTGAAGCCTTAATTTTAGTTTAATAATCTATCATTCAGTTTATCTATTGTGATTTGTGCTTTAATTTATGAATTGCTTGATCACAATTTATTTGTGGATTTGTATGGATTCGAGAGATGATGTATGAATCTAGACCTAATCACTTTAGCATGTGTTCTTGAATTCTGTGTTTGAATAGAATCTTGATGAATGTTAGGGTAGAGATATTCTTAACATCACATGTAGTCGAGTAGAGAACTTGAACTTAAACCTTATTTGATTTCAATTCACATAGAGATATAGTGAATTAGTTGATTAGGGTGTTTGACTTAATTCTTTCAAATTTGTGGATTTAAGTTAATACGGTATTAGTGCATTGAGAGATGACTAATTTTACTTAAGTGTTCTTGATTAATAAACTGGGATAGTGAATTAAACTAGAATAAGGTGTAATAATCGGAGTGAGACTTAAAGTGAAGTTGTAAGCCTAATTCTCCAATATTTGCTTGAAGTTACGGGTTTTAAGTTGTGTTGATTGCTTGGTATTTTTAGTTTCTTAGTTTTTGTTAGTTATAATAATTGATTTAGATAGTTTAATAAAATTTGGATTAATAGAAAGATGGTAATTGAGATGTTTAATTTCTTGCTAATCTCTATGGGAACGATACTTGTACTTATCATTATATTACTTGTTAACCACGTGCACTTACGTTTCAGCGTAATTAGATTTCGACCAACAATAACACCCCATATCTCTCGACAGCAGAAGCCACCTAGCCGAGCCCTTATTTCCCCAAGCCCGAGCCTTCGACTGAAGCACATCCTAACCCTAATTCAGGTGCTCATTAAGGAATGATCTTAGAAACGTCAAGCTAGGGTTCTTCATTAAAGGTACTTGGAAATTCTTTTCTTCTCAAAGGGAATGTATGCTTTAATTGAGTTCTGAGTTGTGATTCTTGTGAATATTATTTTGGGCTTGCTTATTCGTCTGTATTGGGTGATTTAAATTGTCAGAAATCTGGTTAAAGACAATTAAATAGGGGATGTCCAGGTATAAGGAGGAAAGTGCACGCCAACTGTTTGATAGTTTACCTCAGTGACCATTGGCATCTATTTTGGCTCGCTTAGGCTTCGTTAGGTGTGGATTTTATCGGGCATTGCATTTGTTTTTCTTTGGCAGTTAGTGGCATCACTTTGGTTATTGTTTGTGCATTTTTCTTGGGCATTACTTTGACACCAGTTTTGCATTGTGGGAATTCAGCTGGGCAATTATAGTTAGTTATGGAATTCAGTTGAGATTAATTTTTGATTTGGCTTGGCTGGGACTCAATTTTGGACTATAAGTTTAAGTGTACACTTAAAGATTCTTGTAATGGCTCCAAAGAGAAAGGCTTAGCGTTGGTGGTTCCTCCTCTTTAAGGACACAAAGATGGGACAGTACCAAATTCATCAACGAATAGGCTTGGAAAAGGTACAAGCAATCCTTTGCCAATAGGAACTTAGTGCCTAAGCGAGGTTTTCAGCCTGGTTAAACAAAAGATGGCTAGTTGATGGCCATGATTATTGAGCGCAAATGGGTGTACTTTGCAAAACCTCCTGAGTCGGTCGTTGTCTTTGTGGTCCATAAGTTTTATGCAAATGCTAGTGCCGACGGTCCAGCGGTTGGTCAAGTTAGGGGGTGATTAGTGGCATATGACAGTCAATCCATTAACGCCCTTTTTGCGACACCTAGCTATGATGGAAAGGACTACTTAGAGCCGGGGCTTCGCAACTATAACTTAGAGGATATCATTAAGAGGCTTTGCAAGCCTGGGACTACATGGAAAACCAACGAAACCACGGGTGAAAAGACTAGTTTTCCACAGCATGAACTCAGTCTCTATGGGAAGGCATGGTATAGTTTTGTTTGTGCTAATATGATCTCTATTCGCCACCTTAGCAACGTGACTGAAGAGCGATCGATCCTATTATTCGCCATTGTCACGGGTCTGGACGTGGATATTGGAGTTTTCATTCAGGATTCCATCCGGAAGGTGATCAAGAGCAGCATTTTGTGGGACTTCCGCATCCATCTTTAATTACTAGGATGTCTAAGCGGGAAAAAATTCAGTGGGGGCCAGATGAGATAGCTTTGCCTACTATATCAGTCGTCGACCATCATGTTATTACACTTTTTAATGTATGGAAAGGTGCGGCATCACATGTTAAAGGTGAGAGGTACGGGCTACCTACTCAGCCGCCTACTTCTTCAGAGGCAGAAATATCTAATCAGCCGCCAGAGTTGGGTTCTTCTTCCCAAGGACCATTAGTTAAGATTCTAGCATCTCTTAACCTTCTGCATGATAACCAAAATTAAGTTTCTTAGAGGCACCAGAGGCACTAGCAATGGTTGTCCAGAGGATGAACATCGTGATGCAGTATCAGGTTGAGCTCACGAACACTATGCAGAGCATCTACACATCCTATAGTGGTGAGGATGCTGATTTCACGCCATTCCAGTTCCCTAAGCCTTCAGTATTTCCTCCATATCCACTGTAATAACCCGATATTTTCAATATAAAATAAATAAGAAATTTTGCATATAAATTTTTTTTTTGATGAAGAGAATAAGTGTCAAGTAATGTGCATGTATTTATGTGATAAATAAAACTTTTTTATTTCATGAATAATTTCAAATAATTTTATTTTAGAAATTTTGACCATTATAAAATATATTCTTATAATAATTAATTTTATAGTAGAAATGTCTTTATTAATTATTTTCCATGAAAATATGATTTTTGTATTATTTAAATAATATATGAAATGATTATTGGAACAATTATAATTATTATTTTATTATATGAATTTGTTCAGAATAATTAAGTTAATGATTTTAACTTAATTATTGATGTTATATATGAAGGATAAATCAGATATGGAATCCAAACCCTAAATTTGGATTTTTATCAAGGGATGAGAATAATAATATAATATTAATTATATTTTTGATTTTTCAGTGCTATAAATATGTACCGTAAATGTGTAGACTGATAATGGTTGGCCAAATATGGTAAATTATGTCATGACCCTCATATCGTGTTATTAAACCCTAATTGTCAAACTCAATTATGAGTTCGAGAATGTGTAGTAATTGTGTTATATGAATTTTATTGCGTATTATATAATTTCTGTAATTAGGAGAAACCCTAATTATTATTTGAAAGCCCTAATTTGTTAAAATTAGAAACCCTAATTACTGTTTTAGTAAATTATAATGATAATTAGGAAACCCTAGTTATTAATTTGGAAGCCCTAATAGTATTAAGGAACCCTAATTTTAAAAACCCTAATTTTCTATTAAAAATCCTAATTTCTATTAAAAACCCTAATTTTAAATTAGTGTGTTTAATTAAAATTTTATTATACTTTAATTTTTAATTGTCCAAACCCTAGTAATTATTTGGAAAACTTTAAGATGTAAAATCTAGTGATTAAATCCTAGATTCAAGCACCTTGGACAAGAATACCCTTGAAATTAAGCAAAATTACTAAAATACCCTTTTGTCCCATTACTTGAATTATTGCTAGCAAATCTTATCCAAGATATGGCTAGCCACCCTACCCTAGACCTGCCTATGAGCTAGATTAACACCACATGATCATCCATCACATGCATGCCATACATGATTTCTAGATTTAAGAGAGAGAAAGTGCTCATTTTGGCCTAATTTGTTCACAAATACTTAGCTATACTCTCTCAAGACCAAACCCACGAAGTTTCCTTGCTAGATCAGTCCCCAGTCAAGCCCCACGAACACCAACATCAAATCAGAAACATAGAAGTCAGAATTTGATCCTAAGGAGGTAAAACCTAATTTAGAAATCTGACTTTTGATCTTGTGTTAGATGTTATGATTTATTGTTAAAACATGTTATTTATAGTCCATATAGTCGATCTGGGTTGGTATTTGTTAGACCCATAACATCAAAGTGCTCAAAATTAAGTTTTTCAAGAATCTGGAAATTATAAAAATCAGGGTCTGATAGTGAATGTCAGTCCCCATAGATCTCAATCAGTTATGTGTTTTTGCTGTTTTAATGTTTGATCTTGTAGTATACGTTATATGGACTTTGCTCTAGACTTGAAATCAGGCTTAGATCATGTCCAGAACAAAAGTTATTCAAGATCAAACCCAGTTGACCGAGCATGACCAAGAGTTTCTGGGTAGCCCAGAAACTCAAGAACACTATCTGACAACATTTTCTCAAGCCTATAACTGTCAGGTGTTACGTGTTTTGTTGATGTTATTGTATCTAATTTGTAGCCTATTAGTTGTACTCTAGATATATGCTTTTAGATCTCTGAAACAGAACATAATATGGTCTTAATGATTGGTCAAACTAGGCCATTTGATCATAGATGCACTTTCTGGAAATTTCCAGAAAACTCTATGAACTACGTTTCTGTCAGACTTTGACTGGACGAGATCTTCTTGTTGTGTTGTTGTTTTAGTGATGTTTTGTGATAGACGTGTAGCATTACATGTAGTCTACAACCTGGAACTTTTAGATCACAAAAACAGTACATGTGTTGCAAGTTATGGGAGGCCAAATTAAGACCCACGATCTGTTCTTCATTTCTGGGTAACCCAGAAATGAAGAACAGCCTCTGACAGCCATTTTGGTGGCTTAGATCTTGCTTGTTATTGATGTTTATGCTTGAGAAATGATCAAACTTCATACCCTGTTAGTTATTCTATAAGGCCCGACGTCTAACACAGCTATAACATGAACAGATTGTCAGATTTAAGGTCAACAAAAGCGTTGACCGGCCATGACTGACAATTCTGGGCAACCCAGAATTGCTCTGACAGTTACTTTGTGATTTTATATCTTGCAGAGATGTAGTTGTTTGACCCAGTTTATTGTTGGTTCCTGTAGTACTACATTAGTACTACAAGATCAAAGCTCTAGAACACCCAGAAACATAATAGGTACCGAATTACGCTTGGTCAAAGTAGCTCACTCGAACACTGAGTATAAACACATGGGTTTCTCAAGAACACCTAAGGCGACAGATTCTGTCGCCAAAGGTCTTTAGCGACAGACATAATAAAATTAATTAATTTAATTTCTAAAAATCCTTTAAAAATAGAAAATAATTTCTGAAAATTACAAAAATAGTTTTAAAAATTATTTTAAGTTATAAAAATTAACTTTTGATAATTTGGCATATTTTTCATAAATATTAATATTTATTTAGAAATTATTGGGATTTAAATTAATTAATAAATGCATTAAATAAATTAATTAAAATGATTTTATTATATTAAAAATCATATTAAGTAAATAATAAGGTATTTAATAATATTTTATGTTATAAAACATAACTTTTAATATTTTAAGATAAGTTTCATTAATTATTAAATATTAATGATGTTAGATTTATTTAGTAATTATATTAAATAAATTAAATAAAAAATGATTTTAATATTATAAAAATCATTTTAAATGAAAATAAATAGTTTAAAAATATTTTAAGTTATAAAATATAACTTCTGATATTTAAAGGTAAATTTCATTAATAATTAAATATTAATGATATTAAGTTTATTTGATAATTATATTAAATAAATAGTTTAAAAATGATTTTATTGAATTAAAAATCATTTAAAAAGGAAATAAATGAATTAAAAATATTTTAAGTTATAATCAATGACTTTTAATATTTTGATAAATAATAAATTAATATTTTAATATTAATGGTAATTATTTAAAAATGATTTTAAATATTTTAAAAATTATTTAAGGGTAATATTAATGCTTCAAAAATATTTTGAGTTATTATAAATAACTTTAATATTTGACAATGGTGTTATTAATAGTTTAATATTAATTAAATATTAATGATAATAGAATTAATGAATATTTAAATCATTTAATAATGATTCTGATGTTTGAAAATTCATGATAAATTATAATAAATGTTTAAAAATTATTATAAGTCATTTTAAAAATAATATGACTGATATTTTCAGTTATTGAACTACAAGATAGAGTTTTAGACTCGATAATTACCCGATAAAGCCGTCGGTACACCAAAATATTTCAGAAATTGATCTGAACTTAGATAATTTGACTTTATAAGTGTTTATTTGTGATTCAATGGTTGTTAAACATATGTGACAATGTGATTAGATAATGTGCTGACTACAATAAGAAGTGCTATTTGTTACGATATATTATTCTAATCGAACGAATGATATTATTACTGATAGGTCGCTGTATAAAAGATTAATCTAAGTTGCGTTATTGTAAGTAGCAGCTCAGGCAAGTATCTGAACTATCCTTTACATTGTTCAAGTATCCTACCTTTGCATTTCCTTTATGCAATGGACATGAGTAAGAATGTTTAAGAATTATATTAGTACTGTACAGATTATTAACCCTATACTATATACACTCATTGCTTATCAACATGTTAGTATATGGTAATTCAGATATATATTCTATTCGTTAGTTACTATAAATGGTTATACAAGTGTCCCCACTTGGGTAATCATTGTATTTAATCACATGTTGATACACCTTTGTCAGTTACCCGTATATACATATGTTGAATTATAGATTATTGTTGAACAAGACAAAACCTTTGATTTGGAACCAAGACAAGTATGAACATCCCGGAAACGGGAAAACTTTTTATGCACCCAAGGTGGACAGAGTGAACGATACTATCGTTCTGGCATGTAGTATTGATCAATACAGGGCATAACGGGCTGATCACCTCCGTGCCCGTAAGTTATGACGGTTTGTAGATGAATTTCTACTAAACCTATTCGAAAATTAAAAATAATGTTCATAGTATGTCACCTAAACCCCAATTATAGTCATTACGTAGTTTCAAAATTTGATAGAGAGTTGTTATGTTATTATTATCGGTTCAAATAACTTCACAACTATTGACTTGTTGTAGAAGAATAGTACAAAGAAAATATTTAACCCTTTCAGCTAATATTTATAATTGTTATTACTTGCTGGGCACTCAAATGCTCACTCTAGCTTAAATTAAATGTTTTCAGTTAAGTATGATCAACCAGAAGGCTCAGGGAAGAACAAGGAGAAAGGAAAGCTGTTCGAATGAGATTTCTAATATGTTATGTAATAATTATAATTTATTAAGACAATGTTACTTATTATCTATGATGTAATGAATGTTTAAAGGTCTCGTACCTGGGAGTAAACTTTGATGCATATGTAAATTAAGTTTGAATTTTATATTATTGTTATTATTATTAGTATTATTCAGCTTATAGAAATGGTATGGTGAAGCACCGAGTTCGAGTTTTAAGTACCCGAATTTGGGGGCCTCACAGGTTGGTATCAAAGCTTTAGGGTTAGAAACCTTAGGGGGGGGATCAACCTTAGGCTATAACCTTAGGATCGAGAGAAACGTTGAAAATACAAATAACTCATATAGAGTTTAAAAAGGAGATGAATTAAATAAATTCATCGTTAAACAAAATAAAAGATAACTCTTATAAAACTATTATTTGTTATGTGTATATACTAAATGCTAATCAGGATAATTTATGTGTGTAGATGTTTGGTGGAAAAGGCTTGTGATATGCTTATAGCATGAAGGAGGATCAAATCCATACACCCGAGCTAATATCGAAGCCAATAGCTAAAATAGAGGCTCACAATGAAACCAACTCGGATGAGGTGGTTATTTTGGAAAATGTAGTACCAGACCCGAAGATGGTGGAGCTGGCAGATAGTGATACAGACACTAAAGTTGATGCTGATCAATCATCAACGGAGGTGCAAGATCTGAGGAATAAGGTTTCTTCTCTAGAAAAGTTGTGGGAAATAGAAAAGCTGCTAAATAGTCAACTGCGTCAGGCGTTAATAGAAACAATGGAAGAACAAGATAAGCTTAAAATCCAAATTGATCAGATGGGAGCCTCAAGCAACACATCGCGTGCAGCTCCGAGTAAGAAGGGAAAAAGAAAGATAGAAGACCATAACATAGGAAAACACGATAAGAAGAAAAGGAAAAGAAAGAGAAAAGATCGTGATTTAGAAAATAAGTAGGATTAGTAGTTGATTATGTATGTTTAATAAGATAATGTGTAATGTAATGCTCCCAACTTTTGTATTAGTCAAGGTTGTAAATCCCGACTTTTGTAGTCACAAAGGGATAGCTTATGTTTAAAGCATTATGTGCTATGTTATGTAAAATATTCGTTGAATGAATATGAATATAAGTTTGACTAATGAAACAAGTTTAAAATATTAAACTTATGTGATAAGGTTTAGAATGTAAGTTAAATTTGTGATTTTATTTTATCAGACAATGCTGCCAAGATGTCGAACTCGAAATCAAAGGGCAGAAGAATCTGTCAACAACGTTGAGGGAGAACAGCAAGACCCGATGAAGAACTTCGCAAATATGATAGCACAAGCTATGCAGCAGAGAATACCAGCCGCAGGGAACCAGCCAGACAATCGCTTGGCAAAATTTAAAGACTTCAAAGTAGTAGGACCACCAGAATTCAAGGGATCAGCTGACCCTATAGAAGCCCAGACATGGATTAACAAGATAGAAAAGGCGTTCGTAATTGCTAGGGTAGATGAGGGGCAAAAGACCTCTTTTGCCACTTATATGATGAAGCGAGAGGCTAACTTTTGGTGGGAGGCAAATCAAGCGAGGGCAGGAGAAGGAGTAGTTACTTGAGCTAGGTTTAAAACTTTATTTTTCGAAAACTATCTCTCAGCTAGCATGCAGGCTAGGATGGAGGTAAAATTTCTGGAATTAAAGCAGGAGAACATGGCTGTTGCGGAGTATGCCGTAAAGTTTAATGAGTTGGCTAGGTTTGCTCCGCATCAAGTTGATACGGAGGCTAGGAAGGCAAGAAGGATTGAGCTGGGCTTAAAACCCTGGCTCTACAACAAGGTGGAGGTGTTGCAGATTAATACTTTTGTAGCACTCATGGAAAAGGCTATCATAGCTGAGGAGGACAGTGAGGCCATGAGCCTCTACAACAAGGAGAAGAGGAACCAAAGCAAGGCCGGAGGAGCTGTGAAGGTGGAAGTTAATAGTGGAAATAGGGGTGAGAAAAGAAATGGGAATTTTTCTGGGAATGTTCAGGTAAAGCAGGAAGGTGTGAAGAAGGAGGTGGTGCAGTGTAAGAATTACGGGAAGAATCACTTTGGTGAGTGTCTGAAGGGGAAGTTTGTATTTTATAAGTGCGGGCAGGAGGGCCATATCTCTCCCAACTGCCCCAATCCTAGGATGAATAGTGGATATTTTCTGTGCAGATCAACAGAGCACAAGGTGAAGGATTGTCCAAAGTGGAAAATGGAGGCAGGGAGTGTAACCACGAGAAAAGGCAGCGAGACTCTTTCAATCACAGGACCGATTTCAGCCAACAAACCAACCGCATGAGTCTTCAATATGACAGTCCAAGATACTGTGACAGCTGAGAATGGAACTCCAGGTATTATTCAAATAACTTTTATTTTCGTGTATATATATATTTGATTTTCCTATATATAGCAAATTGTTTTATAAAGAAATTTTGAGGGAGGAATTTTAGTTCTTTTAGAAATCAAACTTCCGCTTAATCAGACAGACAAGCTTTATGTTGAATGGTTAAAAAAGATCAGTTCGATCAATTATGATCGAGATCTATTTGCAATGATTGCGTATGCTATATACCCTTGTTTGTATGAGTTTTAAAACGGTGATTCCGGGGGCGGAATCCTTATAAGGGAGGGTGAATGTAATAACATGATATTTTCAATAAAAAATAAATAAGAAATTTTGCATATAATTTTTTTTTTGATGAGGAGAATAAGTGTCAAGTAATGTGCATGTATTTATGTGATAAATAAAATTTATTTATTTCATGAATAATTTCAAATAATTTTATTTTAGAATTTTTGACCATTATAAAATATATTCTTATAATAATTAATTTTATAGTAGAAATGTCTTTATTAATTATTTTCCATGAAAATATGATTTTTGTATTATTTAAATAATATATGAAATGATTATTGGAATTATTATAATTATTATTTTATTATATGAATTTGTTCAGAATAATTAAGTTAATGATTTTAACTTAATTATTGATGTTATATATGAAGGATAAATTAGATATGGAATCCAAACCCTAAATTTGGATTTTTTTTCAAGGGATGAGAATAATAATATAATATTAATTATATTTTTAAATTTTCAGTGCTATAAATATGTACTGTAAATGTGTAGACTGATAATGGTTGGCCAAAAATGATAAATTATGTCATGACCCTCATATCGTGTTATTAAACCCTAATTGTCGAACTCAATTATGAGTTCGAGAATGTGCAGTAATTATGTTATATGAATTTTATTGCGTATTATATAATTTCTGTAATTTGGAGAAACCCTAATTATTATTTGAAATCCCTAATTTGTTAAAATTAGAAACTCTAATTACTGTTTTAGTAAATTATAATGAAAATTAGAAAACCCTAATTATTAATTTGGGAACCCTAATGGTATTAAGGAACCCTAATTTTAAAAACCCTAATTTTCTATTAAAAACCCTAATTTCTATTAAAAATCCTAATTTTAAATTAGTGTGTTTAATTAAAATTTTATTATACTTTAATTTTTAATTGTCCAACCCCTAGTAATTATTTGGGAAACTTTAAGATGTAAAATCTAGTGATTAAATATTAGATTTAAGCACCTTGAGCAA
The DNA here is from genome assembly GCA_016801055.1 of Panax notoginseng. Taxonomy (NCBI): domain Eukaryota; kingdom Viridiplantae; phylum Streptophyta; class Magnoliopsida; order Apiales; family Araliaceae; genus Panax; species Panax notoginseng. The sequence continues at coordinate 235,289,426 of CM029013.1, read as the reverse complement.
GAATACCCTTGAAATTAAGCAAAATTACTAAAATACCCTTTTGTCCCATTACTTGAATTATCGCTAGCAAATCTTATCCAAGATATGGCCAGCCACCCTACCCTAGACCTGCCTATGAGCTAGATTAACATCACATGATCAGCCATCACATGCATGCCATACATGATTTCTAGATTTAAGAGAGAGAAAGTGCTCATTTTGGCCTAATTTGTTCACAAATACTTAGCCATACTCTCTCAAGACCAAATGTAAGACCCCGAATTTTATGAAATAAAAGTATTCAATTTTTCTTATAATTACTATTCAGTAAATGGTTAAATTGATAAAAGTTTAAAGTTATGGGTGAAATGTAAAAATTTTTCAAAATAAACAAGTGGTTATAAAATAATCATTGTTGTCGGGTAATATTCGTTTGGTCGTGGAATATTCTTTCTGTCGGGGAATATTCGTACGACGGCGCAGCCATTTGTGGGCCCCATAACAGAATAATTGTTGGGTGAAGAAAATGATAAATTTAAGTTTTTACAAATAACGGCGTAGTTGTTACCGTTAACACTGTTAGAATATCCGGTGGTTAAAATACAGTAATACGCGTTATTGCACAGTAGCACACGGTATTGCATAGTATTTTTGAAATTATTGATTCTTACGTAAGAAGACACTACTCAATAATTGTTACAGTAGTTACTGTTCAATATTTTATATTATTGATTCAATAATTGCTACGTTAAAATTTTATGTTATTGTTGTTCAATAATTGTCATTGCACCGTGTTTTCCATTATCAGATCAATAATTCATATTATTTGAATAATATTATTAGATAACATTATTGGCAATGTCTAGAAAGTTCTGTCTAAGGAGAGGTTTGGTCACCTAATTGCGCGCCAGTAAGGAAAAATTCTTATTGGAAAGCCCCCTCTTTCCTGGGAACGGCCTGGTTGTCATAAATGTGATTCTGTAATATTATTTGTGAATAATTAATTATTGATTCATATGATAAGAAAATATTTATTTTATGTGGATATAAATGAGGGATATATTTTTGTGGTTAAAAAATGAAGGAGTTAATGTTGAGATTTTTATCCGTATTTTTATCGGAATGGAGGTATTAAAAATTAGGGTTTTTGAGATATTTTGCGGGGGTTATAATTTTTAATCCGGCCGTTGGATCGTGGTAATTTTTGGATATGTTATACATATATAAGTTGAGTATATGCCCATAAATTTTGAACCGTTAAAAATGAACGTATGATTTATTATGAATTTTACGAGATGACTGGTTCAGAAATTGTTGAATTTTCGGAGTTTATCATTTTGGTGAAAAATTCTAGAATTGGTGGGCCCCACTTGTGGTTGGTGAAGAAATGTGCTGAATTATATTTCAAATGTGGTGGGTGGGAATAGTAGCAGGTAAAGCCATCAGGTTGCAGGTCAAACCTACCAAAATTTTCCTATAAATAGAGGGCTAAGTTAGAATTGAAAATCACACCAGAAACATAAGCTTTCTCTCTTTCTCTCTCTATATTATGAAGCATATTTTGTGAGTTTTTAGATACTTGGTGAGTTGCTATTCATCAGTGCAAGTTTTCTTCAGCATCATATCCGATATCCAGTCAGAAGTACTGCTCTTTTGAGGTAAGGGATAGTAAGGGATAGTAAGGGATAGTAAGGGATATTAAGGATTTTAAGGGTTGTTATGATTTTCAGTTTCGTAATTTTTCTGATCTTAAAAAAATTCTGGAAAAATTTGAAATGATATTTTGATGAGTTTTCTTGATTGTGTCCAAAAATGGTGATTTTTGGATGTATAGATTGAGAGTTATGAATTTTATGAGAAAATACTATTTTAAAAGTAACAGCTTATAATTCCTTGTGGTTAACTCCAAAATTGATGAAATTTTATTTGGGAGTACATGTATATGATAGAAGTATACTCTGTAAATTTCAGAATTTTTAGACAAAAGTACAATTTTTGATAAATGTCTAAATATTCGGCTATTTTGGCCATATGAAAAATAGTAAATGACTTTTAAAAATTCTGAGAAAAATATATGTTCACTATGGGACTATATTATGCCAAATCTCAGAAAAGAAATATTTTTGGAACTGATTTGGTATTTTTTATGAAAATGGTCTAGTTATGAGTAAATGAATTAAATATGTTTTGTGAAGAAAGAAAATTGGAAAATAGGATTTTATGGCTTGAGAATCCTATATGAGGTATATGCAGATTTTTTATGAGGGTTTTGGTTATTGATGATAAAATTGTAAGACTTGGCATTTTATGATGATTAAATGCATTAATTAGTAAAGTGTAAACAATTAAAATAAATTGTTTATAAATTTAAGTAATGTTATTCTTTCAATATCATTATACCGAAATATTGGTATGAATTTTATTGTAGAATTTCTATCTTTTGTGTCGGGGTTACTATTCATGAGTTACGAATATTACTCTTGAGATTAAAACTATATGTTGATCATATTATTTTTATCATCATATATAACATTTTTATAACCCTGATGTTGAAATTCTCTTTCACTGGAGTGTAAAGATGGATAGATTATTGGTATGATCATGACTAGGGATCTCTTTGGCCTGTAGTGCAAAGATGAACTGTTGTTGAATATCTTTGGCCCGTAGTGCAAAGATGGTTTGTTGATGAATATCTTTGGCCTGTAGTGCAAAGATGAACTGTTGTTGAATATCTTTGGCCCGTAGTGCAAAGATGGTTTGTTGATGAATATCTTTGGCCTGTAGTGCAAAGATGAACTGTTGTTGAATATCTTTGGCCCGTAGTGCAAAGATGGTTTGTTGATGAATATCTTTGGCCCGTAGTGCAAAGATGGATTTGTTAGTATGATTATAAACAGGAATTGTGATTTGGTATAACCATGATCTTTGATGTTTCAGGTAAAGACAGGTGATGAAAATATTCTTCGTCCTGGGTGCGAAGAAAAATTTATAGTCACAATTATGATTATGAGTTATTCATATGATTGTGGAAAGGAACTGTTGATTGATGTTACAGGGATAAAACATTGTTGATGGATTTTTAACATGGAGAAGATAATAGACTTTATAGTCTATTTGACTCTTCTAATGGATTGCTCGTTCCGCTGCAACTATGGTTGAAATTTTTATCATTTACCATATGTTCTAAATCTCTGATTTATTATTGATGAAGGCTACTGATAATTTAATTATCTTTAGTCATGATATTCTTTACTGGGCTAGTTGTGCTCACCCTTTTGCTTCACAATTCCTTTCAGGTAATAAGAGTGTAGCTGGGTCGAGCGAGGGTAACGGAAAAATAGAACGGTGGTCTCTAGCTGTGGATGTTCTCCCGAAGCAGTATAGAAAAGTTCATTTAGTAGTTATATTTGGTGAATCCAATAGGGTAAGGTGTACCCAACGTTGGAAGGGTGTTTTGTCACTATCATACAAGATGTCTAATGACATACAACCTCGTGTCATCATAAGACAGGGATGTGCTCATCCACTTGCTGAGTATATATACGAGCACTACCTATATAATCTTGGTGTTTGTTTGAAGTATAATTCTCAATTAGAGATAGTAGAGATAATGATATGTCAAGAGAAGACTCACCATTGGGAAGAATATGATAGTAATCTTCTCGTTTTTCTTTGGGGTCTATTGGGTCAACCAAGGATAATTCTGTGGCCATATGATATCTATCATAACCTAGACGCGTGGCCTCCCATGTACGAAGGTTTCCTTGAGCACTTCCCAAAGATTCTAGTTTCTAAAACAGTTTTTGACTGTACCTTTATGTAAGGTACCTTTGTGAGGTGCTGATACATGATGGTGTCCAATGTCACATTTGGTATATATTTGTATCCAAACTCACAGCATATGTGTTGTTGTATTTTACACGACAATTGTTGTAATAAAGTTATAGTTATTTTCTGTACCATGTATTTGACGACTCAGAATGGGTTGGGTGGAATGAACCTATTTTGGGGTTGTCACAGGTGGTATCAGAGCTATAAGTAAAGAGCCCCGAGCCTCTCGCTGGTGACTTCCTGTTGATGGGGGATGCACCGAAGCCAGACTCTCCGTAGGGGACGCCGTTCTGCGGTGGCAAACTGATAGGTACCATTGTGAGGTGCTGTCCACTGATGGGACATTTGTCACAGGTGGTATCAGAGCTTAGGGATATGATCTCTGACGGAGATCGGGGAATATAACTAGGAGGGGAGAGATGAGTAAATCCTTCGCTAGTGTGTCCTACCTAAGCTTATTTGTTGGTCAGTCATAATATCGGGATATTATGTGATATGTTAATTTGTTAAATTAACCCTTGTTTTGAAGCTGTATTCTAAAATGATATTTGAAATACAGGAGATGAGCAATGGAGAAATTATGATGACAGGGAAGATGGAATCTGAAATAAAAGAAAGGTATTCTCAACTCTTTGAAATACCAGGTACGTAAATTTCGGGGACGAAATTTCATAAGGAGGGGAGATTGTAAGACCCCGAATTTTATGAAATAAAAGTATTCAATTTTTCTTATAATTACTATTCAGTAAATGGTTAAATTGATAAAAGTTTAAAGTTATGGGTGAAATGTAAAAATTTTTCAAAATAAACAAGTGGTTATAAAATAATCATTGTTGTCGGGTAATATTCGTTTGGTCGTGGAATATTCTTTCTGTCGGGGAATATTCGTACGACGGCGCAGCCATTTGTGGGCCCCATAACAGAATAATTGTTGGGTGAAGAAAATGATAAATTTAAGTTTTTACAAATAACGGCGTAGTTGTTACCGTTAACACTGTTAGAATATCCGGTGGTTAAAATACAGTAATACGCGTTATTGCACAGTAGCACACGGTATTGCATAGTATTTTTGAAATTATTGATTCTTACGTAAGAAGACACTACTCAATAATTGTTACAGTAGTTACTGTTCAATATTTTATATTATTGATTCAATAATTGCTACGTTAAAATTTTATGTTATTGTTGTTCAATAATTGTCATTGCACCGTATTTTCCATTATCAGATCAATAATTCATATTATTTGAATAATATTATTAGATAACATTATTGGCAATGTCTAGAAAGTTCTGTCTAAGGAGAGGTTTGGTCACCTAATTGCGCGCCAGTAAGGAAAAATTCTTATTGGAAAGCCCTCTCTTTCCTGGGAACGGCCTGGTTGTCATAAATGTGATTCTGTAATATTATTTGTGAATAATTAATTATTGATTCATATGATAAGAAAATATTTATTTTATGTGGATATAAATGAGGGATATATTTTTGTGGTTAAAAAATGAAGGAGTTAATGTTGAGATTTTTATCCGTATTTTTATCGGAATGGAGGTATTAAAAATTAGGGTTTTTGAGATATTTTGCGGGGGTTATAATTTTTAATCCGGCCGTTGGATCGTGGTAATTTTTGGATATGTTATACATATATAAGTTGAGTATATGCCCATAAATTTTGAACCGTTAAAAATGAACGTATGATTTATTATGAATTTTACGAGATGACTGGTTCAGAAATTGTTGAATTTTCGGAGTTTATCATTTTGGTGAAAAATTCTAGAATTGGTGGGCCCCACTTGTGGTTGGTGAAGAAATGTGCTGAATTATATTTCAAATGTGGTGGGTGGGAATAGTAGCAGGTAAAGCCATCAGGTTGCAGGTCAAACCTACCAAAATTTTCCTATAAATAGAGGGCTAAGTTAGAATTGAAAATCACACCAGAAACATAAGCTTTCTCTCTTTCTCTCTCTATATTATGAAGCATATTTTGTGAGTTTTTAGATACTTGGTGAGTTGCTATTCATCAGTGCAAGTTTTCTTCAGCATCATATCCGATATCCAGTCAGAAGTACTGCTCTTTTGAGGTAAGGGATAGTAAGGGATAGTAAGGGATTTTAAGGGTTGTTATGATTTTCAGTTTCGTAATTTTTCTGATCTTAAAAAATTCTGGAAAAATTTGAAATGATATTTTGATGAGTTTTCTTGATTGTGTCCAAAAATGGTAATTTTTGGATGTATAGATTGAGAGTTATGAATTTTATGAGAAAAGACTATTTTAAAAGTAACAGCTTATAATTCCTTGTGGTTAACTCCAAAATTGATGAAATTTTTATTGGGAGTATATGTATATGATAGAAGTATACTCTGTAAATTTCAGAATTTTTAGACAAAAGTACAATTTTTGATAAATGTCTAAATATTCGGCTATTTTGGCCATATGAAAAATAGTAAATGACTTTTAAAAATTCTGAGAAAAATATATGTTCACTATGGGACTATATTATGCCAAATCTCAGAAAAGAAATATTTTTGGAACTGATTTGGTATTTTTTATGAAAATGGTCTAGTTATGAGTAAATGAATTAAATATGTTTTGTGAAGAAAGAAAATTGGAAAATAGGATTTTATGGCTTGAGAATCCTATATGAGGTATATGCAGATTTTTTATGAGGGTTTTGGTTATTGATGATGAAATTGTAAGACTTGGCATTTTATGATGATTAAATGCATTAATTAGTAAAGTGTAAACAATTAAAATAAATTGTTTATAAATTTAAGTAATGTTATTCTTTCAATATCATTATACCGAAATATTGGTATGAATTTTATTGTAGAATTTCTATCTTTTGTGTCGGGGTTACTATTCATGAGTTACGAATATTACTCTTGAGATTAAAACTATATGTTGATCATATTATTTTTATCATCATATATAACATTTTTATAACCCTGATGTTGAAATTCTCTTTCACTGGAGTGTAAAGATGGATAGATTATTGGTATGATCATGACTAGGGATCTCTTTGGCCTGTAGTGCAAAGATGAACTGTTGTTGAATATCTTTGGCCCGTAGTGCAAAGATGGTTTGTTGATGAATATCTTTGGCCTGTAGTGCAAAGATGAACTGTTGTTGAATATCTTTGGCCCGTAGTGCAAAGATGGTTTGTTGATGAATATCTTTGGCCTGTAGTACAAAGATGAACTGTTGTTGAATATCTTTGGCCCGTAGTGCAAAGATGGTTTGTTGATGAATATCTTTGGCCCGTAGTGCAAAGATGGATTTGTTAGTATGATTATAAACAGGAATTGTGATTTGGTATAACCATGATCTTTGATGTTTCAGGTAAAGACAGGTGATGAAAATATTCTTCGTCCTGGGTGCGAAGAAAAATTTATAGTCACAATTATGATTATGAGTTATTCATATGATTGTGGAAAGGAACTGTTGATTGATGTTACAGGGATAAAACATTGTTGATGGATTTTTAACATGGAGAAGATAATAGACTTTATAGTCTATTTGACTCTTCTAATGGATTGCTCGTTCCGCTGCAACTATGGTTGAAATTTTTATCATTTACCATATGTTCTAAATCTCTGATTTATTATTGATGAAGGCTACTGATAATTTAATTATCTTTAGTCATGATATTCTTTACTGGGCTAGTTGTGCTCACCCTTTTGCTTCACAATTCCTTTCAGGTAATAAGAGTGTAGCTGGGTCGAGCGAGGGTAACGGGAAAATAGAACGGTGGTCTCTAGCTGTGGATGTTCTCCCGAAGCAGTATAGAAAAGTTCATTTAGTAGTTATATTTGGTGAATCCAATAGGGTAAGGTGTACCCAACGTTGGAAGGGTGTTTTGTCACTATCATACAAGATGTCTAATGACATACAACCTCGTGTCATCATAAGACAGGGATGTGCTCATCCACTTGCTGAGTATATATACGAGCACTACCTATATAATCTTGGTGTTTGTTTGAAGTATAATTCTCAATTAGAGATAGTAGAGATAATGATATGTCAAGAGAAGACTCACCATTGGGAAGAATATGATAGTAATCTTCTCGTTTTTCTTTGGGGTCTATTGGGTCAACCAAGGATAATTCTGTGGTCTATTGGGTCAACCATGTACGAAGGTTTCCTTGAGCACTTCCCAAAGATTCTAGTTTCTAAAACAGTTTTTGACTGTACCTTTATGTAAGGTACCTTTGTGAGGTGCTGATACATGATGGTGTCCAATGTCACATTTGGTATATATTTGTATCCAAACTCACAACATATGTGTTGTTGTATTTTACACGACAATTGTTGTAATAAAGTTGTAGTTATTTTCTGTACCATGTATTTGACGACTCAGAATGGGTTGGGTGGAATGAACCTATTTTGGGGTTGTCACACCAAACCCACGAAATTTCCTTGCTAAATCAGTCCCCAATTAAGCCCCGCGAATACCAACATCAAATTAGAAACATAGAAGTCAAAATTTGATCCTAAGGAGGTAAAACCTAATTTAGAAATCTGAGTTTTGATCTTGTGTTAGATGTTATGATTTATTGTTAAAACATGTTATTTGTAGTCCATATAGTTGATCTGGGTTGGTATTTGTTAGACCCATAACATCAAAATGCTCAAAATTAAGTTTTTCAAGAATTTGGAAATTATAAAAATTAGGGTATGACAGTGAATGTCAGTCGCCATAGATCTCGATCGGTTATGTGTTTTTGTTGTTTTAATGTTTGATCATGTAGTATGTTATATGGACTTTGCTCTGGACTTGAAATCAGGCTTAGATCATGTCCAGAACAAAAGTTATTCAAGGTCAAACCCAGTTGACCGAGCATGACCAAGAGTTTCTGGGTAGCCCAGAAACTCAAGAACACTATCTGACAACATTTTGTCAAGCCTATAACTGTCAGGTGTTACGTGTTTTGTTGGTGTTATTGTATCTAAATTATAGCCTATTAGTTGTACTCCAGAAACATGCTTTTAGATCTCTGAAACAGAACATAATATGGTCGTAATGATTGGTCAAACTAGGCCATTTGATCACAGATGCACTTTCTGGAAATTTCCAGAAAACTCTATGAACTACGTTTCTGTCAGACTTTGACTGGACGAGATCTTCTTGTTGTGTTGTTGTTTTAGTGATGTTTTGTGATAGACGTGTAGCATTACATGTGGTCTACAACCTGGAACTTTTAGATCACAAAAATAGTACATGTGTTGCAAGTTATGGGAGGCCAAATTAAGACCCACGATCTGTTCTTCATTTCTAGGTAACCCAGAAATGAAGAACAGCCTCTGACAGCCATTTTGGTGGCTTAGATCTTGCTTGTTATTGATGTTTATGCTTGAGAAATGATCAAACTTCATACCTTGTTAGTTATTCTATAAGGCCCGATGTCTAACACAACTATAACATGAACAGATTGTCAGATTTAAGGTCAACAAAAGTGTTGACCGGCCATGACTGACAATTCTGGGCAACCCAGAATTGCTCTTACAGTTACTTTGTGATTTTATATCTTGCGGAGATGTAGTTGTTTGACCCAGTTTATTGTTGGTTCTTGTAGTACTACATTAGTACTACAAGATCAAAGCTCTAGAACACCCAAAAACATAATAGACACCGAATTACGCTTGGTCAAAGTAGCTCACTCGAACACTGAGTATGAACACCTGAGTTTCTCAAGAACACATAAGGCGACATATTCTGTCGCCAAAGGGCTTTAGCGACAGACATAATAAAATTAATTAATTTAATTTCTAAAAATCCTTTAAAAATAATAAATAATTTCCGAAAATTACAAAAATAGTTTTAAAAATTATTTTAAGTTATAAAAATTAACTTTTAATAATTTGGCATATTTTTTATAAATATTAATATTTATTTAGAAATTACTGGGATTTAAATTAATTAATAAATGCATTAAATAAATTAATTAAAAATAATTTTATTATATTAAAAATCATTTTAAGTGAATAATAAGGTATTTAATAATATTTTAAGTTATAAAACATAACTTTTAATATTTTAAGATAAGTTTCATTAATTATTAAATATTAATGATATTATATTTATTTAGTAATTATATTAAATAAATTAAATAAAAAATGATTTTAATATTATAAAAATCATTTTAAATGAAAATAAATAGTTTAAAAATATTTTAAGTTATAAAATATAACTTTTGATATTTAAAGGTAAATTTCATTAATAAGTAAATATTAATGATATTAAGTTTATTTAATAATTATATTAAATAAATAGTTTAAAAATAGTTTTATTGAATTAAAAATTATTTAAAAAGGAAATAAATGAATTAAAAATATTTTAAGTTATAATCAATGACTTTTAATATTTTGATAAATAATAAATTAATATTTTAATATTTATGGTAAGTATTTAAAAATGATTTTAAATGTTTTAAAAATCATTTAAGGGTAATATTAATACTTTAAAAATATTTTGAGTTATTATAAATAACTTTAATATTTGACAATGGTGTCATTAATAGTTTAATATCAATTAAATATTAATGATAATAGAATTAATGAATATTTTAATTATTTAATAATGATTCTGATGTTTGAAAATTCATGATAAATTATAATAAATGTTTAAAAATTATTATAAGTCATTTTAAAAATAATATGACTTATATTTTAAGTTATTGAACTACATGATAGAGATTTAGACTCAATAATTACCCGATAAAGCCGTTGGTACACCGAAATATTTCAGAAATTGATCTGAACTTAAATAATTTGACTTAATAAGTGTTTATTTGTGATTCAATGGTTGTTAAACATATGTGACAATGTGATTAGATAATGTCCTGACTGCAATAAGCAGTGCTATGTGTTACGATATATTATTCTAATCGAATGAATGATATTATTATTGATAGGTCGCTGTATAAAAGATTAATCTAAGTTGCGTTATTATAAGCAACAACTCAGGCAAGTATCTGAACTATCCTTTACATTGTGCAAGTATCCTACCTTTGCATTTTTTTTATGCAATGGGCATGCGTAAGAATGTTTAAGAATTATATTATTACTGTACATATTATTAACCCTATACTATATACACTCATTGCTTATCAACATGTTAGTATATGGTAATTCAGATATATATTATGTTCATTAATTTCTATAAATGGTTATACAAGTGTCCCTACTTGGGTAATCATTGTATTTAATCACATATTGATACACCTTTGTCAATTACCCGTATATACATATGTTGAATTATAGATTATTGTTGAATAAGACAAAACATTTGATTTGGAACCAAGACAAGTATGAACATCCCGAAAATGGGAAAACTTTTTATGCACCCAAGGTGGACAGAGTGAACGATACTATCGTTCTGACATGTAGTATTGATTAATATAGGGTATAACGGGCTGATCACCCCTGTGCCCGTAAGTTATGATGGTTTGTAGATGAATTTCTACTAAACCTATTCGAAAATTGAAAATAATGTTCATAGTATGTCACCTAAACCCCAATTATAGTCATTACGTAGTTTCAAAATTTGATAGAGAGTTGTTATGTTATTATTATCGGTTCAGATTATTTCACAACTATTGACTTGTTGTAGAAGAATAGTACAAAGAAAATATTTAACCTTTTAGCTAATATTTATAATTGTTATTACTTGCTGGGCACTCAAATGCTCACTCTTGCTTAAATTAAATGTTTTCAGTTAAGTATGATCAACCAGAAGGCTCAGGGAAGAACAAGGGGAAAGGAAAGCTGTTCGAATGAGATTTCTAATATGTTGTGTAATAATTATAATTTATTAAGACAATGTTACTTATTATCTATGATGTAATTAATGTTTAAAGGTCTCATACCTGGGAGTAAACTTTGATGCATATGTAAATTAAGTTTGAATTTTATATTATTGTTATTATTATTAGTATTATTTAGCTTATAGAAATGGTATTGTGAAGCACCGAGTTCGGGTTTTAAGTACCCGAATTTGGGGGCCTCACATCCACCACCATCTCCTACTGCTGATGATGATGAGGACGAGGATGGTAATGACACCGAGTGATTAGACCCTCAAGGAAGCCCTTTAATATGATTTATGTATGCTAGGCCATGAAAGCATTGCCCATTTCAAGTTTGAGGGTATTTTATCAGCTTTAATGCCATGTTAGGATGACATTAGTAGTACTTTACTATTTCTACTTTATTATTATGTTTTTATCAATATGGGCTGCATGGATTTGTTTTGTATTGCCATGGATTATTATGTGATGTTTTGATGTATTTTATTGTGTATGGATTATAGCCATTTTTGGGGCTTATTCTGTTGGAATTACAGAGATTGTTATATTTAAATCATTCTTGATGATATCCATTCTTTTGGTCATTCTATGGCGTTGATAAACCCTATTTTGGGCTGTTATTTTACAAAGGGGTTATATTCTTAGTTTTAGCTAATTTTTGGTTATGGCTAGTGATAAGCATGTTGGATTATGTCTATGTCAAAGAGTTATGTGTCAGGCATGTATGGATGAGAGTTTAGTTTAATCGGTAGTTGAGACTGTTATTGATTCGCTCTTCGTAGCGAGCACCTGCCAGCTGCTATAGTTAGTGCAATTCTGTTGTAGTTTATAAGTTTATTTCTTTGGAAATGCATTATCTCTGTCTAACTTAAATGAATACAAGGTAATAAAAGAAGTAGACACTTATGCACATTCGGATCTTAGATTTTGGCACGTTTTCTGTGCCAATAAATAAAAAAATAAATAAAATAAAAAATGAAATGAAAGGAAAAATGAAAAAAAAAGATTAAATAACCTTAGTTGACTATGCCTGATTATGTGGCCTTTGTTACTTGAGTTAATAAATCCTTAGGGGTGTTCTACACCTAGTGCCCTAAAGCCGACTGATTTGAGAGTCATTGATCTAAAGCTTATTGTATGGGTAACTCTGAATAGCCTAATGTAATTAGGAATTGCATAGTCATGCTAAAGGTTATGATAGCTAAAGTATAAAGAATAAGAGTGTAATTTGGCTTAAGTTTGATTACATAGCCTTTGTTACTCGAGTTATTAGATCCTTAGTGGTGGTCTACACCTAGTGCGCTAAAGTTGTCTGGCTTGGGAGTCATTAATTGAAAGCTTGTTACATGGTTAACTTTGTATAGCCTAATGTAGTTAAGCATTGCACAAGTCAATTTTAGATGTTTGCATGTTAATGCCCTTCCGATCTGTTCTTACATTTTTGTCTTATTCTTAATGCTTGATGTCATTTGAGTTTAAAGAGTAGCATTTTCATTGCAATCGATTATGTGAATTATTTTGAGCTGTGGGTAGTTATGATAGTTGGTATTCACACACACACACACACACATAGAATGGATCGAATATAATCTTAGGCACGAGATTGATTAAAGCCTTACTCATATCTATGTTTGTTGTATTCTCTAAGAATAGTCGTTTTGAGCTTTGAAGCCATAATGCGGGTATATAGTTATTTAGTTTGATTCGCGGTTATAGTTTACTTTTAATGTTTTTGTTTAGATAGTTTTGCTTGAGGACAAGGAAAGACTTAAGTTTGAGGGTATTTGATAAGTGGGATTTATATCTGCAAATCGACTACTTTTACACTTAAGAAGTTGCATGTTCTTATTATTTTTTATTTCTTTTATATTGGTTTGCTATTATTTGCTTAATATATGATTTGTAGGGGCTTTCAGGTCATTTCTAGCTATAGGGGGCCTTTTATAGCATTGGCGCTGCAATGCCAGTTCTTAATACAAAACTGGCGCTATAGCGCTCTACATTTGCCAGCTCACCAACCTTTTACGCCCCGATGCCTCAGTTCCTTCACAAATCTGGCGTTGTAGCGCCATTAATTGACATGTGCCCTTAACTCGGCGCCGCAGCGCCGTTTCAAATCTTAATCTTGGCGTCGCAGCGCCACTGATGAGTGGGTTTCATACCTATAAATTGGGTATTTTTCGGACCTAAACAGTTGCTATTCCATGTGTTTTAGTATTATTTTATGTGTTATGTTGTGTTTATATTGCAGGGGTCAGGTTGAATGGCTAAAGCAGCAAAAGAAGGGAAAAAGTTGGAAATTCTAGAGCAAATACCCACCGGGGCGGGGGTACACATCATCAAGTAATTTAGATACCCATCGGGGGCGAGCTTTTCCAAGCATAAAATACCCGCTAGGGCGGGGGTACGCTGCAAATTATTGAAGTGTTTTGATGTGATTCTAACTATTGAGATATGTAGCTGGTGGATTCAGGTTGTGATTTGGAATGGATAAAAGGCATATTCAGGAGCAGAGAAGGGGTATTCATCATCAATTATCACTATTAGCAAACCCTAATTTTGGATCGTGATTTTGGTGGATTGAAGCGAGGAGTTAGAGCACGAAGGATACGAAGGGGATTGAAGAAGAGTAGTGGTTCTATTTACTATTTTTGTTCTTCAAAGTCATCTTTGTATTCAGGATGCTAGTTTCTTTGTGGATTTCAGTTTTTAATTCATTTATTACGAACTAATTTTCTTTGTAAGCCTACAATGGATCTTTTTGTGTAGCGAAGGTTGATACACTTCTATTTTAATTCATTGATGCTATATTCAGATTCGTCTATTATGGTTTATGCTTAATTTATGAATTGTTTGATCACCAATTCCTTGTGAACATATATGAACTTGAAAGATGAAGTATGGGTTTAGACCTAATCATAGTAGCGTGTGATTGTGATTTCTGCATATTGTTGGGAATCATAATTTATGTTTAGGATAGAGATATACCTATACATTGCGTGTAATCTTATGAGAACTTGTGATAAAACCTTCTTTAATTGTAATTCACATAGAGATATAGTGAATTAGTTAATTAGGGTGTTCTTAATTCTATCATATGTGGATTTAAGTTGATATGGGTATAATGCATTGAGAGATGGTTATAGCTACTTTCGTTTTCTTGATTAACGAATTGAAATAGTTAATGTGAATTAAAAAGAAGTGTGTTAGTCTAAGTGAAGCATCAAGTGAAATTGTAGGCTTAATTCTCCAATATTTGATTAAAGTTTGTGGTAGTTGGTTGATTTTTCTTTACTTAATAGTTTTTCATAAATATCATCACTTAATCATTAGTTTAATAAAATTGAGATAATACAAGATTGGTAATTGTTAGACTAGAATTCAGTTATTTTCTCTATGAGAACGATACTCGACTTATCACTTTATTACTTGTTGACCACGTATACTTACGTACTATGCGTAACTAGATTGTACACTAACAAGTTTTTGGCGCCGTTGTCAGGACAATAATTGAGTTTATTACTTTCAATATCAGTTTAATTATATCAGTTTTAGTTAAACACTTTTCTTTTTATTTTTTGTTTTATTTCTTATGTCAGGTTCTCTTGAATAGTTCATGCAAACTCGATCAAAGAAGCCAGCACTAGAACCTTACGAGGACGATACCGAGAGAAAGTTTCAGCGGTTGAGTCAGTAGCTAAAAGAGATAAGAGAGAACTTAGAACAACAAAAGATAATGGTTGTGGATGATCAGAAAGCATTGTTGGATTATGCCACACCAAGGGTTACCAAGATTCAGTCGAGTATTACCAGACATGCTATTACTGTTAACAATTTTGAGATAAATCCTGGTACAATATAGATGATTCAGAACTCGGTGCAATTTGGGGGTTTGGCTAACGACGATTCGAATGAACATCTTGTGAGCTTTTTAGAAATATGTGATACCTTCAAGTATAATGGGGTATCGGATGATGCGGTGAGGCTTCGGTTGTTCCTATTCACTCTGAGAGATAAGGCAAAAAGTTGGCTACATTCATTTCCAGCAGGTTCAATTGCTACTTGGGATGACCTGACTCAGAAGTTCTTAGCGAAATTCTTTCCACTAGAGAAAATAACAAAAATAAGGAATGAGATTACTACTTTTGAACAACAGCATGGAGAGTCACTGTATGAAGCTTGGGAGAGGTATAAAGAGCTATTGAGGAAATGTTCACATAACAGATTACCCAAGTGGTTGCAGATGAACACTTTTTATAATGGGTTGAACAGTAATCTTCAGACAAGCATAGAAGCTACGTCGGGAGGAGCATTTATGGCTAAGAGGTTTGAGGAGGCATACGATTTGATAGAGACCATGGCAACTAATAACTACTAGTGGCCAACTGCAAGAATGATGCAACCTAAGGCAGCTAGAGTATTAGAAGTGGATGGAGTTACAGCTTTAGCAGCTCAAATATTCGCATTGTCGAAGAAAATGGATGCCCTCATGGGAGTACAAGTTCAACATGTAGCATATGTATGTGAATTACGTGCAGGTGAACATTCGACAAATCAATGTGCAATAAATCTAGCAGAAGTTCAGTTTGTGGGTAGTTATAATCGGCCACCAAACCCGTATCAGAATACCTAAAATTCGGGGGCAAGAAACCATCCCAACTTTTCATTAAGCAACAATCTGAATCAGCAGCAAGCTCCACGACCATCGTACCCCACCCCCCGGTCTTCAAAATTAGCACCAACAGTTAGATCCGCAACATGAGAAGAAGTCAAATTTGGAGGAGCTACTTTTGAAATACATATCAGGTAATGAGGCGACAATGAAAACTCAGGCAACTGCAATTAAAAATCTAGAAAATTAAATGGAACAACTTGCAATTGCCTTGAACAATAAACCTTAAGGGTCTTTGCCGAGCGACATGAAAAAGAACCCCTGGGGAGCTCAAAAGCAGTGTCAAATGATTACACTTAGGAGTGGAGAACAGTTAGTTGGGCAAAGTGCAGAAAATTTAACACCAAGGAAAGATGTTGAGGAAAGTGAAAAAAAAGAAGTTGAAGAGAAAAAGGGTGAAGAAAGACAAGTGGCTAAGGAACAAAAAGATGTTGTACCAGTTGTTTACCATCCACCACCTTTTCAACAACGGGTCCAAAAACAGAAGTTAGATAAACATTTCTCAAAATTCCTAAAAATCTTTAAGAAGCTACAAATAAGCATTCCATTTGCAGAAGCCCTAGAACAGATGCCGAGTTATGCTAAGTTTATAAAGGGTATTTTGTCAAGAAAGAAAAAATTGAAGGATTATGAGACAGTAGCATTGACAGAGGTGTGTAGCGTAATTTTACAAAGGAAGTTGCCTCCAAAGTTGAAGGATCCGGGTAGCTTGACTATTCCTTGCACTATTGGAAGCATGTCCTTCAACAAATATTTGTGTGATTTGGGTGCAAGCATCAATCTCATTTCGTTATCAGTTTACACTCAGTTGGGTTTGTCGGCAACTAAACCAACGAACATCTCATTACAACTTGCGGATATATTAGTTACGTAACCAAGGGGAATTGTGGAAGATATACTTATGAAGGTAGACAAGTTCATATTTCCAACCGACTTCATTATCCTTGACTACGAAGAATATAAGAACATTCTGATTATTTTAGGGAGACCATTCTTAGCAAATGGAAGGACTCTCATCGATGTGCAAAAAGGAGAATTGACTATGAGAATTCAAGACCAAGAGGTTACGTTTAATGTATTTAAAGCTATGAAATTCCCTACAGATGAGGAAGAACGTTATAGGATGGATATGATTGAGAAAATGGTTAGTGAAGATTTGATTCGAGGCATGGATATGGACCCATTGGAAAACAAATTGCTGGGAGATGTTGATTTGGATGATCCCAAGTTGATTGATTAGTTGCATATGTTGGATGCGTTACCTAGAGTAAGCAAATTCAAGACTCTGTTTGAACCATTAGAAACTGCAAAAAAATAATCAGTATGGATGAAACCTTCACTAGAGGAACCACCTACACTTGAACTTAAACCTCTTCCTACACACCTCAAGTATGTATTTTTAGGTAATTCATCTACTTTACCTGTTATTATTGCATTTGCACTTAACGACTTACAGGAAAGTAAGCTACTAAGGGTTCTCTAAGAGTAAAAATCTGCTATAGGATGGACCATTGCCGATATCAAGAGGATAAGCCCATCATTCTGTATGCATAAGATCCTCTTAGAAGATGATGCAAAACCTATAGTAAAACAACAATGGAGGCTCAACCCAATCATGAAAGAGGTAGTGAAGAAGGAAATTTTGAAATAGCTTAATGTTAGGATAATTTATCTTATCTCGGATAGCTCATGGATGAGCCCAGTACTGTGTGTCCTAAACAAAGGTCATATGGCAGTCGTGACCAATGAAGCCAATGAGCTGATAATGACACGGATAGTGACCAGTTAGAGGGTGTGCATGGATTACAGGAAACTTAACATGGTAACCCGAAAGGATCACTTTCCCTTACCTTTCATTGATCATATGTTGGATAGATTGGTGGGTTATGATTACTATTGTTTGTTAGATGGCTATTCGAGGTATAATCAAATTGTAATTGCACCAGAAGGCCAAGAGAAGACAACATTCACATGCCCAAATGGCACATTTTCCTTTAGGAGGATGTCATTTGGACTGTGTAATGCACCAACAACTTTCTAGAGATGCATGATGACAATATTCTCAGATATGGTGGAACATAATGTAGAGGTATTCATGGATGATTTTTTAGTGTATGGGGATTCCTTTGACAGTTGTTTAGAAATTATGTCTATGGTACTTAAAAGATGCGTTGAAACCAATCTAATGCTTAATTGGGAAAAGTGTCACTTTATGGTTGAAGAAGGAATCATCCTTGGGCATAAAGTCTCTACAAAGGGGTTGGAAGTGGACCGTGCCAAATTAGAGACAATTAAAAATCTTCCACCACTAACATCAGTAAAGGGGATTCACAGTTATCTCGAACATGCTGGATTCTACCGTCGATTCATAAAGGACTTCTCCAAGATTGCAAAACCATTATGCAGTTTATTGGAGAAAGATGTACTTTTCAGATTTGATGAAGAGTGTGTATTGGCGTTTGAGCAGCTAAAAAAGAAATTTATGACATCACCTGTAATCGTAGCACTAGACTAGACCATGTCATTTGAACTGATGTGTGATGCTAGTGATTATGCTATAGGGACTATTTTGGGACAACACCGAGATAAAAATTTTCACGCAATCTACTATGCAAGTAAAACTCTGACTGATGCGCAAATGAATTACACAGCCACCGAGAAGGAATTACTTGCGGTCGTGTATGCCTTTGAAAAATTTTGCTCGTATTTGATTGGAACAAAGTTTATAGTTTATACCGACCATTCGGCTATAAGGTACCTAATTTTCAAGAAAGATGCAAAGCCTAGACTAATTTGTTGGACTCTACTCCTTCAAGAGTTTGACTTAGAAATCAAGGATAGGAAGGGGACAGAAAATCAGGTGGCTGACAGATTGGAGAATCCGGACCAAGCCAAGGCAGATAAAGTGTTGATTAATGAATCATTTTCGGATGAACAGTTGTTTGGGGTAAGTTCCGAATTTCCATGGTATGCAGATTTTGCCAACTAGTTTGTGAGAAATATTCTTCCTCCAAACTTGACACGTTAGCAAAAGAAGAAATTCCTACATGATGTAAAATGGTATATATGGGATGAGCGATTTTTGTTTAGACAGTGTACAGATAAGATGATTCATCGGTGTGTGCCACAAAGTGAAGTGGACAGTATCTTGCACGCATGCCACACATCCTTTTATGGGGGACACTATCAAAATGAAAGAATAGCCGCCAAAGTACTTCAAGCAGGATTTTATTGGCCCACCTTGTTCAAAGACGCACATCAATTCGTGAAAAATTATGATCG
Organism: Panax notoginseng; assembly: GCA_016801055.1. Classification (NCBI taxonomy): domain Eukaryota; kingdom Viridiplantae; phylum Streptophyta; class Magnoliopsida; order Apiales; family Araliaceae; genus Panax; species Panax notoginseng. The sequence continues at coordinate 235,269,861 of CM029013.1, read as the reverse complement.
ATGCCAAAGGGTGGGCAACATATCTAAACGAAACGAGTTGCCACTCAACATGATTTTAGAAGTAGAAGTTATTGATGTGTAGGGGATAAACTTCATGGGACCCTTTTTGCCTTCATACAACAATTTGTATATCTTATTGGTAGTATACTATGTGTCTAATTGGGTTGGGGCTGTAGCACTCCCAACGAATGATGCCCAAGTTATCTTAAAATTTCTGCAAAATAATATCTTCAAAAGATTTGGCACCCCAAGTGTAATTATTAGTGATGAGGGAAGTCACTTTTGCAATAAATATTTCATAGCTCTCTTGGCTAAATACAGGGTCAACCATAGAATTGCAACTACTTATCATCCCCAAACCAGTGGCCAAGCAGAAGTATCGAATATAGAAGTGAAGAGGATTTTTGAAAAAATAGTGAACCCAAACTGAAAATATTGGTGTCTTAAATTAGATGATGCTCTATGGACCTATCACACATCATACAAGACACCGATCAGTATGTCTCCGTATTAGCTCGTCTATGGAAAAGCATGTCACCTCCCAATATAACTTGAACATAAACCATATTGAGCCATACAGAAGCTAAATTTTGATCTCACACCAGCGGGGGAGAAAAGACTTCTACAACTCAACAAGTTAGATGAATATCACCTACAAGCATACGGGAACTCCAAATTTTATAAGGAAAAGATTAAGAAGTGGCACGACCAAAAAATTGGGAACAGGAAGTTCGAATCGGGCCAAGAAATGCTATTATTCAACTTTTGACTGAGACCTTCTCCCGGGAAACTCAAATCCAGATGGTCGGGGCCATTTACAATCAAAACAATCTTTCCACATTGCGCCGTTGAATTATTTAGCTGGAATCTGACAGAAACCTGAAAGTAAATGGACAACGCTTAAAGCATTATTGGGGTGGTGACCTCAATCACTAGGCAACCTCAATTACTCTTGTCGATTCGCCATGAAATAGGAAGTAGTAAGGCTGAAAGACTCTAAATCAAGTGCTTACTGGGAGACAACCCAATTTTTACATTTTTTTCAAGTATTTAGTTTGCAATTTTGCAATTCAATAGATTAGTTATAAGTGTCAATACTTAGTTGTTAATTTTTTTTATAATTTATAGGATTTTTAGTTATTTAGTTAGTTAGTCAATTTGTATTAATACAAGCTTTCTTGCTCATTCTTCATAATACTCGCTCTGATTTTTGTCAATGTATGATTTCAGGTATTGAGAATGAGTCTAATGCGAGTGCAAAGCAAAGTCATAAGTAGAAGAAATTTTTTTGGCAGAAGCTTAAAGCCCGCCCCAGCGGGTCAATATAGCCTATAATTACCCGCTCTGGCAAGGGGGTCCTCTGTCATAGCCCGCCGCAGCGGCATCCCACAGTACTAAATTACCCGCCCTGGCGGGGGGTCCTCTGCCATAGCCCGCCCCGGCGGCATTTGCAGTTTAAAATTTTGCCCGCTCCGCCAGGTACCACGAAAAGTAGTTTCTATAAAATCCAATTTCAGTCAAGCCTCTCCCATTCTAATCACACGTAACCGACTCCTACTCATGATTTCTCTCCTCAACTCATATTCCCCATCAATTTCGACCCTCAATCACCCTTCCTATACATAACCCACTTCTAATTTCATTAAATCATCTTCACTTTGAACATATCTTCACAAACTAGGGTTTTCTTCATCTCTGTCAAAGTTCTCAAGCCCCGGGAATTAAAAGAGGGTTTATGAAAAGCTTAGAAATCATCCTTAACTAACAACACCGAATAATCTAAAAATGGCTAAGCATTCAAATTTGGCATTTGCTATTGAGTTTGGTGCTGTTATTGGCAATCATTGGTCATACCCATACCACGTGCTCGATAAAACACCTAAGTGAATAAGTTTGGGGGAATTATTTAATTTACAATGACAATGGCTTCGAAAATGCCAGTGAAGAGATAAAGTGGTGAGGGTTCATCGCCACCCGTTAGGAATTTCGACAAAAGGAAGTTTGTGAATGCCGTAACGGCGGACAAGTTCAATTATTTAGCCGTAAAGGAACTTACATCGGAGCGAGGACTGAGGCTCGAGTCTTTTGATGGGCATATGTGGAGGCAAATACATTAACAAGTCTAGGATACCTTCACAGATCAGCCTGAACTGGCAGTGGTCATAGTGGTTAAAGAGTTTTATTCGAACGCCGAGGATAAAACCATGTTTGTGGCATTCGTAAGAGGCAAGATGATGACATTTAGTGCTGAGGCAATTAACTAGTTTTATTACGTAAGGGCCCCAGTAGTATGTCAATATGCCCAGTTACTAGATAGTGGTCCTGACTATGACCAGATTTTGAAGGAGATTAGGAAGTCAGATACTACTTGGATGAAGGGAAAGAAAGGAAGCACCTTGTTCATGAGTAAGGATATGAGTCGATATGAAAAAATATGGTATGCGTTCTTGTGTGTGAAACTCTTTCCATCTCAACACACTAGTGAGTTGACGATGGAAAAGGTGTTATTATTGTATTCAATTGTCAAGGACTTTGATATTAACATCGGGGAAGTTATCAGTTTTTCGATCAGGCGTTGTTTGCGAGGGTCAATTTTTGGAGTGCTGACAAATCCATCGCTTATATGTGGTTTATGTCGTCAAGTAGGGGTTCGGTGGACTACTGATGAGTCTATTCAATAACCTCTTCAACTACTAGACCCTAGGCTCATTTCTAGATATTCGGTGTGGCCAGGAGGTGAATCTCATCCACGAGGATTGGGGTTCATTTTTCCCAAGGTTTCGGGGGATGAAGAGGAAGAGGCAACCGATTCTGAGGATGAAGATTTTTGAGCTGATGAACTTTCTGTGGGTGAATAGCCTATTGCACCTAGTACCTCTCGCAAGAAAAAGTACATGTTTAGCATTCAGTTTAGGAGCCTTCAGCAGTATTTGGATGTGTGGGATAAAATCGAGGATAGAAAGCTCAAGAGGATCGCAGCGAGGAAGGATCATGCCTTTGCCACATAGAACTCCTTCAATGTGTCCTTGGTAGAATCGTTTACCCGATTGAATCCCAATGTTGAGCCATTTCAGTTCCCTGTTCCATAACCATTGCCTGCTTTTCCACCCTCCAATTCTGATGAGGAGGTTTATCCTAATGTTTAGCCATTTAAGGGAAGTCCTCTATACGTTAATTCTGTTTATTTTTTCACAATAAGGACATTGTTTAATTTTAAGTTTGGGTGTGTGTGTTTGCATTTGCATTTTTAGTTCATATTTAGTGTTGTTTGCATTTTGTTTGCATTGCATGTAGTTGTTCTGTTTATTTATGTAGTTTTTAGTTAGTTGTATTTATTTATAAGTTTTTAGTTGTTATTATTATTTTTTTCAAATTAAAAAAAATCAAAAAAATGGAAAATCTCAAAAATATTAGTTAGATGTGTTGTATATAGTTAGTGCATTCTGCATGATTCCAGCTTGTTAGTTAGTTTGAAGTTAATTTGGCCAATGATGAGGCTGGAGTTGCTTAGACAATGAGTAGTATTGACAGCTAGGACATAGAAGCAATTTCATACTATGAACCAAGTCTTTGCCTGTTTGAAACTGATGTAACCAGATAGCGCAATATAATTATCATGTTGATTGACTTAGTTTGATTATACACATAATTGACTTCTTGAGGAAAATTAAGAGTTTAATGAAAGAAATTCAGTGAACTAGTGGTGAAGGCTAGGATTAGGCAGAGACCTAAGTTTGGGGGAAGATACGGGATCTTTCTATGTGAAAAAGGTAAAATAAAAAAAATGAAAAAGAAAAGGAAATAAAATAAAAAAGAAAGAATAAACACCATAACTAGTTTAGTTATGTGGCCTTTGTTACTTGAGTAAGTACGCCCTAAGGAATGTCTCTACACCTAGCGCCCTAAAGCCATCTGGTTTGGGAGTCGTTGGTCAAAAACTCACTAATGTGTAGCACTGGAAAGACTAAGAGGACTAGACATTGCACAGTCATGTATGAGTAAGAAATAAGGGAAAAGATTAAAATGCCCCCGTAATTGAATAAAGATAGCAAAAATATTTCATATTAACTTCTACTATTGGTATTTGTTAAGTTTTAGCCAGATCTTTACCTGTTTACAGATTTCTTTACGTTTAATCTATGTTTTCCCTTTAAAGAAGCGTATTATGTGACATATTTGATTTACAGTCGGTTTTCATGGTTGTTACGGACACACACACTACGTCAGTGATAATAGGTGTTGATTTGGAGATTGCAATGAGATTACTTATATGTCTTGGTGAGATTTATTGTTCTTGTCTATTCTGATTTCTCTAAGGCAATCTGATTTAAATTTATATTATCTGGCAGTTGGATTCGTAGGCATATAGGTATTTTGCATTGCATTATGTTGTGCTTGAGGACAAGCACTATCTAAGTTTGGGGGCAATTGATGAGTGGGTTTCATACCTATGAATTGGGTATTTTTTGGACCTAAAAAGTTTTTATTCCATGGTTTTAGCATTGTTTTATGTGTTGCATTGTATTTATATTGTAGGGGTCAGGTTGAATGGCTAAAGCAGCAAAAGAAGGGAAAGAATTGGAAATTCTAGAGTACATACTCGTTGGGGCGGGGTACACGTCATCAAGTAATTTAGATACCTGCTGGGGCGAGCTTTACCAAGCATAAAATACTCGTCGGGGCGGGGGTACGCAGTAGATTATTGAAGTGTTTTGATGTGATTCTAACTTTAGAGATGTATAGCTGGTGGATTCAGGTCGTGATTTGGAGAGGATAAAAGGCATATTCAGGAGCAGAGAAGGGGGATTCATCATCAATTATCACTATTAGCAAACCCTAATTTGAGATCGTGATTTTGGAGGATTGAAGCAAGGAGTTGGAGCACGAATGATACGAAGGGGATTGAAGAAGAGCAATGGTTCTATTTACTGTTTTTGCTCTTCAAAGTTATCTTTGTATTTATGATGTTAGTTTCTTTGTGGATTTCAGTTTTTAATTCATTCGTTATGAACTAATTTTCTTTTTAAGCCTATAATGGATCTTTTTGTGTAGAGAAGGTTGATATGCTTCTATTTTAATTCATTGATGCTATTTTCAAATTCATCTATTATGGTTTATGTTTAATTTATGAATTGCTTGATCACCAATTCCTTGTCAACCTATATGAACTTGAGAGATGAAGTATGGGTTTAGACCAAATTATAGTAGCGTGTAATTGTGATTTCTGCATATTGTTTGGATTCATAATTTATGTCTAGGATTGAGATATACCTATACATCGCGCGTAATCTTATGAGAACTTGTGATTAAACATTCTTTAATTATAATTCACACAAAGATATAGTAAATTAGTTAATTAGGGTGTTCTTCTTAATTCTATCATATGTGGATTTAAGTTGATATGGGTATAATGCATTGAGAGATGGTTATATCTACTTTTGTATTCTTGATTAACGAATTGAAATAGTTAATCTGAATTAAAAAGAAGTGTGTCAGTCTAAGTGAAGCATCAAGTGAAATTGTAGGCTTAATTCTCCAATATTTGATTAAAGTTTATGGTAGTTGGTTGATTTTTCTTTACTTGGTAGTTTTTCATAATTATCATTACTAATCATTAGTTTAATAAAATTGAGATAATACAAGATTTGTAATTATTAGAATAAAATTTAGTTATTTTCTCTATGGGAACGATACTCGACTTATCACTTTATTACTTGTTGACCATGTATACTTGCGTGCTGTGCGTAACTAGATTTTACACCAACACCTCCTGTTTTTAGTCAATAGCAGGTGGAAATGACCTGGAGGAAAGGAAAGGAGAATATATATCTTTCTCAGCCTCATTTTGCAAGGAGGATTATCATATAACACCATCTCTCACTCTCTACCATCTTCTTAGCATAATTTAGTTTATTTTCTCTTAGTATTATATATAGCTTTTATAACACATAGATTAGGGAGAGGATTGAGATTCAATGGAGCTCAATAGCAATTAGCAACATGGACTGGAAGGCATGGATTGATTGAATTCTTGGAAACTAAAGAAAGCTTGACAGAGTTTATTCTTCTCTATTAATTTCCTTTAATTTTGTAATCTATACCTGTTGTATATATTGCTACATATGTTTAGTTTAAGAGCTATGAACTAATTATTAACTCGAAGATTATAATGGAACCCTTTTTTTAATTTGAATTGATTATCTTATCTCTCTGGTTGGCACCATATGGTTTGGTTCAATATATTTATGCTTAATGATTCTTGCTATGGAATTAGTTATGATTTTGGAAATCTATAAGAAATTGGGAAATGGATTGTAGATGTATAACTATATATATTTGCATGTGATTATGATTTGTCTACTAGATTAGACTGCATAATTTGTGTATAGGATATGAATATACATGTACGCCATGTGTGACCTAATTGAGAAACTATGCTTTAATTCCTTGTCTATGATTAATTCGCATAGGAATATGTCGGATTATTATCTAGCTAGGATGTTTTTTTCTGTTGTATTCCCTTTCAGGTATATCTAGAGAGGATATGTATATATATACCTTGAAAGAGGTGTATGAGTACTTGTGAGTTCTCGGTCGACAATCCATCGTGACCATTAGACAAAAAAGAGAAAGTTAGGATGTTTGACGAAACATAGCACACCAAGTGTTTGAAAAAATGCTTGTGTGGGGGAAAGTTATGATCTTAGCTTTTAGAGCCTTAGATACCAATCATTATCCATTTATTTTCTTTGATAATTAGAATTAACTAGATTAATTACACATCTTCTATTTAACTGTTTAAATAAGACTTAAGCGATACAAAGTCGGTACTTGGTAAATATTAGTCGTAGTTACTCGTGGGTGTAACACTCAACTTATCATTATATTACTTGTTAGACCACGTATACTTGCGCATGGTTAGTGATCGATAATCCGACCAACACTTTGCATTATGTTCGGCTTATTGATCAGTCTCGTTGTCTTGTTTTGTTATCGGTAACACATTCATCATCTAATGAACTCTTTACAGCAGTTGGTCTCTATATATACCAGTTTTTTTTACATACATATAACCTTGACGTCAAAACATTATGGTGAGCATGTTTACGACTCGTAGTAATCCTAATCTCAAATCCATTTTTTGTGCATAGTTTCTATTAATATTTTCAGGTTCTTTCAATTCAGAAAATAATTGACCAACATAAGAAACCATTACCTCTTTACTACTACTTTCAGCATCATTAACATACTCCGATGCATTTTTACAATCTAAACTAGCAAGAGAGATTTAGAAGAAGTAGATAAAAATATCTTTGTAGCAAGCATGAAAGCCATTGATGAAGACTTAATTACCAAAAATTGAGTGCACGAACAACTGATTTCTTCTAATCTCAGAACTAGCAAATTCTCTCCAAAGTTAAATTTCTATTGCTGTTTAGCAAATGGATGCGAATGGAGTAAAATGTGAGATACATGTCCTAAAAGCTGGCCAAACTTGCTGCTACTGGCTCCTACGGCCAGACTAAGTCCCCGTTTTGACTGGTCACTACTCCCTCATGTGGCCAGTATGAAAGGTGTTTAAAAATTAATGGTTGGCCGTAGAAGTTAATAGCGACCAAGCCCAACCTTTTTAATTCTCAACCATTGGATCTTCCCTTGGACGGCTGGATAAGGGTTAGCTGAAACAGTACTCATAGCTAATGCAAGCTATGAACACTTTCACACACACACACACACACACACACACACACACACACACACACACACACACACACACACACACATATATATATATATATATATATATATATATATATATATATATATATATATATCTCCCAGCTCAATGAAACTAAAAAAATGTTGGTTCATTATCATAACTTTCACGTTTTGAACTATATGGAAGGCACTAAACTTTAGAATTTTGAAAAAAGAAGTTTGCTGCTTGAAGGAAGCTGTGGAAAGGATTAAAAGGAAGTTATTCCGGTTGGGTTTGATGCACGTGGGTGCTAAAAGCTCAAATAGTCATAATTGGCTACTAGAACCTTGGTTGTGTATTTAATATGCTTATCAGGTTTTGAGGATGCCATTGTTTGTAATTATTGATTATATTGATCCAAATTTTTTGGATTAAAATATCTGCACTCCCCGTCTCTAAAAAGATGAACACAATATAATTTTTATACATATTAAGAAAACTAAAAGTAAGAAAAAGAGAAAACAAGTTTGAAATTTATCTTTAATTAATATTTCCACAAGATCCTATAAAACGATAAATATTTTTAGTTTTTAATATTAATGAACCTCACTAAATGACATATCTACCTTTCACTAGTAGTTTATTTCTTCCTTTTAAGGATAAAAAATTTATACTTTTATTCATATTTTTGAGGACTTAGGAAGTATATATTTTTGGTTTTCATTTTTAATAAAAGTTTTTCATTTTTTTCTGTTAAAAATATTTATTAGGAGTTCTCAATCTTTACTAATATCAAGCTTTGACATATTGACGCCGGGCGGGATAGTGATTATCCTGCGGGCTGGTAAACAATTGAATTCACAAATAAAGGAACTAGAGATTCACCAGAAACCACAGAAAAATTCTACCTCTCTTCCAACCCACAAGTAGGGTCTATATAGCTAGCAAAACTTTATTCTCAAGTCACTCTAGAATATTCCTAGAGATATGGAAATAAAAAAAGGAAATAAAAATGGAAATAAAATCCTCATGTAGATATGAAAAGATTCTAACAAACTTCCTAGGGATGGAAAAAAGGATTCTAACAAACTTCCTATTTTTACGGCAAAATAGCAAACTTGTAATTAATAAAATATTATTAATTAAAGAACTAAACAATAATAATAATGATAATAATAATAAGGTTGATCAACTTCCGAAGTCATGACACCTCTTCAGAAGAAGTTCGCCACATCCGAAGTCATGATGCCATCCGAAGCCACATCCGAAGTCGAACCTTGACTGACCTAACACTTGTCCTGAAGCTGAATGAATTAATGTCAAAGATGTTTAATGGCCTTGCCATTTGTGACGATCATCCAGTTCATGATAGTCCAAGGTCATCATCATACTATGCGATAACCCAGTATTTTTAGTCTCGAACTATCCTGCATTAGTCACCTCAGGTTAAGAAGAACTCGTCCTCGAGTTCTCAGTTTGTTCAGCAGACTGCTCGAAATAGGGGCTCAAATGTTTAATGTTGAAAACTTCTGAAGTTCTCAGATGATTCAAAATGCGTAACCAATAGGCTTTATCGTTGATTCGCTGCAGAATTTTGCAATGGACAATTTTTCGATCTTTAAGTTTATTATAATCGCCAATAAAAAAACGATCAAGGGTAAGTACAGCCCAAACAAGATCTCCAACTTTAAAAATAACTCTACGCCGATGATTATCAACCCGATCCTTGTATTTAGCATTGTTGTCCAAGATAGACTTGTACACTTGATTATGGATAACTCGAAAAAGATCTATCATTTCTTCCATGAACTTTGGGATGCATTCGACCAATGCGAGGAATAGGAACTAAATCCAAGACTCTATAAGGGTTCTGACCATAAACTATTTCAAATGGACTCATGTTAGTGGTTCGATTCTTCGAACGGTTATAAGCAAATTCTACTTGAGAAAGCGCCAAATCCCATTACTTTGTTTTATTTTCGGCCAAACACCTCAAAAGGTTACCCAGACTTCGATTTACTACTTAAGTCTGACCATCGGTCTAAGGATGGTAAGCACTGCTGAAGTTTAATTGCGTTCCAAGCTTTTCCCCACAGACTCTTCCAAAAATTACTCATAAATTTAATATCCCGGTCAGATGTGATGGATTGTGTAATTCCATGTAAGCGTACAATTTCCCGAAAGCAGAGATGGGCGATCTGAATAGTATCCATGGTCTTCCGACAAGATATGAAATGAGCCATTTTACAAATCGGTCAACGACAACCATAATAGAATCTGAAGTTCTTTGAGTTCGGGGCATGCCTAAGATAAAGTCCATACTAACATCACACCAAAGACTTTCAGGAATAGGTAAGGGAGTGTATAATCCTGCATTGGTGAGAACTCCTTTTAACTTCTGACAAGTAGAACACCTTTTCACAAAGCGCTTCACATCACTCGAGATTTTTGGCCAGTAATAGTCGATTGTTATTAAAGTCAATGTATTATCTCGTATGAAGTGTCCTTCATTGTGAAGTTCACTTATTATCTGATATCGAAGTGAGCAATCAGGAATACACAACTAGAGTCCTCAAAACAAATATCCCTCATGTAAGATAAAGTGTGGCGCCCCCAAATCCGGGTACTTGAAACCCGTATTTGGTGCTCCACGATAACATTCATTCAAACTACTTACTGTATTAATTAAATAAAAGTATTATATCAAAGTTATCTATCTCCCCATATTCAAGAACCTTTAAGTCATACATTACATGATAATAAGTAGCTTATCATAAATACGGTTATTACAAGTAACATTATCTAACTTAGTTCTTCAGCTTTCCCTTCCCTTTGTCCTTGCCGGAACCTTCAGGTCAATCTAGCTTAACTGAAAACATTTAAATTTAAAGCAAGAATAAGCATTTAATTGCCCAGCAAGTAATAGCAAATAATAAATATTAGCTGTAGAAATAAATATTTTCTTTGAACTACACTTCTACAATGAGGAAATAGTTGTGAAGTAAACTAAAAACAATTCTGAACAACATATCAAATAATTTACATTTTTAAAACTACGTAATGACTGTGAATGCTGAGCAGTCAACATACTAGAAATTTTTATTTTAAATTTTCAAAAAGGTTATACAAAACTTCATCCATAAATCGTCATGACTTACGGGCATGGAGGGTGATCAGCCTGGTATGCCCTGTATTGATCAACACTACATGTTAGAACAATATTTTCGTTCATCATATCCGTCTTTGGCACACAAAAGTTTCCCATGATCGGGATGTTCATACTCAATCTGGAATCCGAACCAAAATAATTCAGTTGGACAACAATATTATTCTATCATGTTTAACGATACATTTTAATCTATTTCTAGCTGAGTCAAATAGCCTAGACGAGTTTTAATTAATGTATATATACCGGAATTCAATAAGTATGTATCAACAAGTGTTCAAATACAACCATTATTCAAGTGAGGACACTTGCATAACCAAACTTAGCCATTAATAAACATGATATATCCTGATCAATAAAAATAGAGTTAAGAAACTTGTACAAGATGAATATAATTTAGTAACTTACTTACACAAGTTCATTGCATAAAGTAAATGCATAGAGTAGGGATACTTGCCTGATCTACAACTTATAGCAACACAACTTAGTTCTATCTTTAATATATAGACCTATAATTAATAAGATCATTCTTTTGATTAGAATAATACATCGTAACACATAATACTACTATTTATAGTCATCACATAACGTAAGCACATTGTCACGTATTTATATCAGTCACTAGAACATAAACAACCACTTATCAAGTCAAACTATATGGGTCCGGCTTAATTTTCGAAATAATTCGGTGTACCAACGGCTTTATCGGATAATTATCGAGTTTATTATCGATTAAACTCTATTCTGTAACTTCAATATTATTTTAGATAATTCAAATATTAGTTATATTATTTTTTAGTGGCTCATAATAATTTTCAAATAATTATTATCATTTATCATGATTTTTCAAACATTGAAAACATTTTTAAATAATTTAAATACTGAATAATCTTATTATCATTAATATTTAAATAATATTAAAATATTAATGAAATCCTTTTCGAAATATTAAAGTTATTTATAATAACTCAAAATATTTTTAAAACATTATTATTACCCTTAAATGATTTTTTAAAATATTTGAATTCATTTCTTACTAATTACCATTAATATTTAAATATTAATGTATTATTCATCAAAATATTAAAAGTAATTTATTATAACTTAAAATATTTTTAAATCCTTTATATCCTTTTTAAATGATTTTTAAATCAATAAAACTATTTATTTAATATAATTATTAAATAAATCTAATATCATTAATATTAAATTATTAATGAAATTTATCTTAAAATATTAAAAGTCATATTTTATAACTTAAAATATTTTTAAACACTTTATTATCATTTAAAATAATTTTTAATATAATAAAATCATTTTTAACTAATTTATTTAATACATTTATTAAATAAATTTAATGTTATTAATATTCAATTAAATAATAATATTAATGAAAAATATGTCAACTTATCAAAAGTTAATTTTTATAACTTAAAATAATTTTTTAAACTAATTTTGGAATTTTTAGAAATTAATTTCAATTTTTAGTGATTTTTGGAAATTAATTTAATTAATATTAATAAAATTGTCGTTAAAGCCTTTAGCGACAGAAACTGTCACCATAGGTGTTCTTGAGCCTCAAGAACATTCATAGTTAGTTCCTTGGTGTCTACTTTGACCAACATTAATTCACTATCCAAGTTGTTTCTGGGCTAGCTAAGGCATTGATCATGTAGTATTGATGTAATACTACATGTATTAACAACAATCATGGTCAAATCACATCCCAGATGCAAGATCAAGAGGCTCAAAGTGGCTGTCAGGCCCTTTTTGGGTTTTCTGGGTTACCCAGAAACCTAGGCAGTGTTTGATAGCTACTTTGTGCCTTGATCAATCTAAGTTCTGGTCATTGATGAGGTGTTTTAATGAATCAATACTGTAGTTCACATGTCAAAGAACAAATCTACTATACTAGTTTAGTCTAAGTACATCACAATCATAAGATATTAGCCGGTCAAACCCTGTCAGAAACCATGTTCTTGAGTTTTCTGGAAATTCCAGAAAACACATTTCGTGTTCGGCCAGCCTACTTTGACCATCCACTACTTGCATTCTGTTTGTCATTTATGTTATATAAGTCCATGATTTTGTAGTCCATATACCATACTATAACATTGATACACTAACACAATCAAATCAACAAAAATATGCAAGATCAGAGCTCATTAACATGCTGTCGGGTCCATCTGGGTAAATTCTAGGTTACCCTGAAACATAAAGTCATGGTCGATCAACACACTTTAACCTTTAATATCTTGTAATCTGGACATGGAATGACCATGATTCCACTTCCAGATCACTACCCTTATAGCATACTACAAGTCTAATATATCAAACAAATAAAATCATAAACAGATCTATGGCCTCTGACATTCGGTTGTCAGGCCATAAATCTAGGGTTCTTGACAGTTTTAAAAACTTGATTTTCGAGCACTTTGATCTTATGGATCTATGATATAACATCATAGATCACTAAATAAGATCTAATAACACTTGATTAAACACAAAAACACACTATCTAACTTAGCATACACGATCAAATTTTTGGTTTAGGGTTATACCTTTCTTTGTTCAATCTTGGATCTTGGCTTCCTAATCTGATATTGGGGTTCTAGGGGTTTGGTTAGGGACTGAATTACTTATCAATTTCGTGGGTTTAGAGAGAGATGGGCTTGGTTGAGTGTAAGAATAGAAATGTGGCTTGTTTGTGTATTTTTGCTCTCTTTAATCTCTCTATATTTGATGCAATGAATCTATGTTATGCAAGGTGTCCAAGGATGGCTGATTTGGCTGAGATATAGAGCACATAGGAGATCTAGAGTTAGTGAAGCACCAATATATGGCAAGATTCACACTCCATCCTATTAAAGAAATAAAAAAAATATTTTGGTCATTTAGCCCAACATTTTAATGGCAATCTAGTAATTTTGACCCAACCTTTAGGTTTTAACACTTAGGTTTTACAAATTAAATTTTAGGATTTTCTAATTAGGGTTTAAAATAGAAAATTAAGCTTTCTAATTTAGAAATCAGGGTTTCCTAAATACATTAGGGCTTGAAAATTAGGATTAAGATTTCCTAATTAACATTAAAATTTCTAAATTAACAATTAGGTTTTTCCTAATTGAACATTAGGGTTTCTAACTTAGCAATTAGGATTTCTAACTTAGCGATTAGGGTTTTTAACTAATCGTTAGGGTTTTCCTAATTAGGTTTATAATTAATAACATATATCATTAATCACATAAACACAATTACAAATCAATCTTAAATTCCTATTTGAATTTCAAATTAGGGTTTAGCAATTTAACATTAGGGTTTTCTAATGTTACCCTATAACTGATCAACAATTAACATTACACACATACAGTACACACTTATAATACTGAAATACAATTAATATAATATTCAAATTCAAATTCCTTATTCAAAATCCAAAATTAGGGTTTTGAACCATATCCAACTTCACTTTCATTCTTAGTCAACTTATAAAATTAAACTGACTAACCTGCTTAATCCATATCACAAATATTTTAAAATATTATTACTGATACCAATATTCATAATAATTATTAAAAAAAAATTATTCGTAAAAATATAGATATAAATTGTTTGAAAATTCCCGGTCTTTATATAAAGTAAGATTGTCGACCTTCTCGTATGTCTTGAACTATCTTACCGAAGGAAGGATCTCCTTCATACATATTAGTGAAGACTTCAAACCCAACTATCTTTTTCCGTATAGTACTAAGGAGTAATGCTCTTCGGCTTAACCCATCAGCAACTCGATTTAGACTCCCTGCTTGACGTCGAAGAGTGAAAGTGAACTCTTGCAACTTAGCATGTCTTCGGCTGAGTTTATGTTGACCATTAATATACTTTAAAGCCTCATGATCAGTAAAAAGAATGAATTCCTTCTATATTAAATAATGACGCCAATGCTTTAGTGTCTGGACTAAGGCATAGAATTCAAGATCATAAGTAGAATAATTATTTCTTGACCCTGATAGTTTTTCATTGAAAAAAGTAACAGGTCGACCTTCTTGACTGAGAACACCACCAATAGCAACTCCTGATGCATCACAGTTTACTTCGAAGACCTTCTCGAAGTTAGGAAGTGCCAGTACGAGTGCTTCGGTCATCTTCTTTTTGATTAACCGAAAAATATCTTCGGCTTTCTATGGCCATTGAAATGATTTCTATTTAAGACATTCGGTGATAAGCGCGACCAACGTGCTGAAGTATTGAATGAACCCTCTGTTAAAGGATGCTAATCCATGAAATCTTTTGACGTCATGTATGGTCTTCGGTATTGGCTATGCTGAGATTGCTTCGATCATGGTTGGATCTGTGTGAACACCTTCGGTGGAAATAACAAAACCGAGGAAGGTTATTGAAGTTGTGAAATAAGAAATCTTCTTCTGATTTATGAATAATCGTTCTTTCCACAATATTTCAAATACAGTTCGGAGGTGCTCATGATGTAAATCTGATGTCTTGCTGTAGATAAGAATGTCATCAAAGTAAACAACCACAAATTTTCCCATGTAAGGCCGTAGTACTTGATGCATGAACCTCATGAAGGTATTGGGTACATTGGAGAGTCCGAAGGGTGTAACTAGTCATTCATATAAGCATTTTTTTATTTTGAAGGCTATCTTCCATTCATCTCTAGGTCTCACCCGAACTTGATGATATCCACTCTTCAAGTCAATTTTTGAGAAGAATTTTGCACCGGACAACTGATCTAACATATCATCCGAAAGAGATATCGAAAAACAATACTTCACTGTGATTTTATTGATTTCTCTACTGTCGATGCACATCCTCCATGAGTTGTTCTTCTTCAGTACTAATAGAGCTGGCACTGCACATGGGCTCATACTTTCACAAATGTATCCCTTTTCCATTAAGTCCATTACCTACTTTTATAGTTCTTCGGACTCCTTGGGGCTGAGTCTATAGGCTGGTTTGTTCGGTAGACTTGATCCTAGGATAAAATCTATTTCATGTTGAATATCCCTTACTGGTGGTAATCCTGATGGAAGTTCTTCGAGCATTAAGTCAACGAACTATGTTAGCAATTTCTGCACATCAGCTGACACTTCTGCAATTCCATTTGCCAAACTATTCTCATAAGGAAGTAATGCATAAATAAGTCCTTCATGCTCCACTTCTGTTAGGAACCTCGTCATAGACAGTAGGTTCGGATTCCTAACTGCTCGAGTCGAACTGTCCTTTTCTCGCCGAGATGCTAGCACAACCTTCTTCCATTTTATGTTAAAGAAGTAAGTATTCTTCCGACCATCATGGATAATGCTTCGGTCATATTGCCATGGTCTTCCCAATTGTATATGGCAAGTATTCATTTTCACCACATCGCACCAAGAGTTATCAAATTATTTCTTTCCGATTGAAAATGATACTAGACATTTTCTGTCAACGGTTACTTCATTGCCCTTATTCAACCAAGACAACTTATATGGCTTTGGATGCCGATCCATTTTTAAGTTTAGCTTCTGAACAGCCTCTTCGGACACCATATTTTCACAGCTGCCACTATCAATAATTACTTTGTAGACCTTTTTAGCCATTGTGCAAGTAGTGTGGAAGATATTGGTCCTCAACCAAACCTCTTTGGATTCTTCTTTCGGAGTTAGCAAACTCTTGCGAACAACTAGGGTCTCCTTCCCGTCTCCATACAATACATCTTTGTCCTTGTACTTATCATATATAGGCTCTCCGAACTCCTCTACTTTATCGATCACGCCTTCTTCAATAACAAGGTTCTTACCCTTCTGGTTAGCAGGCTTTCAATACTCTGTTGCTTTGTGACCTAGTTCTCCACATCTGAAGCACTTGATGATAGAATTAAAGTTACCCTGAGGTTGTGGGGTAGTACAAAATTATGGGGATGGGCTCGACTTGTTGGGGGGATTGCTCCTTGGCATCTGTCTATTATTCTGTTGTTGCTCTTCCTCATGAGCTCGCTAATATGCTTCAGAAACAGTACAAAGTGATTGGAGGCTAAAGGCGCTTTACAACGGCTACCTTAATCCTCCCAAATATCGTGCCACCATTTGTTCTTCAGTTTTCGATAGATCATTCCTTGCTATCAATTGGTAAAATTCTTCGGTATAATCATCCACAGATCGAGTACCTTGTCTTAACAGATGCAATCTCTTAAATAGAGACTGAGTGTATCTAAAAGGAAGAAAGTGACTCTGCATCTTCTTCTTCACATTCTCCCACTTGATGATTTTAGCCTTTCTTTGTCTCTCCCGTGAATGCCTCATTTGTTCTTACCAATCAGATGCTCTGTAGCATCCCCAAATCTGGATATCTTTTACCTCGAACATGGTACATCATTTCTATAACTATTGCGAAAGATATAAACATAATTTTTTTATACAATAAACCTTTACACATAATCCCCAAGGTCTGTAACCTTAACTTAATACATGCATTCAATATCCTACACGACATATAATGTCATCTGCATCCAATACTATTACAAGTTTATCTGCAACACAATCCAATTCTGGAATTTGCCTTTGTCTTTGCCTGTATCCGAAGTTTTCGTCTTAATCTAAAATTTTATCATGATATAACAAGGGTGAGCATAAATTTTATCATGAAATTTTATGATTGAAAAGAATAATAAGCTGACAAACTTTCAACAATATAATAATTGTGAAAGAACAAGAATCAATACAATTTCCATAACTGAATGACTGAATTAATAATGTTGAATAGCTAACAATGAACATGAACAATTTCAACTGAACAATGTGGTAATGAAGGTGATCAGCCATTCATACCTGATGAACATATAAAACATGCTCAACGTGCGAGTCAATAAATCATAGATGTGATATAATCAACAATGATTAACCACGAACATGCTTTACATTAACAACTCGAGTTCGAGTTAAGAAACTTGCTCAATAAAATAGTATAGGAACTTGCACAATATAAAACATTTCACAGGTTAGGAAACTTGCATGTACCGTCTACTACTGCTATGCAATCTAATTAAGCTTTATCTGAAAGACCTATTATTGATAATATTGGTCTCTCAATTAAAATAATATCATAATGTATACTACTGTTAATTACAATCATAAAATATCTTAAACACATTACCACATATACCTAGCAGTCAATAAAACACATAAGACCCGGTATCAAGTCAAACTATTTCAATCTGGTCTGATTTCGGTATAACTTCGACATCCCGATTGCCTTATCGGATATTTATCGAGTTTATTTTTAATTAAACTCTACTTAAATGCTTCAATATTATCTTAGATAATTTAATTATCAGTCATAACATTTTTCGGAAGCTCATAATAATTTTCAAATAATTATTATAATTTATAATAATTTTTCAATCATTAATATCATTTTTAAATGATTTAAATACCAAATAATTCCATTATCATTAATATTTAAATAATTTCAAATATTAATGAAATCAATGTCACAAATATTAAAAGTTATTTATTATAACTGAGAATATTTTTAATACCTTAATATCACCTTTAAATGTTTTTAAAACATTTTAAAATCATTTTTAAATTGTGACACCCCCAAATCCATGTACCCAAATTTCCCTCAGATTTGGTGTTCACTCAACTGTGACACCCCCAAATCCTGGTACTTCATTTCCTCAAGATTTGGTGTTCACGTAATCAAAACATTCATTACTAACTACCAAATTGATAAAATTGAATAAATAAAACCTGCCCATACAAGATTAAACTTAAATAAAAATCTCCCAGGTTATCTAACATTTACAAACATTCATTTATGCGGAAATTAAATTAATATAAACTTCTTTACAATCTTTAAACAAAGTCTAAAAATAAACTGTCTAACTATTACAGGTCTTCAGCATTGCTTAATCTTTCCTTTCCCTTTACTGGTGCTAGGTATATCACCAGTTTCAACTTTAGCTGTAAGAAATTTTACAGGCAAGAGTGAGCAAACAAGGCCCACTTGAAATAATAATAAATAAATCAGTTAACTTTACATAATGTACCAACATTAGGTTTAATAGAACTGAACAATAGATTCTATTACTTTCTAAAAACTTTAATCAATTACTGAGGGTCTAATGACCACGAATCATGTCCACAGTTATAAGTAATTTTTCAACTTAAATTTTAACAGTCATAAGACTATAAGGACTTCACGTACTTAGGGGGATCAACCCTTCGTACAATGTATTGTGCACAATCATTTCAACGCTAAGCGTAAACCTCTATTAAAAGAGTTGTTCATCTCAGTATTTAGAATACAAGTCCGCACCAAAGTAAGTTTGGTTTGGATAAGCTTTCAAGGTAATTTGGAGTTCAACGGACATCAACTAAGGATTAGTTGAATACAAGATAATAACACTATGTTATTGAACGATCATACTAAATAAACATTTCGTTCTAAGTTCATGCTTTACGAATAATCTAATAGCATAACAATTGAATAATTTATCATACCTTGCTTTGAACAACATTAAGCTAAGGTTACATTTTAGAATTTAATATCAAGCATGCACAACAAATAATAACTTGAATGATAACTAAAGGTACTTGCATGCTAATATAACTAATTTAGAGTTAAGAAAACTTGTACAATTATAAAGTAGAGTTAGAGAACTTGCATAAGTATAACATAACAGTGAAAAGTAACCTTGCTGAATAATAAAGTAGCAAAGGTTAGGGAACTTGCCTCGCGTGTAGGTTAAACAATTACTATTCACGTTCACCCCAAGTCCTACACATACCATATGCATTGACAATACACATTAGTTACACTAACATTACCTTTATGAGTTCTTTTATTACTCTTAGTATAGCTACTAACTAAGTTTAAGTTTAAACAACAACACATTTTTTATGAACATTACTTTTTAGCTTTATTACAACTACTTAAATGATCATGCCATTGCACCACGTGTACATTAACAACTTAATACAACATCCTAATACATGTTCAACATGTTATCATTAAGTTATACTAATACCCAAAGGGTTGCACTTGCATTCGTGCATCCCGACGCCCTCCGATTGGCTCTAAATACACAACAGTCCTAAAGATGGCCATTTTGACAACTGTTACAGACCTCAAATTAAAAATCATAAAGAATGAAAGTTGTAGGTCTACTCTTCCTCTTTCCGAATCATCTTGAATTACCTAAATCGGAGTTCATATAAAAAAGTTATGGCCGTTTTACTACAGGAGGCCAAAACTGCCCAACTAGGCCACTTTTCCGGGGCCGGGGCGCGGAACAGTGGCGCTGGGGCGCGAGCTACGGCGCTGGGGCGCGAGCATCAGCGCTGGGGCGCGAGCTTCAGCGTTGGGCGCGAGATACGGGCCCATTTTTGACGCTAGGGCGCGAACCTTGGCGCCAGGGCGCGAGATATGGCGCTGGGGCGTGAATTTTGACGCTGGGGCGCCGAAACTCACAGAAACCAACTACGAACAACTAAATTTTCTGTCTATAACTTCAATTCCAACACTAATTGACATGAATAACTAATACAAATTACACATAGACTTCACCGAGCATACAAATACTAAATTAACACAACTTAAACCATAATTTTAGAAAATTAAATACTAGAATAACATATTTTAAAACCCAAAAACTCCATTTTTGATATTTTTCATAAAAATCAACACTGTGTTTTTGTTATTCAACCAAAACAGAAATTTCAAAGCATCATAATTATGTTTTTACATACTCTATCAATTCTAACAATCAATTTATCCATTTAACAACAATTAAAACCTTAATTTCTATTTTAAAATAGCCATATTCATACATATTGTCATATGAACACTCTGTAATATATTTTCTTCCACAAAACACATATATGCATGAACTAATTTCTCTATAATCATATATAAGTTCATAGAACAACCATATAATCAATAATCATGCCAAACCATATACATAACAACAATTTATCTTTTATAAAATTTTCACAGAGACTTTTTTTTTGGGAAGAAGAAAACTAAATTTTTAAAGAAAGAACTAGAGCTCCTACCTTGGATTATGAAAGATGATGACACTATCCCTTTTTCTCCAAATCTTTTCTCCAAAACCTGTAAAATTCTCTTAATTCTCTCAATTTTTCTCTTAGTTTTCTTCTTTTCTTCTTCTTCTTCCTCTGAGTTTTTCTTTTTTTCTCTCCTTTCTTTCTCCTCTAATCTTACGTAAAATATTATAACGCATATAAGATATAATTATAATAATTATATAATATAAGTACTGACATAAGTTATGTCAGTTACATAAGTTTTAAAAATCAAAAGCCTTAAGGCTTGTTTGGCTAGCATAATAAAAATAACCCATTAGTCCTTACACCTTGTTTGGTAAACTGAATTAAAACAAATTGATTAATCCTTATACCTTGTTTGACAAAACTAAATTAAACCATTTTTTTATTTATTTTAATAACTCCTTTATAGCAAGGTTATTAGTCACACCTTTATTAAATTAATAAATCAATTAAACATTAATCTATTAAATTACTTTAACACATAAACAATTATAATTCTTTTTACAATTATAATTTCATTTAATCAACTAATATTTCAAACTACAATTTCTCATTTAAATATTATTATTTATTTAAAATCATTATAAGCTCTCTAGCTTATTAAATTAAACTCCATTATTATAAAATCTCATAATAATTAATTTAGTTAGCTCCTTAATTATTTACTCAACAAATAATTAATTAAATTACATCAACTCAAATTGCCATATAATTCAATAAATATTTAATATTGCCAATAAATATTTAATATTTAATATTTAATTATTTATTTAACAAATAATTAAATAAACCACATCACTCAAATTGAACAATTATTTATTCAACAATAACATAAGTTATAAATATTTATATAAACCAGTAAATATTTATAACTTACATTTAAAAAATATGGAATGTTACATCATTCCCCTCTTAAAAGGATTCTGTCCTCAGAATCACAACTCAAACAACACATTCGCTACATTCTTCCCTACTTACAAAGATTCTGTCCTCAGAATCGAAGACACAGATTAAACAAATAACTCAGGGTATTCTTTCAACATTTTCTCTTCGAGTTCCCACGTTGCTTCTTCAGCGTTGTGGTCCCTCCATATCACCTTCACAGAAGGTATCACTTTATTCCTGAGCACTTGTTCTTTCCTGTCGACTATCTGGATAGGAACCTCTTCATAAGACAAATCTTTCTCGAACTGCAACGGTTCGTACTCGATTACGTGCTTGTAATCGGGTTTATATGGTCGTAACACCGAAATGTGAAAAATATTATGAATATTTTCCAACTCTGGAGGTAGAGCTACCTCATAAGCTACCTCTCCAACTTTTCGCAGTACTTCAAAGGGTCCAATAAACCTCGGGCTTAGTTTTCCCTTCTTACCGAAACGAATTTTCCCCTTCCAAGGAGAAACTTTTAGGAATACATAGCTTCCTACGTCAAATGCACGATCTTGCCTGTGTTGGTCAGCATACTTCTTCTGTCGGTCTTGAGCTGCTACCAATCTTATCCTGACGAGTTTGATAACCTCAGCAGTTTGTTGCACTAATTCTGGTCCTAACAATTGACGTTCACCAACTTCATCCCAGTACAGTGGAGTTCTGCACTTTCTGCCGTATAACGCTTCGTAAGGCGGCATGCAGACGCTTGCGTGATAACTATTATTGTAGGCAAATTCCACCAACGGTAATTGCTCTTCCCAGCTTCCTTTGAAATCCATGACGCATGCTCTCAACATATCTTTTAATGTCTGGATCGTTCGTTCGCTTTGGCCATCTGTTTGCGGATGATATGCCGTACTCATTCGCAACTGTGTTCCCATACATTCTTGTAGTCTCTTCCAGAAGTTTGATGTGAACCTTGGATCTCTGTCTGACACAATTGACACTGGAACTCCATGTCTTGCAACGATCTCTTTAATATATAGTTTTGCCAGCTGATCAAGATTGAATCTAATCTTTATTGGCAAAAAGTGCGCTGATTTTGTCAGTCTGTCTACTATTACCCAAATCGCATCGTATCCTTTCTGAGTAGTTGGAAGACCCACCACAAAATCCATCGTGATATGCTCCCATTTCTATTCCGGTATTTCCAACGGTTGAAGCAATCCGCTGGGTCTTTGATGTTCGGCTTTTACTCTCTGACATGTTAAGCACTTCGCTACACATTCTGCGACGTCCCTTTTCATATTTGGCCACCAAAAATGTCGGCGCAAATCTTGATACATTTTCGTGCTCCCTGGATGAATTGAATATTTTGAGCTATGAGCTTCGATCAAAATTTCTTCTTTCAGTTCTGGTGCTGCTGGAACCCAGATCCTTCCCTCAAACCGTAGTAACCCTTCGGTGTCGATCTTGTATTTTACATCACCGCCTTCAATCAAATTCTCTTTGATTTTTGCACACTCTTCGTCTTGTAGTTGGGCACTCTTCACTTTGTCCATTAAAGTTGGACCAGCTTCTATCTGAAATAATTGTTCGTCAGATTCCTTTGGAAATTTGATCTCCAACTCCAGTTTTTTCATTGCTGAAATGAGCTCCTCCTGAGTTGTAATCAGCATCAACTTCTCCCTACCTTTCCTGCTTAAAGCATCAGCTACCACATTCTCTTTGCCCGGATGATAAAAGATCTCACAATCGTAATCTTTTATCAGTTCCATCCACCTTCTCTGACACAGGTTCAAATCTTTCTGAGTGAAAATATACTTCAGACTTTTGTGGTCTGTGTAGATCTCACATTTCTCTCCATAAAGATAGTGTCTCCATATCTTCAGAGCAAACACAACTGCAGCCAATTCCAAATCATGAGTCGGATACCCTTTCTCATAATCTTTCAATTGTCTTGATGCATACGCAATAACTTTGCCATTCTGCATAAGAACACAACCTAACCCTTTGTGTGAGGCATCACTATATACCACAAAATTTCCTGTATTATCTGACAGGGTTAACACAGGTGCCATACTTAGCTTCTTCTTCAAATCTTGGAAGCTCTCTTCACATTTCTCCGTCCACACGAATTTCACAGCTTTTCGTGTCAAGTTTGTTAACGGAGTGGCTATCTTAGAAAAATTTTGTATAAATCTTCTATAATAACCGGCCAGCCCCAAGAAACTCCTCACCTCCGAAGGTGTTCTTGGTTGTTCCCAATTGACTACAGCTTCCACTTTCGATGGATCTACTGAAATCCCATCTTTGTCAATCACATGACCCAAAAATTGTACACGGTCGAGCTAAAATTCACACTTAGTGAATTTCGCATACAACTTTTCCTTTCTTAGTGTCTCCAATGTCAGACATAAATGTTCCACGTGTTCTTCTTGAGTTTTGAAATACACCAGAATGTCATCGATAAACACCACTACGAACTTGTCTAAAAATGGTTTAAATACCCTATTCATCAAATCCATGAACGCGGCATGGGCATTTGTTAAACCAAAAGACATCACCAGAAACTCGTAATGTCCATACCGAGTTCTGAATGCCGTTCGTGGTATATCCTCCTTCCTCACTTTCAACTGGTGATACCCACTTCTCAAATCAATTTTCGAAAAGTATTTAGCACCCTTCAACTGGTCAAACAAGTCATCTATTCTTGGCAACGGGTATTTGTTTTTAATAGTGACTTTGTTTAACTCCCTGTAATCAATGCAAAGACGCATTGACCCGTCCTTCTTCTTCACGAATAAAACTGGCGCTCCCCACGGCGATACACTTGGTTGAATATACTTCTTGTCTAGCAGTTCTTGCAACTGTACCATCAGTTCCTTCATTTCTACCGGAGCCATTCTGTACGGAGCCTTTGATATCGGTGCTGTTCCCGGCACTAAGTCGATCACGAATTCAATTTCTCTGTCCGGCGGAAGTCCTGGCAAATCTTCTGGAAACACGTCTTCAAATTCTCTCACTACCGGTATTTCTTCTAATTTCACACCTTTCTTCTGAGTATCGACTATGTAAGCTAAATAGCCCACAAAACCTTGACTCAACAACTTCTTGGCCTGCATAGTCGTCAGACATTTCATTTGTCTTGGCGACTTGCTGCCATAAAATACTACCTTTGACGGAGTCATAAGGTTTACACACTTCTTTTGGCAGTCAATTACTGCTCCATAATTGAACAACCAATCCATTCCCAAAATTACATCAAATTCCCCAAGTCTAATCGGAATCAAATCTACTAACAAGATATTCCCCTTAATGTTCACCCTACAGTTCTTGTAAACGAACCTAACAGGGATTATTTCCTTATTCGCAATTTCTATGTTCAAAGGAAAATTCAGTTCTTCTCTAGGCAATTCTAACCTCTTGGCAAATTCATCAGATATAAACGAGCAAGTAGCACCCGAATCAAATAATACATATGCATTAATATCATTGATTGGGATAATACCTGACACCACATCTTTTGATTGCACAGCATCTTGCACAGTCATGTTGAAGGTTCTGGCTGTGGGTTTGTTTGATGCTGCAGGCCCTTTAATGGCCCATGTACTTCCATTGTTACCTCCATTGCTTCTGGTTGTCCCTCCCTCCTTCTTCTTAGTGCATTCACGAGCAAAATGATCCTTGGATCCGCACGTGAAGAACGCCTTCTTCTTTGGTTGAGTGCAATTTGGGGCGATGTGACCCTCCTGGCCACAATTGTAGCAAACTCGTTTCCCCATCAAGCACGCACCCTTGTGAAATTTCCCGCATGTCGCACATGCTTCAAACTTTTTGTTTTGCTGGTTACCCTGCTGGTTTCCAGCTCCCCCGTTCCCATTCCACTTCCTCTTCAAGCTGTTGTTGTTGCTGTTGTTGTTGTTATCTCCACTGCTGCCACCTCCATTCTTCATTTCATTCTCATTCTTCTTCTTCTTTTGTTCCTGGTTGAATTTGGTCACCGCCTCTCCTCCACCTCAGCGAGTATTGCTTTCTCTATTACTGCTGCAAATGTCTTCAACTGGAACAGGGAAACCCTACTGTACAGCCAGGGCTTCAGTCCCTGTTCAAACCTCTTCGCTTTGCGTTCGTCTGTGCTAACCTGATATGGCGCAAACCTCGCCAACTCGTTAAATTTTGCGGCATACTCGGATACCGTCATCGTCCCTTGCTTCAACTCCAGAAACTGTACTTCCAGCTGACTCTTTGAACTCTCCGGGAAATAGGTCTCGAAGAACAGTTCCTTGAACCTATCCCAGGTCATCACTCCTGGCCCTTCACGAGTTTTATTGGCCTGCCACCAATAACTAGCTCCTGCTTTCAACATGAAAGTTGCGAAAGCAGTCTTCTGCTCATCCCCTACCCTAGCGACATCGAACACCTTCTCTATTTTCATAATCCAGGTTTGTGCTTCGACTGGATTCATGGACCCATGGAATTCAGGTGGTCCAACCGCCTTGAAATCCTTAAACGTTGAGCCTTGGTTTTGAGGTTGATTCTGCAACGCTCCTGTCAATAGTGCCACTAGTTGTTGAACGGGATTCGCATCAACATTGTCGTTAGCTTCTTCGGTGGTTCTCTGTCGTGTTGGTTGACGTCTGGGAGGCATTTTCTGTTAAAGAAAACATCTATTAGACCATTACTCAACTTCTTTAAGTATTTCTAATTAATTTGCCTCTACAAAAGAAATAACCACATAGCACATAACACTTTGAATAAAATAATAACTTTTATTTATTCATAAACTTTTTGAAAATATAACACAATAACATCTCTGCTATCTACATCCTTTCCTGAACTACAAAAGTTTCAGGACAACGCCATTATTATCATATCCCATGGTTACTTAACACTAGGGATTTACACATTATTTAATACATATTACGTGCATTACAGGCACACTTTCTACGATGATCTATTAAGATACTTCTTAGCCCTATCACGTTCTTCCTCCATGACTCGAAACATCGTTCTTCGATCTAACACAAATGATGGCAGCGTCTCGAACTGAATCGGATATCCCATAACTCGATCTTGAGCTCGATTAATTGCGGTGTCGAATACTTTGTCCATTTCTTCCATCTTCATCCTTTTTGCCTGTGAACTCCTTACTGCTCTTCCAGTTCGTTGATAAGCTTCTTCGTATGCATCTTCAGCTCTTGCCCTCTTAGCCGCTTCTTCTCTCAGCCTGCTCTTCAGTTCAGCAACCATCTCGATCAATTGTTCCTTCTCTCCTTCAGTCTGTGTTAGTTTCTCCTCGGCGTTTGTCAGTCGTTCATCACGATCCTGGATCTCGCCGTCTTTTTGTGTAATTGTAGTCTGTTGTTCAGCTACTATCTCCTGCAACTCCTCTACTGTATCTTGTAGTTCCACGTTAAGGTCGTGCACTTCATCATATACACGGCCAGCTATCGAGTTAAGCGGAATCATTTCCTCCTCATCCTCGTCATCCTCATCCTCCTGGGGTAACTCAATGGGATCCTCCTCGTCTGTCTCCACATCATCATCCTCATCCTCAACTACTGTGACCAACGGGGTTGACTCCCGTGGCAATAGTTGTTCCCAAACTACCTGAACATCGCGAGGTTCCTCCTCTATAGGCATTTGAGGTCCCTCATCCCTAGCCTGACTGGATTCTCCGACATTAGTCATCCTGACAACAAAATTTTAAAGTTTTAGTTATTAATCATTCTACTTGACACTCGCGAGCACATAAGTTATAAACACATAAGCACATAAGTGTTTTATTACTTCTTTCTTAAAACTCGATAAGAGTTAACTCCACTATCTTTTCAAAAGGTTACTTCCTAAGGCTTTTTCCCCCACCTAAGGTTCATAACCTAAGGCTTTGATACCAACCTGTGACACCCCCAAATCCTGGTACTTCATTTCCTCAAGATTTGGTGTTCACGTAATCAAAACATTCATTACTAACTACCAAATTGACAAAATTGAATAAATAAAACCTACCCATACAGGATTAAACTTAAATAAAAATCTCCCAGGTTATCTAACCTTTACAAACATTCATTTATGCAGAAATTAAATTAATATAAACTTCTTTACAATCTTTAAACAAAGTCTAAAAATAAACTGTCTAACTATTACAGGTCTTCAGCATTGCTTAATCTTTCCTTTCCCTTTACTGGTGCTAGGTATATCACCAGTTTCAACTTTAGCTGTAAGAAATTTTACAGGCAAGAGTGAGCAAACAAGGCCCACTTGAAATAATAATAAATAAATCAGTTAACTTTACATCATGTACCAACATTAGGTTTAATAGAACTAAACAATAGATTCTATTACTTTCTAAAAACTTTAATCAATTACTGAGGGTCTAATGACCACGAATCATGTCCACAGTTATAAGTAATTTTTCAACTTAAACTTTAACAGTCATAAGACTATAAGGACTTCACGTACTTAGGGGGATCAACCCTTCGTACAATGTATTGTGCACAATCATTTTAACGCTAAGCGTAAACCTCTATTAAAAGAGTTGTTCATCTCAGTATTTAGAATACAAGTCCGCACCAAAGTAAGTTTGGTTTGGATAAGCTTTCAAGGTAATTTGGAGTTCAACGGACATCAACTAAGGATTAGTTGAATACAAGATAATAACACTATGTTATTGAACGATCATACTAAATAAACATTTCATTCTAAGATCATGCTTTAGGAATAATCTAATAGCATAACAATTGAATACTTTATCATACCTTGCTTTGAACAGCATTAAGCTAAGGTTACATTTTAGAATTTAATATCAAGCATGCACAACAAATAATAACTTGAATGATAACTAAAGGTACTTGCATGCTAATATAACTAATTTAGAGTTAAGAAAACTTGTACAATTATAAAAGTAGAGTTAGAGAACTTGCATAAGTATAACATAACAGTGAAAAGTAACCTTGCTGAATAATAAAGTAGCAAAGGTTAGGGAACTTGCCTCGCGTGTAGGTTAAACAATTACTATTCACGTTCACCCCAAGTCCTACACATACCATATGCATTGACAATACACATTAGTTACACTAACATTACCTTTATGAGTTCCTTTATTACTCTTAGTATAGCTACTAACTAAGTTTAAGTTTAAACAACAACACATCTTTCATGAACATTACTTTTTAGCTTTATTACAACTACTTAAATGATCATGCCATTGCACCACGTGTACATTAACAACTTAATACAACATCCTAATACATGTTCAACATGTTATCATTAAGTTATACTAATACCCAAAGGGTTGCACTTGCATTCGTGCATCCCGACGCCCTCCGATTGGCTCTAAATACACAACAGTCCTAAAGATGGCCATTTTGACAACTGTTACAGACCTCAAATTAAAAACCATAAAGAATGAAAGTTGTAGGTCTACTCTTCCTCTTTCCGAATCATCTTTAATTACCTAAATCGGAGTTCGTATGAAAAAGTTATGGTTGTTTTACTACAGGAGGCCAAAACTGCCAAACTAGGCCACTTTTCCGGCGCCGGGGCGCGGAACAGTGGCGCTGGGGCGCGAGCTACGGCGCTGGGGAGCGAGCATCAGCGCTGGGGCGCGAGCATCAGCGCTGGGCACGAGCTACGGGCCCATTTTTGACGCTGGGGCGCGAACCTTGGCGCCAGGGCGCGAGATTTGGCGCTGGGGCGTGAATTTTGACGCTGGGGCGCCGAAACTCACAGAAACCAACCACGAACAACTAAATTTTCTGTCTATAACTTCAATTCCAACACTAATTGACATGAATAACTAATACAAATTACACATAGACTTCACCGAGCATACAAATACTAAATTAACACAACTTAAACCATAATTTTAGAAAATTAAATACTAGAATAACATATTTTAAATCCCAAAAACTCCATTTTTGATATTTTTCATAAAAATCAACACTGTGATTTTGTTATTCAACCAAAACAGAAATTTCAAAGCATCATAATTATGTTTTTACATACTCTATCAATTCTAACAATCAATTTATCCATTTAACAACAATTAAAACCTTAATTTCTATTTTAAAATAGCCATATTCATACATATTGTCATATGAACACTCTGTAATATATTTTCTTCCACAAAACACATATATGCATGAACTAATTTCTCTATAATCATATATAAGTTCATAGAACAACCATATAATCTATAATCATGCCAAACCATATACATAACAACAATTTATCTTTTATAAAATTTTCACATAGACTTTTTTTTTTGGAAGAAGAAAACTAAATTTTTAAAGAAAGAACTAGAGATCCTACCTTGGATTATGAAAGATGATGACACTATCCCTTTTTCTCCAAATCTTTTCTCCAAAACCTGTAAAATTCTCTTAATTCTCTCAATTTTTCTCTTAGTTTTCTTCTTTTCTTCTTCTTCTTCCTCTGAGTTTTTCTTTTTTTCTCTCCTTTCTTTCTCCTCTAATCTTACGTAAAATATTATAACGCATATAAGATATAATTATAATAATTATATAATATAAGTACTGACATAAGTTATGTCAGTTACATAAGTTTTAAAAATCAAAAGCCTTAAGGCTTGTTTGGCTAGCATAATAAAAATAACCCATTAGTCCTTACACCTTGTTTGGTAAACTGAATTAAAACAAATTGATTAATCCTTATACCTTGTTTGACAAAACTAAATTAAACCATTTTTTTATTTATTTTAATAACTCCTTTATAGCAAGGTTATTAGTCACACCTTTATTAAATTAATAAATCAATTAAACATTAATCTATTAAATTACTTTAACACATAAACAATTATAATTCTTTTTACAATTATAATTTCATTTAATCAACTAATATTTCAAACTACAATTTCTCATTTAAATATTATTATTTATTTAAAATCATTATAAGCTCTCTAGCTTATTAAATTAAACTCCATTATTATAAAATCTCATAATAATTAATTTAATTAGCTCCTTAATTATTTACTCAACAAATAATTAATTAAATCACATCAACTCAAATTGCCATATAATTCAATAAATATTTAATATTGCCAATAAATATTTAATATTTAATATTTAATTATTTATTCAACAAATAATTAAATAAACCACATCACTCAAATTGAACAATTATTTATTCAACAATAACATAAGTTATAAATATTTATATAAACCAATAAATATTTATAACTTACATTTAAAAAATATGGAATGTTACATCAACAGTATAATTAACATCTAACTATCCATAATAATGATAACAATAAAATTGAAATAGAAATCCTCCCAATATAGGGTTACAACATCTTAAACGAATAAATCTCAGGCTATCTAACATTAATACATCAAATACGGAAACATCATAAATAGATAAGTCTTAAACATTACATTATAGTATTAATATAAACATTCTAAGATATTAAATAAGTCTTCATCATTTGATTGTTTTTCCCTTTCTCTTAATTGTGGATGGCTCATCAACTCATTCAATCTTAGCTGGAATGTTATTATGCAAGAGTGATCAACAATTGCCCACAAGTTTAACAATAGAATAATAATAATAATAATAACACGTGAATAAACAATGGATACTAAACCAAAAGAAAGCTTGGCTTTTGAATCAAGATTAGAACATGAATCAAAAGTACATCTAAGGGTCACAAGACCATGAACTATGTCCTATGTGATTAAGTATTTCTACTTTAAACCTTTAACAGTCGTAAGACTATATAGACCTTGCTTCTCATACTTAGGGGGATCAGCCCTTAGAACCATGTATGTGCACAACATCTTAACGTTATCACGTAATATAATCCCCCATAACAGGGTTGTTCATTTCAGCTTTGACGTTAGAGTTTGTATCAAAGAAAGTTTGGTTTCGATTAGCTTTAAGGGTAATTTAGAGTTCAATAATCATCAACTAAGGATTAGTTGAATCAATAAGGAATCACTATCTATTCAAGGATTCAATGCAATATCGAAATCAATAATCAAATCAAAGATTAAATCTCAAGTCTATATAATTGACTGAAAATATTGGATCTCAATTATACACAATTAAATGAACTTTGTACAATAGAAGTAATACTTTAAAAGAATTAGAACATTTCATTTGGAATCATAAACTTGAATAATAAAGTTTTGAACAGTTCGAAATAAGAATATGAAGCTTGCTCAATAATAATAAGATTTAAGAACTTGCTCAATGTAAGAATAGGGCTTGGAAACTTGCTTAACATAAGAGTAGGGTTCAGAAACTTGAGTCGTGCGTAGATTACACGTTAACTATTCACGTTCCTCAATTTAATCATACATACCATTTACATTCACAATACTAGTTAATTATAACATAACTAGCATCATAAGTTCATTCTCTTTTGTCTAAACTCTAATTATCATTATACTAATCAAACCACAACATTTGTTTTCACATAATATTAGACTTCACGAATGACGAGCTAACTATGCATTCGACAAATCAATTAAACATGTGAGTACATCATTGACATGTTAAGAATCTGTTTTAACATCACATTGTATGTTTAATACATTTTCATCACACTTCTTACTGATCTTGATCGGTAAGAAGTGTGTTGATTTCGTCAATCGGTCCACGATAACCCATACTACGTCAAAACCTTTCTGAGTTGTTGGAAGACCTACCACAAAATCCATTGCGATATGTTCCCACTTCCATTATGGGATTTCTAATGGTTACAACAACCCACTCGACCTTTGATGTTCTGCTTTAACTTTCTGACATGTCAAACACTTGGCCACACAATCGACAACATCTCTTTTCATAATCGGCCACCATAAATGCAGTTGAAGATCCTGGTACATCTTTGTACTCCCCAGGTGAATCGAATACCTTGAATTATGAGCCTCACTCAAAATTTCCTCCTTTACCTCTGATACTTGCAGAACCCAAATTCTTTTCTCGAATCTCAATATCCCTTCATTGTCGATTTTGAATTTCCCTTCCTCTCCTTCAAATATTCTTTTCTTGATTTTCTCACATTCCTCATCTTAGAGCTGTGCTTCCTTAACCTTATCCACCAAAGTTGGACCAGTTTCAATTTGAAATAGTTTTTTGTTTGATTCCTTAGAATATTGTACCTCTAGCTCCAGTTTCACCATTGCCAAAATTAGCTCCTCCTGAGAGGTTAACATAAATAGTTTCTCTCTACCCTTCCTGCTTAAGGCGTCAGCAACAACATTCGCTTTACCAAAATGGTATAAAATCTCACAGTCGTAATCCTTTATTAACCCCAACCATCTCCTCTGACACATGTTCAAATCCTTCTATGTAAAAATATATTTCAGGCTCTTATATATGGTCTGTATATATCTCACATTTCACCACGTAGAGATAATGCCTCCATATCTTTAAAGTAAACACAACTGTAGCCAATTCCAAATCATGACTAGGATACCCCTTCTCATGATCCTTCAGTTGTCGTGATGCATACGCAATGACCTTATCGTTCTGCATAAGCACACAACCTAGTCCCTTATGCAATGCATCACTATACACCACAAAATTTCTTGTGCTATCCAGAAGAGACAACACAGGTGTCATACTTAACCTTCTCTTTAGCTCTTGAAAACTTTCCTCACACTTTTTCGTCCAAACGAACTTCACCGATTTCCTAGTCAAATTCGTCAGCGGAGTCGCAATTTTGGTAAAATCTTGAATAAATCTTTTGTAATAACCTGCCAGTCCTAGAAAACTCCTTACTTCCAACGGTTTGGCTGATCTCAATTCATCACAGCTTCAATTTTTGATGGATCTACCGAAATCCCGTCCTTGTCAGTCACATGACCAAGAAATTGCACTCTCTCTATCCAGAATTCACATTTTGAAAACTTGTCAAACAACTTCTCTCTTCTCAATGCCTCCAACATCACCTTCAAATGTTTGACATGCTCCTCCTTGGTCTTAGAATATACTAGAATATCGTCGATGAATACCACCACAAATTTATCCAAAAATGGTTTAAACACTCTGTTCATTAGGTCCATAAATGCTGTAGGAGCATTCGTTAGACCAAATGACATCACCAGGAACTCGTAATGACCATAACAAGTTCTGAATGTTATCTTCGGTACATCTTCTTTCCTCACCAGGAACTCGTAATTGTGACCTTGTTTAATTCTCTATAATCATTGCAAAGTCACATCAACCCATCCTTCTTCTTAACAAACAATATCGGTGCTCCCCACAGTGATACGCTCGACTGAATATATTTCTAGTCTAACAGTTCTTGCAATTACACCATCAATTCTTTCATCTCCACCGGAGCCATACGATACGGGGCCTTCGATATTGGGACAGTTACCGGCACTAAGTCGATCACGAATTGTACTTCCCTATTTGGCGGAAGTTCTGGCAAGTCATCTGGGAATACAATTCCAAAGTCCCTAACGATTTGTATCTCCTCTAATTTTGGATTCTCCTTTCGACTATCGACTATCGACTATCGACTATGTAGGCTAAATATCCTACACAACCCTGTCTCAACAACTTCCTGGCCTACATCATCGTCAGACAACTCGTTTGTCTAGGCAACTTGCTGCCATAAAATATAACCTTTGACAGAGTCATAAGGTTTACATACTTCCTTTGACAATCAATTATCGCCCCATAATTGAATAGCCAAACCATTCCCAAAATAACGTCAAATTCCCCAAGTTTAATCGGGATTAGATCTACCCTCATCTCGTGGCCCTTAATGTCCACACTACAGTTCTTGTGTACAATATTAACAGGAATTACTTCCCTATTCGTAATCTCTATGTTTAAAGGATATTCTAATTATTCTTTAGGCAAATTCAAATTCTCAGCAAAATCATAAATTAAAAATGAACAACTAGCACCCGAATCAAATAATATGTAAGCATTAACATTATTGATCGGGATGATGCCTGACACCATATCTCGGGACTGAACAACATCTTGAACGGTCATGTTGAAAGTTCTGGTGGTGGGTCGGTTTGGTGGCGTCGACCCAGTGATAGCCAGAGTGCTACCACCGCTGCATCATTTACTTACACTCGCTCCTGCTCCTCCTGCTCCTTTCTTGGGACAATCCCTGGCCAACTGATCCCTTGACCCACAACTAAAACAAGTCCACCTTTTTAGGGTTAGGGAAATTTCGTGCTATGTGGCCTCCCTTACCACAATTGTAGCAAGCCCTCTTCCCCTTCATGCATATTCCCATGTGATTCTTCCACAAGTGGGACAAGCTTTTACTTTCGTCTTTTGACTCCCTTGGTGATTCCCGATAGACATATTCTCATTCCACTTCTGCTTCTGACTATGGCCACTGCTACTATTGTTGCCACTAGCTCTGTTATTCTCTCATTCATTCTTCTTCTTCTTTTGTTCCTAATTGTATATAGTCTGGGCATCACTTCCAGCTTCTGTAATAATGGCCTTCTCCAACACTCCCACAAAAGTGTTCAATTGGAACATTGACACTTTGTTGGACAACCACGGCTTCAACCCTTGTTCAAACCTCCTAGCTTTCCTCTCATCTGTATTCACCTGATAAGTTGCAAACCTAGCTAACTCATTAAATTTTATAGCATATTCTAGCACCGTCATATTACCCTGCTTCAATTCCAAGAATTGAACCTCCATCTAGTTCTTGGAGCTCGCTGGGAAGTACATCTCAAAGAACATCTCTTTAAACCTATCCCATGTGATCACACCCTATCCTCCTCTAACCTTGTTTTCCTGCCACCAGTAACTAGCCTCTGACTTCAGCATAAACATTGAAAAAGCGGTCTTTTGGTCGTCATTGACCCTAGCAACATCAAACACCTTCTCCACTTCCATAATCCAGATCTGAGCTTCGACTGGATTTATGGATCCCCTAAATTCTGACGGTCGTACCACTGAGGGTCACAAGACCATGAACTATGTCCTAGGTTATTAAGTATTTCTACTTTAAACCTTTAACAGTCATAAGACTATATGAACCTTGCTTCTCGTACTTAGGGGATCAGTCCTTAGTACCATGTATATGCATAATATCTTAACGCTATCGCGTAATATAATCCCCCAGAACAGGGTTGTTTATCTCAGCTTTGATGTTAGAGTCCGCACCAAAGGAAGTTTAGTTTGGATTAGCTTCAAGGGTAATTTAGAGTTCAATAATCATCAACTAAGGATTAGTTGAATCAATAAGAAATCACTATCAATTCAAGGTTTCAATGCAATATCGAAATCAATAATCAAATCAAAGATTGAATCTCAACTCTATATAATTGACTGAAAAGATTGGATCTCAATTATACACAATTAAATGAACTTTGTACAATAGAAGTAATACTTGAAAAGAATTAGAACATTTCATTTGGAATCATAAACTTGATTAATAAAGTTTTGAATCGTTCGAAATAAGAATACGAAGCTTGCTCAATAATAATAAGATTTAAGAACTTGCTCAATGTAAGAATAGGGTTTGGAAACTTGCTTAACATAATAGTAGGTTTCAGAAACTTGAATCGTGCGTAGATTACACGTTAACTATTCATGTTCTTCAATTTAATCCTACATACCATTTACATTCACAATACTAGTTAACTATAGCATAACTCGCATCATAAGTTCATTCTCCTTTGTCTAAACTTTGATAATGATTATACTAATCAAATCATAACACTTGTTTTCAAATAATATTAGACTTCACGAACGACGAGCTAACTATGTGTTCGATAAATCAATTAAACATGTAAGTACATCATTGACATATTAAGAATCTGTTTTAACAACACATTGTATGTTTAATACATTTTCATGTTCATTAGGTTGGGTTTAAATTATATTCTCTAGACTTGAACAATTAAATAAAATTTTATGGGTGCTTCTGGTAACCGGCACTGCAGTGCCCCAGAATGAACTGGGAACCGGTGCTGTAGCGCGGCCCTGGCACTGCAGCTCTGTTGTTAAGCCAATGGCTCGGCGCTTCAGCTCTGACTCGGCGTTGCAGCACGCCAAATACACTTGAGGCCGGCGCTGCAGCGCGCAGACAAGCCTGTTAAGCAGTGTTGTAGCGTTGCCTAGTAGTTTTTGTTTCTACAGGTCGCGAAGAACATAGAACAAGGCCAATTTTGGCAAAAATTTCACACAGATAATTAATACAATTTCACCCAACTGTTCTAAACTTAACATAAGCACTTAATGACCCTTCTAGCATGTTTTTAACACCTTAAGTCACATAAACAATAGGATTTAAAACCAAAATTTTGATGTTCTTATGAAAAACTCCATTTTTAACATTCTTAACAAAATCAACTACTTCAAATTCGTTTTTCAACAAAATCAGTTTGTTTAAGTTTCGTTCTTTACATTTTTACATGTATAAACGTAATCATCCACCAATTTACCGATTAATATGCAATTTAAACATAACTTTTTGTACTTATAAGCCATATTCATATATTTTTCTCTGTAAAACTATAAAACTCCAATATGAACATGATTTCATATATTAATTACTCTAAAACACATATAAAACATATATAATTGAACTATACATGTTAATAAACATCTACAACATCATAGATTTAACAATTAGCCATGAAAATTCAATTATAGAGAGTTAAAAAAAACGGTATTCATGAAAACTTTAAGAACGTAAATTAAAACTTTGAGATTAAGGGATTACCTTGATTTCTCTGTTAAGATTGCTAGAAAGTGAAAGAAAACTCCTTAATTCTTCAATTCCTTCTTCAATTCACATAAAATCTCTCAAACCTATCTCTCTTTTCTCTCTTTTCTTTCTCTAAGTTCTGCTCTCCAGGCTTGCAAATAAGAACTGAATAAAAGACGTATAAATTAACCAGTGAAGCGCAACGGGGCCTTAACTGCTCCCATGTTCGTTAGGCCATGTTTGGCTTGAACATAAAATGATCATATCTCATTATTTTAATTAATTTGTTTATTATATAGTTTATTTGTCATACTTTAATTAATCAAATAATACACTACAAGAAAAATGGCAAATTTCGACGGACTATTCCGTCGGTCATAAGTATATTCCGTCGATAATAACTTATTTTCGACGAAATATTATGTCGAAAATTCGGACGAATATTGTCCTCAATCTTCTTTTCGTCGAGAATTCGGTCGGAAATATATATTTATGAGGGATTTATTTCCGACGAACTATCTGTTAGAAATAACATATACTCGACAGAATTTATCTCGTCGAAAAAAATCTTCGGATATAGCTTGCCACGTGGACGAGCATGAAAAGTGGGATTTTTTTAATTCCGAGGGAATGTGCATTGGAATTAACTTCAAATCCGTCGGAACTAACAGTTATAAAATAAATTATTTCTATAAATAGCATTTTATAAAATAAATTAAGTATATTATTTTCGACGGAAATTCCGTCGATTTTAGTTTATTCCGTCAGAATTATCAATTTTTTTAAAAACCATTTCTTTTGCTTTTGCATTTTCCAGGTTTTAAATCAGTTTTTTGTACCTGAAACCTGTTTATCACAACAATATATACAATAATATTCAACCCATATTACAACTACTTCCAACAACCAACAACAACATATATATCATAATCAACCCATAATACAACATTGTACAACTAAACTAAACTTATAAAGTACAAATGGCGTATATATACTTCAAAACTAAACTGCAAAATAAAACTACAAAAATATAGAACAATAATCATGTACGGATAACAATGGTCTACAAAACATCTAAACAGATATATAATAGACACTATATATATATATATATATATATATACATCAACCTAAACTAGTACTACCACCAGTAGGATCAGAGTCATCTGGCGGGGGTCGACGATGCTGCTAGGGTGTCCGAAAATCCTGCTCGCCATCACCATCGATAGTAGCGTCACCATGTTGATACAAACAAAATTAAAACGCATTAGTCCGTATGAGAGAATCAAAATAGACAGTATAAGAAGTATTTTTTAAAAAAAATATTTGCTCTGTTTTGGCAACCTCCAAGGTTTTAACCCACATTTTTATACATGTAAACTTGTTTATACCTATAAACAATACATTCAACATAATAATAACCTTGTTCACATGCATGCATACAATCCCAGTCACATGCATACATGCAATTCCAACATATGTAACTTTTGTTCACATGCATACAAGTCCAACAAAAACATTTTTATACCCTATATTAACTACAATATGTCCTATTCTCCATAAGATATATACAAAAATACTCTTGAACTACGTACAATTCTCAATAATATATACAAAAATGAATTATATACAATCTAAATATATATAGCATCAAACTACTTTTAGCAGTCATATTTATAGACCTCCGACAAAGAGAAGCTCTTCCTGAATAAAAGATACAATAGAAGAATCATCAGTAACTAAACATAAAGCTAAATTCATGAAAAAATTACCTTGGCATCATCATCTTGTTGTTTTGTTAACGTTTCTCTCGCCACTAAATAAGCTAATGTTCGACAAGTGTAAGAAGTGGATTACGATCTTGATAGTCGGTCATCGTCGATAAAGTTTGTCCCCATTAATCCTTGAGAAGTGTAACCTAGTTGTGGCCCACCTCTCCATGAAATCAGGAAACATCCTCGATTTTATAGTCCTAGGCCTTTCAGTTGTTACTCCTATTTTTTGCAAAATCAGCTGTCATAGAGTGAAGGGTTGTCAACTGAGACTTTTTTTACTCATAGTCTTATCTGACTCAAGGTTTGCACATTTACTAAATGTGCAGTAGAGATTATACCCAAGGTATCATTGATCAGATGACTTATCAACAAAGAACTACAATCTCTACTGCATATACTGTACTTCCTCTTGAATTCCCAGAACAAAATGGTTAATTCCCGAACAAAGTGGCTCACTGTTTAACCACTTTGTTCAGGAATTCAAGAGGAAGTACAGTTGAATTAATTGAACCACTTATCTGATCAATGATACGTTAGGTACAATCTTTATTGCACATTTATTACATGTGCAGACCTTGAGTCAGATAAGACTATGAGTAAAAAATATCTCAGTTGACAACCCTTCACTCTATGGTAGTTGATTTTGCAAAAACAGGAGTATCATTGAAAGGCCTAGGGCTTTAAAACTGAGGAAATTTCTCGATTTCACGGAGAAATGGGACAAACCAACTTTTCAACTTCTCAAGGAGTATTGGGGGAAAACTTTATCATGATAGTCTTGAATTAATCTATAATGAGTGAAAAGTCGCAATTTGTTTGTTCATAAAATATAATATCATCAAGATGTTTATATAAAATACGTACTGAAAGATATATGTTCGCCTATTTAAGAATATATAAGTATGTAGCATTCTTCAGAAGCCGAGTTGAAAGTTTAAATGTTTTTTAATTCTCCTTTCTCTCCTCCCTCCTTCATTTTTGATGTTGTGTGGTTTTTGGTCTCTAGATTTTCAATTATTTAGCATTGGTACTTTGCTTTTCATAAAGTTATTTTGTTTGTATTGTTTAATGTACATTGTCAACATATAAACCAAGTGAATCAACACGAAGTGCACTCATGTTATATATCTTTTTTTAGAACCTCGTCCTTTTGGATTTCCCTTTCTGATATGATCTCGCTTTATACTACCTATTAAGATTAATTTGTTATGTAGGTCTTGAATTCTAGTTCGGCATTTGATATATTTCGCGACGACTTGAAGGAAAAGAAAGATAAGGTTTAGTGGCGATATATGAGTAATGACTACTAGTAAAAGTGTCATTCCTATTCCATTATGTTGATTTGTCATCGCGTAACCACTAGACCGAACATATATAGATGCTCTTAATTTAGAAGTGAATATTTCTCGCCCATGAGTAATGACTACTAGAAGAAGAGTGAAGGACTTACTTATATGCAGGGTTCGACATAGCAGTTGCAGCTAATAGTAGAGCATGATGGTTTCTCAACAGAAAAAAAAAATATGGGTCGTAGTTCCTGTTTGTGTCCTATACTCGAGTAATAAAGTTAGTTGAATTACTGCGGACATTCCTCACTGTTCCATCATAACAGATGACAACATCCCGAAGGAGTGCCATTAAGTTGTTGAACAAAGTTCCAGGTTAAGCAACCCTCTAGATGAAAGAATGATCACTTCTCTGCTAGGAATGAATCATCTCCTCATATGGGTCTAATTCATGACATAGACAGCTTCTCACCACTCTGAATTCCTTAGATGGGTAGTTCTCATAGAAAAAGAGGTGAGACGTTCTGTGAGAACTACCCATATGAGGAATTCAGAGTGGTGAGAAGTTGTCTATGTCATGGATTGGACCCATATGGGGAGATGATTCAAATCTAGCAGATAAGTGATCGTTCGTTCATCTAGAGGGTTGCTTAACCTGGAACTTTGTTCAACAACTTAATAGCACTCCTTTGGGATGTTGTCATCTGTTATGATGGAATAGTGAGGAATGTCTGCAGTAATTCAATTAACTTTATTACTCGAGTATATGACACAAACAAGAACAACGACCCATATTGTTTTTGCTGCTGAGGAACCATCATGCTCTACTATTAGCTGCAACTGTTATGTCGAACCCTGCATACAAAGAAGTCCTTCACTCTTCTACTTAATTAGTGAATTTTATGAGAAATATTGAAGATTGAAGAGAGTATTATTGAGTTTATTAAAGATTGTGGCAAACTAAGCAAGTGCTACTTAGTTTACTAAAATTTCTAATAAGTGTACTACATATTTAGTTTACTTTTGAAGTAGATCACTAAGTAAATACTACTTAGTTTAGTAAAGGTCATATGTATTTACATGTGTCAAACATATTCAAATATAATTTAGTAATGGAACACTAAGCAAAATATAACTTAGTATTTGTTTTATTTTTATTCATTTAATTTTGTTTTCTTTTTATTATTGAGTTTAATTTATTTTATATTATTTTTAGGCCACGTGTGAAAATTTTATTTTATTTATTTATTTATTTATTTTTAATTTTTTTAATAAAATTAATTTAATAAATTTATTTTATTTTACTTTGTTAATATTATTTTATTTCTTTTGTATTATATTTTCTTTTGGTAAATTTAATTTCATCTATTTATTAAATTTTATTTATTTCATTTATTAAATTTTATTTTATTTTATTCTAAATTCTAAATTATTGTATTATTATATTAAATATAAAATTAATAATTTATTTTTTTAATTAAATTGATTAAATTATTTAATATTTGAAGTATAAATTATTTGATTTGATTTTATTTTATTTTATTAGTTGATTTAATTTCATTTTATTTTAAATTATATATTTAAATTACATTAAATTTTTAATTAAGTTATTTATTTTAAATTAATTTTTAATTTCATTTCATTTTAATTTCATTTTATTTTTATTCTGTATTATATAATATTATACTATTGTATTAAATATAATTTGTTTTATTTATTATATTAACTTAATTAAGTTACTTAATTTAATTGTATTTCTTTATTTATTATATATTACTCCCTCCGTCCCAAATTATCTCCCGTTTTAGCAAAAAAAAATTGTCCCACAATATCTGCTTTTTCAAGATTTCAATACATTTTTTCCCTTTGTTTTCCAAGTTTGCCCCTTTACCTAATTGTTGATAGTCATTACTCTCATTCATGCCTCTTCTCTTTATTAAGCATCGTTTTCATATTTTCACCAATAAGGATTCACGCGCGAAAAACAAAAAAATCAGCACATAAGGGTATGTTAGTATTTTTATCACATATATTGGTATCTGTGTGGAACTCTAGAACAACAGATAATTTGGGACGGATGGAGTATTTTAGTAAATTTTTATTTTGATTTAGTTTATTAGTCTGAAACTAATTAAGTAAATGCTACTTAATTACTGAATTTTAGTATTAGAAAATTAGGTAACATATATATAAATATATATAAATAGTTTATAGGGCCCACAAATTTTGCATCTCCAAATTTTTGACAAATTTTCGTGGGAAATTCAGTCGAAAATATCAAGCAAAATATAGAATTGGAATTGCATAACAAAAAGTAAATTCAAACAATACATAGGATGATATACACTTACAGAAGCTGTAATATTACACAAAATAAACCCAAAAGTACTTAATATCAATTTGCAACAAAACCCTTCCCAATTTCAGCAACAAAACCCAATTTCAGTAACAAAACAACAACTCCAAAATCCAATTTACAGTACAAAACCCTTCATAATTTCAACAACAAAACAACAACTCCAAAATCACTTTCCTAATTTAAGTATACACCCAATTTTAACAATTATATCAATAACTCACAAATTTATCCAAACTTCAGCAATTATATCGATAGCTCACAAATTCATCAAAATTTTAGCAATTATATCAAATGTATATATGAACCCTAAAAAAATTGGGAAGCACTTACTTTAAACGAGGAGGAGAATCTGGGCAGTGGTATGTGGCTGCAGGCTCTAGGCCTTCGTTGGGGGTGGGGGTGGCTGTAGAGGGGGGTGGGGGGAAATCGGGGAAATGGAGGGGTGGGCCTGTGGAAGGGGTGGGGTGACCAGGGGTGAGGGGAAACTAGGGGAAAAGGAGGGGGTGGGTGTAAGACCCCAACTTCTTATTAATAAAATTGAATTTCCTCTAATTATTATTTTGAATAATAAAGTATTAATTTGATATAATGCTTTGGTCATGGGTGAAATGTGCAAATTTTACAAAATAAGCAAGTGGTTATAAAATATTCAGTGTTGTCGGAGAATATTCGTTTGGTCATAGAATATTCTTACTGTCGGAGAATATTCATACGATGGCGCAACCATTTGTGGGCCCCATAACAGAAAACTGTAGGATGAAAAAAATGACAAGTATGAGTTTTTTATAAATAACGGTGTAGTTGTTACCGTTAACACTGCTGGAATACCCGGCGGTTAAAGTACAGTAATACGCGTGGTTGCACAGTAGTACATTGTATTGCACAGCATTTTTAGATTATTGATTCTTACGTAAGAAGGCACTACTCAATAATTGCTACAGTAATTACTGTTCAATATTTTATTTTATTGATTCAATAATTGCTACATTGATATTTTATATTATTATTAATTCAATAATTGTCACATCACAGTATTTCCCATTATCAGATCAATAATTCATATTATTTGAATAATATTATTAGATAGCATTGCTGACAATGTCTAAGAAAGTTCTATCTAGGAAAGGGGCTTGGTCACCTAATTGCGCGCCAGTAAGGAGAAATCCTTATCGAAAAACCCCATCTTTCCTGGGAACGACCTAGTTGCCAATATTGTGATTCTGTAATATTATTTGTGAATAA
The DNA here is from genome assembly GCA_016801055.1 of Panax notoginseng. Lineage (NCBI taxonomy): Eukaryota > Viridiplantae > Streptophyta > Magnoliopsida > Apiales > Araliaceae > Panax > Panax notoginseng. The sequence goes on along the minus strand of CM029013.1, from coordinate 235,225,718 downwards.
TTAATTATTAATTTATATGATAAGAAAATATTTATTTTTATGTGGATATAAATGAAGGAATTAATGTTGAGGTATTTTATCAGTATTTTGTTGGAATGAAGGTATTAAAAGTCATCCGTATGTGATTTTCGGTCATTTTTTGTTTGAAATTTGGAAAAATTTTCTTCTACAAAGTTGTAGATAATTAAATTTTCTATGGAATAGACATAAAATTCGTATTTTTCTGATAAAAGGGCGATTTATTATGAATTAATAAAGTTTAAAAAATAAATATTTTTATTAAAAACATGGGTGGGCCCTACTTTTGGTTGTTGTGGAATTTACTGAAATTGGTGGGCCCCACTTGTGGTGTACTGAGAAATTTCAAAGTTTGGTGAAGTGGTGTGCGTAAGAATTTTATATAAAATATTATTTTATTAAATTTTAGTCTGCTTTGGCGTTCTAGCATTTTCCTATAAATAGGGTGCTTAGTTAGAATTGAAAATCACACCAGAATCAGAAGTTTTCTCTCTCTATAATATCGAGCGTATTTTTGTTAGTATTTAGATACTTTGAGAGTTGTTATTTAGTGCAAGTTTCCTTCAGCACTATATCCGATATTCCAGTCAGAATTACTGCTCTTTTGAGGTAAGGAATCTTATTTTCTTCATAAATGATATTATTTCGTTCAATATCATTATGCCGAAATATTGATATGAATTTTATTATGAAATTTTTACCTTTTCATATCGAGATTACCATTCACGTATACGACACTATTCACGAATACGGTATTATTTACGAGTTCTATTAACGAAGTATGATTTTTCTTATGAAATTATTACCTTTTGTGTCGGGATTACTATTCACGTATACGACACTATTCACGTATACGGCACTATTCACGAATACGGTACTATTCACAAAAAGATTTAAATTTTATTTTCTTCGTCCAAGTTGTCTATTATGGTTACTATCGTTGATTGTATCCATGTTTTGATCTTCATTATTGAATTTTGCTCCACAATTAATTATTGTGTAATATTTTTGAACTTGGATAAACCGAAGTACGAATCCCTAATCTTTGTCTTTTTATCTCGCTAGATTCATTTTTTAAAGATATTTTTCATCATCCTTAGTCCTAAATAATGATATAACTAAATATCTTTGGCATGTAGTGTAAAGATGAATGATTAACTGATGAATATCTTTGGCCCGTAGTGCAAAGATGAACATGTGTTGAGATGAACATGACCAACTGGTGATACAAATGAATATCTTTGGCCCATAGTGCAAAGATGAATATTTGGTTCAAGATGTATATTGATTGATGTTACAGGGATAAAATATTGATAATGGACTTTTAAATTATAGAAGATAGCAGACTTCATTCTCTACTTAACTCTTCTAATGAATTGTTATTTCCGCTGTGAATATTGATCAAAAACTTGTTGTCCATTATATTTTATCTGATGTATTGAAGGCTAACGATAATTTGTTCTACATTATCTTAGTCATAATATTCTTTACTGGGTTAGTTGAGCTCACTCTTTTCCTTTTTGTTCTATTTTTTTTCTCAGGAGGCGAGATTATAACGGGAACTAGTCGGGGTGTAGAGTGATGGGTCCAGACAGTTATTTTAGCAGTTATCACTATTTTGTAAAATAGTGTATCAATAATTATAATGAGGACTCCTTTTGAGTTTGAATACTGTCTATTAGACAATATTCATGTAAAAACTCTCAGCTACGTTTTGTCATATTGTATAAAAGAAGTTTATATTTGATTTCTGTACCATATATTTGGCGACTCAGAATGGGTGATGTATACCTATTTTAGGGGCGTCACAGTGGGGGTGACTGTGGAGGGGATTGGGGGGACAAGGGGTGGAGGGAAACCGGGGGAAAGGGAGAGGGTGGGGCCGGATGGAGGGAACTGCTAGCAGGGGAGGGGGTGGGGGAACCGATGACAGGGGGAGGGGTGGGGGGTACCGGTGACCGGATGGGTGGGGGGATGAGAGAGGGAAGGAGAGTGAGAGGGAAACTGAGTGTGTGAAATGATCAAAGGATCAGCTGCAGAAAGGGAATAGATTTTATTCGTTAATTCTGACGGAATTTCCGTCGAGAATACGCCCCTCGAAAAAAACTTAAACTCGACGAAACTTCCCTCGGAATTAACTTTAGTTCATTGAAATTAGTTTTCGCGCTGGCGGCGCGCCACTTGTAGAGTTATAATTTCGACAGAATTCAGTCAGAATTATGCTATTTTCGAGGGACTTATATTCGACGCATTATTCCCTCAGAATTAAGCTTATTTCGACTGAATGTTGTCCGTTGAAGATACGTTTGTCGGAAATAGTCGTTTTCTTTGAAGTGAATATTATTTAAACTTGATTAAATAAAAAGCAAAATTACTAATTAAATCACATCCTCGTATAATAAAAATTATCCTTTATTAATTATGATAATCAATAAATTTATTTAATAACTCATTTAATTTAATTATCTCCATTAAATTCTTACTTTGATCTATAAAATTATTCTACATTAATTTAATTAATGTAACATATTTAATTAAATTAATCCAGCAGAATTCCATCAAATATTTTTATAACTCAATAAATAAATCAACAAAATATTTATTAAATTCATTAAATATTTTAAAAAAAATTAATTACAAAATCTCGTTCGTCACATAAATAACTGTCATTAATATTAAAATATTAATATATTTCATTTCAAAATATTAAAAGTTATATATTATAAATTAAAACATTTTTGAAACCTTTAAATCATTTTTAAATAATTTTTAAAACATTAAAATCAGTTTTACATAATTTATTTAATACAATTATTAAATAAATTTATTATAATGAATATTAAATTATTAATTAAATCCATACCAAAATATTAAAAGTTATTCAATATAACTTAAAATATTTTCTAACACTTTAATATCATTTCAAATGATTTTTAAACTATTAAAACCATTTTTAACTAATTTATTTAATACAATTATTAAATAAAATTAATATTATTAATGTTTAAATAATTTAAAATATTAATGAAAAATATCTCAAATTATTAAAAGTTAATTTTTATAAGTTAAAATAATTTTTAAAACTTATTTATGAATTTTTCATAATTATTTTCCATTTTTTCTAATTATTTTAATTAAATAAATTAATTTTCAACTAAACTATCGCTAAAGGGCTATCGCAACGAAAACTATCGCTATAGGTGTTCTTGAGCCTTGAAGAAGAATTAAAGTCATTGTCTAGATGCCTACTTTGACCACTTCTAATTCTTTATTCATAATGTTTCTGGGCATGAGGGTGTATTAGTTATGTAGTATTGATGTAATACTGCATGTCCTAACCAATTTCATGGTCAAACTACATCATATCTTGAAGATATAAGCCATCAAAAGTGATGTCAAAGCTATTCTTGAGTTTCTGGGTTACCCCAAAAACTCAGAAGTGACGAGGGTCCATTTTGGAGCTTTAATATCTTGTATTCTGGGCTTTGTTAAAGTGTTAAAGTGTCACACTTGTGTAGTATATATGTCAAGGTACAAAATTAATACACTTAGGTAGCATAACAACAACACAACTACAAGATCTAGGCCAGTCAAAATGATGCCAGAACTGTTTCTGGGAATTTTCTGGAGATTCTAGAAACCAGTTTATGTGCTTGGTCAACCCAGTTTGACCATCAATAACTTTGATCCTGTTGATGATTTAGATGTTCTAGTTTCATGGTTCTATAGTCCATATGTCAGAGTATATCAATGATACACTTAGACAAGCTAACAACATGTCAGATGCAAGATCTTAGCCCCTAAACTTGCTGTCAGACCTATATCTAGGCAGTTTCTGGGTTTTCCAAATTCCATTTTCTGTGATTGGTCAACCGTGCTTGACCATTAATAGCTTGATATCTAGACATGGTATGGACTTGATTCCACTTCAAATCTACTATCCTTATAGCATACTATATCAATGATACACTTAGCCATTCTAACATCTAACCGATTAAGATCTATGGCCTCTAACATTTAACTGTAAGGCCATATTTCTAGGGTTCTTGACAGTTTCTAAAATTCCTGTTTTCATGCACTTAGATATTATGAATCCATGATGTATCATCATAGATCACTAAATAACATCACATAACACATATATAAACAACAAATCACATAATCTACTGAAATCTTAAGGATCTAGCATGAATTAGGGTTTATACCTTTCTTGATCCAATATTTGATTCCTGCCCTTATGATCTGATCTTGGGTAGCTAAGAGGTGTTCTTGGCTTAACTTATCACTTATTTTCACTCCCAATTTTTGTGGGTTATAGAGAGAGAGTCTTGGCTAAGTTAGAAAATAAATTGAAGATATTTTCTTATTTTAACTTTTTAATCTTTGATTTCTATGGACAAGAATGATGTTAGGTGTCCATATTAGTTGATTGGTGTTAATTTGAACACATGGGAGATCTTGGATTGATGAGTCACAAGATTTAATTCTATCTTTTACTTAAAAGTTAAGTAAAAGGGCATTTTGATAATTTCGCACCTACTAAGGGTATTTTGGTCATTTCCCCAATAATTCGAAGGGTAATTTGGTCATTTCACATACATCACATAACTTTTAACCCTTAGAATTTTATACTTAGCATTTGAGTTTCCAAATTAGGGTTTAGAACTTCTCAGTTGGGGTTTAGGGTTTACAAAACTAGAATTAAGGTTTTTAACTGAGCGTTAGGGTTTCCTAACTAAATATTAAGGTTCTTAATATAACATTAGGGTTTATCAATGTTATAATTTATCTACTCAACACTTAACCCTTAACCACATACTGTACATACACATAATCACTTTCAGTTTATTAATCATACAAATCCTTCACAAAATTCTTATTCAATATTCTATTTCCCAGTTTAAGTCTTATTATTTAACATTTATTTAATCATTTAAGATTTTATTAATCTAATAAATTTTCAAGTTGTCACATTCACCCCTTCTTCTAAGAATTTCGTCCTCAAAATTACAATCTACTGCACTATACTACTGCCAATCACCAAAACTAGGTTTTCATAATAACCTTTATCTAATCATATCAGATTATACCCATAGGTAATGAGTTCATGCTATTTCATAATCATTATCACATCCAACCATGACATTACTCTAAAGAGTTAAAAAATTTCATATCATGTTGCGGGGTCATATAGACCATGAACTTTTATTTTTAATTTTTTGAAAAGGTTTGCACATAAATTCATCTACAAACCATCATGACTTATGGGTAAAGAGGGTGATCATCCTGTTATGCCCTGTATTGATCAATACTACATGCTGGAACAGTATTTACGTTCATCATAACCGCCTTTGGCGCATAAAATTTTCCCATTTTCTGGATGTTTACCTCAGTCTTATCATAGGATTCCGCGCCAAAACAATTTGGTTCGGGATAAATTCTCAAAGAATACTTTGAATTTTCATAAAAATTTGTCTAGCTGAATCAAATAGCTTAGACTCGTACCAATAATTTAAATTTCAATCGAAACATGTATGTCCAAATCCAGTTGGCAATAATTTACCTTTAAAATTCTAAAAATCATTTTATGACGTCATGATACCGCACTGTATTTACAGTTCGTTTGAGGATTTCGTCATTGTGTGACTTTGTCATATTACATCATTCTATAATGGGATGACGATCTTTAGATCACATCTAACACTAAGTAATTTTGCATTTATAACTCCATCATTTTTATCATCTTTTCACCAGGTTACATGATGTATTGATGATATATAAAATACATTTTGATATTTCAAATCATATTCGTCTAGCCGAAATAATTAGCATAGACTTTTCTTTTAAATGGTTCAAAACCATTGAAAATTAGTTTTAGTGTTACCATGTCATAACAGATAACGAGATATTAGTGGCTCACAATCCACATACACACCTTTGTCACCGTATGTTACTAATAACAAAATTTATTTTTATTTTTAAAGGCACATCAGTGCGAATTTAGCTTGATGTCAAAAAATTCGAAGTCTAGCATAGCTAGAAGATTTGGAATACCTATGCTTCCACCATTAACTTCACTTTCTATAATGATCCATTTCTTAATAATTCTATCTATTTTTATCATCCTTAATTCTCCATTCATAACTTTCCTATACCCCGGTATAGTTCATCAAACTTACCACACATTCTGTGTTCAGAAACTTTCCACAATAATATGTGTTTAGGAACTTATATTAGCAATACGTAGTTCAAGAACCAATTAAGAACTGTACATACACTTAGGGGGTTCAAAAATATACCATACGATTATGAGTCACAAAATTACCATAAGTATGAGTTTTAAGAACTCGCACCTAACATTATATTCTCTACCAATCTGTTATACACATGAGAAAAGAATCACCTTCTCAATATGTATATAACAAATAGCGCAACATAAGCATTTCAATGATTATCAAGGTGATAGACTAAGTGGTCGTCAAACCAAGCACAAAACCCATTCCCATATAGAAGCATGTACATCTCAGCTATCACATGAGTCCTCAATTAAAATCCCACATACGTCTAGCTTTCCCTTACTCAATACGAATTTTATTTAATCAGTATCTCATCATCCACAACTCTTTTCTGAGTTTGCATGGTACTATTTCATAGTACAACTTACGTACAACAATTTTGATATAAGATTTTCAATCATTTGATTGATCCTCTTTACTGCTATAACCTTATCAGATCACGTTGTGATCTCTTATTATAATCGTATTATATTACGATTCTTTTCTATGTTATGGTCGTTTTATTTTAATATCTCCTTTCCCTTTATACTTTTAGTCTTTTAGACTCTATATATTCATTATTACTGTTCATCTTTATTATCAGAGTTAAGTAACTCTGGATCTTTATAACTTGTCAAGATTCTTCTTTGAATCTTATTTCCTTAATAATACTTTTTCCCAAATTCATCGCCTAAATATTAAACTCTATTTGAGTTTATTCCTTATCATTTTCCATGCGGTTATAGCCTAAGGTAACCCTACCTAAGGTTTATAACTTACAATTTTGATACCAACTGAAGCGTCCCCAAATCTGGGTATCTTTTACCTAGAACATGGTACATCATTTCTATAACTATTTAGAAAGATATAAACATAAATTGTTTATACAATAAACCTTTACATATAATCACCAATGTAAGACCCCAATTTTTTTTTAAATAAAATAGAATTTCCTTTAATTATTATTTTGAATAATAAGGTGTTAATTTGATATAATACTTTGGTTATGGGTGAAATGTGCAAATTTTATAAAATAAGCAAGTGGTTATAAAATATTCAGTGTTGTCGGAGAATATTCGTTTGGTCGTGAAATATTCTTGTTGTCAGGGAATATTCGTACGATGGCGCAGCCATTTGTCGACCCTATAACGAAAAACTGTCGGATGATGAAAATGACAAGTATGAGTTTTTTTTATAAATAACGGCGTAGTTGTTATCGTTAACACTGTTGGAATACCCGGTGGTTAAAGTACTGTAATACGCGTGGTTACACAGTAGCACACGATATTGCACAATATTTTTGGATTATTAATTCTTACGTAAAAAGGCACTACTCAATAATTGCTACAGTAATTTTTGTTCAATATTTTATTTTATTGATTCAATAATTGTTACGTTGATATTTTATATTATTGTTATTTCAATAATTGTCACTGCACAGTATTTTCTATTATCAGATCAATAATTTATATTATTTCAATAATATTATTAGATAGCATTGTTGGCAATGTCTAAGGAAGTTCTGTCTAGGAAAGGAGTTTGGTCACCTAATAGCGCGCTAGTAAGGAGAAATCCTTATCAGAAAGCCCCCTCTTTCCTAGGAACGACCTAGTTGCCATTATTGTGATTCTGTAATATTATTTATGACTAATTAATTATTAATTTATATGATAAGAAAATATTTATTTTTATGTGGATATAAATAAAAGAATTAATGTTGAGGTGTTTTATCAGAATTTTGTCGGAATGAATGTATTAAAAATCATACGTATGTGTTTTTCGGTCATTTTATGTTTGGAATTTGGAAAAAATTTCTTCTACAAAGTTGTAGAGAATTAAATTTCCTATGGAATGAACATTAATTCCTATTTTTCTGATAAAGGGGCTTTTTATTATGAATTATTGAAGTTTCAAAAATAAATATTTTTATTAAAAACATGGGTGGGTCCCACATTTGGTTGTTATGGAAAATTTTGAATTTAGTGGGCCCCACTTGTGGTGTACTGAAATTGGTTTCAAAAGTGGCGTGCTTGAAAATTTTAATAAATATTATTTTATTAATTTTGTCTCCTTTGACGTTCTGGCATTTTCCTATAAATAGGGTGCATAGTTAGAATTGAAAATCACATCAGAATCAGAAGTTTTCTCTCTTTATAATATAGAGTGTATTTTTTTGAGTATTTAGATATTTCGAGAGTTTCTATTTAGTGCAAGTTTCCTTCAGCACTATATCCGATATTCCAGTCAGAAATACTGTTCTTTTGAAGTAAGGGATGATAAGGGATGTTATTTTTTTCGTAAATGATATTATTTCTTTCAATATCATTATGCCAAAATATTGGTATGAATTTTATTATGAAATTTTTACCTTTTTATGTCGAGGTTACTATTCACGTATACAGCACTATTCACGAATACGGTACTATTCACGAATACTATTCACGAAGTATGCTTTTCTTATAAAATTTTTATCTTTTTGTGTCGGGGTTACTATTCACGTATATGACACTATTCACGTATACGACACTATTCACGAATACGGCACTATTAACAAAAAAATGAAATTTTCTCTTCCTTGTCCAAGATCTCTATTATGATTACTATCTTTGATTGTATCCATGTTTTGATCTTCATTCTTGAATTTTACTCCACTATGGTTTATTATAGAGTATTTTTGAACTTGGATTATCTAAAGTACGAATCCCTAATCTTTGTCCTTTTATTCTCACTGGATTCGTTTTCTTTAAGATATTTTTCATCATCCTCAGTCTTAGATGGTGATACTTGATGAATATCTTTGGCCTGTAGTACAAAGATGAATAATTACCTAATGAATATTTTTGGCCCATAGTGCAAAGATGGACAGGTGTTGAGATGAACATGATCAACTGGTGATACAAATGAATATCTTTGGTCCGTAGTGTAAAGATGAATATTTTGTTCAAGATGTATATTGATTGATGTTACAGGGATAAAATATTGATGATGAACTTTTAAATCATAGAAGATAGTAGACTTCATTCTCTACTTAACTCTTCTAATGAATTGTTATTTTCGTTGCGAATATTGATTTAAAACTTGTTGTCCATTATATTTTATCTGATTTGTTAAAGGCTAACGATAATTTGTTGTTCATTATCTTAGTCATAATATTCTTTACTAGGCTAGTTGAGCTCACCCTTTTCCTTTTTGTTCCATGTTTCTTCTCAGAAGGCGAGGATATAGCAGGAACTAGTCGGGGTGTGGAGTGATGGTTCTAGACAGTTATTTTAACAGTCCTCACTACTTTTGTAAAATAGTGTATCAATAATTATATTGAGAATTTATTTGAGTGTGGATTTTGTCTAGAAGACGATATTTGTATTTAAACTCACAGTATATATATGTTGTCGTATTTTGTACGACAATTGTATTAATAAAGTTGTAGTTATTTTCTGTACCATGTATTTGGCGACCCAAGATGGGTGATGTATACCTTTTTTGGGGGCGTCACACCCAAGGTCTGTAACCTTAATTTAATACATACATTATGTAAGACCCCAACTTATTTATAAATAAAATTGAATTTCCTCAAATTATTATTTTGAATAATAAGGTGTTAATTTGATATAATGATTTGGTTATGGGTGAAATGTACAAATTTTGCAGAATAAACAACTAGTTATAAAATATTCATTGTTGTCGGGGAATATTCATTTGGTTATGGAATATTCTTGTTGTCGAAGAATATTCGTACGGTGGCGCAGTCATTTGTGGGCCCCATAAACGAAAAACGGTTGGATGAAGAAAACGACAAGTTTGAATTTTTAGAAATAACGGTGTAGTTGTTACCGTTAATACTGTTGGAATACCCGGTGCTTAAAATATAGTAATACGCGTGATTACACAGTAGCACGCGGTATTGCACAGTATTGTTAAATTATTGATCCTTACATAAGAAGGCACTACTCAATAATTGTTATAGTAATTACTATTCAATATTTTATTTCATTGGTTCAATAATTGCTTCGTTGATATTTTAAATTATTGTTGTTTCAATAATTGTCACTGCACAGTAGCTCCATTATCAGATCAATAATTCATATTATTTGAATAATATTTTTAGATAGCATTATTTGTAATGTCTAAGGAAGTTCTGTCTAAAGAGAGGTTTGGTCACCTAATTGCGTGCCAGAAAGGAGAAATCCTTATCGAAAATCCCTCTTTCCTGGGAACGACCTGGTTGTCATAATTGTGATTTTGTAATATTATTTATGAATAATTAATTATTGATTTATATGATAAGAAAATATTTATTTTTATGTGGATTTATATGAATGAATTAATACTGAGGTGTTTTATCAGTACTTTGTCAGTATGGAGGTATTAAAAATTGTCCGTATGTGGATTTCGGGTATTTTCTGTTTGAAATTTAGAAAAACTTTCTTCTACAAAGTTGTAGAGAATTAAATTTCCTATGAAATAGACATGAGATTTGAATTTTTCTGATAAAATGGCTAGTTATTATGAATTATTGAAGTTAGAAATTATTTAAAACATTTTGAAAATTTTTAGAATGGGTGGGCCCTACTTTTAGTTGGTGAGAAATGTGCTGAAATTTTATTTCAAAAGTGGTGGGCGTGAATAGTAGTAGGTAAAGCTATCAGGTAGCAGGTTAGTCTGCTTTGGCATTCTAAGCATTTTCCTATAAATAGGGTGCTTAGTTAGAATTAAAAATCACACCAGAAACAAGTTTTCTCTCTTTCTCTCTCTATATTATCGAGCGTATTTTTTTGAGTATTTAGATACTTTGAGATGTTTCTATTCAGTACAAGTTTTCTTCAGCCTTATACCTGATATTTCAGCTGGAAGTATTGTTCTTTTGAGGTAATGGATGTTATTTTCTTCGTAAATGATATTATTTTCTTCAATATCATTATGCTAAAATATTGATATGAACTTTATTGTGGAATTTCTACCTTTTTGTGTCGGGATTACTATTCACGTATACGGCACTATTCACGAATACGACACTATTCACAGAAAAATGAAATTTTCTCTTCTTTGTCCAAGATGTCTATTATGGTTACTATATTTGATTGTATCCATGTTTTGATCTTCATTCTTGAATTTTACTCCACTATGGTTTATTATGGAGCGTTTTTGAACTTGGATAAACTGTTGTACGAATCCCTAATATTTGTCCTTTTGTCTCACTGGATTCGTTTTTTTAAAATATTTTTCATCATCCTCAGTCCTAAATGATGATATTACTGAATATCTTTGGCCTGTAGTGCAAAGATGAATGATTAACTGATGAATATCTTTGGCCTGTAGTGCAAAGATGAACAGGTGTTTAGATGAACATGACCAACTGGTGATACAAATGAATATCTTTGACCTGTAGTGCAAAGATGAATATTTGATTCAAGATGTATATTGATTGATATTACAGGGATAAAATATTGATGATAGAATTTTAAATCTTAGAGATAGTAGAATTCATTCTATACTTGACTCTTCTAATGGATTGTTATTTCCGCTGCAGTTGTTGATCAAAAACTTGTTTTCTATTATATTTTATCATATTTTTCCTTATTGAAGACTAATGATAATTTATTATATATTATCTTAGTCATAATATCCTTTACTGGGCTAGTTGAATTCACCCTTTTTCTTTTTATTCTATTTTTCTCAGGAGGCGAGAATATAGCGGGAACTAGTTGGGGTGTGGAGTGATGCTTCCATTCAGTTGTGTTAGTAGTCCTCACTATTTTATAAAATAGTATTTCAATAATTGTAATGCGGACTTATTTGAGTGTGAATATTGTCTAGAAGACAATATTTATATTTAAACTCACAGTTTATGTGTTGTCGAATTTTGCACGACAATTGTATAATGAAGTTGTATTTGTTTCTGTACCATGTATTTGGCGACTCAGAATGGGTGATGTATACCTATTTTGGGGGCGTCACAATTGGTATCAAAGCTTAGGGATATGGTCTCTGGCGGAGATCGGGAAATAGAAATAGGAGGGGAGAGACGAGTAATCCTTCGCTAGTGTGTTATACATCAGCTTATTTGGTTGGTCAGTCAGAGCATATGGTTAATATGTGATATGTTTATTTGTTAATTAACCCTTTTTTTATGGCAGTATTTGAGAATGGCAGCCGAGAATGTTAACAATGGAGTGAATGAGACCGTGGAGACACCTTTAATCGCCACCCAGGGGAACGTGCAACAAGAAGAAAATATTCCTCATGTATACAACACTACCGAACAAATGATGAATGATGTGATGTTTAGAAGCTTTTTGCAGTTCATGCAAAATTAGACGAGGGAAACTCGTGTACAAAATACGGGTGAAAATGATAGCAATGCACGGCTTGTCACAGCCAAGTAGTTCAAAGAGTTGGAACCACCAGAATTTGCGAGAAAGCCTGATCCAATCAAGGCGGAGACGTGGGTTAAACAAATTACCAAGATATTTGATGTCTTGGGATGCACAGAGGAACAGAAGGTTCCATTCACCACATTTATGTTCCATGGTGAGGCAGATTACTGGTGGGAATCTGTAAAGCGTACCCAGCCTGCCGCACTCAGCATGTCTTGGGAAACGTTTCAGAAGCTGTTCAATGATAAGTACTTTCCTGAAATTATTTGTCATATGAGGGAGGTAGAGTTTATCAGACTAGAACAAAACAACATGACTGTGTCTCAGTACGAGGCGAAGTTCGCGGAGTTATCCAGGTTTGCACCTCATTTAGTGGAGAACGAGAAACGTATGATGAGGATGTTTCTGAGAGGTCTAAAAACCTGATATTCGGCAATATCTTATCTCTCATAAATTTTCCTTATATTCAAATGTTGTAAATATGGCTCAATTATTAGAGCGAGATAATGAGTATGTTCAACCGAGGGACCACAACTAGGGTCATACCGGTGGCAGCAGTCATTGGAACAATGACAACCAGCGGGGAGGAAAATATTCGGACAAAAGTGGTAACCACTCTGGTGGTAATCGTGGCCATATAAATAAAAGAAGCGAGTCGGTAGGAGATTTCAAGAAGAGAAGGTACAACAATGATAACATGAAGACGTCAGCATAAACATCAACTATTTGTAGGGAAGGAGAACAAGCACCGGTCGTTTGTTACAAATGCGGGAAAGAGGGACATATCAGCCCAAACTGCCCACAACAATTCAAGGTGTGTTATAACTATGGAAAGGAAGGTCATATAGCTAGAGATTGTCTTGTAGTGAAACCCAGTCTAGCGAGAATGGTGACTCTGAAGGCTATTCTGAAAAAGTCAAAGTCAGCGGTTCCTGGTAGAGCATTTGTCATAACTGGCCAAAACGCAAGGAACCCGAACGAGGTGATCACGGGTAAGCTAATAATAAATTCTTGCAAAGTTTATACCTTATTAGATACTGGTTCTACCCATTCTTTTATCTCTCCTGCTTGTGCTCAACGTTTGAACTTGACTCTAGAGAAACTAGACTTTGACTTATCTGTTAAAACTTCGTTAGGAGAAACCTTCATTGCATCTACTGTTTATAAATCTTGCTTGATCCAAGTTGGTACCATCACATTACCTATCGATCTTATTTCTTTGAAAATACTTACATTTGATGTGATGTTAGGGATTGATTGGTTAACTATTCATCATGCCAAAATTAATTATTTTCGTAAGGTTGTTAGTCTTCATATTCCTAACCAACCTGTTATGCGAATTCAAGCAACCAAAACACTAAAGTCAATCCCTGTCATATCAAGCCATAAAGCTATTCGTTTATTGAAAAATGGATGTCAAGCTTTCTTAGCCCATGTCACGGACTTGAACAAAAATTTGTCAGATTTGAATAATATTTCTATTGTTAGTGAATTTCTTGATGTATTTTCTGAAGAACTTCCCGGTCTACCCCCAGAACGTGAAGTTGAATTCTTTATTGACCTTGAACCTGGTACAAAGCCTATTTCTAAAATCCCATACCGGATGGCTCCTATTAAACTTCAGGAGTTAAAGGTCCAATTACAGGAGTTGTTAGACATCGGTTTCATTCGTCCTAGTACATCTCCTTGGGGTGCTCCTATTTTATTCGTAAAGAAGAAAGGCGGGAGTATGCTACTTTGTATCGACTATCGAGAATTGAACCATGTCACCATCAACAATAGGTATACGCTACCTCGCATTGATGACCTGTTTGACCAGTTACGAGGAGCACAATTCTTTTCAAAGATCGATCTTCGTTCTGGATATCATCAGCTGAAGATTAAAACTGAGGATATTCTGAAGACTGCCTTCAGAACTCGGTACGGGCATTATGAATTCTTAGTCATGTCTTTTGGTTTGACTAATGATCATGCTGCTTTCATGGATATGATGATCTTTATTGATAACATCCTTATCTATTCTAAAAGCCGTGAAGATCATGAGCACCATTTGAAGCTGGTACTGCAAAGGCTTCGAGACAACAAGCTATATGTCAAGCTGAAGAAATGCGAGTTCTGGCTTGAGGAAGTAGCATTCCTAGGGCACGTGGTGTCAAAACATGGAGTATCTGTTGATCCTGCGAAGATTAAAGCAATACAAAGTTGGGAGCAACCGAAGTCAGTGACCAAAGTACGTAGATTTCTGGGCTTAGCTGGTTATTATTGGAGATTCGTGGAAGGATTTTTAGAATCGGTACTCCATTAACTCAGCAGACTCGGAAAGATACAAAATTCGTATGGAGTAAGGAATGCGAGAAGAGTTTCCAAGAGCTCAAGAGGAGACTCATTTCGGCACCTGTTCTGACAATGCCATCTGGTTCGGATGGATTTGTTATCTACAGCGATGCTTCAGGCAAAGGGTTAGGATGTGTTCTCATGCAACATGAAAAAGTCATAGCCTATGACTCGCGACAACTCAAAGAATATGAGAGAAATTATCCTACTCGTGATCTAAAGTTGGCATCAGTCGTTTTCGTATTGAAGATTTGGAGACACTACCTGTATGGGGAGAAAGTGGAGATCTATAAGGATCATAAAAGCCTCAAATATTTCTTCACCCAAAAGGAATTCAACAAGCGGCAATGACGTTGGCTTGAGTTGTTGAAAGATTACGACCATACCATCCAATATCATCCTGGAAAAGAAAACGTGGTAGCTGACGCATTGAGTAGAAGATCATATGCAGGTACGAGTGCGATACTGTCAACACAAAGGCCCATTTTGTATGACTTGCAAAGGATGGAGATAGAGGTAAAGGCTCCAAGTACCCACGTGATGATATCAAATATACGAGTAGAACCGACTTTAATCGATAAAGTTAAAGCTACTCAAACTACGAACATGGAGCTGATGCGTATGAAGAAGAAAGTGCAAGAAGATGCTATTCTAGAAGCAAGAATTAATGAAGAAGGAATACTTCAAGTCAACTCTAGACTTTGTGTTCCTAAAGATTCTGACTTAAAGCATAGAATTATGATGGAGGTACACAACACACAGTTTGTAATCCATCCTGGAAGTACCAAAATGTATCATGATCTTTGACATACATTTTGGTGGAGCAATATGAAGAGAGAAATCGCATAGTTTATCTCGAGGTGTTTAACTTGTCAACGTGTAAAGGCGGAGCATCAAGTGCCAAAGGGTCCATTGTAACCACTTGAGATCCTGAAATGGAAGTGGGAACACATTACCATGGATTTCATTACGAGTCTTCCCAAGGTTTCTCAAGGCATAGATGCGATTTGGATTATTGTTGATAGATTAACCAAGTCTGCTCATTTCTTGCCTATACGGGAGACTTATTCCCTTGAACGTCATGCTCGTATATACGTGAATGAGATTGTGAGATTGCATGGCATGCCAGTATCCATAGTTTCGTATCGTGACTCAAGATTCACTTCACGATTTTGGGTTAGCTTGCAGAAAGCTATGGGCACGAATTTACGATTCAGTTTAGAATACCATCCTCCAACAGACGGGCAATCAAAAAGAACAATTCAAACTCTTGAAGATCTATTAAGACTCTGTGTCTTAGATTTCAAAGGGAGTTGGGATAAGTACCTAATATTGGTGGAATTCTCCTACAACAACAGTTATCAGGCAAGTATAGGTGTGGCTCCATTTGAAGCATTGTATGGACGAAAGTGTCGCTCTCCGGTATGCTTGGATGAGGTGGGAGAAGCAACATTGTTGGGACCAGAATTGGTACGCATAACTATAGAAAAGATCCAAATGATCCGACAACGTATACAAACGGCACAGGATCGACAAAAGAGTTATGCGGATCTTCGTCGAAAGGACGTGGAATTTAATATTGGGGATCATGTATTGTTACGTATTACTCCATGGAAGGGAGTTACAAGATTTGGGAAGAGAGGAAAGCTCAATCCAAGATTTGTTGGTCTATTTGAGATTCTTGACCGAATAGGAAATGTGTCCTACAGACTCGCAGTACCTCCAAGCATGTCTTGCATTCATAATGTTTTTCACATATCTATGCTTTGTAAATATGTGAAAGACTCGAACCACATTATTGAGTTATAACCAGACAAGATAACCAAAGATTTAATGTGCGAGGAGGTACATGTTAAGATCTTGGATATGAAAGAGCATGTTCTACGCACCAAGGTTATACCACAAGTTAAGATTTTATGGAGGAATCATGCTATTGAAGAAATGACCTGGGAGTTAGAATCAGAAATGAAAGTGAGGTATCCTCACCTTTTTGAAATACCAGGTATGTACGTCAATTTCGAGGATAAAATTTCATAAGGAGGGGAGGTTGTAAGACCCCAACTTATTCATAAATAAAATCGAATTTCCTCTAATTATTATTTTGAATAATAAGGTGTTAATTTGATATAATGATTTGGTTATGGGTGAAATGTGCAAATTTTGCAAAATAAGCAAGTGGTTATAAAATATTCATTGTTGTCGGGGAATATTCTTTTGGTCGTGGAATATTCTTACTGTCAGGGAATATTAGTACGATGACGCAGTCATTTGTGGGCCCCATAACGAAAAACGGTCGGATAAAGAAAATGACAAGTTTGAGTTTTTATAAATAACGGCGTAGTTATTACCGTTAATACTGTTGAAATACCCGGTGGTTAAAATACTGTAATACGCGTGATTACACAGTAGCACATGGTATTGCACAGTATTGTTGAATTATTGATCCTTACGTAAGAAGGCACTACTCAATAATTGTTACAGTAATTACTGTTTAATATTTCATTTTATTGGTTCAATAATTGCTACGTTGATATTTTATATTATTATTGTTCTAATAATTGTCACTGCACAGTATCTCCATTATTAGATCAATAATTCATATTATTTGAATAATATTTTTAGGTAGTATTATTGCCAATGTCTAAGGAAGTTCTGTCTAAAGAGAGGTTTGGTCACCTAATTACGCGCCAGTAAGGAGAAATCTTTATCGGAAAACCTCGTCTTTCCTGCAAACGACCTGGTTGTCATAATTGTGATTTTGTAATATTATTTATGAATAATTAATTATTGATTTATACGATAAGGAAATATTTATTTTTATGTGGATTTATATGAAGGAATTAATGTTGAGGTGTTTTATCAGTATTTTATCGGTATGGATGTATTAAAAATTATCCGTATGTGGATTTCAGGTATTTTCTGTTTGGAATTTAGAAAAACTTTCTTCTATAAAGTTGTAGAGAATTAAAGTTCCTATAGAATAGACATGAGATTCAAATTTTTCTGATAAAATGGCTATTTATTATGAATTATTGAAGTTACTGATTATTTAAAATATTTTAAAATTTTCTAGAATGGGTGGGCCCCACTTTTGGTTGGTGAGAAATGTGCTAAAATTTTATTTCAAAAGTGGTGGGCGTGAATAGTAGCAGGTAAAGCCATCAGGTAGTAGGTTAGTCTACTTTGGTGTTCTAAGCATTTTTCTATAAATATGGTGCTTAGTTAGAATTGAAAATCACACTAGAACCAAGTTTTCTCTCGCTCTCTCTCTCTCTATATTATCGAGCATATTTTTGTGAGTATTTAGATACTTTGAGAGTTTTCTATTCAGTACAAGTTTCTTTCAGCCTTATACCTGATATTTCCGCCGGAAGTACTGTTCTTTTAAGGTAAGGGATGTTATTTTCTTCGTAAATGATATTATTTTCTTCAATATTATTATGCTAAAATATTGATATGAACTTTATTGTGAATTTTCTACCTTTTTGTGTCGGGATTGCTATTCACGTATACAACACTATTCACGTATACGACACTATTTACGTATACGGCACTATTCACAAATACGGCACTATTCACAGAAAAATGAAATTTTTTCTTCTTTGTCCAATATGTCTATTATGGTTACTATATTTGATTATATCCATGTTTTGATCTTCATTCTTGAATTTTACTCTACTATGGTTTATTGTGGAGAATTTTTGAACTTGGATAAATTGTAGTACGAATCCCTAATGTTTGTCCTTTTGCCTCACTGGATTCATTTCTTTAAAATATTTTTCATCATCCTCAGTCCTAAATGATGATATTACTGAATATCTTTGACCTGTAGTGCAAAGATAAATGATTAACTGATGAATATCTTTGGCCTGTAATGCAAAGATGAATAGGTGTTTAGATGAACATGACCGACTGGTGATACAAATGAATATCTTTGGCCTATAGTGCAAAGATAAATATTTAATTTAAGATGTATATTGATTGATATTACAGAGATAAAATATTGATGATGAACTTTTAAATCTTAGAAGATAATATAATACATTCTCTACTTGACTCTTCTAATGGATTGATGTTTCCACTACAGTTGTTGATCTAAAATTTGTTGTCTATTATATTTGTTGTATATTATCTTAGTCATAATATCCTTTACTGGGCTAGTTGAGCTTACCCTTTTTCTTTTTGTTCCATTTTTCTCAGGAGGCGAGAATATAGCGGGAACTAGTCGGGGTGTGGAGTGATGTTTCCAGTCAGTTGTGTTAGCAGTCCTCACTATTTTGTAAAATAGTGTTTCAATAATTGTAATGAGGACTTATTTAAGTGTGGATATTGTCTAGAAGACAATATTTGTATTTAAACTCACAGTTTATGTGTTGTCGTATTTTGCACGATAATTGTAGTAATGAAGTTGTATTTGTTTCTGTACCATGTATTTGGCGACTCAGAATGAGTGATGTATACCTAATTTGGGGGCGTCACACATTCAATATCCTACAAGACATACAATGTCATCTGCATCCAATACTATTACAAGTTTATCTGCAACATAATTTAATTCTGGAATTTGCATTTGTCTTTGCTTGTATTCGAAGTTTTAGTCTTAATCTAAAATTTTATCATGATATAGCAAGGGTGAGCATCAAATTTGCCTAGCAAGTTTAAGTTCAAATGAAGATATATCATGATTGAAAAGAATAATAAGCTGACAAACTTTCAACAATATAATAATTGTGAAAGAACATTAATCAATTTCCATAACTGAATGACTGAATCAATAATGTTGAATAGCTAATAATGAACATGAATAATTTCAACTGAGCAATATGGTAATGAAGGTTATCAGCCTTTTATACTTGATGAACATATACAACATGCACAACATGCGAATCAATAAATCACAGATGTGATATAATCAACAATGATTAACCACGAGCATACTTTACAATAACAGCCCGAGTTCGAGTTAGGAAACTTGCTGAATAAAAGAGTATAGGAACTTGCACAATATAAAACACAAGTTAGGAAACTTGCATGTACCGTCGACTACTGGTATGCAATCTAATTAAGCTTCATCTGAAAGACCTATTATTGATAATATTGGTCTCTCAATTAGAATAATATCATAATGTATACTACTGTTAGTTACAGTCATAAAATATCTTAAACACATTACCACATATCCCTAACCGTCAATAAAACACATAAGACCCGGTATCAAGTCAAACTATTTCAGTTTGGCTTCATTTCGGTATAACTTCGACATCCCGATTGCCTTATCGGATAATTATTGAGTTTATTTTCAACTAAACTCTACTTAAATGCTTCAATATTATCTTAGATAATTTAATTATCAATCATAGCATTTTTCGGAAGCTCATAATAATTTTCAAGTAATTATTATCATTTATAATAATTTTTCAATCATTAATATCATTTTTAAATGATTTAAATACCAAATAATTCTATTATCATTAATATTTAAATAATTTCAAATATTAATGAAATCCATGTAACAAATATTAAAAGTTATTTATTATAACTCAGAATATTTTTAATACCTTAATATCACCTTTAAATGTTTTTAAAACATTTTAAAATCATTCTTAAATAACTGTCATAAATATTAAAATATTAATTTATTTCATGTCAAAATATTAAAAGTTATATATTATAACTTAAAACATTTTTAAAACCTTTAAATAATTTTTAAATGATTTTTAAAACATTAAAACCATTTTAACATAATTTATTTAATACAATTACTAAATAAATTTATTATCATTAATATTAAATTATTAATGAAATCCATACCAAAATATTAAAAGTTATTCAATATAACTTAAAATATTTTCTAACACTTTAATATCATTTTAAATGATTTTCAAAATATTAAAATCATTTTTAAATAATTTATTTAATACAATTATTAAATAGATTTAATATCATTAATATTTAAATAATTTAAAATATTAATGAAATATATCTCAAATTATTAAAAGTTAATTTTTAAAACTTAAAATAATTTTTAAAACTTAATTATGATTTTTTCATAATTATTTTCCATTTTTTCTAATTATTTTAATTAAATAAATTAATTTTCAATCAAACTGTCGCTAAAGACCTATCGCAACTAAAACTGTCGCTATAGGTGTTCTTAAGCTTTGAAGAACATTTAAAATTAGTGTCTAGATGCCTACTTTGACCACTTCTAATTCTTTGTTCATAATGTTTCTAGGCATGAGGGTGTATTAGTTATGTAGTATTGATGCAATACTACATGTACTAACCAATATCAAGGTCAAACTACATCATATCTTGAAGATATAAGCCATCAAAAGTGATGTCAGAGCTGTTCTTGAGTTTATGGGTTACCCAAAAACTCAGACAGTGATGGGGGTCCATTTTGGAGCTTTAATATCTTAGATTCTGGGCTTTGTTAAAGTGTCACACTTGTATAGTATATATGTCAAAGTACAAAAATAATACACTTAGGTTGCTTAACAACATCACAACTGCAAGATCTAGGCTAGTCAAAATGATGTCAGAACTGTTTCTGCGAATTTTCTAAAAATTCCATAAACCAGTTTCTGTGCTTGGTCAACCCAGTTTGACCATCAATAACTTTGATCTTGTTGATGATTTAGATGTTCTAGTGTCATGATTCTATAGTCATATGTCAGCGTATATCAATGATACACTTAGACAAGCTAACAACATGTCAGATGCAAGATCTTAGCCCCTAAACTTGCTGTCAGACCTATCTGGGCAGTTTCTGGGTTTTTCAGATTTCATTTTCTGTGATTGGTCAACCATGTTTGACTATTAATAACTTGAGATCTAGACATGGTATGAACTTGATTCCACTTCCAGTCTACTCTCGTCATAGCATACTATATCAATGATACACTTAGCCATTCTAACATCTAACAGATTAAGATCTATGGCCTCTGACATTTGACTGTCAGGCCATATTTCTAGGGTGCTTGACAGTTTCTAAAATTCATATTTTCATGCACTTAGATGTTATGAATCCATGACGTATCATCATAGATCACTAAATAACATCACATAACACATATATAAACAATAAATCACATAATCTACTGAAATCTTAAGGATCTAGCATGAATTAGGGTTTATACATTTCTTGCTCTAATATTTGATTCATGCCCTTATGATCTGATCTTGGATAGCTAAGAGGTGTTCTTGGCTTAACTTATCACTTATTTTCACTCCCAATTTTCGTGGGTTAGAGAGAGAGTCTTGGCTAAGTTAGAAAATAAAGTGAAGATATTTTCTTACTTTAACTTTTTAATCTTTGATTTCCATGGACAAGAATGATGCTAGGTTTCCATATTAGCTGATTGATGTTTAATTTGAATACATAGGAGATTTTGGATTGATGAGTCACAATATGTAATTCTATCTTTTACTTAAAAGTTAAGTAAAAGGGCATTTTCATAATTTCACACCTACTAAGGGTATTTTGGTCGTTTTCCCAATGATTCGAAGGGTAATTAGGTCATTTCACATATATCACATAACTGCTAACTCTTATGGTTTCATACTTAGCATTTGAGTTTCAAAATTAGGGTTTAGAAATTCCCGATTAGGGTTTAGGATTTCTAAAACTAGAATTAGGATTTCTAACTGAGCATTAGGGTTTCCTAACTGAACATTAAGGTTCATAATATAACATCAGGGTTTATCAATAATATAACTTATTTGCTCAACACTTAACCCTTAACAACATACTGCGCATACACAGAATCACTTTCAGTTTATTATTCGTACAAATCCTTCACAAAATTCTTATTCAATATTCTATTTCCCAATTTAGGTCTTATTATTTAACCTTTATTTAATCATTTATGATTTTATTAATCTTATAAATTTTCAGGTTATCAATTGCTTGGCCCTTTAGTTTGATGACAACTAGTTTCACCTTAACGTTATCTGAAACCTCTTTATAATCGAATATGCGCTCTACTTCGTTCATCCAATCGATGAATCCTTTTGTGTGTAGCGTACCAAAAAATTTCGGTAGCTCCATTTAGAAACCCAAATCACTATGATGGTACTCACGGTCACGGCGTTCCCTTAGCTACCTCCTACGGTGGTAAGGGTTTTCGTAACTCAATTCAAAATCGTAGGATTCTTCATCGTGTTCAAGATGTGGGACATCCTCCTCCGGAACTTGTCCACGGCGGCCTAGGTGCGGGACATGCTCCTCCGGAACCTGTCCGCGACAACCTAGATTTTGCGCTGCTAGGCGTTGGGTTAGCTCTATAACCTGTCTCTGTAAATCCTCAATCATCACATCCTAGATGGTACGATCACGGTGCGGGACTTTCTCAGTCGGAACCTGCCCTCTACGACCACGACCACGACCACGACCACTACCACGACCACCTGCCATTAAAACCGATGAATCTACTCCTAGAAAGATGCTTGAGCTTTGATACCAATTGATGCCAGACGGAATAGCGATTATCCTGCGGGATGGTAAATAATTGAATTCACAAATAAAGGAACTAGAGATTTACCAGAAAATACCGAGAAATCTCTCTAATGTGTATAATATATATTTTATCAAAATTCTATATCTCTTCCAACCCACAAGCCGGGTGTATATAGCTAACAAAAATTTATTCCCAAGTCTCTCTAAAATATTCCTAGAGATATGGAAATAAAAAAAGAAATAAAATCTTCCTAGAGATATAAAAAGATTCTAACAAACTTAACAAACTTCCTATTTTTACGGCAAAATAACAAACTTGCAATTAATAAAATATTATTAATTAAAGAACTAAACAATAATAATAATAAGATCGATCGACTTCTGAAGTCATGACACCTCTTCAGAAGAAGTTCGTCACATCCGAAGTCATGATGCCATCCGAAGTCACATCCAAAGTCATGACACCATCCGAAGCCGAACCTTGACAGACTGAACGCTTGTCCCGAAGCTGAAGGAATTAATGTCGAAGGTGTTTAATGGCCTTATCGTTTGTGACAATCATCCCATTAATGATATTCCAAGGCCATCATCATACTATTCGATAACTTGATATTTTCTGTCTCAAACCATCCTGCATCAAATATCTTTACGTCAAGTCTTTTGAACCTTCGCATTTTGCCATATATCTTTTTGTGAAGTCTTTCGAACCTTCATATTCTGTCTGTGAAGTGGAGGGTTAGTAAATATCTTTACGTCAAGTTTTTGAACCTTCGCATTTTGGACAATACTTTCAGAAAAAAAATGATTTTGTCTTTAATTTGCTAAAAAAAAGAACACACATTATTATCATGGCAACAGTTCTCAAAGCATTATATTTAATTACTTTTTCCTTTTGATCCTTTTGGTTGAATGTTTAGACATATTTGGAAGAAGAAAAAAATTCCTTTACGGAGATAAAATATATTCTTTTTTCTTCGTTTCAAGATGAAGCTATTCTCAACCAAGGAAGGGTAAAAGTAAAAAGGAAGAATAAAAACAGAAGCTGAGTTTATATTTACAATAAGATGACAAGAGCAACTAAAGAAAACAAAAATCATTAATATTATATCATTAGAATTAAAGAGTAAATAACAATACATTTTGTGAAATTTGCTTCTGTCTTTGACACCAACATCCTAATCAAATTACTAAGAATGATCCTCCTAACCTTAAGCCTATTAATTAATTAAGGACCTCATTTCCTTCCTAAATGATGGCCACGCTTTACGTGGTGACTATGGCCATGGCTAATCTCTTGTTGAGCTTTGTTCAATGGATGATTTTGAGCATGACTAAACAATTGAGATAAAGTTGCCATGGCATGAGATTGTTGAGAAATAACCCTACTAGTTGATGGATTTTCAGCCAAGACAATTTCATATCCGTCGTCGTATGATTGCATTCCTTCTGCTATGAGCTGCCATACTAACCCTCTACTAAGAGTTCCTCCACTTCGCGCATATTTGTATATATTTCTATACACAACATCCATGTATAAATCTATTCCATTTAAGCAGAATCCGTGATCTTTATTAGATTTCCCTATTCAGATAAAACGAGTGGTTTTTTTAGTACTTGCATTGCGTTTGTATAATGACTTGACATCCATTTTCCCATGAATGCCATTTGAGCATCTTCATTTTGTTTAGATAACCTGTAGAAACAAAAAAATTGTTCTCTATCAGCATCAAATTGCTAGAATATATTTAATAAATCATTTACTCTTAATTATGAGGTTGTAAATTGTTTAAAACGTTAGTATGGTAAGGTTAAAATAAAACTAGAATATTTTAAAGAAAAGATATAGGAATCAATTTCATTGAGTCATTCAAATCTATTATATATACTGAATCACAGTAGATGACACAATACGTTGACATCTGTCATTCTAAAAAATTAACATCTGTCCATCTTAATTAATGTTCCTAATTACACTTTACACACAAACATATGCGACTCTAAATAACCTAAATTCATTTCTCAAATTCCCCTATATCTGGGATCATATATTAAAAAACAGCAACTAGATTAATTCCGTATTCATTCAAATTCTTTCAAACGGCGAAGAAAGACTCAATTGTGCCAACAATTCAAGTCTTGGTCACTTTTACAAAGTTTGAAGATCTTCAACTGATCTAGGAGTTCTCAACCCCTCTCTCCAGCCCAGCACTAACCTCTAAGAAGGTTCAACCAAGGGAGGAAGATGAAAGCCGAAGTCCTCGAAGTCTGGGACGCATTCTTCAAAGCCCGATCTTGAGTTCCTTGTCGGTAGAATTGGCCGCTTTCTCAACAACGGTAAGTACGCCGATCGTGTCAGTTTCAGAGCTACTGTCTATCTGTCCGCCGTCCTCGAGTATCTCGCCGCTAAGGTAATAACTTTTGATATCTTTCTTTTGCATTTTTGTTGATTTATTTTTATAGATTAATTTGGTATATTGTTTAGGAATTGGGGGAAAATAGTTTTTATGCTTCTTAATGATCGGTTCTGAAATTTCTGATTTTATTGGTTTTAGTTGAAGTTAACAGAGTTTGTGAAATAAGTTTTTATTATCTTAAAATTGTTACTTTGTTTTCTAATCGCAACTTTGAGCTGTCAAGGATGGAGATTATTGATATAAATGTGGTAAGATCGTTTATCGATTCTGATTTTGTTCTCTCCCAAGGAAAATATACTCTCATTTTGGGAGTATGGAATTTTGTTTCCTTCCATTAGGGGGTGTTTTAATATACAGGTCATAAGAGGATATTTTGGCTGAGCTCGAAGAGTTCAAAACTCATGTGGTCAAATGTGTGACAAAGTCAAAGAATGATGATAACTAGATAGTTGGAGTACTTTCAGAAAGCCTTCCTGCATTTTGTTAAACTTTTGAATCTAGGTAGCACTCTTGCATTTACTCCTAAGTCAATAGAGAGATAGGGAGGATGGATGGATATTAACAATTGTGTGATTTTTTTAGACTAGGTCCATGTCGTACGATGCTTGCTTTTATCGTCATTACAATGTTTTTGATGTTGGAAAAGTAAGCATGTTTTAGCAGGTTTTAGGTGCATTATATAGGTTCACTTGGTAACATGTTCCATAAAATTTGATAAATTCTAGAGTTGCTGCTATAGCATTCCCTTTTATGCTGCATGACAATGCCAATTGTATTATAAAAGAAAATTAGGCTCTGCTACATTTGTACATAATGAATAGAATGAAATGAAAAATAGTGTATTTGGTGATCATTTCGGCGGATAAACCGAATGAAAAATTCATTCCATTACTTTAATTTTCATTCCAGATGAAAGGAAATGGTATAAGATCCATTCCAATGGAATGTATGTATGTAACAATTTTGCCATCCTGTCACACCACCACCATCACCCATCACCCATCACCTTCAACCAAAAATACACTTGAGCTGCTAAAAAATCATTTCATTCCTTTCTCCATTCCATTCCTTTAGTCCAATCCAAACGTAGCATAGTAAATACACCTTGAAACAAAGAAATTACAAATATGTCTAGGTGCAAATGATACAATAATTTAGAACCTGATATCAGCAATACAAGTTATTACAGTTAAACATATAGTGGGTTTTCTATAAAATTAGTAAGGCAAGCCTATGGGGTATTTACAAATTTTTGGCTGGTAGATTGTACTTTATTAGTAAACATTATGTTGTATTTGTTGAATCACTAACACACAGATCCATGTTAAGTGAACATAAGATGTATTCAAAACATTTCATGCGTAAGTAATTTCTTTCAAAGCTACAAATTAAAAACCTTATACTGCTTCTTAAATATGTTGATATGGTATACATATATGTGTGTCTGTGTGATCAACTGCTTCTTAAATGTGGTTATACATTATATATAAATATGTGTTTGTGTGTGTCTATGTCTAATGTGTCAAATACTTCACATTTGATCAAGACATGGCTTCTAAGTTTCTGTTTCTTCATTTTTCATTTAAACTTTTTCGTTCATTTTGTCCTTTCCCTTTTATTAATTCTATTAATATCTAAGATTTAGTTTGTATTCTTTGTGTTATCATTGAAATAAGATTTTATACTTTCTTATTACTGCAAGAAACACATTATTTTATAACCTTTTATTAAATAGTTGTTACACATGCTAATAAGTATGAATGACAATAAAAAAATTGTGAATCACATGCTATAATTCGTGCTCCAAAATAAGTAATGATATATTTGATGTTTGTCATTCAACCATTACGTACTTCAGCTCTACACAAGTGAAATAGTGAGTTAAAATTCATTTGGATAGTCTTAAGTGTGCTATAGTTATTCTTTATTTTAACCTACTCTATCTTATCATTATTTCACTGAAGAATTTTCTTTTTTATTTCTATGATTTCTTTGAATCCTCTCTAGCACATATATGTTAAAGTTGACTTTATGATACCCTATGAAGATCAACATACCACAATTTTGAAATATCCACAGAAATCGGTTTTAATTTCTGACAAGGATGGAAAAACATACAATACTAAAAAGAATGTAGTTTTCAAGGAAGTTTTTCACAATTTAATGTAAAAAAGGTTGACATCTTCCAGCTATTATCTTTTTGCTGCTCATTATTAGTGTAAACTCTGACTATTTTATTAATACATCTCCTGAAATTATTTGGATATAAACAACGTTATTAATGTAAAATTTTTGCATTTTTCATTTATTTCAATTAGAAATTTTAACTACCCAACTTGACACGTGCAATCATTCTGTCTAATTTTAGGTTTTTTCTGATGGAAGAATCTTTTTTACTTGAAAATCGAATGACACTGAGACTTAATAGAGGAATCTGATTCTTACTATGACCTTCGATCTGTAAGCTAGACTTATTTTTATTTTGATTGTATCATGAATGGTTCAATATTGCTATTTTAGCTTACTATTAGCTAAGAAGCGGATTGTTTTTTTAAACATATGCATTGTTGGCCTATAGTATCTAATGTCTTTTAAGTATTTGTTCTCTTTATTTTAGTGGATTATGCTCTATTTTGTTAATCTGAGTTTGTGTTGAAATGTTAAATGTTAATTATGTGTATGTGTGTGTATCTGGAAGTTTGTGAAATGAGGAATGATCTGAGTAGTTAGAACTGTTGCTCAATTGAATTCTTTCTTATGAGATTAGAAATTTATGTGCATACAACTGAAAGTAAAAAGTGGGACTGGCTAAAAAAGGGGAGAGAGGAGATCGAAGGCAAACAGTAATAATATTAATCAAATGAAACTGTTTTGAAAAATTAGCCGGTACATGTTATCGCATGAGTTTCAAGCTTGTAATCATAAATGCATATTTTAGAGAGATCAAAGAAAAGATCACCTACTCTCCCCACAAAATTGCTATAGTGCTTGTTAGTTTAATAGGGGTGTGATGCCCTTAAATGCAGTTGAAAATATTGATTGTTTATAAATAATTTATTTCGAATAGAGCTTATTTAATTCTCAAGTACAATATCAAAAATAACTTGTATCAAAATTGGTATTGTACATTTAAATCTCTAAACGCATTAAATGTTACCGCGAAAATGGAAGATGGATAATACTCTCTCCATCCCATTATATTTGATGTTCTAGAGATTTTTACATAGATTAAGAATTGATGCAGTTTTACTATTTTACCCTTAATTAATACTTTGATCTCATTTAATTCTCCATTAACACCAGACTTGATTTCACACTTTCTCTCTTAATTAAGGACCAAGATGAAAACATCCCAAAACCAGAAAATCCAGATGAAAAAATCCTAGAAGAAGAGGACCCGGAAGAAGAAAACCCTGATGAAGAAATCCCAAAACTAGAAAACCCAGATGAAGAAATACTACAAGAAGAAGAGCCAGAAGAAGAAATCCCAGAACAAGATAACTCAGAACCAGAAAACCCACAACAAGCAAGACGAACTGGAAGGAGAGGCAATGTTTTCTTATTTGTCAAATATTGTGCCTGATTTTGAATTGGGTGTCCAACAACAAATTTCTGAGGATATTGAAGCCCGAAAGCGACAAGAAGTGCAAATTACTAATCAAGCCCAAAACCAAGATTCATCACCAAACATAATCGCAGGTGATAAATCTTCCTTCACCCCACCTTGCTGATTATCCAATCGATTTTGTTCCTCTTCTTCTTCATCTTCATCTTGTCCCTTTTCTTCTGTCTGTTCTTTTGTATGTTCATCTCCGCCTGCAGAGGTTGTTGGGATAAAATTTGATAATTTTATCATTGCAGTAGAGTTTTGAAGGCTTCTCATAAATGTATCCTTGGAAATCAAAGAA
The DNA here is from genome assembly GCA_016801055.1 of Panax notoginseng. Taxonomy (NCBI): domain Eukaryota; kingdom Viridiplantae; phylum Streptophyta; class Magnoliopsida; order Apiales; family Araliaceae; genus Panax; species Panax notoginseng. Next base: position 235,195,934 of record CM029013.1, on the reverse strand, counting down.
TAGAATTTGAACTATTTTTTGAAAACAGAGAAAATAGCCATTAATGGTGGTAGAGAAGGAAGGGTAGAGAAGGAAAATAAATAGGCAAAATAGTCTTGATTTTGTAGAACATCAAATATTTTTGGAAGAAAAAAACACCTTAGAACGTCAGATATAATGGGATGGAGGGAGTATAGTGTTTTCTAACAAAAAGCAAAAGATAATTTTATTTCTAACAAATTTTATCCAAATAGATCAATACAATGACGCATGTTGTTGTGATAGTATGGTGTTAATTAGGTAGTTATATGGGAAGTTGAAGTAACATGGGACCTGGAAATTAAAGGGAGGAGATTTAGCGTTGTTTAATATGGGACCTAGAATTAAAGGGCTGGAACACAATTGGACAGATTTTACAAAATGCATGTGGGCAGACGTTGAAGTTTGATAACATAGCTATGCACGTGCTGTTGAACTGAAATTCTAATGTTGTATTTGGTTGATGGGAATGGAATGGCCATTCCTTATAGAATGACTTAAAACATGTTTGGTTAGTTATTAGAATCATCATTTCATTCTTTTAGTTATTCTCTTTCAAATCTGAAAGTTATTTTTCATTCCTTTCTAAATAGACGAGTTTATTTCATGGGTAAATCTATAGATACATCTACTTTCCATCCTCCCTCCCGAAACCTAAAAAGTTTGGTCGTTTTGCCTTTTTTTAAAATTCATTTGTCCCATTCTCATCTCTCTTTTCAGGTTACGGTATTCCATTGTTTTGACTTTAGAGAGAATAGAGAGAACGCAAAGGAAATCGATCACTAAACTACCCAAAAGAAGAAGAGAAAATCAATCACTGAATATTTAGAGAGAGAAAGTGTAAAGAGGGAGAGAGTGCCGACTGGTTTCTTCCAAAATCGATCACTGAACTACGTACCCAAAGGAAGAAGAGATATTGATTTTTTGAGTAATTTCTACTTTCAGTTGATGGTACTGTTTACTTTGGGTTTAATTGGGTTTCTTCTACAATTTTTGATCAATGTGAGTTTTTTCTTTGTGTTTCTTGTCTAATTTAGGTTTAATTGGGTTCTTTAGAATCTTCATGTACTGTTGTGGAATATGAAACTGCGATAAGTGCACTTTCATAGTTGTAGAATTATCATATCTAATGACTTTCTTTTACAGTTGATGAATATTAATGAGGCATTCTGGGTAATATATATGAATGTTCAAAGTTATGGTCTTTCTAAAGAAATCTTGATAAATAAGTACCCGTTTCAGCATTCATTAGTTGTTGACTTGTATTGATTATGGTTACACTGAATAGATGTTTCCTTTCATACACATCAACTATTAGTCACATAACAACACATAGTAATTATAATGTAAACTCTACTGCATATCTCATAATCTTTCCTATTAATTAGCACACAGTGTTCAATTAGATTGTGTTAACTTTTCGACTTATATCTCACGGTATTTCATATTCGCAGTTCATTCAAGTGCTTAAGTCTTGCTAGGACTACTTATTGGTTTTATATTAAACCCATTCCATATCTTATAATATCTATTTCAATTGAATTGAAACACTTTTTAAGTTCATTAACACTTGGCATGACGTTTCGACGTTCATTCGTCACACGCCCGATTTGCCTCTCTTGTGTATGCTTACTATTCTTCTATAACTCATCTAATACATCATGTATTAATGCTAAGCATCATTATAATTACTAATATTCATGTTTTATAACTTAAGATATCATCTTTTATGGTCAGGAGCACTACACATGCATATGTGCATGCTCGACGCCCTCCGATTGCCCCCGAAAACATAACAGTCCTAAAGATGACCATTTTGACTACTATTACAGACCCCAAATTGAAAAACTTTTGGAACGAAAGTTGTAGGTCTACTCGTCCTCGTTCCGGATCATTTTGAATCAACTCAATCGGAGTTTGTATGAGAAAGTTATGACCATTTTACTACATGAGGTCAAAACTGTCCGAGTCAAAATACAAATCCGGCACTGGGGCGCGAGGACTAAGCTAACTAGTGGCGCAGGGGCGCGAAATTGGCGTTGGGGCGCGAATTTCTGGCACTGGGGCTCCATTTTTGGCGCTGGGGCGCTATTTTTGGCGCTGGGGCGCCGAAACTTGCAGAATCGCATCCCACGAAGAACAGAACAACTAAATTTCTGTCAATAACTTGATTTCTAACACTAATTAACATGTATAACCTAAGTCAATTACACATATGCACATTACCCAACATGTATATACTAATTACCAACGACTAAACCACGATTCTAGAAATCTTAAATCATTGAAAGCATTATTTTAAAAACCAAACTCCATAACCGACGTTTGTTTACACAGTTTAACACTGACATTCCTATTATTCATCAACTTAGTCCATTCCAACTATAATCTCATCGTTTCTTACCAAGTTAATATATTCAGTGTTCAATTTCACTATTAATTCACCACCAAATTATTACAGACAATTACATTATATTAATATTTGGTATTTTTACTAGTTATTTTTGAACATCTATAAACTGCAAACAATTTCTTCCTTTTTAAACGAGACTAGCGTACAATCCCTTATCTAAACATAAACTCTAGCATTACAATTACCTATAAGTGCAATTATTCAATTTATACAACAATTCAAAAGAATTTTAAATAAACTAACGTATCTTTTCAAATGTTTTAAAACCGACGCCACTAATGGCCTTATTAAAATAGCGGTTACCATAATTATTATATATTATTTATATTTTATTTAATTTAATTTATATTACTAATAAATCAAATTTAAAAATCCAAAAGCCACAGGGCTTTGTTTGGCAAAATGCTTTAAAATTAAAGACTTAATATATTTAAGCCTTGTTTGGCAAAATATATTAAAGCTACTTTAATTTATTTTAATAACCATTTATAATATAGTTATTTATCACACTTCTAATTAATTAAGTTTGTAATTCTATGTATATGCACACTTAGAGGGGGGTGAATAGGTGTTTAAGCTAATAGTGATAAACGGTGAAAACTTTTTAAAATTTTCTGCAATAGGTATAATTCAGACAGCTACGCCTGTCTGCTTTAGTGTCTGCTTTAGCTTATGTTCTTCGTTTCTTATTATCAGACAGCTAGACCTGTCTGCTTTAGTGTCTGGATTAGTGGCATGAATAACAAAAAGTGCAGAACGTGAATGACAATTAAAGAGATAAACAGAAGTAAAAATCACACCAAGATTTTTACGTGGTCCAGCCCCTATCCTCTAATCTAGTGGCCTAATCCACGTCCAATCCCAACTAGGATTGGAGACTCTTTTAATTAAACTTAATATTCAATTAAATACAATAAAAAGAACTTCCTGCTACAAAGAAGCTTTCCACTGATGGACACCTCTGCCCCCTTTGCACCTCTGCAACCTTTCTCACCACTGAGACCTTTGAAGCTTCCTTTGAACAGACTAAAAAAAACCTCAAGCCAAAACTATGCTTGAGTTTGGTTTACAAAGAATGAATAGAATATATTTCCAGCACAAACGAATATAATAGATTACAATAGATGGCTGGAATATTTCAGTTGAAGTGCTCCGATATATTATGTCAACTTGATTGCAGATTTCAAAGTCGTGTGTTGTTCAGCCGAAGAGAAAGAGTATATATATAACTAATCAAGCAACAGCTATAACATGTGATAGCTAAGATTTTTCAGTCCCGTTTGTAGCCTCTCCATAATTTCGGCAACTTTGAATCAACAGAAAGATAATAAGCAGATATGCACCAGTTATTTGATTTTGAAGAGCTGAAATCAAGGAGTGAAATTCTACACCCAATCAACTGAGTTAGACAATAGAAAAGGAGATAAATAAGGATTATAGCTTCAGTAGGACTCCTTATCAAAATAAGATACCAAAATATCAATAACTAATGTGGGATCCACTAAGCAAGACACACTCCTTAATTAACTTATTACCCACGAGCTATACTGATGAAACAGACGAGCCAATTTGGCCTAGCTTACCTTAAGGACCATAATATCTGTTATACCAACATACCTTAATAAGCTCCAATCCAAATTTTTCTTGATATCCTCCAAATCAAATCTTCCATAATATTAATTCAAATCTGAACTGATTTTGAACATATTCCAACTACCAACGGAAAGAAATCAGCAATAATAGTTCATGCAATACCCATGTCTCATACATATCAACTATAATATTATAACCCATAATTCATGCACATTTAATATAAAAAAAAATCATGAACCATGCACACTTAAATTGGTCATCAATCAAAACATCATATAATCAAAAACTAACATTCTCCCGCTTTTTGATGATGACAATTTATGCACTAATTTAACCAACATGCTCCCCCTAAGTATATGACTCCCCCTAAATTTATGCATACCAAAGAGCATATTCCAACACAATATAGTATCTCAATATCAATTCAAATATACCCAAATATCTCTCCCCTTTTTATTCATTATAAATAAATCATCAATATCTCTCCCCCTTTGTCATCAACAAAAAATAATTCATATAATTAGTTATCTCACCCCATTTTTCAAATTGAAAAAATTAAGCACAAAGAATGACATTGGAGCAAGGTTATAACAAAATCACATATAGTAAGTAAACAATATAATCATACCTTTGTGATTTGTTACCTACATATTAACATTTTGTTACCAGTAAAAATTTTGATAGCTGTGCTCCTTAGTGTAGATTTGACTTTTGTATTTTCAGAATAAAAAATCTCTTCACTAGCACTCATTTTGGTCATCCCAATGTTGATGTCTTTAAAGCTCAGGTTAGGAGGATAATTTTTCACTATTCTAGATGATCTAGGAAGCCTTACTGCAGTCATTTGCTCTTCAGGTTCAGGTTCTAAAATGTCAAGCTCCACATCAAACTGATCGTCAAATTTTTCTTCTAATACAGACGGGTTGAGCTGTCTGATGTTAGGCGTCTGCATGTCTGCATTTTTAACTAAAACAGATAACTCAGGTTGTCTAATTTCATTTTGTTTGTTGTCCACGTTCATCTAATTTTCCTTATGATGCAGACGGCTCAGGCTGTCCGGATTAAGCTGTCTGTTTTCCATTAAACAAGTTGTCTTTACCTGTAGAAATCTCTCAATATCATCCATCTCCTTTTTGATCATGAGACACCTACAAAACAAACACATAGTCTCTATCTTTTTGGTACCCAAATCTTCTTGGGTCCTTTTGGATTAGTAGCATATAAATCACTTTTCTTTACCCAAATTTGTTTTATTCTAATTTTATTGCAATTAGAATCAAAATGACCTTTAAAACCACATTTTTTACAAGTAATAAATGGTGAACAGTAAAGTGGTTTATGCCTTGATTTATTATTAATCATTCTAATATTATTATTAGTCCTATTTTTCACATTTTTAATAGGATTATACCCAATCCCTTGTTTATCAAGACTGGACCTTTGTGCCCCTAACATAACATTTAGGTTCTCTTCTCCTTGCACAAATTTAGCAAGATCAATTTTTAAAGATGTTATTTCTGCATTTATTATATTATCATCATGTTGCATATTTATAATTTTTCCATCATTAAAAGCATCTATGCATACATCTCTCATTTTTAATTTTTCTTTTAAAATTTGATTTTCATTTTTAAGATATTCATTTTCTTTTCTTTCTTCAATAAGTGACTCAACTTCATTCATTAGCTCATTTATGCAATTCTTAAAATAAGCAATTTTCTTTTTAAGCTTTTGATTTTCATTTAGTAAAGCAAGATAATCAGATGTAGATATTTCCAAATTTTCATGAAAATTCGTTACCTCAAGTTGATCATCGTCTTCTAGTCCCATGAGACATAATTGGCCAATTTCTTCATCTTGTTCTGTTTTGGACTTGCTCATTGGAGTTGAGTTACCTTTTTGATTCTTCCTTTGTTTCTTTCTTTGAAGTAGTCTCTCGATTTTTCTTGAGAGCATTTCAATTTCTTCATCAAAATCTTCATCATTGCCTTCTATGTAGCTTTCAGCTTGTAGAGCCAAGGTCTTCTTCTTAGGTGCCTCATCTTCTTCATCATACAATTTTAGTTAGTTTTCAAACTCTTCAAGTTCTCCAAATAAGGTAAGAGTTTCCATTGTGCTGATTGTGACTGAGTCTTGAAGTGTAGTAACCTTTGGTGCGAATCGCTTTGGCATGACTCTAAGAAGCTTTCGGTTGATTTCCTTTTGATCAATCTTTCGTCCGAGCATGCTTAGAGAATTCATTAGAGTAAGGAATCTTGCTTGGGCATCTCTAATTGATTCATTTTTTCTCCAATTTGAATAGTTCATATTCGTGCATTAACATGCTCAGTTTGACCTACTTCACTTTAGTAGTTCCCTCGTGGCTCATGATGACTGTGTCCCAAATTTCCTTAGCCGTAGTACAAGAAGAGACCTTATCTATCTCTGATTGAACCATGCCACTTAAAAGTGTATTCACGGCCTTGGAATTATAGGATAACATATACGATTCATTTGAGTCCATTTCCATGAGATTCTTTGGCTTGCCATCATCATGTCGCGGAATGACTAGTCCATTTTAAACCACCCACCATTCCCATGGGTCACGGTTCAGAAAAATCTTCATTCTGAACTTCCAAAAGTTGAAGTTCTCACTTCCAAACAACAGCGGTGGCCTACTTGTGGACTGACCTTCTTGAAAGTTTAGGTGTGCCATAGGATCTTCCCCTACGACCTGCAATGATCAATATTAGTAGAGCCTTGCTCTGATACCAAATGTAATTCTATGTATATGCACACCTAGAGGGGGGGTGAATAGGTGTTTAAGCTAATAGTGATAAACGGTGAAAACTTTTTAAAATTTTCTGCAACAGGTATAATTCAGACAGCTACGCCTGTCTGCTTTAGTGTCTGCTTTAGCTTATGTTCTTCGTTTCTTATTATCAGACAGCTAGACCTGTCTGCTTTAGTGTCTGGATTGGTGGCATGAATAACAAAAAATGCAGAACGTGAATGACAATTAAAGAGATAAACAGAAGTAAAAATCACACCAAGATTTTTCCGTGGTTCAGCCCCTATCCTCTAATCTAGTGGCCTAATCCACGTCCAATCCCAACTAGGATTGGAGACTCTTTTAATTAAACTTAATATTCAATTAAATACAATAAAAAGAACTTCCTGTTACAAAGAAGCTTTCCACTGATGGACACCTCTGCCCCCTTTGTACCTCTGCAACCTTTCTCACCACTGAGACCTTTGAAGCTTCCTTTGAACAGACTAAAAAAAACCTCAAGCCAAAACTATGCTTGAGTTTGGTTTACAAAGAATGAATAGAATATATTTCCAGCACAAACGAATATAATAGATTACAATAGATGGCTGGAATATTTCAGTTGAAGTGCTCTGATATATTATGTCAACTTGATTGCAGATTTCAAAGTCGTGTGTTGTTCAGCCGAAGAGAAAGAGTATATATATAACTAATCAAGCAACAACTATAACATGTGATAGCTAAGATTTTTCAGTCCCGTTTGTAGCCTCTCCATAATTTCGGCAACTTTGAATCAACAGAAAGATAATAAGCAGATATGCACCAGTTATTTGATTTTGAAGAGCTGAAATCAAGGAGTGAAATTCTACACCCAATCAACTGAGTTAGACAATAGCAAATGAGATAAATAAGGATTATAGCTTCAGTAGGACTCCTTATCAAAATAAGATACCAAAATATCAATAACTAATGTGGGCTCCACTAAGCAAGACACACTCCTTAATTAACTTATTACCCACGAGCTATACTGATGAAACAGAGGAGCCAATTTGGCCTAGCTTACCTTAAGGACCATAATATCTGTTATACCAACATACCTTAATAAGCTCCAATCCAAATTTTTCTTGATATCCTCCAAATCAAATCTTCCATACTATTAATTCAAATCTGAACTGATTTTGAACATATTCCAACTACCAATGGAAAGAAATCAGCAATAATAGTTCATGCAATACTCATGTCTCATGCATATCAACTATAATATTATAACCCATAATTCATGCACATTTAATATAAAAAAAAATCATGAACCATGCACACTTAAATTGGTCATCAATCAAAACATCATATAATCAAAAACTAACAAAGTTTTCATACTTAATTTAATTAATTCTAATAACAATTCATTGCATAATATAATAATTTATTTAATCATTATAAACTCTCTAACTTAATTATTAAATTAAATTAGATTACTATTTCAAAATAATTACTTTCCTTAACTCATTAATTATTTATTAAACAAATAAATAATCAAATCACATCAAATCAATTAAACAAATACTTATTCAACGATAAACACATCTATTAAATAGTTATATAATTCAATAAATATTTAAATATTATAATTAAAAATCTGGATTGTTACATCATTCCCTCCTTACAATGATTCTCTCCTCAGAATCACAACTCAAACCACTCATTCGTTACAATCTTCCCTACTTACAAAGATTCTCTCCCCAGAATCGAAGACACAAATTAAACAAATAACTCAGAGTAATCTTTCATCATTTTATCTAAATATAGATTTTATATTTTTTACTACATTCATTACTTTAACAAATTCTAGGTTTCATTTCATAACTTTCACTTGAACTCAATTATATTCTGAATATTATATATCTTAACCCATTCATTTTCTTTTCTAAGGATCGCTATCATAAACACTCGGGATATTACAATCACCATTTCTTCTAAGAATTTCGTCCTCGAAATTTTATTTATTAATTTTTATTCATTCATTCTATCAAAGTAGATTTTACGTCACTACTTCATTCATTCATTGGTTTCTATAACCACTTTCTTTCCACAAAGATCATTCTACAATTATTAACTTTTCAATTAAAAGTTTTACATTATTCTTTGATAATTCATATCCTTCTCACTTCAAAATCTCTTTTCTCACTTATTCAACATACTTATCATTCAGTGTTGCATTCTACGACTTACTTCTTTCTAAGGAATATTTTTCTTTTTCACTTCCATCTTGCAGAATAACAAGAATCTTCCACAATTGTTCAATAATTGGGAAGTAGTTTGAATAACTTAGGAATTTAAAAGATTCCAAATCATGCTGAGGGTCATAAGACCACGAACTATGTCCACAGTTGCAAGTAATCTTTCAACTTCAACTTTAACAGTCATAAGACTATAAGGACCCACGTACTTAGGGTGTTAAGCCCTTCGTACGATGTATTGTGCACAAACATTTAAATGCTATGCGTATGTCCATAGTTATAAGTAATCTTTCAACTTAAACTTTAGCAGTCATAAGACTATAGGGACTCCTCGTACTTAGGGTGATCAGCCCTTCGTACAATGTATTGTGCACAAACATCTCAACGCCTCCGCGTAATCCCCTATAAAAGGGTTGTTCATCTCAGCTTTTCAACATCTGAATCTGCACCAAAACAATTTGGTTTGGCACAACTTCTCAAGAAACGCATGCATTTCATGAACATCTTTCAATATTTGTCTAGCTGAATCAAATAGCATAGACCTCTACAACAATTCGAACATCAATCAAAATATACATATACATACATACATACATACATATGTATTCTCATATCTTAAAGAAATCTCAAAAATCTTTTTATGACGTCATGATACCGCACTGTATTTACAGTCCATTGAGGATTCCGTCATTTGGTGATTTTATCACACTACATCATACCATAGTGGGCTGACGATCCTTAGATCACATCCAACACTAGGTAATACTGCATTGATGACTCTATCGTTTTTATCATCTTTGCACCAGGTTACATGATGCATTAATGATATAAAATACATTTTGATATATTACAAATCATTTTTGTCTAGCCGAAGCAATTAGCATAGACATACGAATAACAGTATTGTTGTTAAAACTCTGTGGTTCCATCATTTGATCTAATGTTTTTCAAGAAAATAAAAGTGTAAACATCAGCACGAAGTCAATAAATTTTGAAAGTCTAGCATAGCTAGTAGATTTAGAATACCTATGCCTCCTCCATCAACTCCACTTTCTATAATGATCCATTTCTTAATAGGTCTATCTATTCCTATCATCCTCAATACTCTATTTACACTTATCTATACCCAGTTCGTCAACTTGCCACACGTTATGAGTTCAGGAACTTGCCACAATTATATGAGTTTAAGAACTTATCCTAGTCAGACCATAGACGTCCATTCGCTGAGGGGTTCAAAAACATACCATATAATTATGAGTCACGAACCTACCATAAGTATGAGTTTTAAGAACTCGCACTTAACCTTATAATATTCTCTAACTATACTCTACCTATCTGTTATACACATGAGAAAAGAATCACCTTCTCAACAGGCATATAGCAAATAGCGCAACACAAACATTCCAATGATTATCAATGTGATAAATTGAGTACAAGCACAAAACCCTCGCTCATACAAAGGTTTGTACAACTCAGCCACCACCTGAGTCCTCAATTGAAATCCCACGTAACTCTATCTTACTCTTAACTTGCTCTTTGCTCGATACAAATTCCTCGTATCACATTATCTCTAACTCTTCGCGAGTTTATCTCGTACTATATCATAGTACAATATCTTCATAGCATCAAGCTATAATTATTCAAACATTACATACCATCTTTCAGATCACTTAAACAGACCACGTCGTAATCTTATTCTATAATCATCTCCCTTAAAATTCTTTTCTTAACTTGTGATCGTTTTGTTTTACGATCCTCATTCTTTCTCTTTTTCATCATTTATGACATTATTCGTTATCTTAGCTTTTGGAGTTAGGAAACTCCAATTTCTTATCTTTATATCTCTTCAAGATTCTTCTTTGAATCTTCTTGTTTATATAACAATTCTTACTTTAAGAATTCCCAACTTCAGTTACATCGCTCAAAATTTCATTCGAGTTCTACACTTTCATTATACGTATCTATTTCTACACTTGGTACACCTCAAGTCTCTAACAGTTTCAATATGGTACGCTGAGGGGTTTCCCACAAACAACCAACAAACTAGGTTCCGAGTTGCTAGTTCGTATATACCTCCGCTCTATGAAGGAATCGTTTAGCCCAGATACCATACATCAACTACTAAAGAGTACAATTGCACCATACTTAGATATAACTCTCTTTTCTTAACAGCTTTATCATTCTCTTTTTATAGACATTGTCTATTTATTATCACCTTACATCCTTATTATTGGAGTTAGGTAACCCCACATTCATATTCCTGATAACTCTACGAGATTCTTCTTTAAATCCTTTCACGAAAGTTTAAATCCCCTCTTTATAAATTGCTTAAATTACTTCTTATTGTTCAAACTCTATTTGAGCTTATTCTTTCATTATCTTCACCTCTCTTCTCTAAGGTTATAGCCTACGGTACTCCTACCTAAGGTTTATAACCTACAGCTCTGATACCAACTATAACGACCCCAAAATCCATACAAGTTAAATCTCAACTTTGGTCGTTAACCATACATTAAATCTCTAATTTTACATCATTATTCGATATTAAAAACACTAAAATTTGCGGAATATTTAAAATATTTATACATTTCCTTCTTTCTTGCCCTGAATCGCAACCTTTACATTACATCTCTTTGATTCAATCTTATATCATGAATCGTTACAACAAAATGACTATACAAAGTCTTACATCATAACTAAATATCTATATATATTAGATAACTCAGCTTATAATTCAACAACATTTTACGTTCAAAATATGAAATACATTTCTCATAAAACATAAGTAATCTTCGTGAATATAGATCTCTATAACTCACTTAGCACATATCTTTACTTTAAAATCTTGACCTGCAAAAATAGTTATTTGCAAGAGTGAGCTCGACAGCCCAGCAAAGTCTAACAGTTTTCATGTATCACATAGCACATAATAATATGCTAAACATACATATCGTAATAATTAAAGTAACATGACATACATGCTTTTAATTCAATTAGCAAATATAAAGATTGAGTTTCTTACTCAATCCTCCTTATTTAACCAAAACAATACAGTTATAAATTGACTTTAACATTTCATGATTTCAACATGTATAACATATCATGTAATTTAAAATAATTCATCAAGTCCACGTAAAAAATAGGAACCGAAAGACTTGCCTTGATCGTTGTTTACCAATAACAGTTTAACAGCTTACAGTTATCTACACTTCACGTGCCCTACACAATTATATATTCATACACATCAACTATTAGTCACATAACAACACATAGTAATTGTAATGTAAACTCTACTCCACATCTCAAAATCTTTCCTATTAATTAGCACACAATGTTCAATTAGATTGTGTTAACTTTTCGACTTATATCTCACTGTATTTCATATTCGCAGTTCATTCAAGTGCTTAAGTCTTGCTAGCACTACTTATTGCTTTTATATTAAACCCATTCCATATCTTATAATATCTATTTTAATTGAATTGAAACACTTTTTAAGTTCATTAACACTTGGCACGGCGTTTCGACGTTCATTCGTCACACGCCCGATTTGCCTCTCTTGTGTATGCTTACTATGCTTCTATAACTCATCTAATACATCATGTATTAATGCTAAGAATCATTATAATTACTAATATTAATGTTTTATAACTTAGGACATCATCTTTTATGGTCAGGAGCACTACACATGCATATGTGCATGCTCGACGCCCTCCGATTGCCCCCGAAAACATAATAGTCCTAAAGATGACCATTTTGACTACTGTTATAAACCTCAAATATAAAAACTTTTGGAACAAAAGTTGTAGGTCTACTCGTCCTCGTTCCAGATCATCTTGAATCAACTCAATCGGAGTTCGTATGAGAAAGTTATCACCATTTTACTACAGGAGGTCAAAACTATCCGAGTCAGACTACAAATCCGGCGCTGGGCGCGAGGACTAAGCTGAATAGTGGCGCTGGGGTGCGAAATTGGCTCTGGGGAGCGAATTTCAGCGCCGCGGTATGAATTTCTGATGCTGGGGCTCCATTTTTAGCGCCGGGGCGCCATTTTTGGCGCTGGGGCGCTATTTTTGGCGTTGGGGCGCCGAAACTTGCAGAATCGCATCCCACGAAGAACAGAACAACTAAATTTCTGTCAATAACTTGATTTCTAACACTAATTAACATGTATAACCTAAGCCAATTACACATATGCACATTACCCAACATGTATATACTAATTACCAACGACTAAACCACGATTCTAGAAATCTTAAATCATTGAAAGCATTATTTTAAAAACCAAACTCCATAACCGACGTTTGTTTACACAGTTTAACACTGACATTCCTATTATTCATCAACTTAGTCCATTCCAACTATAATCTCATCGTTTCTTACCAAGTTAATATATTCAGTGTTCAATTTCACTATTAATTCACCACCAAATTATTACAGACAATTACATTATATTAATATTTGGTATTTTTACTAGTCATTTTTGAACATCTATAAACTGCAAACAATTTCTTCCTTTTTAAACGAGACTAGCGTACAATCCCTTATCTAAACATAAACTCTAGCATTACAATTACCTACAAGTGCAATTATTCAATTTCTACAACAATTCAAAAGAATTTTAACTTCACAGAGAATTTGTAAAGAATTTTTTACACAGTGAAACTCATGAAAAAATTATGCCGTAGCATATATATTAAGGGTTATATAACATACCTTCAATTTGCTCAGACAATTCTTGTTAACCACTGAGAATAACTTGAAGAACTCAAAACTTTCTCACGTTTTTTTCTCTCTCAAACTCTCTCTCAAGCCTCTGACAAACCTTTCTTTAATTCTTTTCTTAGGCTTTAGCCAAATCGATTAGACGTAACTAAAATAAACTAACGTATCTTTTCAAATGTTTTAAAATCGACGCCACTAATGGCCTTATTAAAACAGCGGTTACCATAATTATTATATATTATTTATATTTTATTTAATTTAATTTATATTACTAATAAATCAAATTTAAAAATCTAAAAGCCATAGGGCTTTGTTTGGCAAAACGCTTTAAAATTAAAGACTTAATATATTTAAGCCTTGTTTGGAAAAATAAATTAAAACTAATAACCATTTATAATATAGTTATTTGTCACACTTCTAATTAATTAAGTTTTCATAGTTAATTTAATTAATTCTAATAGCAATTCATTGCATAATATAATAATTTATTTAATCATTATAAACTCTCTAACTTAATTAGTAAATTAAATTAGATTACTATTTTAAAATAATTATTTTCCTTAACTCATTAATTATTTATTAAACAAATAAATAATCAAATCACATAAAATCAATTAAACAAATACTTATTCAACGATAAACACATCTATTAAATAGTTATATAATTCAATAAATATTTAAATATTATAATTAAAAATCTAGATTGTTACATTATCACTGTAACATCAATTAACAATTCCTGTCCACAATCATATGAATAACTCATAATCATAATTGTAATTCTAAATTCCTCTTCGCACCTAGGACGAAGATAATTTTCATCACCTATATTCACCTGAAACATCAAAAATTATGGTTATACCAATTCACAATTTTTGTTCATAATCATACTAATAAATTCATCTTTGTACTATGGCCAAAGACATACAACTGTATTTTAGAAGGGTCAAGTAGAGGAAGATATCTACTATCTTCTACAAATTAAAAGTTTATAACCAATATTTTATCGCTGAGACTCAGCTTAATAAATAATCCACACCTTCGAATTATCCATGCACTACGGTCAAGGATATTCGTTAGTATCACATCCATAAATTATCCATGCACTACGGCCACATATATTTATTATTATCACATTCATGAATTAATATTTCATCCCTGAGACTCAACTCAATAATTAATCCACATCATTGAATCATCCCTGCACTACAGGCCAAGGATATTCATTAGTATCACGACCACGAATTATCCATGCACTACAGGCCAAAGATAATCGTGTTTTCATCAACTGTCCTGATCATGCCATAAAATAATTCATTTTTGCACCCTTGGCCGAAGAGAATCCATAACTATAATCATACCAAAAACTGTCCATCAATGCACTACGGCCAATGAGGATTTTTTTACCACATCATTCATCACATTACGGTCATGATTATACCGAATAATCCCTGGTCATAATCACACCAAGTCCATCTATGCACTACGGGCCAAAGATGACTTTTACCACATCATTTGTAATATTACGGCCATGATTATACCGAATAATCCCTGGTCATAATCATATCAAGTCCATCTATGCACTACAGACCACAGATGACTTTCAACATATATAAACATGAAGATGATGACAATGACATAATAATTCAATAAAACAAGTTCAACAATTAATTTACCTAGGAACCAATAACGTCCAAATTGTCAACATGATACTTATTTGTAGAGTAAAATTTAAGAATGCTCAGAAAAATATTTCCATGAAAAGATACTGGATGAAGCGCAAATATCAAGGATATTCCACTAATTTCATGGAGTATAGAAGCTAAAACTTTAACCAACTGAGTATAATAGAATATATAAAACTGCAAATGGATTTTCGTCCGCCATGCGGTAATCCACATATACAGATCATTTTCACAATTTAATAAGGAATGAATACAAATGATCATTCACCATGCATGTGGTATTCCACATAGACAGGTTATTCCAACAGAATAACAAAGAATGGAATAACAGAAG
Organism: Panax notoginseng; assembly: GCA_016801055.1. NCBI lineage: Eukaryota > Viridiplantae > Streptophyta > Magnoliopsida > Apiales > Araliaceae > Panax > Panax notoginseng. Next base: position 235,180,183 of record CM029013.1, on the reverse strand, counting down.
GATTCACCATGCGTCTGATAGACTGCACAGACAGGTTATTTCCAACAGAATAATAAATAATGGAACCAGGTCATGCGTAAACGCACAGACATGATATTCCGACAGAATAATAAAGAACGGAACCAGGTCAGGTGAAATTCGTACCGACAGGATATTCCAACAAAATATTAAATAATGGAATAACAACAGAAATCACCATGCATGCGATAGACCGCACAGACATGTTATTCCAACAGAATAATAATTAATGGAACCAGGTCAGGCGTAGTACGCACCAACAGGATATTCCGACAGAATAATAAAGAACGGAATAATAGAAGAATTTCACCATGTATGCGGTGCTTCGCATAAACAGGTTATTCCAACATAATAATAAAGAATGGAATAACAGAAGAATTTCACCAAGTATAGGGTAGTCTGCGTATACAGGTTATTCCAACAGAATAATAAATAATGGAATAACAGAAGTTCTTTTCATGAATACAAAAAAAATAATACATGTAGACACTCGAAATTTTCTATACACCTGTCACTAACATTGCAGGAGAGTAGATTCGTCTTTTAAGAGGGAACCCTGAAAGACGATCCATATCCATGCCGGATACTACCAGAAGTTCAGCATCAACCCCGGATCGCAATCTGGTAGTAATAATCTCGAAAATAACCCCAAGGCACGCAGATACAATACCGGAACACACACCGGAGAAGACCGATTAATCTCAGAGATAACCCTGAGGTATCCAGTCTCAGTCCCAACCATGGAAATAGCCACCAACCTTGGTGATAACCCCAAGGAATGCAATTTCGGTAATAACCCCGAAAATACTTGTTACAAATGCAACCAGCTTCAATCTCGGCGCTCACAACGAGATCCATTGTACCAGCCCGATGATAACATCGGGAAGACAGACACACCTTAAGGATGACAATGAGGACCTTCAACAAATTGTAGCAGTCCAATCTCAACGAAGCTGAGCATTGTTTGCTTTATCAGCCCAATCCGGAGATAACACCTGTGAGGGGCAACATCGTCATCTGACCAACACGATGTCACACCACGTCGCCTCAACATATCTACGCAATAATGTCCCACAAGACTAATCAATCCCAAGTGACTATTGTGCGGGGTAACGGATGAAAGTTGAAGCTTGAAGACCGGAGGGCACTGTCCCATCTTCAATGACTTCGCACAAACACTAATCTCATGCCATCGTACAACTCTCGACAACGGCGGTCCGAAATAGGTCATGTATACCTCAAACGGATGCCCGGATTGCACTTCTAAAAGTTGGAGTGGACATTACAGTGCCTGAGTGCATGTACTTCGAGACGACCCGAGCCGAAAAACCCAGGCCCACCCGGGTTGACTATGGTACACCTGCGGCTTAGCCGCAGGTACACCTGCGGCTCCACCCTCTATAAATAGAGGGCTTGGGATGGCCATTTTGTAAGAGAAAACGGCGAGGAAGCCCTGCCCAATTTACTCTGTACTCACCCCAGACTGAGTGCTTTCTCATTTTAAACACTTGTGAGCTCATATATAGCTTATATTGTACCTACAAAAGCCAGTGTTTACCCACTTTAAAGATATTGAAGTCGTCTTTGGCAGTCCACTGTAAGCCTTCTTTCACACTTTAAAGTTTTTCTCTTCATTTTTGAACACCCTTCTACACGTTGAGAGTCGTGTTGCACACTTTTGCCCGGACTTCGGTCCGTGGTTTATTTTTAGTTTGTATATACATACATATATATATATATATATATATATATATATATATATATATATATATATATATATATATATATATATTATATTTATATATATGGACTAACATTATCGAGTTATGCCTCGATTGAGCCTAGACTTCGGTCTGGAGCGTTTAATTGCTTTTGTATATATATACATTTATATATATGAACTACGTGTCGAACTCTGTTCGATGAGCCTAGACTTATGTCTGGTGCGTTTAATGGCTTTTTTTATATATAATTATATATATGAACTGCTATCGAACTTTGTTCGGTGAGCCTGGATTTCACATCCCGTTTACTGCGTATATACTGCTTTATATATATATATATATATATATATATATATATATATATATATATATATATATATATATATATACATTTCATCCCACATAGAGTTTACTTCGTGGTGGTTGACCGTTTTTACAGCTTTCTATACATTTCGTCCTGCCTGGAGTTTCCTCCGTGACGGTTGATAGCTTTTACAGCTTTATTTACATTTCTGATCCCCCATGGAGGTGCTTCGTGGTTGGTGATCATGTCCGTATATATATATTTACAGCTTTTATATATATATATATATATATATATATATATATATATATATATACCTGCTTACCGCGTTTATATCAATTGCGGCATCATGTGAGCCTAGGGATCATGTGATCACAGATTCAGTCCCTTAAATCTAGATTCGGTTCCCGTGATGGACATTTTCAGCTGTGAGCAGCTTGTAAATTATTCTACGGTGTCTGAATTTCCTCAGATGGTTTTCATACCCACGAGGAATTCAGTACCTTTTTGTAAAATATTTTCGTACGGATGCTTTGCATCTGTCAAATAAAATCAATCCAGCCGAATACGGAATAAAATGGGAGTGTAAAAGGTCTCAATTACTATTGAGCATCAGGGTTGGGAAAACCTCTTTTATAAAACATCACTACCATATCTTGCAAAAATTAAATTTTTACATAAATTCAAACCCTGTGTATATAGGTGCGAACGAGGCCTCATACTACTTCCAAATAACAGCACATTGACCCACACACACACACATGTTTAGATAACAGTTTCTTGAAAAAAGGTGGTCACCGTGGTAACACGGATGTCGGGGGGTGCCTAACACCTTCCCTCCGCATAACTAAGTCCCCGGACCCTAATGAATCTCGGTTTCACCGACCCGTTTAGCAGTGTCACATCACTAGGTCAATGTGCAAACCTTTTCTCGGTTGTGTTGGTACAACCATTTAAAAAACCAACTGGCGACTCTTAACAGTCCATCGTCGACATTATACATGTCGGACCTTTTTCACTTGTTTTTTCAAACAAATCTCACCTAAAATGAGAACTCCAAAGAACAAGTAATGGAAAGGGACAATTAAAAATCCCGACGTCGACAGGTGGCGACTCAGCTGGGGACTCCAGTAAGTCAAATTAAACCGCTATACAATTTTTTCAAAATTGTTATCTGCTTGTGTGTGGTTGTTGCATTTACATTTTATGATGAATGTGTACGAATGCATTTCCTTACTTAGTGCTTCGCACTATAAATTGCTTGAGATATTAGTGCTTTGCACTATAAATTTCTTGTGATATTAGTGCTTCGCACCATAACTGCTTGTGATATTAGTGCTTCGCACATGTCATCATGTCATACGGTGAGACGCGATGTATGTGAATGTATGTTGTGTGGTCCCTCCACCAGGAGGCTATCCCGTCGGTGTTTGATTACTGGACTTGTGAGAAGACTAATTCTCCGAGGCTCAGGAAAGGCACCACCTAAATTCGCTCCAGTTGAAAGACCGGATTAACTTCCCGTCAAGTAGATTGCGATGATTTGGGAACCTTCATGCCAAAAATCCGCGAGAGTAACCTAAGATAGGTCAGCCTCTGATAAACCCAAAATGGAGGAAAGTATCTTCATGCTCTCATTTCAAATTACTTGTAAAGTACAATTACTTGTAATTATCTTCCATATTTATCTCCATGTAATGAGAAATATGAAGAAATGTGTACACATACATGCTATAAACAACTGACATCCGTTTTGCAGGATAAAATTCCTAAACTGGACACATCGTATAACTTGTTATTATCCACCCTAAAGACTAAACTATGCAAGTCTTTTGCAGGGAATCAATCGGACCTACCACCCGTTCAAAGTCCAAAAAGGCAACAGGCCTACAGTCAATCATGTCGTCATCCGACCAGACTGAACTTAATCCAGTTTCTCGCAAAGAATTTGATGAATTAAGCAAACATATTACAGATTTGGCTGTTCTACTAAAAGAATTACACCAGTCTATACAGGGTCAGAAAATACCCGTACATGCTGAATCCTCCACACAAGGAGGAACCTAGGTCGTTACAATACCTGAACTGTAGTTGGATCCGACCAACAAAACTCATGATGCTGCCCATCCCACTTGAGACCCATACACTGGTGACATCAAAAAGAAAGTCCTCCAAATGGAAGAGACTCTTCGCACTATCAAAGGAATTGGAACACACGGGAGTGTTTCATATGCTAATTTGTGTATTTTCCCTGGTATTCATTATCAAGAAAAATTTAAGACTCCTGACTTTGAAAAATATGACGGGTTAGGAGATCCTTACACACATCTAAAGGTGTTTATTGGAGAACTGGGATCTTATGCAGAGGATGAAAAACTCAGAATGCAACTATTCCAAAAAAGTCTAACTGGAGAAGCCCGTTCATGGTACGCAAGATTAGACAATTCAAAGATCCATAGTTGGGAAGAGCTAGCACACGCTTTCCTCACCCAATACAACTTTCAATCTCAAATGGCTCCTGATCGGTATCAAATTTCCAAGATCAAGAAACAGTCTAATGAGTCTTTCAGAGAGTATGCTTAGAGGTGGAGACGCCTGGCTACCCAAGTTAGTCTTTCCATGACAGAATCAGAGATGGTCATGACTTTTATAGACATACAAGAAGCACCTTTCTATGAAAGAGTTTTAGCCGACATCGGCAAACCATTTTCTAAAATGGTCAAACATGGGGAGATGGCTGAAATGAGATTGAAATCTGGAAAGATTAAAGACCTAGCTGCACTCAAAGCTGTTGCTGATCACATCCAATCTGGAAATTATGGGAACAACCCCCGGAGGGTCCATAAAAAGAAAGAAGAGGATGTTAACATGATACTACAGGGTTAAAAAGGCAGTCAAAACATGCCTATCCAGAGGAGAAATTACACTCCCTTTCAAACACAGTCTTCAAACCCTCCAGTACCAAAAGGTGGAGAAGTCAAATGACCTCGAGTATTCACACCCTTAGGGAACACCCTCGAGAACATTCTCAATCTTCTAACAACACAGAAGAAAATCACGCATCTGCTTCCACCAGCCAATCCTAATGGACGGGGTTTTAATGCTGCTCGGAAATATGCTTATCATGCCGGGGCACCTGGACATGATACTCAGGATTGTCGGGCCTTGAAATACAAAATCCAAGACCTGATAGACAACGGTGAAATTGTGGTCACCAAACCCGATCAACCTCACGTTCAAGACAACCCTATTCCTCAACACAAAGAAGAAGAGGTCAATATGATTAATTGGAGCAGTGGACAGAGTTCCAATTTCAGCTGTGAATCCTCCCAGACCCCCAAAGATGGTGATGATAGATGGGATTATGCTAAGTTACAATTCACAATGGAACGATAGATGAAAGCTCTCTATAAACAAATTGAGTAATTGGCGGAACTGGTGACTTATCAGCATCAAGTGACTCGTCAGCTAATCAGCCAGGAGCATGCCAGTCTCCTACCTATTGTCATGAATATTCCCTCTTCACTTTCAGAAAATAAAATGCTGGAAGACAAAGTGACGAAGAAAGCGAATGCTAAGGCCTGTTGGGATTTTGCCAACAAAAGGGAATTCACATATTTGGGCCAACCTATGGAGGAAATCCTTTATATGTTAATCAATGAAGGAAGGATTTGTTCCCTTCTACCTACAATCAACCCCCGTTCAGGACAATACAACTCTGAGGGAGTATGTCAATATCATTCTCAATCTCGCAGTCACAGAACAGAAGAATGCTGGGCACTCCGCCACCTTATTCAAAATTTAATCGATAGTGGCATACTGCGTCTGGCAGATAACGACACTGTGTTACGGGCAAGTGAGGATTCGTGTCCTACTAAGTGGAAGAGTGTAGTAGCAGTTATATCCACTAAAAATGATGGGGTTAACAAATCACTTGTCATGCTAGTAATTTAACTTAAGGGAATCAACAATCCTTTGAAAATGGCCGCTCCCGAGCCAATCAACTTGCCGTGCAGAGCATAATATTCTATTGTTATCTTGTGCATAGTTCCGTGGAATTATGGAGAAGGTGAAGGATCCACCTCGCATACAACTGCTGCAGTGTCGAAGAGAATCCACTGTATCTTCCCCAACAGGTAATAAAGCATGTCATCATGTCTAAGGGGAAAGTACCCATTGAGAAGATTGAAAATTTCCTCCGCATTATGTGTCATAGCGAAGATAAGGTGGTTTTAAGCTTGAAAGAAGCTCCATAACAGATATCAATCTTGGACTTGATCCTGACTCCGAGAATCATCGGAAGGTCTTGTTAAAGGTTTTAGAAGAATCCTATCTACCGACATCAGTTGATACGGAAAAGTTTCAACATTTGGTTGATCACATTTTTAACAATAATGTGATATCCTTCACTGATGATGACATACCGCCCGAAGGGACCGGTCATTGCAAACCGTTGCACATTGCGGTCTTGTCATCCGAATATATGGTGGCTGGAGTTTTAATAGATGGAGGTTCCTCTCTTAATATCTGCCCATATGCTACCTGGGTGAAGATGAATATCAATCCCAATCGAATTCGGAGTAGCTATACCATCATCAAAGCTTTTGATGGAGCCCGCCGTAACTCGGTCGGAGTAGTTGAGCTGCCAATTGAGATTGGTCCACATACATTCTGCGTATCCTTCCATGTGCTCAAGATAGATTCGGGATACAACCTGCTCTTGGGACGACCATGGATTCACATGACAGGGGCAGTCCCCTCCACTCTTCACCAACAGTTGAAATACATCATCAACAATAGCCTGGTCACAGTCAACGCTGAACCGGAGATTCCTCAGCACGGGGACATGCCGCTCATCAATGCCAATAAGGATGTTGAGCCAATTAGTTTTCATGCTTTGGAAATAAGCAATACCCAATACCATGCTATTGGAACGCCACTGTCCGAACCCCAAATTTCTGCCGAGGTAATGTCGGCCACACAAGAAATGATGTCGTTGGGTCATAAACCGGGACAAGGGTTGGGTAAAGATTTCCAGGGTATCAAGTACCCTATTCGCTTAACCGAGCAAATTGGGACAGCTGGACTAGGCTATTCTGCCAGCTCTAGTCACAGGAATCCTCATAAGTATCAGCAGATTCCTTCAGCTTCGACCATGCGGCGTTTAGCTTTGCCTTCAAGTTCCGAGTTCGCACTACCTCCCGTAAAGGTGCCAACCAATATAATGGCGATGTTATTCCCCAAGCCGGTACCGGTGAAGGAGAAAGAAATCTTTGTTCCAGATCCCGTAGTGGAGGAAGAGGAACGAAGAATCAAGCAAGACGTCATCAGGATGATGTCCGGCATACGCATCATCGTTCATGATGAGCATACCAACATATACACCCCAGACGATGATTGCCCAGACGTAATGGCTATCATTCAGGACAAGGAAGATGATGATAATCCATCTATCATCGCGGTTCACCCGGAATTTGCTCTTGCCAATTGGAACAACATTCCTTGCATTGGTCATCAAGGGTAAAGCGGGCAGAAACTCTTTCTGCCCTGTAGATATAATAACTGCTTACTTTTCTGTACAGTATTAGTGGTTTATTTTTCCAATATATACTAACACTGTGTATGATCAACACATTTCATATATACTAAGTGAAAGCATATTTTGTTTCAGGACTCTGAATTTAGATGTGCCTGTACTTGCTGATACGGTGCCTCTTCTCCACAAGGATTGTACCTTTGATGTAGAGATGAATTCAGCCTTGGTGGATATACTGGATGATATTGAGGTGCCTCTAGAAATTGAAGAATGGGTCAAAGACAAACCCAAACCCAACCTTGATCAAACCACTCCTTTCAATCTCGGAACCTTAGAAAACCCTAAGTTAATCCAGATTGGTTCAGACCTTACGCCAAACCAACGGAATGACATGGTTATGCTACTAACCCATTTCCAGGATGTGTTTGCATGGTCTCATAAAGATATGGTGGGTTTGTCCACTGACATTGTCCTTCATCGCATTCCCATCAAAGAGGGATTCAAACCAGTCAAGCAAAAGCTCCAGCGATTGAAACCTGAATGGAGTTTAAAGGTGAAAGAAGAAATTGTGAAACAATTTCAAGCTGGCATCATAATGGTGTCTACATATCCTGAGTGGATATCCAACATCGTGCCCGTACCTAAACCTGGAGGAAAGGTGCGAGTTTGCGTGGACTACCGGGACTTGAACAAAGCTTGCTTAAAAGATAGCTTTCTCGTGCAATTTATCCACATTCTCATTGACAATACTGCGCAATACGACATGTACTCCTTTCCAGATTGCTTTGCGGGGTATCATCAGATCATGGTTGCCGAGGAAGATCGTGAAAAAATTGCTTTCATCACTCATTGGGAAACTTTTTGATATAGACGGTTGTCATTTGGCATCATCAATGCTAGAGCTACCTATCAACGAGCTATGATGGCTCTTTTCCACGACTTAATGCATAAAGAAATCGAGATCTACGTGGATGACATTATTGTCAAGTCCCGAAAGGAGGATGACCATATAGACCATCTCAGGAAGTTGTTCAACAGGTTGCGTAAGTACAACTTGAAGTTGAATCCAGCTAAGTGTGCCTTTGGCGTTAAATCAGGAAAGTTGCTAGGATTTCTAATCAGCCTCAAAGGGATACAGCTGGATCCTGCCAAAATCCAAGCCATCACTGAAATGCCCATTCCTCAGACAGAAAAGGAAATACGGAGATTTTTGGGAAGAATCAACTTCATTAGCAGATTTATTTCTCAACCCACAGCAACCTGTGAGCCAATCTTCAAGCTATTAAGGGAGAACTCCTCAATGAAATGGAATGAGGAGTGCCAGACTGCCTTCCTTACAATCAAGAAACAGCTAATTAAAGCTCTCATTTTGGTACCACCCAGGGATGATGTTACCATATTTATATATCTGTCCGTAAGTGACAATGCCATGGGCTGCCTGTTGGAATAGAAGGACGATAGAGGCCTAGAAAGAGCTATCTATTACCTCAACAAAAGATTTAGCAGCAGTGAACACAAGTACACTATGATCGAAAAGACGTGTTGTGCTTTAGCATGGGCTGCCATGAGGTTACAACATTACCTCCATGGTCACACAACCCATCTCATATCCCGCGTGGATCCTCTGAAGTACGTATTCAGTAAACCCATATTGAATTGTCGACTGTCCAGATGGCAGTTGATCCTATAACAATTTGACATCGTATATGTGACTCCAAAGTCCATCAAAGGTCAAGGAATTACGGATCAACTAGCCGCCGCACCATCAGGGGATTTCAAACCCTTGGAGACATACTTCCCTGATGAAGGAGTAATGACAATTCAGCAACACCATCAGTACGATACACGCCAAACGTGGAAGATGTATTTCCATGGAGCTGTTAATATGGAAGGTTCTAGAGCTGGAGCAGTTCTAGTAAATGATATGGGGGAGCAGTATCCCGTCGCCGTCAAATTACAGTTTGTCAGCACCAACAATACGGCTAAGTATGAAGGCTGTCTTATGGGGCTACAACTTGCCCGTTCAATGGGCATCAGGCGGTTAACTGTCCTTGGAGATTCAGAGTTGGTAATCAGACAATCCACCGGAACCTATCAAACCAAGGAACTACATTTGCTGCCTTACCATCGGCAGGTTTTAAAGATGGCTTTGGGATTCGAAGAAATATCCTTTCTACACATTCCTCATAATAGGAATGATTTCGCAGATGCGTTAGCAACTTTGGCCTCCTTGATTCGCATATCAGACAAGGAACACTTGCCAAGCGTCACAATTTCCCTGCACAAGGCCCTAGCCTACGAGAATTACATTGGAGAAGTATCGGATGAGCTACCTCCCATCCAACATCCTTGGTATCAGCATATCAAGGAATATCTGCGAGATGGATCTATACCCGCTGAGGCGAGCCCGACTGAGAAAAGGCGGATCCATCGATTTGCTATGAAATTCTACCTGAGTGGAGATGCGCTCTACAAAAGAGATGCAGGATTGGGTCTCCTCAGATGTTTAGACAAAGATCAAGCCCAAAGGCTTATGGATGAAATCCATGGTGGAGTCTGTGGCCCCCACATGAGTGGCCCCCTCCTTATTAAGAAAGTCCTCAGGACGGGACATTATTGGCTATCTCTCAAAGTTGATTGCAATGACCACGTCAGGAGATGCTATCAGTGCCAGATTCATGGGAATGCTATACACGCCCCTCCACGGGAACTTCATAATATGAGTTCACCTTGGCTCTTCTCAATGTGGGGAATGGACGTTATCGGGCCCATTGAGCCTAAAGCCAATAATAGTCATTGATTTATCTTTACCATGATCGACTACTTCACCAAGTGGGTAGAAGCAGCCTCCTTCCCCAGGGTTACTAAAGAATTCATCATTGCTTTCATCAGAAACAATGTCATTTGTCGATATGGACAACCAGAGGTGATTGTGTCTGACAATGCCAAGAACCTCAATAGCAAAATAATGGAGGAATTATGCAGTAAATTCCACATCAAACACCTCAACTCAGTCATCTATCTTCGAAGATGAATGGTGTTGTTGAAGCGGCTAACAAGAACATCAAGTAGATTATGCAAAAGATGTCTGCCAATCACAAAAATTGGCCTGACACATTGCCTCTGACTCTGTTAGCCTACAGAACCTCAATGCACACTTCCACTGGGGCAACCCCCTAAGCATTGACCTATGGGATGTAAGCAGTGCTCCCCATAGAATTTGAGATGGAATCCCTCAGAGTATTGATAGACGCACAGTTGGATGAAGACCAATGGGTACAAGATAGGTATCACCAATTGTCTCTAATAGACGAAAGGCGAACTGCAGCTATCTTCCATGGTCAGTTATATCAGCAAAGAATCGCCCTATCCTATAACAAAAAAGTCCGGCTACGGCAATTCAGACAACATGACTTGGTTTTGAAGAAAATAATGGACAACCAAGATCAGTCCAAGGGAAAATTCGCTCCTAACTGGGAAGGCCCATTTATTGTCAAGGAAGTATTGACAGGAGGCGCTCTCAGATTGCAAGAAATGGACGGCGATGAATTTCCGCAACTCATCAACTCAGACGCCGTAAAATGGTACTATGTCTGAAGAAATTCACAAGCATCCTGGTGGTAACCCATCAGGTCACCAGTCATTTCGGTTCTTTAAACCTTTACCACAATCTACTTTTCTACACTTTTCCCCTCAGGGAAACATACCTTTCAAGCCAGCAGCCTGGCTTTCTCCTTTGCGTTACTACAACTTAGGTCATCCCACCGTGGATTGAACCTCTTGCGTATACAGTTTGGCTACCCATATCTGGGATCAAACTTTTCACCTGCAGTTTATCCTCAACCTAGGATTAAACTTTCTCCTCCCCGCACTCTGACCTGCACATAGGATTACACTTTTCATCTCGCCCTGAGGGGTGAACTACGTCGACCTGATCTCCTCTTCAATAGGAGTACGTAGGCAACCATTTCATATGGCCCGGTCGCAATAAAACAAAACAACAAAAACATTCCTACACCATTCCTGCCACATACAGTGTTGAACCTCTTACACCAGGTTCGAACTATGCAGACCTGATCTCCTCTTCAGTAGGAGTACGTAGGCAGCCATTCATGGTGCGGTCTCACCCCCTACCTAAACATAAACCCTTGTCAGTTGGTACTGGGATCATCCTTCAATCCACTACGTTTCATTCGGCTTCAGACCAAAGGGATGGAATTACCTGAACTCCTCCTAAATAGGAGTTTCGGCGACTATCTAAGCGGCGGTTGTACCTCGAAGAGCAACTCCAATCCATAAGAGATAGAATTAACTAGGCTTCTCCTGAATAAAAGTGCTGGCGACCATCTGTGGTGCGGTCAATCTCAGAGAGGAAAGCCACACTCCTCTCCTCATTTCCATACAGAAACCAGTCCCTAGACACCGAGAGATAGTAGGGATATATACAAATCGATGATGCATTTTGAACTATCCAGAGATAACTCAATGTCCATCCACCGAGAAGGAATTCAGAATACATCACGATCACAAGCCCTGAAGCAGCAGGCAAAATATCAAGCAAGCAGCAAGGCATATCTAAAAGGGAAGTGATCAAAAATATATTTCCCTGTCATATATATAACTTTGTTTGATATACACAATGTAAACTGTACATGACAAAATGGCTAAGCTAGTCTGTGCAGGAAAATACAAGATCACCTACAAGTCAGGGTATATGCGAGCTAACAAGCCCAACATGGCGTCCCTCTCAGAAGATGAAGGTAAATCTGTGGTCTCCTGTATGAGAATATCCATATGACCCAACAGATCTGTAGCCATCTGCATGGTGACCATATGATCATCAATATATGCGCTCATCTCTGCGATCATGCCAGTGGTAAGGGACCTCACTGTAGTACTATCTGTGACGGCTACATCCCGGGCAGATATGGCGATATCCCACTCAACTATCACTATATCTCTGGCTGATATAGCCTCATCCTGCTCAACGACGGCGGCATCTCTACGAGCCAAGGCCTCGTCTCTCTCCAATAGAGCGGCCTCCCTCCCATCAAGAGCAGTAACATCATAGATCGAATCTGATCTCTCTCAAAGGTCATCAGATGAAGACTCTGCTCTAAGTACTGTGCCGAATGCTAAATCACAACAGTACTGGTACTAGGAGAATCCAGAAGAAATGCTGGCAACCCAGCAGTGGGTTCGTCCTCGATGTAGGTATCAATGTCCTCCATGGGCTCTACATCATCTAACTCACTCTTCGGCACTGCAAATACTGCTACAGCCGATAAAATCTCTGTCTCCATCCACGCGAAATACTCTGCGGAATAACCAGGATGACTGACAGAAAAAGCCGCTATATCACGCCTATCCCAGCAGGCGTATACCCGAGATCGGTCCTCTGCTGAGAGGTACTGAGAAGCAGAACGCTGACATGTCGCCCCCTCAAAAGGATGAAAATCCTGGAACTGGTCGAACTGCGACATCACGGCCAATGGGTGATAAGTGGTCACTCCCCTCAAACCAGCCAGAGGGAGATAGTCCATGCCCGGAGCATGAGTAATGAAGATGTATGGTGAGCTAAGCCCCGAACACAGCAATATGATTAATGGATCTCTGATATCTGCCAAGAATGTGGACCAGGGCAGAGCATCTATACACTCTGATGGCTAAAAAGAGTATGACATAGCTACATCATGGCTGAAGCAGTACCCATGCCGTCTAAAAGTGACAATAGGTCTCAAGTGTGACATGAACCACACATATAGCATGATTGAGCTACCTGTGAACACTCCTGTAGGATACGTGCAACAATATGATGCCGACCGTAGGGTCTCTGGTACAATCATAGGTACAATGGTACGACCCTCCCTGAGAGCTCTCACGGCCATAATAACGCCAATATCTATCTCATCCATATACCGCGACATATACACATATGACAATACACATAGCATCAGTACGTCAACTCTGGCCAAGCGCCAATGAGCCTTTGGTGTGGTGAAATCCCCCGAATGTCGTGAATAGCTATCCTCCGAGCCAAATCTGTCGTATAGAAAACGCTGGGATATCACGTGGCCAGATGTCAACTCATCCTGTACCACTCTGCGCCTCATTCCTGTGAGAGTCATGAATCGTCTACTCATGTCTCCCATAGCCAGATGCACACAAGGTCTGTCTAGAGGCAGCATCGTCAAACGTGCATACTCCTCTAGAGTAGGAGTCAACTCATGGTTGCCGAATCGGAATACCTGCCTATCCGGTAGCCAATGCTCTATCATCCCGACCACAAATCCTGCGTGAACCTGAAAAGTCAAAAAGGTCATGGTATGCTGCAATAAATGATCTACAGTCACCCTGTTTGGTGGTGCCATGCTATCACACCACGATCTAATACCCGATGCCACCACTGACGGTGGGGTATGATCTATGCTGCTAACTGTCGAAGAAGACATCTGTGCAGGCCGTGTCATAAGACCATCCATGAGTCAATGCCGAATATCTCTGGACATACATACATATGCATAACATGATACATGCATAACAGATAATAGATGGCAATATGATATAGGGAATGAAAAAATAGTGCATACATTCCTAAGTATATCATCATCTAATACATCATCTTTGTACAGCTATAAATATAGGGAAATGGGGAACAGATGCCCTACTACTGACAGAGGCCTATCAAAAGATATAGCGAGAATGGGGCACAACCACCCAATATCTAACAAAGGCCTATCAAAAGATATAATGAGAATATACATCAGAAGAAGACAATGGTGTCGATGTCCACATCATCAATCCTGTCCACCTGATGTAACTCCTCCTGAGTTACTAGATCTCTATCAACAGGGATGTCAGGCCTATATAGAGGATGATCTGCTCTGGCAAAACCGAATGGGTCACCTGAGGGGCCAGCGCCTGAGCTGGAAGGATCAAATGAATCCGTCTCTACCGGATCTCTACCCAAATACTAGATAAATATGTGCTTGGTCCAACTGCCGGGTCAAACTATCAATCTGGGTCATATGAGTTGGATCTCGGACACAAGCTATCCAATCCGTCATCATCAACGATCCTGGAACCATATCCCCTGTAAACTGTGTGACGCGGGACTGAGCTCCAATAGTGCGAGGGGACCACCACCGATGGAACGTCTCCTGAGTACATGGACCCTCTGACAATACAAAACTGTCAACCCCCAAAAATGGGATATCAATGGCGGGTGACTGCGATACAGGCTAATAATGCCTGGAAAAAGGCAAGATCGGTATACAAATCTCCCCTGTGGTGCTCCTAATACCACGCTCACCTAAATAGAGCTCTCAGCCTCCATCTGTGAAGAGAGGAACTCTCCTAGTGGAAATCACATACTCGACTTCAATCGGGTATCCATCCACAAAACCCACGGTCAGGTGTTCCCCAGAATAGGGAAGCCATGTGATGGTGTCGGCCGTCAGCAACTCCAGCTGCATACGGCAATGAGTGAATCCCCCAGCTACAGGGACCTTCGGCAGAATTGAATGATGCCATCGTCGCCCACGTGGATAGGTGTCTAAACCTATCACACTCACGAGACGCAAGCATGAAAGCCTCTCATAGGCCCAAAACTGCCAACATAAAGGCAAACATCTGTTATCAGTTAACACTCTTAACCTATACATGGTAAATGACAAGAGAAATACTCACCAGCAGAAATAGATAAAATCCTAGCCAACCTCGGTCAAACCCCGTGAGCGCATACGCATGGCCCGGAGGAAATAGGCAAAGGTGTATGAACCCCAATCATACTCTCCAATATGGTCCACAACACGTGTAGCACTGATCAAAGCAAAAGATATCGTGGAAGAGTTATCTGCTATGAAGCAGCCTCTAATGATCATCAGGAACAATCGCCGCGGAATGCGATCCTTGATTCTGACATCATCAGGCATAGGCTCACTCAATAGCCCGCTCATAGCATCTACGCTCAAAGGACCTGAATGGATAGTCCTGCCTTTGAGCGCCGCCGCTGGAACTCCTAATAAGGATCTAATGGCAGTAGGGGTAATATTTTCCATTCAAGGCACTGGCTCCCCTCCAAACTTCATACCTGTGATAAATCGCCAATCCATAGGCGTCATCATCACCTCGCAATCTAGCAAATGGAGTGACTGAGTCTGATGAAGCCATCGCTCAGAAAATGCCCTGAGGTAACCCCAGGGACAACGATGGGGAAGGATGGAGAAAAATTCCCCAAATCCCCACTCATGCACTACCGCTCTATAGTCAGGATGAAGCGCCTGATACATGGAGTGAATGCTGAACTAGTTCCCTTGAGGCTGTGTAAAACCAGGAACATGCATGAAATGCATATCAACATCAAAACCCTTTAATCCTCATCAATAGGAAACAAGGAAGATCATAGTCCAACGCCATACCTTGTTAGCATACAAATACATCGATGGATGTCTGCCCAAATCACCCAGCAACTCTGGGTTCACCACCTGAATGCTCGGAAGCTCCCTGCGAGGGACATGTGCAGCAGGAGCGGGATCCTCTATCGGAATATCCGCCTCCTCGTCCTCAACATCTGGAACATCTACCTGGACATGAAGTATCACGGCCTCCACCAACTGATAAGGTTGTCTGACAGAACGGGGACGAGGCACTTTAGAAGTCCTCCGTCGTACACACAGAAGTGGTGCTATAGGAACTGCTAGGCTGATCTGGATCCATAGTATCTGGACAACAAGTCTCCAAATCACCTCAGAAAGGGTGTGGTATTTCCTTACTTAGAGCTTTCTAGAATGCATTTTATGACTATATGCATACATGCATTTACTTTAACGTATAATAGAGTTAAAATGCATGACTACCCAATGCCTACATTTGGAAAATTTTTACCATAGTCCTCTCTGAAAATAGGACTATCCACATGCATACAGGCATGCCTAGGTGGCCAATCAGTAGCACACCTGCCCCAAAGTCATATACATAATATGTGCATTAAAAATTAAAATCATCATGCATCAGGCCAACCTCAATACTAGGAGTATTTTTCCTTGCTACCTTATGCTCATAATGCCATCCAGGGGTCAATGCCAAATATCTCTGGACATACACACATATGCATAACATGATACATGCATAAAAGATAATATATGTCAATATGATATATGGAATGGAAAAAAACAGTGCATACATTCCTAAGTATATCATCATATAAGACATCATCTATGTACAGCTACAAATACAGGAAAATAGGGGTACAGACGCCCTACTACTGACAGAGGCCTATCAAAAGATATAGCGAGAATGGGGCACATCCACCCAATATCTAACAGAGGCCTATCAAAAGATATAACGAGAATACACATCAGAAGAAGACAATGGTGTCGATGTCCACATCATTAATCCTGTCCACCTGATGTAACTCCTCCCGAGTCACTGGATCTCTATCAATAGGGATGTCAGGCCTATATAAAGGAGGATCCGCATCAGCAAAATTGAATGGGTCACCTGAGGGGCCAACGCCTGAGATGGATGGATCAAATGAAGCCGCCTCTGCCGGATCTCTGCCCAAATGCCAAATAAATATATATGCCTGGTCCAATTGTCGGGTCAAACTATCAATCTGGGTCATATGAGTCGGATCTCGGACACAAGCTATCCAATCTGTCATCATCCAGGATCCTGGAACCATATCCCCCATAAACTGTGTGGCACGGGACTAAGCTCCAATAGTGCGAGGGGACCACCACCGATGGAACGTCTCCTGAGTACATGGACCCTTTGACAATGCAAAACCGTCAACCCCCAACATTGGGATATCAGTGACAGGTGACTGCGATACAGGCCAATAACGCCTGGCAGGAGGCAAGATCGGTATACGAATCTCCCCTGTGGTGCTCCTAATAGCACGCTCTCCTGAATAGAGCTCCCAGCCTCCATCTGTGAAGAAAGGAACTCTCCTGGTGGAAATCACATACTCGACTCCAGTCGGGTATCCATCCTCAAAACCCAAGATCAGGTGTTCCCTTTAATAGGGAAGCCATGTGATGGTGTCGGCCATCAGCAAATCCAGCTATATACGACAATGAGTGAATCCCTCAGCTACAGGGACCTCTGGCAAAATCAAATGATGTCATCGTCGTCCTCGTGGATAGGTGTCTAAACCTAACACACTCATGGGAGGCAAGCATGGAAGCCTATCATAGGCCCAGAACTGCCAATACAATAAAAAAGTATATCTGCTGCCAGTTAACACTCTTAACCTATACATGGTTAATGATAAGAGAAATACTCACCAGCAAAAATGGGTAAAATCCTAGCCAAGTCTCGGTCAAACCCTGTGAGCACATACGTATGGCCTGGAGGAAATAGGCAAAGGTGTAGGAACCCAAATCATACTCGCCAATACGGTCCACATCACGTGTAGCGCTGATCAAAGCGAAAGATATCGTGGAAGAGTTATCTGCTATGAAGCAGCCTCGGATGATCATCAGGGACAATCGCCATAGAACGCGATCCCTGATTCTTACATCATCAAGCATAGGCTCACTCAATAGCCCGCTCATAGCATCTACGCTCAAAGGACCTGAACGGACAGTCCTGCCTTAGAGCGCCGCCGCCGGAACTCCTAATAAGGATCTAACAGCAGTAGGGGTAATATTTTCC
Organism: Panax notoginseng; assembly: GCA_016801055.1. Taxonomy (NCBI): domain Eukaryota; kingdom Viridiplantae; phylum Streptophyta; class Magnoliopsida; order Apiales; family Araliaceae; genus Panax; species Panax notoginseng. Next base: position 235,161,942 of record CM029013.1, on the reverse strand, counting down.
ATGCAAGGCACTGGCTCCCCTCTGAACTCCATACCTGTGATAAATCACCAATCCATAGGCATCATCATCACCTCAAAACCCAGCAGATGGAGTGACTGAGTCTGATGAAACCATCACTTAGACAATGTCCTGAGATAACCCCAGGGACAACGACGGGAAAGGATGGAGAAAAATGCCCCAAATCCCCACTCATGCACTACCGCTCTATAGTCAGGATAGAGAACCTGATACATGGAGTGAATGCTAAACCAGTTCCCTCGAGGCTGTGTAAAACTAGGAACCTGCATGAAATGCAGATCAACATCAAAACCCTTGAATCCTCATCAATAGGAAAGAAGGAAGATCAAATTCTAACGCCATACCTCGTTAGCATGCAAATACATCGATGGATGTCTGCCCAAATCACCCAGCAACTCTGGGTTCACCACCTGAATGCTCGAAAGCTCCCTACGAGGGACATGTGCAGCAGGAGCGGGATCCTCTATCGGAATATCTGCCTTCTTATCCTCAACGTCTGGAACATCTACCTGAACAGGATGTATCACAGCCTCCATCAACCGACGAGGCTGTCTGACAGAACGAGGACGAGGCACTTCAGAAGCCCTCCGCCGTATACCAGAAGTGGTCCTATAGGAACTGCTCGACTGATCTGGATCCATAGTATCTGGACAACAAGTCTCCAAATCACCTCCGAAAGGGTGTGGTATTTCCTTTCCTTGAGCTTTCTAGAATGCATTTTATGACTATATGCATGCATGCATTTACTTTAACATATAATAGAGTTAAAATGAATGACTACCCAATGCCTACATTTGGAAAATTTTTGCCATAGTCCCCTTTGAAAATAGGACTATCCACATGCTTCCAGGCATGTCTAGGTGGTCATTCAGTAGCATACCTACCCCAATGTCATATACATAATATATGCATTAAAAATTAAAATCATCATGCATAAGGCCAACCTCAATACTAGAAGTACTTTTCCTTGCTACCTTATACTCATTGGACCTCAAATAGGACAAAAAAATAGCAAAAAAGGTGCCAATTTGACTATCTCAAAAGTTAAATTTTTTCACATCATTATGTTCAGCATGGTTTAATACTAACATTTACTATGTTGAATAATTTTTATCTAGTCATTTGTGCATACATAATCACTACTATGTGTTTAGATACATTTCATGCGATAACTCAAAATCCAACAGACAGAAATGAGAGAAAATACAGGCATATGTTACCAGGATAGTGTAGAACACTCGTACGGTGACAGAATTTGCAGAATACCGTCCAAACTCAGCAGATCTGAAGATGGCTCACGGTTTTCTCTATGTGAAGCAAGTTAAAAGTGACTTGTGAGACCAACCTGCGGTATTATATCATCCACGGTTGGCCGCAGGCCCATCTGCGGCTGCAGCAGGTGTACTGTGGGTCCCATCCCTCCGGCTCGGTCCAGTTTGAGTTGCAAAGGAATTCTTACAAGCTGAAAAGGCCAAACCCGGGATAAAAACGCTACGCAATTGAGCAGAATAGCCTAAAACCCTGGTTTTTCTGGATCCAACTTTCATTCATTGGTATTCGCCTGAACACAGGGTTTACTATACTGATGATTTAAGTCTTTGCATACCATATTCGGCAATACCGTATAGAGGTCCGATGCCGTCAGCGTAAGGTTGTCACCCCAATCTTTTCACAAAAGAGGTCCCCGACGAGGGTTACAACGCATGCTCATCCGTTGACACACAAATCAACGAAGGTCAACCAGCCTTGACGTTGTTTCAGCCGATGGCAAGTAAACCCATCAAAGCATGGAAAGTTGTTCAATCATTGCGTAAGTTTATATTCATCACTCCCCAGCGGATCTCCGGCTGGGGTCACAACGCAATGTTCCGGTGATCTACACGACAATGGAGGTCAAGCAACCTTGACAGTATATCCCACTGGATTTTTCAGTCGTTGATTCACATGTCGGTGAAATACACGGCAATGAAGGTCGGGCATCCCTGACAGTATTTGCTGTTGGCAGTAAATCCAACAGAATCATGACATGTCCTGACGAAACAAACCAGGAGATTGCCATCAAGGAGGATTGATGATGGAATATGTTATACACATCCTCAAGCAGATCAAGCTTCATCCCCATAGATCTCTCACACATAAGAGGTACATCTTCGGGATCAAGTCATAATCAAAGACACAGGACTTTGGTGATAACTCCAACATCAACATCCTAACAGATTCAGATTACACATCAAATCTGGTCATCGTTGCCAATCCCCAGTTGAAGCAACAGGGAGTCAGCAATCATCCCTAGCGTGTTGGGCTACAACCCCATACATATGCATCGTACATTTGCATCATGTTGCTATCCATAGTACCATGTTCGTCTTGTTACGTTTCAAGTGTCTAGGATTCTTTATCCTACCCATGCATTGCCATGCATGAGTAAGATAAAGAGGGGCATCTGTAGACGCTTGAAATTTTCTATACACTTGTCACTAACATTGTAGGAGAGCAGATTCGTCTTTTAAGAGGGAACCTTGAAAGACGATCCATATCAATGCCGAATACTACCGGAAGTTCAACATCAACCCCGGATCGCAATCTAGGAGTAACAATTCCAATCTCGGAGATAACCCCGAGGCATACAGATCAATACCGGAACACACACCGAAGAAGACCGATTAATCTCGGAGATAATATCGAGGTATCCAGTCTCAGTCCCAACCATGGGAATAGCCACCAACCTTGGTGATAACTCTAAGGAATGCAATTTTGGCATTAACCCCGAAAATGCTTGTTACAAATGCAACCAGCTTTAATCTCGGCGCTCACAATGAGATACACTGTACCAGCCCGACGATAACATCGGGAAGACAGGCACACCTCAAAGATGACAATGAGGACCTTCAACAAATTGCAGCAGTCTAATCTCAGCGAAGCTGAGCAACATCTACTTTATCAGCCCAATCCGGTGATAACACCAGTGAGGGGCAACATCGTCATCTGACCAACACGATGCCACGCCACGTTGTCTCAACATCTCTACGCAACAGTGTCCCACAAGACTAACTAATCCCGAGTGACTATTGTGTGGGATAACGGATGAAAGTTGAAGCTTGAAGACCGGAGGGCACCGTTCCATCTTCAATGACTTCGCACAAACTGTAATCCCATGCCATCGTACAACTCTCGACAACGGCGGTCCGAAATAGGTCCTGTATACCTCAAACGGATGCCCGGATTGCACTTCTGAAAGTTGGAGTAGACATTACAGTGTCTGAGTGCATGTACTTCGAGACGACCCGAGCCGAAAAACCCAGGCCCACCCGGGTTGACTATGGTACACCTGCGGCTTAGCCGCAGGTACACCTGCGGCTCCACCCTCTATAAATAGAGGGCTTGGGATGGCCATTTTGTAAGAGAAAACGGCGAGGAAGCCCTGTCCAATTTGCTCTGTACTCACCCCAGACTGAGTGCTTTCTCATTTTAAACACTTGTGAGCTCACATATAGCTTATTTTATACCTATAAAAGCCAGTGTTTACCCACTTTAAAGATATTGAAGTCTTCTTTGGCAACCCACTGTAAGCCTTCTTTCATACTTTAAAGTTTTTCTCTTCATCTTTTCACACACCCGTCTACACGTTGAGAGTTGTGTTGCACACTTTTTCCCGAACTTCGGTCCGTGGTTTATTTTTAGTTTGTATATACGTATATATTTATATATTTATATTTATATATATGGACTAATATTATCGAGTTATGCATCGATTGAGCCTAGACTTCGGTCTGGAGTGTTTAATTGCTTTTGTATATATATATATATATATATATATATATATATATATATACATTTATATATATGAACTGCGTGTCGAACTCTGTTCAATGAGCCTAGACATATGTCTGGTGTGTTTAATGGCTTTCTTATATATATAATTATATATATGAACTGCTATCGAACTCTATTCGGTGAGCCTGGATTTCACATCCGGTGCGTTTACTGCTTTAATATATATATACTTATATATATTAACTGTTGTTGGACTTTGTCCGATGAGATTAGATTTTATATCCGGTGCGTTTACATGCTTTTAAATATATATATATATATATATATATATATATATATATATATATATATATATATTACTTTTCGTCCCACCTAGAGTTTACTTCGTGGTGGTTGATCGTTTTTACAACTTTCTGTACATTTCGTCCCATCTGGAGTTTACTTTGTGGTAGTTGACCGTTTTTACAGCTTTCTGTACATTTCGTCCCGCCTGGAGTTTCCTCCGTGGCGGTTGATAGCTTTTACAGCTTTATTTATATTTTTGATCCCCCATGGATGTGCTCCGTGGCTGGTGATCATGTATGTATATATATACTTACGACTTTTATATATATACTTGCTTAATGCTTTTATATCAATTGCGTCATCATGTGAGTCTAGGAATCATGTGATCACAGATTTAGTCCCCTGAATCTAGATTCGATTCCCGTGATGGACCTTTTTAGCTGTAAGCAGCTTGTAAATATATCTGTGATGTTTGGATTTTCTCAGATGGTTTTCATACCCATGAGGAATTCAGCACCTTTTTGTACATTATTTTCGTACGGATGCTTTGCATCTTTCAAATAAAATCAATCCAGCCGAATACGGAATAAAATGGGAGTGTAAAAGGTCTCAATTACTATTGAGCATCAGGGTTTGAAAAACCTCTTTTATAAAACATCACTGCCATATCTTGCTTAAAATTGAATTTTTACATAAAATTCAAACCCTGTGTATATAGGTGCGAACGATGCCTCACACTACTTCCAAATAATAGCACATTGACCCACACACACACACACACATTCAGATAATAGTTTCTTGAAAAGAGGCGGTCACCATGGTAACACGGATGTCGGGGGGTGCCTAACACCTTCCCTCCGCATAACCAAATCCCCGGACCCTAATGAATCTCGGTTTCACCGACCCGTTTAGCAATGTCATATCACTGGGTCAATGTGCAAACTTTTTCTCGGTTGTGTTGGTACAACCAGTTAAAAAACCAACTGGTGACTCTTATAGTCCAATCGTCGACATTATAGATGTCGGACCTTTTTCACTTGTTTTTTCAAACAAATCTCACCTAAAATGAGAACACCAAAGAACAAGTAACAGAAAGGGACAATTAAAAATCCCGACGTCGACACTTATATATTTGAACTGTATGTTGAACTCTGTTTGATGAGCCTAGACTTATGTTTGGAGTGTTTAATTGCTTTTGTATATATATATATATATATATATATATATATATATATATATATATATATATATATATATATATATACACACATTTCGTCCCGTCTGGAGTTTAATTCGTGGCGGTTGACCGTTTTTATTACTTTTTGTATATTTCGTCCCGCCTGGAGTTTCCTCCGTGGCGGTTGATCGCTTTTATAGCTTTATTTACATTTTTGATCCCCCATGGAGGTGCTTCGTGGTGGTTGATCATGTCATATATATATATATATATATATATATATATATATATATATATATACCGCTTTTATATATTTACATTTTCGATTCCTCGTGGAGGTGGTTCGTGGTGGTTGATCGTATCTGTATATATATATTTACAGCTTTTATATATATAACTGCTTACTGCGTTCATATCAATTGCGGCATCATGTGAGCCTAGGAATCATGTGATAACAGATTCAGTCCATTGAATCTAGATTCGGTTCCTATGATGGACATTTTCAGCTGTAAGTAGCTTGTAAATTATTCACGGTGTTTGGATTTCCTTAGATGGTTTTCATACCCATGAGGAGTTCGGCACTGTTTTGTACATTATTTTCTCAAAGATGCTTCGCATCTCGAAAATAAAAACAATCAAGCCGAACATTTAATAAAATGGAAGTATCAAAGGCCTCAATTACTATTGAGCACAGAGTTTGAAAAATCTCTTTTTACAAAACATCACTTCTATAACTTGTTTAAATCTAAATTTTTACACAAATTCAAACCTCTATATATAGGTGCAAACGAGGCATATCACTACTTCCAAATAATAGCACATTAACCACACACACACACACACATTCATATAACAGTTTCTTGAAAAGTGGAGGTCACCGTGGCAACACGGATGTCGGGGGGTGCCTAACACCTTCCCTCCGCATAAGCAAGTCCCCGGACCCTAATGAATCTCGATTTCACAGACCCGTTTAGCAGTGTCACATCATTGGGTCAATATGCAAACCTTTTCTCAGTTGTGTTGGCACAACCAGTTAAAAAACTAACTGGCGACTCTTAACAGTCCATCGTCGACATTACACATGTCGGACCTTTTTCGCTTATTTTTTTAAACAAATCTCATCTAAAATGAGAACACAAAAGAACAAGACTAGAAAAGGGACAAGTAAAAATCCCGACATCGACATCCATCACACATACTTATTCACGTTGAGAGTCGTGTTGTGTGTGTATGGCCAGATAGTCGATCCGTGGCTTTTATTGCTTATATATATATATTATTATATATATTGTTATCGAATTCGAATCAACTGAGCCTGGATATACATCCGGTGCGTTTACAACTTTTATATATGTGACGCCCCCAAATCCAGGTCCCTTCGAACCACGAATCCGGTTCGCCATGATACTACTATCATCAACTATTTATATTTTTCATTCATAACTTAATGAATATAACTTAGCTTATTACAATTTAGAATACACATTCTTTCCATTACCAGGATCTGCACAATGACCCCAAACTTTTATAAGTTTCACAACTTGGTCATTTACTATTCCTATTTTACATCACATTCGATGTTATATAAATATGCGGAATAATTTAAACTTTTTCAATCTCCTTTGAAAAATAATTTTTTATTGATACCTTAACTTGAATCAATTACATATCCTTGAATCAAATTATATTATGGTTCAGTCTATTCGAATTACTGTATAAATTTTTACATCCCGATTCGAATATCTCTATGTACTGTCCAGTACAACTTTACAAGCTAGCATATTTTACACATTGTAAATTACTATCAAATATATCTACTAGAACCTAAACATGGTTCAAGAGCATATATTTAATTAAATAAATTAATCCCCTTTGATGTGATTGAACTATATCAATCAAGTAGCACGTAACCTTTACCGTGTGTCACTAACCTGCAAAAGTGGTTATTTGCAAGGGTGAACTTGACAGCCCAGCAATTCTAATAGTTTTTATGCAGCACATAGCATATAATAGCATATTCAGTTCATGCCTTCATAATCAATTAATCTTTACTACGCATGTTACTTCGCATATAACAGGCATAAAGATTTATATCTCAACATATCATCAAAGATCATCTTTCACATTTCATACATATCTCATATGCATTTCATATATATACATCAACATTCGCATGACATAATATAGCTTAACTAGCAGTTATCGAATTCATATATCAAATCGGAATTGAAAGACTTGCCTAATTCGTAGTTTATGAAATACGACTTAACTGCTTAACGCTTATCTGCACTTCGTGTATTTCTACACAGTTATATAATCATGGATTCATATCCATCAGTAACATATTTCATGTATTCTCAATGTAATAACAATGTTACATTGTTTCCTAACTTGGTTCGTAAAACCTGCACTTCACTTTCTTATCATACTCTTAGAATAGCTAGGTACGTATAGGTATACCTTAGTCACCCGTACATGACATCAACATTCATATATATCTACCACACACTTGACTCGCTATGTGTTCGACACATTTAAAACTCATATCGTTAAGTTCAACCGTACACACAACGTCTAACTTAGTTGTAACTTTACACAACATTACCTATATAGCACAAATCATATTGTAAGACCTCACAATTTCAAATAACGTATCATTGCATTAAAAACATCCCTTTGGACTTTAACATTTTGAAAGTCATAATTGACATTCATCTTTATCACATAGCATGCTTCTTAACACATTCCATAGCATACTGATTATATATAGCAATTATACAAGCCTGCCTCAAACATCAGATCCAAAACAGAACCTATTCCAAACTGAAGACTGGCATAGCTGCGCCCTGTCCAGGCTTAGGGACGGCGCAGCTGCGCTGTCCCCTGGCCAGTCCAAGACTGAGCTTTGCACTTACTGTTTTCAGTCCATACTTTAATACACTTAGACACTTACACTTTACATGCATACATGCTAGAGGTCTTTACATACTTGTATGACCACTTCAAGTTCGACCTTATATAATAGGGACTTTAGTTTAGGATTTTCACAAAATCAAAACCAATTAGGGTTATGAAATCACTAGGTGTACTAATAGGCTTATGTTCTCATAAAGAGGTCACATAATCTGTACTACACATGCTCATTCATATTCATATCTTTTACTCATAGCTAGCATTGTTTAACACTTTAAAACATACTTTAACCTCATGCTTGGTTTGCTTCCATTATGTTTAACATACACAACTTATGTTTAAAGACATAATGAAACATAGCATGGCATCTCAAGCCTTTAAAATCTAAATACTCATATAATGTAACCTAATTTCAAGAACATGCTCGAGGTTGCCTTTGAAATAATTTTTCATAAATGATGCAATATAGTACATATAAATCATATCTAGGGATATTATAGACGTAACATGACTTATAAATCCTTTAGAATCTAGATGTCCATGTGATGCAACTAGATTTTAATAATATGTTCAAGTTTGCTTTTGAAGCCACTTTAGGCTTGAACTATGCAATCCCACACACATAAAACAACTTCAAAACTATAAACGTATGTAGTCAAGTTATGTTAACATGCTCGCAAGGTCATAATATAACCTACGTAGTAATCATGCATGTTAGCTCACTAGGCTAAGCTTTTTCCTTAAAAACATCTCTAACACAAAGCTGAACAAGTTTGATCATGAACAAAGGAACTATGTACACTAAGCATTCTCATTTATGTATTACATCAATCATGTTAACATCTTTTCAAGTTCCGAATCTACCTCATGTAGTATTCATGTTCATTAGCCTATTATATTTGAAAATTTCTCTAGCACAAGACTTAACAGGTTTAGTCATGGATACGGACACCATAAACATTATATCATGTTCATTTACATCTGAAATCAACCATATATATCAACCACTAAGTTCAGAACTTGTATAACATAAGTTTCACAAAGTTTGTATTCAAGACTTAAAGTCTTTGTTAAAGGTCTTCTACCAAATCATGTTGGACACTTCACATCACATAAGGAAACTTTATAACACAAGCTATACCACTTTTGCAGGTGTATAAAAGTCCTAAAACCAAACTAGCAACCACTCAGCATAACAGAACTCAGCAACTGGTTCTGAGGTACGACACAGCTACGCTGCACCCCAGTATAAACAGGGCGCAGCTACGTCAGGTCGAGTTCAGAGGCAATAAGGTTACTCTGTTTTACAGAGTAACTACCAACTTAGTTCTCAATTATTTAAGCATGTTCCAAACCATTATTAAAGTACTCATCCATGCAAGTAAACTTCCTAAACACCTTATAACATGTTAATTCATATTCATTGACGTAGAAATTCAAGAAATTCTAAGAATCAAGCATACCCATCTTAAGAACATGGATAAAAATTTATACCTTCTTAAGCTTAAATTGGACTTCCTATACATTGAATAAGCTTCTACAATTGCTCAGCCACTTAAATGCTTTACTTAGACAACTCTTAGCAACACAAAATTTGACTTTAAGCTTTCATTTATAGAAAAAACTTGGACTAGACAATGGCATTACACAAGATTGGAATCCATGGTGTATTGGGAAGAAACAATGGTTGCTCAAGGGTTGGCCAACCACCCTAAAGCCTAGCCATCATCACCTAGCTCTATCCTTTTGGAAGAATACGTATTCTAGCCCTGAGTTACTATTCATGTACTTGTGCCACTTATTTTGGGACAAAGAAATCTCAGCAACACTTAGCTCCCTCCCATTCAGTTACTTAGTTATCCGAAATGGTTTTAATGTCCAAGTGTTACCATATTAGGAGAAATTAGGGTTATTTATAAACTCACATCATATAAGCCATGTACATCAAGTACACGCATTAAATCAACGCAGTTAGGCATTATTGCCTGGGTATTCTCCATAACTACCTCTACCACTCACATAACCACATTACAACCTTATTTAATATTAATGTTTATTTAAACATTGAATTTCCTTTCCAGTTTTTAGAATACACAGATATTTGCCTCATCTCAATAAATATAAATCTTAGAATATTTATAACCAGTATACTTATTATCATGCTATCACTTGCAATAATAATAATAATTCAATATACCATCAAATAATTGCTAGATATTAATATATTGCTCATAACAATAATTAATATTATAAGACAATGTATCTCACCACTGTACCACACAAGGCATATCTTACAAGCTCGATCTTAAGCTTCTCTCATTCTCCACACTTATTATTCTTTCAATATAATAACAATTAACTATATGTACGACACGTGTACATATATTATATATAGAAAATAGATAATGAGTTTATTTTATATTATAATAAATTATTTCCATTAATTAATTTACACATAGCAAATACGTTTTAATACATTTACTATATTATTAATCATACCCTATATAAAAATACATAAGGTAATATTATTATTCAAAAATAACATTTCCTCCTTTTATTAAAATAACTCAATATTAGAAATATATAATTATTATGCATTCTTCTAATTAATAGAATATAATATTCTATAATATCGCTTAATTAACCAATATTTAATCCAGGTTAATTAATTAACTCCTATTCAAATCCATTCATGGACAACTTAACCATTACTTAATATTTTTATTATCCTTATGAGTCCTTAATACCCACTTCTTAACTTTAAATTCCAAAAACTAATTTTACAGACCGGCGCAGCTGCGCTGGTCATAGGCTTGGTAATGGCGCAGCTGCGCCATACCAAATTTCCAAGCAGACAAGTTTTGCATTAGCAGAACTGAAACCTTACACTTCTAAACACTTTACACATCCTCCTTAAGAGTTAACTCTACTATCATCAATCCTTTATTTGGTTTAACATCAACAGTTACTATTTACCTCAATAACTTGAGGATCGCACTTCGAGTTTTAAAACTCTATTTCCCTTATTAGTTTAACCAACTATACATATCCTTTACGGTTTCATACCACCATTAACATAAAACTTGAATGTAACACCTATATACATTCCTTTCATCTTCGCTTCTTGCCGTGTATTAAATTACGTAATAATTCTCTAACCACACCAAAGGTATATCGATTATCTTCTCTCGTCAACAGCGTACATATATACTAGTCTAAACCTAGCACGCTTAGAGCCTTTAATAGTAGTCAATATAGTACACTGAGTGGTTTCCCACAAACAACCAACAAATTAATTTCCGTCTCGTCTACACTGTTTTCACAGTGAGTTAGATCGGTTACCAATTCGTATATACCTCCGCTCTCTGAAGGAATCGTTTAGCCCACCTCCTATACGTCCACCATTAAAGAGTACGGTTACACTGTCTTAGACTTGATATGTACTCGTACAAATACGCAAGAAATTGGTGATTATCAAATATATTTAATGCCACCACCTTACTATAGTAAAATAATTTCACATAAATTATTTAATCATCAATAGATAAATTTTATCCATCTTCTTACTAATTCCTCTCTACAATATATAATAATAATATATATTCATTACACACAACATTACATATTACATAGCTCATATTGCCCTATGTAGCACAATATTACATACCTCATAACACATATATATACTCATTCGAACCCATCTCATGCTTTAAGAATTTTATTCACTAAATTCTTATTTTAATATTTTCTGAAAATTCGGGTTCTTACTTCCTCTCCCTCTTATAAGGATTCTGTCCTCGGAATCACCGAAACCTTCTCTACTCGGTGCTATTTTGAATATTACATAATCTTTTAGATAATATTATCCATTCACTTTTCGGATGTTTCATTATAACTTGCTCACTCGCATTCTACCACATTCTCCTTACTAAGGAACATTCTACTCACTAACTTCATCACACAGAAGAATAAGAGTCTTCCACGATTTTTTAATAATCGGGAAGTAGTATGAACAACTCGAATTCCAATTTATGCTGAGGGGTCACAAGACCGTGAACCAGTGCCTCATCACAATCCTTCGCACTACAAACCAGAGTGTTTATCAATCACAAAGACTGAAAACACCCTCTACACGTACACTAGGTGGCCAGCCTATTGTACCACTACGTTGGGCCGCTAGTGTTTTGTAACGACTACTTGCATTATGCTCGGAACTATTTCCTCCGAAAACATGTCCCCTTATAGGGTTGTTCACCTCAGCTTTTCAACGACTGAATCCGCAACAGGGCAATCTGGTTTGGCACAATTACACAAGAACGCTTGAATTCTATAATCACTTTTCAACAGTTGTCTAGCCGAGTCAAATAGCTTAGACTCTTATCAACAGTTCGGACATCAATTGAAATAATTTAGCCAACTTTTCGTAATTCAAAAGAAAACCAAAAATCATTTTATAACGCCATGATACCGTACCAGATTAGTAATACGTTAAGGATTCTGCCATTAGGTGACTTTGTCATATTACATCACACCATAGTGGGCTAACGATCTTCTGATCACAACCGACACTAGGTTCGACTGCATTGATGACTCCATCGTTTACCATTTTTATACCATATCAAATGATGCACATGATTAGAAATATATTTTGAAAGATTTTCAAATTATTTTTGTCTTAGCCGAAACAAGTAGCTTAGACATACGAATAACGGTGTTATTTTTAAAACTCATTGGTTCAGTCACTTGACCCAACGTTTTTCTCAAGAAAACAAAGTGCAAACACTAGCACGAAGTCAATAAATTTTTGAAAATCTAGCAGAGCTAGAAGATTTAGAAAATCCACGCTTCTCCATCAACTTCAATCTTTACTATACCAAAATTTCTAACTTCATAACACATATATACCCGATATAGTTCATCAAACTTACCATACTTTGGAAGTTCAAGAACTTACTACAATCATATGAGTTTAAGAACTTATCCTAGTCAGACCATAGGCGTCCATTCGCTGAGGGGTTCAAAAACATTTCATATGATTACGAGTCCCGAACTTACCATAAATATGAGTTTTAAGAACTCGCAACTTATCCTTATATTCTCTATCTTAATCTTAGTAGTCTCTATCTATCAAATAGGATATGAGAAAAAAATCACCTTCTCACCATAAGCATATCGATAGCGCGACACCGACATTCCATTGATTATCATTGTGAGGAACCGAGCGTGACCACAAAGCTTCCGTCCACACAAAGGTTTGTATAACTCATCTCCTACATGAGTCCTCAACTAAAATCCCACTACTCTATCTTATACTTAACTTACTCTTTGCTTGATACGAATTCTTCGTATCTCATCACATACAACTCCTTATGAGTTCACATCGTACCATTTCACAGTACAATCTCTTATAGTATCAAGCTATACACACTTAGTCGTTATAGACTATTTATCACTTTATAGCTTAATCTGATCACGTCGTGATCATCAATTTACCTTAGGGTTCTTTCCCTATTATCAACAAAACTCCACTCGAGTTCATTCTCATATCTTTGTCATATTATAGACACCATCTTAACATTTTTATTACCAGAGTTAGGAAACTCCTGAATTTTCATTCTCTTGGATACTTCAAGATTCTTCTTTGAATCTTCACTTATACATTATAATCCTTATCTTTCTCCCTCTCAGGTTATAGCCTAAGGTACACTTACCTAAGTTTATAATGTACAACTTTGATACCAACCTGTGACGCCCCTAAATCTGGGTCCCTTCGAATCGAACCACGAATCCGGTTCGCCACGATGCTACTATCGTCAACTATTTATATTTTTCATTCATAACTTAATGAATATAACTTAGCTTATTACAATTTAAAATACGCATTCTTTCCATTACCAGGATCTGCACAATGACCCCAAACTTTTATAAGTTTCATAACTTGGTCATTTACAATTCATGTTTTACATCACATTCGACGTTATATAAATATGCGTAATAATTTAAACTTTTTCAATCTCCTTTGAAAAATAATCTTTTATTGATACATTAACTTGAATCAATTACATATCCTTGAATCAAATTATGTTATGATTCAGTCTATTCGAATTACTGTATAAATTTTTACATCCCGATTCGAATATCTCTATGTACTGCCCAGTACAACTTTACAAGATAACATATTTTACACATTGTAAATTACTATCAAATATATTTACTAGAACCTAAACATGGTTCAAGAGCATATATTTAATTAAACAAATCAATCTCCTTTGATGTGATTGAACTATATCAATCAAGTAGCACGTAACCTTTACCGTGTGTCCTTAACCTGCAAAAGTGGTTATTTGCAAGGGTGAGCTCGACAGCTAAGCAATTCTAACAGTTTTCATGCAGCACATATCATATAATAGCATATTCTGTTCCTGCATTCATAATCAATTAATCTTTACTACACATGTTACTTCACATATAATAGGCATAAAGATTTATATCACAACATATCATCAAAGATCAACTTTCACATTTCATACATATCTCATATGCATTTCATATATATATATATATATATATATATATATATATATATATATATATATATATATATATATATATATCAACATTCGCATGACATAATATAGCTTAACTAGCAGTTATCGAATTCATATATCAAATAGGAACTGAAAGACTTGCCTAATTCTTAGTTTATGAAAAATGACTTAACTGCTTAATGCTTATCTGCACTTCGTGTATTCCAACACAATTATATAATCATGGATTAATATCTATCAGTAACATATTTCATGTATTCTCAATGTAATAACAATGTTACACTGTTTCTTAACTAGGTTCGTAAAACCTACACTTTACTTTCTTATCATACTCTTAGAATAGCTAGGTACGTATAGGTATACCTTATTCACCCATACATGACATCAACATTCATATACATCTATCACACACTTGACTTGCTATGTGTTCGACGCGTTTAAAACTCATATCGTTAAGTTCAACCGTACACACAACGTCTAACTTAGTTGTAACTTTATACAACATTACATATATAGCACAAATCAGATTGTAAGACCTCACAATTTCAAACAACGTATCATTGCATTAAAAACATCTCTTTGGACTTTAACATTTTGAAATTCTTAATTAACATTCATCTTTATCACATAACATGCTTCTTAACACATTCCATACCATACTGATTGTATATAGCAATTATACAAGCCTGCTTCAAACATCAGATCCAAAACAGAACCTCTTCCAAACTGCAGACTGGCGCAGCTGCGCCCTGTCCAGGCTTAGGGACGGCGTAGCTGTGTTGTCCCCTGGTCAGTCCAAGACTAAGCTTTGCACGTCCTATCTTCATTCCATACTTTAATACACTTAGACACTTACACTTAACATGTATACACGCTAGAGGTCTTTACATATTTGTATGACTACTTCAAGTTCTACCTTATATAATAGGGACTTTAGTTTAGTATTTTCACGAAATCAAAACCAATTAGGGTATGAAATCTCTAGGTGTACTAATTAGCCTTATGTTCTCATAAAGAGGTCACATAATCTATACTACACATGCTCATTCATATTCTTATCTTTTACTCATAGGTAGCATTGTTTAACACTTTAAAACATGCTTTAACCTCATGCTTGGTTTGCTTCCATTATGTTTAACATACACAACTTATGTTTAAAGACATAATGAAACATAGGATGGCATCTCAAGCCTTTAAAATTTAAATACTCATATAATGCAACCAAAGTTCAAGAACATGCTCGAGGTTTCCTTTGAAATCATTTTTCATAAATGATAGCCCATATAAATCATATCTAGGGATATTATAGACATAACACGACCTATAAATCCATTAGAATCTATATGTTCATGTGATGCAACTAGATTTTAAAAATATGTTCAAGTTTGCTTTTGAAGCCATTTTAGGCTTGAAATACGTAATCCCACACACATAAGACAACTTAAAAACTCTAAACATATGTAGTCAAGTTATGTTAACATGATCGCAAGGTCATAATATAACCTATGTAGTAATCATGCATGTTAGCTCACTAGGCTAAGCTTTTTCCTTGAAAACATCTCTAACACAAAGCTTAACAAGTTTGATCATGAACAAAGAAACTATGTACACTAAGCATTCTCATTTATGTATTAAATCAGTTATGTTTGTAGCATCCCCAAATCCCGGTCCTAATCACCAAGGATCTGGTATACTATTTCTATAACTATTTCGGAAGATATAAATATAAATTATTTATATATTAAACTTTTACAACATAAATCCCAAGGTCTACGACCTTAACTTAATACACACCTTCTATATCTTAGAGGATTTACAATGCTATTTTCATCAGAAAATTTAATAGATCTAACTGCAACATAATTTATTCTTGCACTTTGACTTTGCTTCTGTCTTTATTCGAGCTTTCATCTAAATCTGAAATTTTTTATCATGATATATCAAGGGTGAGCATCAAATTGCCCAGCAAGTTTAAATTCAATAAAGATATATCATGATTGAATGAATTGAACAATAAGCTAGCTAACTTTCAACAATATAAACATTGTGAAAGAGCATGAACAAATTTTCTTAGCTGAACGACCAAGTCAATAAAAATGAATGGTCAAGCATAAACATGAACAGATTAACTGAACCAAATGGTAATGAAGGTGATCAGCCTTTCATACTTGATGAACATTTACAATATGCACAACGTGCGAATCAATAATTAATATAGACGTGAATAATCAACAACAATTATTCATTAACATGCTTTGAACATGCAACTCAAGTTTGAGTTAGGAAAACTTGCCTGATTCGTTGACTACTGCTACGCAGTTTAAGTTAACTTCTTTTGGTAAGACCTATCATTATTAATAAGATTGGTCTTTCAATCAACATATTCTACTTTGTATCATAATACAATTACTTTTTTAATAGATTATCTAACACTTAATCAAATATTAGATAATATCTTAACACATCAGTATTATTATCATTCTTTGAAAATTCTTTAATCACTATATCATATTCATTATGATTAAACACTTAATCTTATACATTATAAGTTCTTCTTTATACTCTAATAAGTCAAATACTAATCCAATAACCTATATCCTAAATTTAACAACCAAATTGCCAATCCAGCATACTAGATACAGAATCCAGCAACCTGGATTCAACAAATTTCCAATCCAGCAAGCCAAACTGCAATCCAGCAAACTGGATTACAAATCCAGCAACTAGATTGCAATCCAGCAAGCTAGATTCAACATATTTTCAATTCAGTAAACTTTTTTTCAATCCAGCAAGCTGGATTCATCAGATTTTCTAATCCAGCAAGCTAGATTCCATATCCTTTTCACGAAAATACCAAATCAACTTATTATATTTCTATCTTTTGCCCAAACACATATACATATATTTCATACACAAAAAGTATTGTTCCAAAATTTTCCAACTTCCTTTGGTATTTTTCAAAAATCATTTTTAGTTAATTCCTTAAGAAATTAGCTACCTCGTGCTTAACTCCAGAAATTCCCATCTCTTGGCACAATCTTACACATCTTAACGTGAGCCTATAGTTTAAATTTCGTGGCCATCGGAGTTATAGAACTCCGGCTATAGCAATTTTCGTCGAAAAATTACAGAAATTGAAATGGTCATAACTTGCTCATTTTAACTCGGAATGAGTTCATTTCTGGACAATAGATACTTTATACCATATATTTTCATGTCCCTCAAGGCCAGAATTTTTCTCACAAATTAAGTGGCCGAAAATGCCCTTTTAAAAATTTGGGCAGAAGCTAAATGTCATTTTGCAGTTTTTCGTGCTTTGCTAAAAATATTCCATACGGAAATCTACAACTCTTTTTTCAGTAATTCCACTTGGAGATGTTAGAAAACTTATCATATTATCCTCCCAAATTTTTTTAGAATTTTTAATTGCCAGAAAAGTGACGAAATTACCCCTGGTCCTGACTGTTCATAAACAGTCCATTTTTCTCAAAATGCACAAAACTATTTTTACTAAAACAGTTACTACGACTTGTGTACTTAACATTTTTGAGTGCTACCACTTGGTTTTAGTAGATAACTTATATATCTAGCACCTCTCTTTGACGGATCGCAAAAAGAAGGTGTAGGTCAAAAATGGTGAAAATCCAAAGTACATATAAATTTAGTGCTTATAAACTAGAAAATCACTTTTTCTTTACTTTTGATTTCCAACTAAAATAACACCCAATATGGGTATATCTAAACATGAAACACTCATTAACATGTATATACATGGTTTTTGAGTTTAGAAACATAGATTCAAGGTTTGATTTACAATAATCAAAAATTACATGAACAAAAGGGGTTTATACCTTTAATCTTTTGCTAGCCTTCCTTATTCTTTCAAAGTAGGAGATGAACTTATGGAGCATTAATGGTAGAACTCCTCTCCTTCTTCTTTTTCTTCCCACCGAATTCTATCTCTCTCTTGCTTCTCTCTATCTCTCTCTCTCTTAGTTTTGCTTGGTTAGATGAAAGAAATAAAAGTGATAAAAACTAGATTTTTGTTTTGGTAAAAAGAATATATGGATAGATATAATATGTATATGTGATTATATTTCTCCAACATCATCTTATCCCTTTCCCTCTCTCTCTAATCATCATTTAGATGTATGGGAGATTATTAAGTAATGTGGCTTCTTAAACAAAGTGACACATGGCTATGTTGGTGGAAGATCTTTTGCAAATTTGTGGTGCTTATAATTAATGATGTGTAACCACCATCTCCTCTCCTTTTCCTCTCCTTCAAATCCGGCCAAGTAGCCTTTAATTCACCAAGCCTTGCTTCTTTTTTCATGTAATATCTAGTATACATAAAGTCCAAAGTGCCCTTTCTTCAATTGGGCTCCAAGTTTGGGCTCCTATACTTTTAATTCCTTTGAGCTTCTAAATTAATTTTTTGGGCCATGAAAATAAATTAGGTCCAATACTTTTAATATTCTCATTCCCTAATTATTTAATTAGGGTTTTCATTTCCTCAATTATAACTTAATTCCTAACTTACATGCCCTTAATTTTTTAACCCAATTAGACTTGCTATAATTAGGTTATAAAATTAATTAACTGAGATATATAAAATAAATCTCTTAAAATTAGTATATATTTTAAATACCATAATTCTCTCATCCCATAACCCTTAAGTTATTTAATTCGTCATTCCTAATATATAATTAGGATCACACTAGTTTTTTTTATTTGTCATCACATAATATTCGTATTCACTTACTCACATAATCATTAAATAAATTGTGACATGCTCCACAATTCTCTTAGATTAATATATATTTAAATACTAGTACCACTAAATAACAATAACCATTTATGTTATTTAATTATCATACTTAATTTAAATAACTTATTTAAGTTATACAATTTATATTGTATAATTTAATTTAATTTCCTCCTCCTCTCCATAAATTGTTTTCAAACAATTTATTTATAAATTAAATATATAATTTAATATATTCAATCACTTATTCAAGTATGAATTTAATTTACTAACTAGTTGATACCAATATGCATATTTGCATATTGGATCTCCTCTCATATTTTTACTTTACATCATTTGGTAAAATATTAAATATTATACCATTAACCATATAACATAATATCATAACATATTTCACTTCTCACACTAATTTTGACTTTTCTCCATAAAAAATCAACTGTTGACTTTGACCAAAAGTTAACCTTTACACATTTTGTGTTTACTGTCCATTTTGACTAAACTTGACGTTCCGGACGCAACCGAGCAGTCCATGTTTCAAAATTCTATCTCTAACTCAAATTTTGAGTTTTAAATTACTCCCTTCTTATTGCTAATCGTATTAACTAACGACTTTATACTTATTCAAATTCTTATTTGCCATTCAAGGCCAACGTTCGAGCTATGTTAATTACTAACATAGTTTTATCGTGATCCTTATATCATTAACATAATTCATCATTCCTCTTGCTAAAATATATATAGCACCTTGCTAAGTATATATATATATATATATATATATATATATATATATATATATATATATATATATATATATATATATATATATATATATATATATATATATATTTCTATACATATACTCATCTTCGTTTAACCTCATAGCTTTTCTTCCTGTGCAATCTTATTTCGTTAATAAAATTTCACCTGTATTAGTATAACATTTCTTACACTATTCAATTCGCACAGAATTTACAGGTATCGTAATACCTTATTCTTGATATTCATTCAAATACATATCAATTCATTTCTAGGATTTTGGAATTTTGTAACCCATATTTCTTTATTCTCATTCAATCAAGAAACTATATAGGTTCTTCTTAAAAATTTTGAAATCCTTAAAATTCCTTCACAGAAACGTCAATTTCATACATTTATTTTCTGTCTAGGTTCATCTTATAACTTTAAATCCATCATTTTAGGATTTTTATAATTATCTAAATTCTCGGGTTGTGACATTCACCCCTTCTTCTAAGAATTTCGCCCCCGAAATTAAAGCATACTAAACTCTGCTTATTCTCTTGATCAAAACTAGGTTTTTAACTTAACCTTTACAATTTCCTCCTTTGAGGTTTTCTCATTTATTATCACATTTCACCATAACTACTCACTAGGAGTTTACATCTTCTAAACATTCAGCAAAACTAGGTTGTCATAATAACCTTTACTCAATCATCTCAGATTCTACTCGTACGCAATGAGTTCACAATATTTCATATCCATCATCACATACTACCACAACATTACTCTAAAGAGTTTAAAAAAATTCAAATTTGTCTGAGGGATCATAAAACCATGAACTTTGAGGTTTAGGGGTATTTCTACCTGCTACCTCTTTCAATTACGAAAGAAAGGTACTCTACCTCTGAAATATTTTATATTTGGTATGTTTACAATCACAAAGAAGGTAAACTACCGATGCGGATACTTTAGATGATCAGTCTGTTGTACCTTAGTAACCGGAACGACTATATGCGTTCTTAGATTGGAATATTTTATCCAATTAGTATATCCCTATTTTCAGGGTTATTCACCTCAGACTCATCATAAGATTTCGTTCCAAAATAATTTGATTCGGCATAAGCTTTCAAAGAATACTTTGAATTTCATAAACATTTGTCTAGCTGAATCAAATAGCTTAGACGCATATCAATAATTCAAATTTCAATCGAAACATTGCTAGCCAAATTTAGTTGGCCATAAATTATCTTTAAAATTCTTAAAATCATTTTATGACGTCATGATACCGCACTACATTTACAGTCCGTTTGAGGATTCCGTCATTGTGTGACTTTGTCATACTACATCATTCCATAGTGGACTGATGATCTTTAGATCACATCCGACACTAAGTAATTATACATTGATAACTCCATCATTTTTATCATTCTGCATTAGGTTCCATGATACATTGATGATATAAAAATACATTTTGATCATTCAAATCGTTTTCGTCTAGCCAAATCAATTAGCATAGACTCTTCTTTAAACCGTTCAAAAACTTTTGAAAACCATCTTTGGTGTCATAATGCCACAACAGGTAATGATGTGTTAGTAGTACGAAGCCCACTTCTACACAGTTGTAACCTTGTGTTGAGGATAACAAAAATTCATTTTATTTCAAAAGGCACATCAGTGCAAATTTAGCTTGATGTCAAAAACTTTGAAGTCTAGCATAACTAGAAGATTTGGAATACATATACTTCCACCATCAACTTTAATAACTCTACTCCTCCATTACTTAATAAGTCTATCTATTTCTATCATCCTCAATTCTCCATTCACAACTTTCTCATACCCTAATTCATCAAACTTACCACACATTATGAGTTCAGAAACTTTCCACAACCATATGAGTTTCGGAACTTATCCTAGTCAGACCATAGGCGTCCATTCGCTGAGGGGATCAAAACATACCATATGATTATGAGTCATAAACTTACCATAAGTATGAGTTTTAAGAACTCGTAACTAACCTTATATTCTCTATCTATTCGTTATACACATGAGAAAAGAATCACCTTATCAACATGCATATAGCAAATAGCGCGACATTAGGTTCCAATGATTATCAATACCAGAAACTAAGTGGTTGTTAAACCAAACTCGGCCACTAATCAACATAGGAAGCTAAGCGAACAATTCCCTGCCCATACAAAGAATTGGTCTACCTAACCACTATATCGACCGGGAAGCTAAGTGATTCTAAAACTAAGTACAAATTCTCTGCCCATACAAGGAATCATACAACTCAGCTGCTGACCTGAGTCCTCAATTGAAATCCCACACCATTCTAACTTTCTCTTTTCTTAATACGAATTTTCTTTAATCTGCATCTTAACATTTACCACTTTTTTCTGAGTTTACATTGTACCATTTCATAGTACATTCTCTTTATAGCGTCAAGCTATATCATTCCAATCACTTAACATATCTTATGTTATTTAACGATTTAATCTGATCACGTCGTGATCTTATTTCGTAATCATTTCTCCTTATACTTACGATCGTTTTATTTTATGATCTTCTTATTCTTCTCTTTAATCATATTATATTATGATTTTATTAACACTTTTCATCTTATAGACATAGTCTATTTATTTTCACTTTTCATCATTATTACTGGAGTCAGGTAACTCCAGATTCTTATCCTTATATCTCTTCAAGATTCTTCTTTGAATCTTAATTATCTTTTTTCTGAATTTCTTAAATTCATCTCTTATCGCTTAAACTCTATTCCAGTTTATTATTTATCATCTCCGCGATTATAGCCTAAGGTACACCTACCTAAGGTTTATAACCTACAGCTCTGATACCAACTGTAGCATCCCCAAGTCCCGGTCCTAATCACCAAGGATCTGGTATACTATTTCTATAACTATTGCGGAAGATATAAACATAAATTGTTTATACATTAAACTTTTACAACATAAACCCCAAGGTCTACAACTTTAACTTAATACATACCTTCAATATCTTAGAGGATTTACAATGCTATTTTCATCAGAAAATTTAATAGATCTAACTGCAACATAATTTATTCTTGCACTTTGACTTTGCTTCTGTCTTTATTCGAGCTTTCATCTAAATATGAAATTTTTTATCATGATATAGCAAGGGTGAACATCAAATTTCCCAGCAAGTTTAAATTCAATAAAGATATATCATGATTGAATGAATTGAACAATAAGCTAGCTAACTTTCAACAATATAAAAGAGCATGAACAAATTTTTTTAGCTGAACGACCAAGTCAATAAAAATGAATGGTCAAGCATAAACATGAACAGATTAACTGAACCAAATGGTAATGAAGGTGATCAGCCTTTCATACCTGATGAACATTTACAATATGCACAACGTGCGAATCAATAATCAATATAGACGTGAATAATCAACAACAATTATTCATTAACATGCTTTGAACATGCAACTCAAGTTTGAGTTAGGAAAACTTGCCTGATTCGTTGACTACTGCTACACAGTTTAAGTTAACTTCTTTAGGTAAGACTTATCATTAATAATATGATTGGTCTTTCAATCAGCATATTCTACTTTGTATCATAATACAATTACTTTATTAATAAATTATCTAACACTTAATCAAATATTAGATAATATCTTAACACATCAGTATTATTATCATTCTTTGAAAATTCTTTAATCACTATATCATATTCATTATGATTAAACACTTAATCTTATACATTATAAGTTCTTCTTTATACTCTAATAAGTCAAATACTAATCCAACAACCTGGATTCTAAATTTAACAACCAAATTGCCAATCCAACAGACTACATACAGTATCCAGCAACCTGGATTCAACAAATTTCCAATCCAGCAAGCCAAACTGCAATCCAGCAAACTGGATTACAAATCCAGCAACTAGATTGCAATCCAGCAAGCTGGATTCATCAGATTTTCTAATCCAGCAAGCTGGATTCCATATCCTTTTCATGAAAATACCAAATCAACACAATATATTTATATCTTTTGCCCAAACACATATACATATATTTCATACACAAAAAGTATTTTTCCAAAATTTTCCAACTTCCTTTGGTAGTTTTCAGAAATCATTTTTAGTTAATTCCTTAAGAAATTAGCTACCTCGTGCTTAACTCCAGAAATTCCCATCTCTTGGCACAATCATATACGTCTTAACGTGAGCCTACAATTTAAATTTCGTGGCCATCGGAGTTATAGAACTCCGGTTATAGCAATTTTTGTCGGAAAATCACAGAAATTGAAATGGTCATAACTTGCTCATTTTAACTCGGAATGAGCTCATTTTTGGACAGTAGGTACTTTATACCATATATTTTCATGTCCCAAAAGGCCAGAATTTTTCTCACAAATTAAGTGGCCGAAAATGCCCTTTTAAAAATTTGGGCAGAAGCTAAATGTCATTTTGCAGTTTTTCGTGCTTTGCTAAAAATATTCCATACGGAAATCTACAACTCCTTTTTTAGTAATTCCACTTGGAGATGTTAGAAAACTTATCATATTATCCTCCCAAATTTTTTTAGAATTTTAATTGCCAGAAAAGTGACGAAATTACCCCTGGTCCTGACTGTTCATAAACAGTCCATTTTTCTCAAAATGCACAAAACTATTTTTACTAAAACAGTTACTAAGACTTGTGTACTTAACATTTTTGAGTGCTACCACTTGGGTTTAGTAGATAACTTATATATCTAGCACCTCTCTTTGACGGATCGCAAAAAGAAGGTGTAGGTCAAAAATGGTGAAAATCCAAAGTACATATAAATTTAGGGCTTATAAACTAGAAAATCACTTTTTCTTTACTTTTGATTTCCAACTAATATAACACCCAATATGGGTATATCTAAACATGAAACACTCATTAACATGTATATACATGGTTTTTGAGTTTAGAAACATAGATTCAAGGTTTGATTTACAATAATCAAAAATTACATGAACAAAAGGGGTTTATACCTTTAATCTTTTGCTAGCCTTCCTTATTCTTTCAAAGTAGGAGATGAACTTATGGAGCATTAATGGTAGAACTCCTCTCCTTCTTCTTTTTCTTCCCACCGAATTCTATCTCTCTCTTGCTTCTCTCTATCTCTCTCTCTCTTAGTTTTGCTTGGTTAGAT
Source organism: Panax notoginseng (assembly GCA_016801055.1). Lineage (NCBI taxonomy): Eukaryota > Viridiplantae > Streptophyta > Magnoliopsida > Apiales > Araliaceae > Panax > Panax notoginseng. Next base: position 235,136,557 of record CM029013.1, on the reverse strand, counting down.
GAAAGAAATAAAAGTGATAAAAACTAGATTTTTGTTTTGGTAAAAAGAATATATGGATAGATATAATATGTATATGTGATTATATTTCTCCAACATCATCTTATCCCTTTCCCTCTCTCTCTAATCATCATTTAGATGTATGGGAGATTATTAAGTAATGTGGCTTCTTAAACAAAGTGACACATGGCTATGTTGGTGGAAGATCTTTTGCAAATTTGTGGTGCTTATAATTAATGATGTGTAACCACCATCTCCTCTCCTTTTCCTCTCCTTCAAATCCGGCCAAGTAGCCTTTAATTCACCAAGCCTTGCTTCTTTTTTCATGTAATATCTAGTATACATAAAGTCCAAAGTGCCCTTTCTTCAATTGGGCTCCAAGTTTGGGCTCCTATACTTTTAATTCCTTTGAGCTTCTAAATTAATTTTTTGGGCCATGAAAATAAATTAGGTCCAATACTTTTAATATTCTCATTCCCTAATTATTTAATTAGGGTTTTCATTTCCTCAATTATAACTTAATTCCTAACTTACATGCCCTTAATTTTTTAACCCAATTAGACTTGCTATAATTAGGTTATAAAATTAATTAACTGAGATATATAAAATAAATCTCTTAAAATTAGTATATATTTTAAATACCATAATTCTCTCATCCCATAACCCTTAAGTTATTTAATTCGTCATTCCTAATATATAATTAGGATCACACTAGTTTTTTTTATTTGTCATCACATAATATTCGTATTCACTTACTCACATAATCATTAAATAAATTGTGACATGCTCCACAATTCTCTTAGATTAGGTCACTAATATATATTTAAATACTAGTACCACTAAATAACAATAACCATTTATGTTATTTAATTATCATACTTAATTTAAATAACTTATTTAAGTTATACAATTTGCATTATATAATTTAATTTAATTTCATCCTCCTCTCCATAAATTATTTTCAAACGAGTTATTTATAAATTAAATATATAATTTAATATATTCAATCACTTATTCAAATATAAATTTAATTTACTAACTAGTTGATACCAATATACATATTTGCATATTGGATCTCCTCTCATATTTTTACTTTACATCATTTGGTATAATATTAAATATTATACAATTAACCATATAACATAATATCATAACATATTTCACTTCTCACACTAATTTTGACTTTTTTCCATAAAAAATCAACTGTTGACTTTGACCAAAAGTCAATCTTTACACATTTTGTGTTTACTGTCCATTTTGACTAAACTTGACGTTCCGGACGCAACCGAGCAGTTCATGCTTCAAAATTCTAACTCAAATTTTGAATTTTAAATTACTTCATTCTTATTGTTAATCGTATTAACTAACGACTTTATACTTATTCAAATTCTTATTTGCCATTCAAGGCCAACGTTCAAGCTATATTAATTACTAACATAGTTTTATCTTGATCCTTATATCATTAACTTAATTCATCATTCCTCTTGCTAAAATATATATAGCACCTTGCTAAGTATATATATATATATATATATATATATATATATATATATATATATATATATATATATATATATATATATATATACTCATCTTCGTTTAACCTCATAGCTTTTCTTCCTGTGAAATCTTATTTCGTTAATAAAATTCCACCTGTATTAGTATAACATTTCTTACACTATTCAATTCACACCGAATTTACAGGTATCGTAATACCTTATTCTTGATATTCATTCAAATACATATCAATTCATTTCTAGGGTTTTGGAATTTTGTAACCCATATTTTTTTATTCTCATTCAATTAAGTAACCATATAGGTTCTTCTTAAAAATTTTGAAATCCTTAAAATTCCTTCACAGAAACGTCAATTTCATACACTTATTTTCTGTCTAGGTTCATCTTATAACTTTTAATCCATCATTTTAGGATTTTTATAATTATCTAAATTCTCGGGTTGTCACAATGTTAACATCTTCTCAAGTTCCTAATCTACCTCATGTAGTATTCATGTTCATTAGCCTATTATATTTGAAAATTTCTCTAGCACAAGACTTAACAGGTTTAGTCATGGATACGGACACCATAAACATTATATCATGCTCATTTACATCTAAAATCAACCATATATATCAACCACTAAGTTCAGAACTTATACACCATAAGTTTTACAAAGTTTGTTTTCAAGACTTAAAGTCTTTGTTAAAGGTCTTCTACCAAATCATGTTTGACACTTCACATCACATAAGGAAACTTTATAACACAAGCTATACCTCTTTGCAGGTGTATAAAAGTCCTAAAACCAAACTAGCAACCACTCAGCATAACAAAACTCAGCAACTAGTTCTGAGGTACGGCGCAGCTGCGCTGCACCCCAGTATAAACAGGGCGCAACTGTGCCAGGTCGAGTTCAGAGGCAGTAAGGTTACTCTGTTTAAAGAGTAACTACCAACTTAATTCCCAATGATTCAAGCATGTTCCAAACCATTATTAAAGTACTCATTCATGCAAGTAAACTTCCTAAACTCCTTATAACATGTTAATTCATATTCATTGACGTATAAATTCAAGAAATTCCAAGAATCAAATATACCCATCTCAAGAACATAGATAAAAATTAATACCTTCTTAAGCTTAAATTGGACTTCCTATACATTGAATAAGCTTCTACAATTGCTCAGCCACTTGAATGCTTTACTTAGACAACTCTTAGCAACACAAAATCTGACTTTAAGCTTTCATTTATAGAAGAAGCTTGGACTAGACAATGGCATTACACAAGATTGGAATCTATGGTGTATTGGGAAGAAACAATGGTTGCTCAAAGGTTGGCCAACCACCCTCAAGCCCATCCATTATCACCTAGCTCTAGCCTTTTGGAAGAATACGTATTCTAGCCTTAAGTTACTATTCATGTACTTGTGCCACTTATTTTGGGACAAAGAAATCTCAGCAACACTTAGCTCCCTCCCATTCAGTTACTTAGTTTTCCAAAATGATTTTAATATCCAAGTGTTACTATATTAGGAGAAATTAGGGTTATTTATAAACTCACATCATATAAGCCATGTACTTCAAGTACACGCATTAAAATAACGCAGTTAGGCATTATTGCATGGGTATTCTCCATAACTATCTCTACCACTCACATAACCACATTACAACCTTATTTAATATTAATGTTTATTTAAACATTGAATTTCCTTTCCAGTTTCTAGAATACACAGATATTTGCATCATCTCGATAAATAAAAATCATATAATATTTGTAACTAGTATACTTATTATCATGCTATCACTTGCAATAATAATAATAATTCAATATACCATCAAATAATTGCTAGATACTAATATATTTCCTATAACAATAATTAATATTATAAGACAATGTATCTCACCACTATGCCACAAGGAGTTAGGCACTGCTATGTATCTTATTTTCTCAAAGATGCTTCGCATCTCGAAAATAATAAAAGCAATCAAGCCGAACACATAATAAAATGGAAGTATTAAAGGCCTTAATTACTATTGAGCATAAGGGATTGAAAAACCAGTTTTACAAAACATCACTGTCGTATCTCGTTAAAATTGAACTTTTATACAAAATTCAAACCCTTTGTATATAGGTACAGACGAGGCATATCACTACTTCTAGATAATTGCACATTGACTTACACACAAACACACATTCAGATAAAAATTTAAATTGAAAAGTGGCGGTAACCGTGTCACCACGGAAGTTGGGGGGTACCTAACACCTTCTCTCAACTTAATCAAGTCCACAGACCCTAATGAATCTCGATTTCACAGACCAATTAAACAGTGTCATATCACTAGGTCTATGTGCAAACCATTTCTCGGTTGAGTTGGTGCAATAATTTAAAAATACCAACTGGCGACTCTTACAGTCCAATCGTCGACATATACATGTCAAACCTTTTCACAACTTATTTTTTCAAACAAATCTCACCTAACATGAGAACACCAAAAGACAAGAACAGAAAGGGACAAATAAAAATCCCGATGTCGACATTAGGCGAGTTTTTTTGGTGGTTCAGTGTATTTAGAAGTTCACGATGCTCCAAGTGCTCAAAGGGCAGAGGTTTTGGTTGTAGAAAGGTCTAACTGTTGGCTCACTCCCTACTTAGAGTATCTTATAGATGGTAAGTTGCCTTCGGATCAGGTATTGGCGAGAAAGATAAATCATATGAGTTCTTACTTTGTTCTGATTGATGGAGACCTGTATTGTTGGGCGTTTTCTTCTCTATTGCTGAAGTGCTTGGTACCGTCCGAAGTAGACTATATTCTTTAAAAATTTCATGAAGGGATTTGTGGTGATCATATAGGGGCTAAAGTGTTGGCATATAAGGTGATTTGGCAAGGATAATATTGGTCGACAATATTTCAGGAGGCTAAGGAGTATGTCAAAAGGTACCCCAAGTGTCAGTTGAATAGTCATGTCCAGCATCAGCAGCTCGAGGAATGTCTTCGGTCTTGTCCCTGATCTCATTCTCTATTTTGGGGATTAACATCTTGGGGCCGTTGCCGAAGTCCAAAGGTCAAGTAAGCTTTGTAATAGTGGCGATAAATTATATGACTAAATGGGTAGAGGCCATACCTCTTTAGGCCATTATAGAACATGAATGTTTGAAGTTTTTTAAGGAATTTATGGTGTTTTGGTTCTATATTCCTATGTTATTGGTTTCTGACAATGGGTGACAGTTTGTGGGTTATAAGTTTGAAAAGTTCTTGGCAAATTGAAATATTCAACACCAAAGAACGTCAGTAGCGCATCCTCAGTTAAATGGGTAGGTGAAAGTAATGAACCAAACCCTCCTTAATGGCATTAAAAAGAGGCTAGACAAAGCTAAGGGACGATGGCCAAAAGAGCTTCTTAGTGTGTTATAGGAGTATCAAACTATCCCCAAGACGACAACGAGAGATTCACCATTTAGATTGGCTTATGAGACCGATGCCTTAGTTCCGATGGAAATTTGGGTTGCTTTCTTTTTAGGTTAGTCAGTTCAAAGAGTTATATAATGACGAGGGGCTTTGGCTTAACTTAGAGTTGCTACAAGAGGTTCGGGAGTCAGCGTTGGTAAGGTTAGCAGTTTACTAACAAAGAACGACTCGATATTACAATCGAGGTGTCAAACAAAGGAGATTTGATGTTGGAGATTTAGTTCTTCGGGAAGTGGAGGCTTCTGCTCCCCTAAGTTTTGGGAAGTTAATGCCTAACTGGGAAAGTTCCTACGATGTTATCAGGGTACCAAAGCCAGAACTCACCAACTTTAGGCTATGGATGGGACAGAAGTTAAAAACACTTGGCATGCTGGGAGGCTTCAAAAGTATTATCAATGATTTATGTTAGTTGTTTCTTTTTATGGCATTGTAATCTTATGAAGGTGTCAATAAAGATTAACAGTTCATTCTTGCAAAAGATATTTTCATTAATTTTTGATATTTGTATAAGGAAGGCTGATTACATTAAAAGGGAAAAAGGGGGGTTATTCCTCATCATCTGAGGAATCTAGGATGCTTCGGTCAATTTTAGTTGCCTTTAGTTTTTCTTTATCTCTTTCTCTAGCTCATTGGTGGCCATCCCCGAATTGTTTCATGACTTCTGCTATTAGTTTGAGGGAGTTCCTATATTCTAAGATTAATTGGCATTTCACTTCTTTAGTGAGGGGAGGGCCTTGACCTTTTAGGTCGTTCTAGTCCTTTTCCTGAGACTTGTTGGTCTTTATCATCTCCATCATCTGGTTATGCATGGTCCTCATTCGTTTGTGGAGACCAACTATTGCCTTCTTTATTAACTCGTTCTTTTCTTTCATCTAACCATAAACCGTCAAAATATGTTTTTTCTTTACATTCACTTCGAAGAGTTGCCAATTCACCCCATTTAGCTCACATGACAAATCATCACTGGTGTCTTTGAATCTATCTTCGTCCCTTGGAAGAAAAAGGTCTTCAAAGAGTTCATGTGGGTAGTCGACAAGATCTTATGGCTATAACGTCATTGAAGCACATGCTTCCTAGATACAGCTGGTTGAAGAGGAAGAGTTTGGTTATGGGTCTGTTGACGTTGGGGGTTAGTGAGGTGTTTTAGTATCAAATTTTTTGGCTGGGGGTTCAGAGGAGGAACCCTCAAGTTCCTTTCTTTTTTGGTGAGGTTGGGGTTCGGTGGGATTGACAGAAGGGTTTAGGTCGGTGTGAGTGGTTTGGTTGGGGTCGGTAGCCTGTATGGTGTCGGGTTCGGGGGCATGAGAGGGTTCAGGAGGGTTGTTATTTGATAGTTTGTTTGGGGGTTTAAAGTGGAAGCCTTCACCAAATGTCTTCTTTTTACCCTGAGAAGTGTGTTCCTTTCGGAAATGGTCATATCTAAAGGACTTTTTAGGTAAAAGATGATGTGGGGATGATAGTAGATGGGTTAATGGGCATTGCAATGGCTATAATTTGTTGGATTAGGATGGGTGGGTCGTTTTGGGTTTCTGGTGGAATGATGGGTTCATCTATTGTTGTGGGAAGTTCGTCATTGGCAATAATGGGGAGAGAGGAAGATTCAGTGATTATTAGGGTCGTGGATAATTAGCCGACTTTAGGGGTTGGTATTGGCCTGATGGGGGACACTGAAGAAGAAAGGAGAAAGTGGGTAAGGATAGATATTTTTATACTTTATAAAATAAAAAGAGAAAAAATGTTGATGGGTTCAGGACTTACATTTGTGATTTTAGAGTCAGGATTTTTTCGAGAGAAGATCCAAGTTCCATTCTTCCTTCGACATTTTGGAGGCGAAGATCTTGAATTCTTTGGCACATTTTTTTATTGATCTTGAGAGCTGTTGGGCTTGTTTCGGGTTAACAAAACAGACACTAACACGTGCAAGTATACACGGTCAACAAGTAGTATAGAGTAAGAAAGTATCGTTCCCACGGAGAAAGGTGAATATTTCTACACTAGCATGCAACAACCTTATCGCTATTTCTGGTTGCTTAAATGATTGATTAACAGGTAAATTAAAATCTAAAGTAATTATCAACACAAAATTACTAATTAATGAACTAAGAGATTCAAATTAGAAAGATATGGGATGCTAATGTCATTTAATGCCTTATCCATAATGCACACCTCTTGTTATGCATGATTAATTACTATGGGCTGCTAGTCGAGAGCACGAAAGTGTAACGTGGCCATCTTTCGATGAACCATGTACAAAACACACAAAATCCACAAAAGAGATAGAATTCATATGAACATCAATATTACCTAACCCACTATATGTCTATGTGAATTACAAGCAATAATGATTTAAGCACAAGCTCTCTCAATGACTACACATGCCAAACTGGTATATGTCTATCCGGGTCACGAATCACAAGACCTAACACATGTAAATCTTATGAACACATGCTAACATGGTCAAATCTGAACTTATATTTCCTTTTTCAATTCCATACAAGTTATTAGGGTGAATGGTGATCAAGCATCCAGACATTTAAGCACAACCAAGTTACGAAATCCAACCATAATCATACAAGAAATCACAATAAGGCATACAAGTCTGAACTAAGCAATAAATTTCATTAGAATCCCATAATGGTGGTTAGTTCATCGCTGAATCAACAACCATTATGGGATTTAAGCCAAACATGAAAGGAAACAAAGAGAACAAAGAGATTAAGGAGATAAGAGATGCAAATCTGATTAAACCCAGCTCCACAATGTGCCTTCAAACTAGTTCAAATCCAAAGTCAAAAACCAACATGAAACCCAATATTCACAAGTTATTAAATCTAGAGAGAGAAGCTAAAATGGTAGATAAATACTATGGATTCTCTCTAGCACTATTAAACCCTAAAATAGTAAAAGATAACTGATAGAATATGTCTCTCGTAACAAGAAATTACACCCTTATATGATAAACACGCTACAACATTATAAAATGGAAAGTTAACTTTTTAAATGCCCATAGCTGGAGCGGCTGCGCGGTGTGTAATGCAAGTTGGGCGAGGACGCGCTGTGACTGCAATTAATTTTCTTCTGGCGCGGGCGCGCCGGCCTTGGCATGTTGATAGGCGCAGACGCGTGGGTGATGGTTTCTTCATACTGCTGAAATGATGTTGGTGTCTTGCTGCTACATGGTGATGCTGTTAATTCCTTCTTCTTTCTTCACTTCACTTCTTCAATCTTTATTTGACCACTTTAGATGCCCTCTTCACATGCTTAAGTCCAGCTACAATCTTTATTATATCCTTAGCTCACCATACCATGCCATGCCATGCCATTTCCATGCCTTTGGAGTTCCCTTGATGCAACCTACAAAATAAACATAAACAATAATCAAACAATACTAAAAATGCTTAAGTTAGGCAAAATTCTAGTAAGTTGGTAATCAATAAGTAGGTCTAAAACCTACTTATCAAATACCCCTAAACATGAACTATTGCTTGCCCTCAAGCAATAAACACAAATATGAATTAAGAAATGCAAACTACATGCTATGCAATTACACTATCATGCAAATGAATCCCCAGATTTCCAGCCATGCTAGAATTCCAATAAGATATGCCTCAGAGAAATATCCCGATCCAAGAACAAAGTATCAAACTAAGATACATGCATAACGACTTACAATCAGATAATCCCAACCTGCTATAAAGATGTTGTGTGTGTGTGATGTGTTCACAAATAAGCTTGACAAAGGCGAAGATTTCATATGCTATACTGCTTAAGAAAGAAAACTGAGGTTAAATCAAGAACTATACATAAAAATGAAATAACAACTACTCCAACACATCAATACAAGCTAAGGCTCAGCAACAGGTTTATTCTGCTTTATTTTTACTCACGAGGGCGATTTTCGCACTTTCTGGCGGTGTTTAATGATTTTTTTTATATTTCCCATGACTGTGCAATGTCTCATTCCATTAGGCTAACAGTGCTACCCCTTAGCAAGCTTTCAACCAATGACTCCCAGACCATAAAGACCTTAGGACGCTAGGTGTATAAACAATCCCCTCGGGCATACTTACTCAAGTAACAAAGTCCCCGAAACAAGACTAACCACCGTATTTATTCATTTTTTTTAATTTTTTTAATTTTTTTTATTTATAAGCAAGATAGCAAGTATACCCATGCATTCCCAAAACTCGAGTTTTAGTGTCTAGCAGTCATTACTCACTTCCTACACAATTCTATCTTTAAAACAGCGTTTTCCTCTCAGCAGACAAACAAGCTAATCTTAACCAACAAGTAAATATGAACACTAACGTGCAACCCAGTAGCATCTAAACAACAGGTATAAATTATATCATGTATAACATTATAACTCAGCTCAAAATATCAATCAAGCTAAAAAATCTATCAAATTTCTTAAGTCATCATTGGCCAAATTAGAATTCTACTAACTAAAAACTTGGGATTATGCAATGTTATGCAACTAAATAGATAATAAGAAACACAAATAAAAATTTACTGCAAAATTAAATTAACAACAACTAACATGCCATTAACTATATGAAATATGAATTAAACATGAAATTACACTACATGCTCTACACTACTGATTAGACCCAATACCCCAAAACTTATAATGTTCATTGTCCTTAATGAAGGTAAAGGGCAAGGAAACTCCCCTAAGTGTCAGCATGGCCACCCTCCTCGGGTGGTGAATCTGGCGGCGAATACGGCATGGCTGAACCGAAGAGAGGCCACTCCACCATAGTTCCCTATTGTGCAAACGCCTCGGCCAATGATCTAGTTAGTCCATTTGCGAACGCCAAAAAATTGTCGTGCAGGGCATCCACCTTCCTCTTAACCTGCAATCGTCGATCTCTGAAGTGGCAAGAGAGGAGGCGGCTGCCTCAGTAGGCTGTGGAGACAACACTGATGATGTAGCTGGCAAAATGAATCCTTTTCCCCAAGGGTGTGCCACCAACCTAATCCTCAAACTTCTGAATAGTGGCATGGTTAATGTCCTGGCTTGGATACTGCAGCTGCTAATCTTCCCAAATTACTCCAATTTTTACACATAAATGGGATACTACTGAGGCATGTGGGGTACTGCCAGTAGTGCTTCCCCTCATGTAACGAAGCATATTTTGGTGGAGGAGGTGGCCAACATCAATGTACTGTCCCGTGGTGATTCCCCACGGTATTATTACCCTCTCGACTGGGATATCATGCTGGTGTGAAGATGGCATCAACTTGGCATAGATGAATAAATTCCACGCTTTCGTATAATGATTTAGTGCTGAACTCAAAAAATTAGTAGGCGTGTTTGTGCCTTGTTTGTAGTTCCATCGAGTACCTGGCACACACAAGTCAGCAATAACCCTGTCCAAATCTATCTCAAACCTCGCATCCTCCACCCAATTGGCTCGACCAGTCGGAGGGTTGGGCAGATTAAATACCTCCCGAATCGCCTTTGGGCGATTGTCCACTTGCACACCTCCCACAAATGATAAACCACTCACTGTTTCCTCAGCATTCGTGTAGAACTCACGCACTATAGCCATTAGCGTAGGCATAGGGCTAGACACAACTCCCATCCAGCATCGTTCCTTGATCAACTCCCGTAACTGCCCATCTTGCTTCCCAAGCTTGAATCCTCTTTCTTTCACAAATATTTTGCCGACAATTCTTTAGTACTCCACCTGAGCCTCTAGACTGACAAACTTGGTGAGGTCAATAATGACCTCATCTTGACTGCTGGATGAGGTGGACTTAGGGGGTGAGTGTGCTCATCTTGGCCCCATGGAGACTGATTAGAAAAGCCTTAACTGTGATGTGAGAAGGTGATAGTCTTGACTGAACTCTATATACACCAAATGTATCAAACCCTAACTAGCCCTTTGAATGCTCTGCACAAACCTTGATCACTTAGAAGAACCCCCAAACTTTATTTTTGACGTGTAGAAGGAAGTCTTCAGATAGCTTAGATGTAGGGTGACTTGCAGAGTTTGATTAGGAAAGGAGATTAAGGTATGTATGTGGGTAGGAGTGTATGTGTGGATACCAATTATAGAAGAGATGAGAGAGTGCTTCAGTTTTGTAAGAGAGGAACTCTGAGCGCTCACTGAAGAATGAAGAGGTTATGTAACTGATATAAAGACGTGGGTCATGATTTAAATCACTTAAAACTACCTAGATCCGGACTCGGGCGCGGCCACGCTGAGTCTGTTTGTGTATATGGCGCGGGCGCACTGGCCTTGGCGCGGGCGCACTGGGGTTATGCATAGTGTGGGCGTGAGTGCGCCAGGAGGCTGAATGCTCTGATGCTTGGCACGGGCGCGCTAACTTTGTACTGCATATAGGCGCGGCCGCACTACCCCCTGCTCCCCAGACTGAAACTGATTTTCACATAAGAAGGAACAAGCACCAACTTGATGCTCACTACCCTATTCCCAAATCAAAATTTGAACTGTATAATATGTATGTATGATTGTATATCCAAAAATGCTCTATATGAAATATCTATCAAAAAGATATGTGCATTAAGCTCTATTCAAAATTTGATGTCAAAATTTTTCATGATCTCAAGAATTAAACATGGGGGGGGGGGGGAAATAGACATGATATGCCATCGAAATTAAACAATAGAAAGAAGTAGAGATATATGCAACTGAGAATTAAACAATAAGGAGAGATAGACATGATCATATATAATTAAACATGAGGGAGAAGTAGACGTGATGCAAACAGAATTAAACATGAGGAGAGAGAGATGATGGGGTGCCTCCCATTGAGCGCTCGTTTATAGTCCGTTAGCTCGACTATCTCTGTTTTGATCAAGTAGTTGAAAGGATTGAGGCGACCTTCTGCCTATCGATCTCACCACCGTAGTAATGCTTTAGCCTCTATCCATTAACCTTAAAGGGTTTGTTTGGGCATTTATTGAAAATTTCAATTGCACCATGTGGAAATACAATCTTGACTGTGAAAGGTCCTGACCACCTTGACTTGAGCTTTTATAGGAAGAGTCTAAGTCTGAAATTAAATAGCAGTACTTCTTGCCCTGGCTCAAATGCTCTTTCCATGATTCGGCGATTATGCCACCTTTTCACTTTCTCTTTGTACAACTTGGAATTCTCGTAGGCCTGGAATCGAAATTCGTAAAACTCATTGAGTTGAAGAAGGCATTTTTCCCCTATAATCTTTAAGTCAAAGTTCAGCTTCTTGATTGCCCAATAGACCTTATGTTCAACCTCCATGGAAAGGTGACAAGCCTTTCTATACACAAGCTGAAATGGCGACATACCTAGTGGTGTTTTGTAGGCAGTCCTATATGCCCATACTGCATCATCCAGCTTCAGCGACTAATCTTTTCTTGTGGGGTTCACAATCTTTTCCAATATCCTCTTCACCTCACGGTTTGACACTTCTGCTTAGCCATTTGTTTGAGGGTGGTAAGCTGTAGCTATTCGATGATTCACCTCATATTTAGCCAACATTGTTGTAAAATGGCGATTGCAGAAATGGCTACCTTCATCGCTAATGATCACCCTAGGAGTCCTGAACCTCGTGAAAATACTCTTTTGGAGAAACCTCATAACCACCCTAGCGTCATTAGTCGGTAGAGCTGCCACTTCCACCCATTTGGACACGTAATCAACTACCAGAAGGATGTACAAGTTTCCACAAGACGAAACGAAGGGCCCTATAAAGTCTATCCCCCAGACATCGAAGATCTCCACCTCGAGGATTGTATTCAAGGGAATTTCATTTTTCTTTGAGATATTCCCTACCCTTTGACATCTATCACATCTCTGCACAAAGCTGTAAGCATCCTTGAAGAGAGCTAGCCAATAGAATTCAGCTTGCAAAACCTTGGCCGCTGTTCTTTTACCCTCGTAATGACCTCCATAAGCTGATGCATGGCAATCCTACAATATACTCTCCGTCTCGCTGTATAGAATGCACCTTATAATCATTTGATCAATCCATTGCTTGAACAAGTAAGGTTCATCCCAAATAAACCATTTCACGTCATGGAGAAACTTCTTCTTTTGCTTCTCAGTCAACTCAGAAGGAATGATATTGCTTACAAGGAAGTTAGCATAATCTGCAAACCATGGCACTTCACCTTTCACTACAAACAATTATTCATCTGGGAAGGATTCATTGATCATAACTTTGTCATTCGCATCCCTTCCCTGATTTTCCAATCGGGACAAGTGGTCAGCCACTTGGTTCTCATTCCCTTTCCTGTCTTTGATCTCTAAGTTAAATTCCTGTAGAAGAAGTATACACCTGATCAAACGGGGTTTAGCATCTTTCTTTGCTATCAAGTATCGGATCGCTGCATGGTCGGCGTACACAATCACTCTAGTCTCAATTAAATAAGCACGAAACTTGTCGAATGCGTACACCACCGCTAAAAGCTCTTTTTTTCTGTAGTAGTGTAGTTCAACTAGGCATCAGTAAGGCTCTTACTAGCATAATAGATCACATGAAAGACCTTGTCCCTATGCTAGCCCAATACAGCTCCCACAACAAAATCACTTACATCACACATCATCTCGAATGGAAGGTCCCAATTCGGAGCTGTAATCACTGGCGTCGTAGTCAACTTCTTTTTCAAATGTTTAAAAGTAGTCAGGCATTCCTTATCAAATTTAAAGTGGACGTCTTTTTCTAATAAACTGCAAAGTGGCTTGGTAATCTTCGAGAAGTCCTTTATAAATCGACGGTAAAAGCCTACATGCCCCAAAAAGATATGGATGCCTTTTACAGAAGTAGGTGGAGGAAAGTTCTCAATAGTTTCCAATTTAGCCCTGTCCACCTCTAATCCTCTCTTCGAAACTTAATGTCCCAAAATAATACCTTCTTGTACCATAAAATGGCACTTTTCCCAATTTAGAACGAGATTCGTCTCAACACACCTTTTTAGCACCATTACCAAATTCTCCAAACATAGGTCAAACGAGTCTCCAAAAACTGAGAAATCATCCATAAAGACTTCAACGTTATGCTCAACCATGTCAGAAAAAATGGCCATCATACACCTCTGAAATGTAGTCGGGGCATTGCACAAACCGAAAGACATCCTTCTAAAAGTAAATGTACCATACGGACAAGTGAAGGTAATCTTTTCTTGGTCTTTCGGGGCAATCACAATTTGGTTGTACCTAAAGTAACCGTCCAGAAGGCAGTAGTACTCATGACCTGCTAACCTATCCAGCATCTGATCAATAAAAAGGAAAGGAAAATGATCTTTCCTTGTAGCTTTGTTCAGTTTGCGGTAGTCCATGCAGACCCTCTAACCTGTAACTGTCCTGGTAGGTATTAACTCATTGTTGTCATTAGAGACCACTGTCATACCCCCTTTCTTAAGCACATACTGCACCGGGCTAACCTAAGAGCTGTCTGATATAGGATAGATAATCCCTGCATCTAACCACTTCAAAATCTCCTTCTTAACCACTTCCTTCATGATAGGGTTTAATCTTCTATGTTGCTCCACTGATGGCTTACTATCATCTTCTAGCAGGATCTTGTGCATACAAAATGAGAGGTTGATCCGCTTTATGTCTGCTATAGTCCATCCAATTGCTAATTTAAACTCTCGTAGTAGTCGTATCAATTTGTCTTCCTGGCAAGATATTAGTGCATCAGTAATAATAACAGGAAACTTTGAAGATTCACTTAAAAATGTATACCTTATATGATCTGGAAGAGGTTTAAGCTCAAGTTCTGGAGGCATCTCAAGATGAGGCTTGAGTCATTCTGATGCCTCCCCAAGAAGTTTTAATGGCTCGATACGAATCTTAGACCTTCGCATCTGTGGTGATGTGTCAAGAATTTGCACGTACTCCACAATCTCATTATCTTCTATGTCTGATTCTCCCAGAATAGCACTTTCCAATGGCTCAATATCAACCAGATTACCAACCTCTTCATTCAACACTCTGTCTACCATATCAATCTGAAAGCATTCTTCCTCATCGGTGGGGAACTTCATAGCCTTGAAAACATTGAAGGTGACTTCTTGATCGTGCACTCTCATTGTCAACTCTCCTTTCTGGACATCTATAAGAGTTCGCCACGTGGCTAGAAAAGGTCTCCCCAGGATGATTGGTATGTTTCTATCTTCTCCATAGTCTAAAATGATGAAGTCGGCACGGAAGATAAATTTGTCTACTTTGACCAAAACATCAATCAACAAAACCCCTTGGATAAGTGATGGATCTGTGAGCAAGCTGAAGTGATATATTTGTCAGCTTTGGAGCCGGCAATCCCAATTGATTGAATACCAATAGAGGCATCAATTTATGCTCGCTCCTAAGTCACACAGGCATTTGTTGAAAAACATCTTTCCAATGGAACATGGTATTGTGAAACTGCCTGAGTCCTTAAGCTTTGGAGGTAGCTTATACTGCAATACTGCACTGCACTCTTCTGTCAAGACCATTATCTCATAGTCTGCTAATCGTTTCTTCCTTGATAGAATGCCCTTCATGAACTTCGCGTAGCTTGGCATTTGCTCTAAAGCCTCTGCGAATGGTATATTTATCTACAGTTTCTTGTAGACCTCTAAAAATTTAGCAAATTGCTTATCTTCTCTTTGCTTTTGCAATCTCTGTGGATAAGGAACAGGAAGGTAAACAAGTGGTGGTTTGGTTATGAGTTTCTCAGGCAACTCTTCATGATCCTTCTCAATTACCCTCTGCTCAGAACCTTCTTTTCTCAAACCAACTTCCCCTTGGAGCGGCCGCGCGGGCTCTCCTTCTTTATTGGGCGCGGGCGCGCCGACTTGTAGTTTTGCAGTCAATTTTCCTAATCTTAGTGTAATGGCTTGACATTTCTCGTTTCCAGCCCTTCTTGGATTGGCTTCAGTAGTACTCGGCAGAGCCCCTTGTGGTCTATTGTTCAACATATTGGCCATTTGTCCCATTTGAGTCTCCAAGTTCTTAATAGCCATAGCTTGGCTCTTTATCATTACTTCAGCGTTCGCCATGTACTTTAACATCATTTTTGTGACGCCCCCAAAATAGGTCCAATCCATCCAACCTATTCCGAGTCACCAAATACATGGTACAGAAAACAACTATAACTTTATTACTACAATTGTCGTGCAAAATACAACAACACATATGTTGTGAGTTTTGATGCAAATATATATCAACTGTGACTTTCATCCTAATCTTGGATAGCACGTCACAATGGCACCTTACATAAAGGTATAGTCAATAACTGTTTTGGAAATTAAAATCTTTGTGAAGTGCTCAAGAAAACCTTTGTACATGGGAGGCCATGCGTATAGGTCATGATAGATATCATATGTCCACAGAATTATCCTTGGTTGACCTAATAGATCCCAAAGAAAAATGAGAAGATTGCTATCATGTTCTTTCCAATGGTGAGTCTTCTCTTGACATATAATTATCTCCATTGTCTCAAATTAAGAATTATATTTTAACCAAGCTCCAAGATTATATAAGTAGTGCTCGTAGATATACTCAGCGAGTGGATGTGCACAACCCTGTCTAATGATAACACGAAGTCGCATGTCATTAGACATCTTATGTGGTAGTGGCAAAACACCCTTCCAACGTTGGGTTCGCCTCACCCAATTTGATTCACCAAATATAACTACTAAATGATGTATCAAATACAACACACTTTTCTAAACTGTTTAGGGAGAACCTCCACATCTAGAGACCACCGTTCTATTCCGCTGTTACCCCCGCTCGACTCAGCTACACTCTTATTACATGAAAGGAATTGTGAAGCAAAAGGGTGAGCACAACTAGCCCAGTAAAGAATATCATGACTAAATATAATTAAATTAGCAATAGCCTTCATCAGTAATAAATCAGAGATTTAGAACATATAGTAGATGATAAAACTTTTCAACCATAGTTGCAGCGGAACGAGCAATCCATTAGAAGAGTAAAATAGACCATAAAGTCTATTATCTTCTCCATGTTAAAAGTCCACCAACAATATTTTATCCCTGCAACATCAATCAACAGTTTTGGTCCACAATCATATGAACAACTCATAATCATAATTATAGTTCTAAATTTCTCTTCTCATCTAGGACGAAGATAATTTTCATCACATGTCTTTATCTGAAACATCAAAGATCATGGTTATACCAAATCACATTTCCTGTTTATAATTATACTAATAAGTTCATCTTTGCACTACGGCCAAAGATATTCATTAACAGCTCATCTTTGCACTACAGGCCAAAGATATTCAACAACAGGTCATCTTTGCACTACAGGCCAAAGATATTCAACAACATGTCATCTTTGCACTACATGCCAAAGATATTCATTAACAGTTCTTCTCTGCACTACAGGCCAATAACATACAACTGTAAAACCAATAAACAACATGTCATCTTTGCACTATGGGCCAAAGATGACTTTCATCATAATATAAGCATGAGGATTATGACAAGAATATAAAGAATCAATCACATGAGATAAATGATAAATTTTAAAGACATTAACAATTTAATTTATCCAAAATTCAATAATATCCAAATTGTCAACATGATACTGCTTTGTGGAGTAAAATTCAATAATATTATTATATCAAACATAATTTGAACAGAAAATAATATTTTCACGAACATAATAACATTATTCATTATATTGTAAACTCCATTTAATATTATTCATTCTACAATAACATTGAATTCATTTACTAATATTATTAAACATTAAATAATATTTTAAATCAATGATTACATAACACCTTAATCCAAATGTTATAAATTACTTAATAATCTCATAATCTAATATTATTAATATTAGTATTTCTTAAACTTATAAACAATTTATTTTAATTGTTTACACTTTACTAATTAATGCATTTTGTCACCCTAAAATGCCAAACTCATAAGATTTTATCACCAATAACCAAAACCCTCATAAAAATCTGCATATACCTTATATAGGATTCTCAAGCCATAAAATCCTATTTTCAAATTTTCTTACTTCACATAACATATTTAATTTATTTACTCATAACTAGTCATTTTTCATGAAAAATACCAAATCAGTCCCAGAAATTTTTTTTTCTGGGATTTAGCAGAATATAGTCCCCTATTGAATATATATTTTTCTCAGAATTTTTAAAATTCATTTACTATTTTTCATATGGCCAAAATTACCGAATATTTAGACATTTATCATAAACTGTACTTTTGTCTAAAAATTCTGAAATTTACAGAGTATACTACTGTTATACACATGTACTCCCAATAAAAATTTCACAAATTTTGAAGTTAACCATAAGGAGTTATAAGGGTTTACTTTTAAAATAGTCTTTTTCCATAAAATTCATAACTCCTAATCTATACATCCAAAAATCGCCATTTTTGCACACAATCTAGAAAACTCATCAAATTATCATTTTAAATTTTTTCCAGAATTTTGGAGAGTCAGAAAAATTACGAAAATGAAAAACATAATAACCCTTACAATCCCTTATCTCAGAAGAGTAGTATTTCTGACTAGAATATCGGATGTAAAGCCGAAGGAAACTTGCACTGAATAGCAACTCTCAAAGTATCTAAATACTCACAAAAATACGCTCGATAATATAGAGAGAAAAAAATTTAGGTTTTTGGTATGATTTTTAATTCTAACCTAAGCACCTATTTATAGAGAAATGCTAGAACGCTAAAGGACACTAAATTAATAAAATATTAATAAAACAATTCTACGCATGCCATTTTGAATAAAACTCAGCCACCACAAGTGGGGCCCACCAAAGATCATTCATCTTCCCCAACAACCAAAAGTGGGTCCCGCCTTCTAGAAATCTCTACCAAAAATCATTTAGAAAAATAATTTCCGAATCAGTCACCTCTTAAAATTCATAACAAATCATACGTTATTTTTAACGGTTCAAAATTTGTGGACATATACTCAACTTATATATGTATAACATATCTAAAAATCACAACGATCTAATGGTCGGAATAAAATTTATAATTCACACAATATAGCTTAAGAACACTAATTTTTCGGACTATGAGTCCTTTGGACTAGTTTCATTCAAATAGTCACCACAAAAATTCCACAAAAATTTTTTGGGTGATTCCAATTTCTACGGTTAGCTTACTTCCAGGGCTTTCTTTTGATATATGGCTCATCTCCTAACTCATTATACACAAAGAGTTATGGATTTTACAAAATCAAGTAATAAACTAATTTTTCTGAAAATCCCATAATTCGTTCTTCATTTTGACAAAATACTAATAAAACACCTCAGCATTAATTCCTTCAATTATATCCACATCAAAATATATATTTTCCTTATCATATAAATCAAGAATTAATTATTCACAAATAATATTAAAGAATCACAATTACGGCAACCAGGTCGTTCCCAGGAAAGAGGAGGCTTTCCGATAAGGATTTTTCCTTACTAGCGCACAATTAGGTGACCAAACCTCTCCTTAGACAGAACTTTCTAGACATTTTAATAATACTATCTAATAATATTGTTCAAATAATATGAATTATTGATCTCATAATAGAAAATACTTTACAGTGGCAATTAGTGAAACAACAATAATATAAAATATCAACGTAGTAATTATTGAATCAATAAAAAAATATTGAACAGTAATTACTGTAACAATTATTGAGTAATGCCTTCTTACGTAAGGATAAATAATTTAAAAATAT